>CM038142.1:572224012-572824012 GCA_021437245.1 Aegilops speltoides | reverse complement strand
AGCACTGGCTGCAGCTAAGCCCCGAGTGGGAGGTTTGCTCTCCACCGATAGGATTTCTTTTATCTTAGGCGCAGCACTGGTTGCAGCTAAGCCCCGAGTGGGAGGTTTGCTCTCCACTCTGTAGGATTTCTTTTATCTTAGGCGCAGCACTGGTTGCAGCTTAAGCCCCGAGTGGGAGGTTTGCTCTCCACTCGTAGGATTTCTTTTATCTTAGGCGAGCACTGGCTGCAGCTAAGCCCCGAGTGGGAGGTTTGCTCTCCGCTCGGTAGGATTTCGCAATGACACGCTGTATTTGTGTCGAAGCTCGGAGAAGAGGGTCGCAATGACACGCTGTATTTGTGTCGAAGCTCGGAGAAGAGGGTCGCAATGGCCCGCACCTCGCTTCTTTGCGTAATAAACTTCATACTTAGGCGAGTCCTGGATCTGCAGTAAGCCTCCGAGTGAAAGTCCGCTTATCACTCGGTAGGATTTTTAATAACTTAGGCGAGCACTGGCTGCAGCTTAAGCCCCGAGTGGAAGTCCGCTTACCACTCGGTAGGATTTGTAAAACACTTAGGCGAGCACTGGCTGCAGCTAAGCCCCGAGTGGAAGTCCGCTTACCACTCGTAGGATTTTTAATAACTTAGGCGAGCACTGGCTGCAGCTAAGCCCCGAGTGGAAGTCTGGCTTACCGCTCGGTAGGATTTGTAAAACACTTAGGCGAGCACTGGTCTGCAGCTAAGCCCCGAGTGGAAGTCCGCTTACCACTCGGTAGGATTTGTAAAACACTTAGGCGAGCACCGAGCTGCAGCTAAGCCTCCGAGTGGAAGTCCGCTTACCACTCGGTAGGATTTTTAATAACTTAGGCGAACGGATTCGCGACTAAGCCACCCATCGGGGAGGTGAAAATTGTACTTGACTCAAAGTAAAAGTGACAAAATTATGAAGGAATTATGACACTATTGCTTCAAAACGCTACAAGAGTGCTTTATTATAATTCTTCCGAGTGAAAAACTTTATGTAAACGGGCGGAGTAGATCCAAGATTCCAAGCTCGGGCTCATCGATATCGTGTTCGACATTGTAGAGACGATATGCCCCATTGTGGAGAACCTTGGTGACGATAAAGGACCTTCCCAGAGGGAGCAAGCTTATGTTGCTTCGCGATCCACCAAGGACCAGATCCCTTCCCGAAGGCTCGACCTCTCACATTTCTCGCGCAACAGCGCGTAAGTCTTGCTGGTAAATGGTCGAGCGGATCAAAGCCATTTCCTTTCCTCTTCCAGAGGTCGATCGATCCTCGACGCGCTTTGCTCACTTCGCTTCATTATAAAGTTCAATTGTGGAGCATTGTGAAGGAGATCACTGGTAAAACTGCTTCGCCCCATAGACCAGAAAAAGGAGTTCTCCCAATGACCGATTAGGCGGGTCCGCAGACCCCAAAGCATCAAGGAAGTTCGTCGACCCAAGCACCACCGCATGCTTGAGATCTCGTGATCAAACGGGCTTCGCACTTTGAGGATCAATCCATTGGCTCGCTCGCCTGGCCCATTCGACCGTGGATGGGCAATCAAGCGTAGTCGACTCGTATGCCTTGGGAGTTGCGAAACCCTTGAATTCTTCCGAGTCAAAATTCACCCATTGTCTCGTGATAATACCGTGCGGGACTCCATATCCGAACGCCAACTTTCGATGAAGGAAACAGCAAGACAGCGTCAAGTTTTTGATCGGCTTAGCTTCAATCCACTTGGTGAACTTGTCGATCGCTACCAAGACATGCGTGAAGCCGCCCGACCCGCTCGCAAGGGACCGATCATGTCTAACCCCATACCGCAAAAGGCCGACGAGCGGAATGGTCTTCAAGGTCGACGCGGGCTTGTGTGACATATTAGAGTAGAACCGACATCCTTCGTGACTTATCCACTATTTCTTTCGCCATCTCATTTGCTCTTGGCCAAGAAAATCCTGCTCGGTATGCTTTGGCTACAATGGTCCGAGAGGACGATGGTGACCACAGTCCCCGAGTGGATATCATTGAGTATGACTCGACCTTCTTCGTGTGTTATGCATTTTGTCCGACTCGCTGGCTTTCTCTCAGATAATCGCCCATTGATAACGGTAAAGGCTTTGGATCGACGGACGATCCGCCGAGCCTCTTCCTCATCCTCCGGGAGTTCCTTTCTCGTAATATACGCAATGTATGGAATTGTCCAATCGGAGTGACCACTAAAACCTCCATGACCAAGTCGACCACCGCCGACCTCAACTTCACGAGTCTGTGGTACTCTTGGGTTGTGGGGCTTCCTCCGTAAGGATCTTCCTCGACCGACGGAATGTGTATATGTTCCAAAAACACGCCACTCGAATGGCTTCCTCTTGACCCTATCTTCGCCAGTCATCTGCAACTGATTTTTCAATGGGGATGTGATGGAGTTCCAACCCTCAAACTTCTTTTTCCAAATTTTCCTCATCAGATTGCAATATCCGTCATAGCCGGGCTTCACGCCCCACTCCTTCATCACTTGATTGACTACTAAATCTGAGTCGCCATAAACCATCAAAGCGACGGACGCCGAGTGAGATGGCCATGCTAATCCATATAAGAGGGCCTCAGATCGCCTCATTGTTGGAGGAATCAAAGTGAATCTGGAGCACATACTTAAGCTTATCTCCTCCGGGGAAACCAGAACAACCCCAAAGACTGTAACCATTCAAAGATCTTGGAGCCGCCAAAGAACATGGTCCAATGCTCCGAGTGAACTTCACCGGTTGTCAGTTGTTCGATCCACTCGCAAGGAAATCTGCTATAGCCCGACTTAATGGCTTTTGCCTCGAATTTGATATCAAGGGAAGAAGTTCAATCGCCCACTTTGCCACTCGACCGGTTATGCTCTCATATGTAAGATCTCGATAAAGGAGCGTCACGACGATCGTGACAGAGTGATCGAGAAATAGTGAGCAACCTTCTTCGTGGTCATGTATATACCATACACAAGCTTCGATAATGAGGGTATCTCGCTGATGGAGTCAAAACTTCAGATAAATAGTACACCGGCGTTGAACTTTGAAGGCGCTTCCTTCCTCTTCCCGCCGATCGTAAGCACAGAGTGACAACTTGTCCAAAGGCTGCAATGTAAAGCAACAGAGGCTCTTTGTCGATCGAGCAAAGAAGCACCGGCCGGGTGGAGAGCAGAGCTTTTAGCTCGGCAAACGCTGCATCAGCTTCCGAGTCCACTCGAACTTGTCGCCTTTCTTCATCACCGGTAAAGAGGCAATGCCTTTTCACCGAGTCGTGAGATGAATCGACTTAAAGCGCCAAGCATCCAAGAAGCTCGACATCGTGCACTCGCATGTATGCTTCATTCGGAGAATAGTGCCGATCTTCTCGGTTAGCGCCGATTCCTCGCTCGAAACGAAAACCGAGTAGTTTCCCACCAGAACCCCGAATGTGCACTTTGACGGATTGAGCTTGATATCGCATCGTCGGAGGTTGGCAAATGTTTCGCGAGGTCACGAAAGGTCGGAACCTTTTCGCGACTTAACGACGATATCATCCATATACGCCCACATTCCGACCGATCCGAGTGAGCGTACACTTCAATCATTCGCATAAATGTGGCTCCGCATTCTTGAGGCCGAATGGCATGGTGATATAGCGTAGCACCGAATGGAGTGATGAACGCTGTTTTATTTCGCCGGGTCCATACAGCACGGATCCGATGATACCCGGAATATGCATCTAGAAAAGACATCTCACACCCCGCGTCGAGTCGACAATTTGATCGATGCGGGAGAGGAATGATCCTTCGGCAGCCCGATTAATGTGCTTAAAATCAATGCACATGCGGAGGGAGTTATCCTTCTTGGGGACCATGACAACATTGGCGAGCCACTGAGTGGTAAATCTCTGATAAATCCTGCCGTCAACAATGAGCCACTTCTTCACCAATAGCCTTTCTTCTTCGACGGCGGACCGCCAAGATGCTCTTTCACCGGTTTCGCTGATTTGTCGACTCAAGGCGATGCTCACCAGCCTCGAACACCCGCATGTCACCGCTTCCATGTAAAATGTCCCAGCTTCTCACGGAGGAACCGGATGAGCGCTTCTTCCTATTTCGAGTCGAGTGTTGTCGATATGTGAGTCGGAGCTGCATCGATCACGGGTGAATATGGACGGCTTTGTCTCACCGCATTTACTTGAATGCGATTCCGTGGCTGGTCTCTTAGACTTTAGCAAATCACTCGGATCTGCTTTTGCATATACTCTTCGAATTCGATCACGACACTTGGGAGTCGGCAATCTTTGAGCCCTTCCGAAGCACTCTTCCGCCTTCTTCCTATCGCCGGTGATGTTGATCACCCTTTGGGTCCCGGCATTTTCAGTTTGAGGTACACGAGCATGGTCGAGCCATGAATCGTGCATAGGCGCGTTCCCCAAAATGGCATGATATGCACTCAAAATCTACAACCTCAAAGGTCAACTTTTCTTTGCGGAAGTGTTTGGAATCACCAAAACCACGCCAAGGGCTATTTGGCCGAGTGAGTTGGCCTTCTTCCCCAGATGACTCGCGGAAACTCATATTGTCGGGCGCCAATCGACATCGAATGCCCATCCCTTTCAATGTATCCGATACAAAGAATTCAGCCCACTACCGCCATCCATCAACACTTTTGTCACCGAGTGCCTTCGACAACCGGATCGACCACAGCCGCTTGCCGCCAGGTGGCAATGTGAGTCGGGTGATCGACCGGTCGAATGTGATGGGTGTCTGGGACCATTTCACATAACTTGGCTTAACGGGGCAACCATATTCACCTCTCGATTGATGACTTTCACGACTTTTGCTTTCCACATCTGCGAAGATCATCGAGTGGAGTTGACATGCGGTATTCCTCCTCACCGCCCTCTTTATCTCCGCCTTGTCCGCTCCTTCTCCTTGTCCTTAGACCGCTTGCCTCAAACCGCCGGATCAGAGTCGACATCGGGCGTGTGGTGTGCTTTGGGTAAATAATGTTGCCCTCTTCATCTTTCTTCGTGTGAATATGGCATGGCATATCCAACACGCCATTTCCTTCTTTATCTTTCACTTTCTTCGATTCCGTGATCCTTTGGGTTTCTTGAACTTCCCTTGAGTGACGCCGTGGCCTCTCCAGAGCTGCTGGCTCGGCTTTGCGCTTTTGCTTCCGATCGAATTACCCTTCTCCGATCGACTCGGCTTGTACTTGCCGCCGAGTCGGTCTTCTTCCTCGCCGTCATGATTTGCTAGCAATCTCCATCATTCGACTCAAGGTCATGTCTCCGGTTCGACCGAACTTCGACTCAATTCTCTGCTTTTGACCCCGCCCTGAAGGCTAAACCGCCTGATGGTCCGACACATTTTCCACGGTATTGTGCAGGTAATCCACCTCTGAATGTACTCTCTGAGAGTTTCATTGGTCTTCGCACACAAACTTGCAGCTCACAAACCAGCTGGTCGCTTGCAAGTTCCTTCAAAGTCCCGACGAATACTGGACAAATCCTCCCAAGTATATATGTCACTGTGAGGTAATTGACTCAACCATGCTCCGCCGAACCTTCCAACATGAGGGGCAAATGTTTCATGGCCACCTCGCCATTTCCACCACCAATCAACAGCCACTCGGTAATCTTCAAGCCAAGTTTCGTGCTTAGATTCTCCAAAGGAACTTGCAGACTCCGCCAATCTGAAATTGGGGGAATCATCGCGGCCTCGATAGCCTCGCTAAAACATTCTCGACCGGAGACATGCACTGACCGCTGGTGGGTGCATCCTCTCGTGTCCTCCTCGATGGGCTCTGCTCCGGCCGACCAGGACCTTGCACAATAATGGACCGTGCATCAAAGCTCGGTTCCTCGGGTCGACCGAACCCTTCGCCTGCATCAATTGTCTTCGTCATCTTGTCGCCGAGGAGCGATGACCTTCCTCGAGGGGAGAGGGCATTCGACGCCTATCATCTCGGTCGACTCGGTCTCCGAGCTGCTCGCCGGTTGTCGCGCTTCTTCCCACCGTGGAGGCGATCCGGGACTGTGAGCCGATCGATGTTGTTCGCAGCGACGGATCGATCGTGAATCTGCTGCGCGATCGCGACACGCTGAGTTCGTCACCGCTGCCGGAGTAAATCTCGATCTGCTGCAAGCCTCTTCCACTTTCGACCGACGGCTGGATGGACTCGCTATGCGAAAGGTACCGCTAAATTCTGAATAGGCGTGGCGGTATACCCGAGTCGGCGGGAAGAGCCGACGCCGACCGATTCGGGAGCCGCTGCGCTGCGCTGCCGCCGAAAGTGCTCGCCAAGATTCTCCAGCGAAAAGCGTTCACCACGCTGGCCAAACGTGCTTCCTCCAAGGCACGAGCCTCGTGGGTTTCTCCGACGATGGGAGTATGTAGCGATCCATGTTCCTCGCGACGAAGATCCTCTCTCAGAGAGTCGAGTGTCTCGGCTGGTACTCCTCGTGTTCATGCACAGGTCACCTCCTCCGGCGCTCCACCGCCGCGGCTAAACCGAGGATCGCGAGGGCCGCCGACCATGAGAATCTCCGCCACGGATCACCGCTATCACATTCGATGCGCTTTCACGGAGCCGCCGACAGTCGAACAGCCGTAGAGGGATTCATCGGGCTCGATAGCGCGACTTGGGCGGTGGCTGTCTGGCGAAGCCATCGCAGGCTTCACCCACCGCTGAAGCTTAGATCACCAGAGCGCTTATACCGTGGGAGATCAAGGCGGATCAAAAGGAGTCGACCGACACGGAGTCGACGGTTGCCGCAAGCAAACGCCGCGAACACACGCTGAAAGTGCGCCGCCTCAGCGGACGGGAGCGCCGACGCCAAGAGGGGCCTCGAGCCATGCGGAGTCGCCGGCGACAAAAGTGAGAGCACCGAGACGGATCTCGTGCCCCACGCCAAAACTCCGTGGTCATCGTGATGAAGGTACTGGAAGTACAAAGAACTCCTCCACAAATCGCTAGAACACCGCCCCACGGTGGGCGCCAACCGCCGTGGTTCTAAGTCCGACAAGAGAAGTAGGGGTAGGTTAAGGAGAGGCGATGTCCTAGCTATGGAGCAGCCAGGAGACAAAGGATGTACGAGTTCAGCCCTTCCCTAAGAAGTAACAGCCCTACGCCCTGAGCCCCGAGGCGGTCGAGTGGATTATGAGTATGAGTATTACAAGAGTCTCAACCCTTCTACCCGTGGAGGGGGTGGCTTATATAGAGTGCGCCAGACCCCAGCCAGCCCACATAATGGAGGGATTAAAGTACATTAAGCTAGGGGGTTACCGTAACGCCTCATAAGGTGTCTTAACTATCATTAAGTCTATTCAATAGCACACCGCTATGCAGTGGAGTGTCTTCGACCTTCCGTGGTCGAGTGAGTCTTCATAATCCACCTCCAGATCGAGAAGGGAAGGCAGCGTACGTTGCATCCACGCACCAGATCGAGCAGCGGCGCTCCCAGATCGATCCATCTCCGTCGTCCTCGCGGTTGACACCCATGTCCTCCTCAAGGACGGCCGTCTCCGTGCTCCACCACCACCCTCTCCCTCCTCCCTCACCGCATCTCACATGGCGCTGGGATCTTCCAGATCGAGCGCCGGCAGGGTAGGTGCCTCCGCCGCCCAAGTCCAAGACCCCGCCTCCGCCACCGGCAGGGATCTTCCAGACGAGCGCAAGGTCTTCCGCGTTGCTGACCACGCTGGGATCGCGCTCGCCGGCCTCACCGCGATCTTCCTCCACGAGCTGCAGCCCATCCTCGCCAACCACCTGCAGACCCAGACTGCCACCACCGGCAACGCATGCATCGTGGCCTGCGGCGCCGCCACCGCCAAGGACCACCTCTTCAAGGTACGCACACAACGCGCCCACCATCTTTGCCATTTCAGAGAGACCATATGCATCAGTCAGTATGGACGCATCTGTAATTTTGAGTGTGTGAACATTGTTCCTGCTCTCTGTCTGTCTGTCTTAGGGGTGGCAGGAGTAGTCGGGCCTCGTCACCATCGCCATGGAGGAGATCCTCTGGTTCACGGCGTCCGTCGGCAGCGCCGTCATGGTGTCGCTGCACTGTGGTGCAGGAGGGTAGGAGGGCTAGTTCATGTAGCTTACTTCCTGTTTGTCATTTTGGTGGCTTGCCATTTTATTTACAGCATTGTGGATGATGCCATTATCCTAGTTTTCACATTTATATTAGTCACTTAAACAAGGCTGGGTTAAGTTGAGTTGTTCTGCTGCTGATGGCAATACAAGCCAATAGATCTCACATGCAAAAATTCAACATATTTCGCTAGGTTAATGTTGAGTTGGGGCTGTTGCCTGCATATGCAAAAATTCAACAGATTTACAACATTGTGGTCTTCCCACTCCGATAAGCGCTCCTTTTCAAGAGCCTCATTGCAGTCGGCAGCATCTTTTACTTTCGCGGCCAATTCGGCCACCTCTTCCCTGCTTAGGCAGTGTGCAGCCTTTTCGGCTTTCAACTCCTCGGCCGCCCTCGAGGCAGCCGCGTCACTCCTTCGGGCTTGCTCCTTAGCTTGAGCAAGTTCGCCCAAGGCTCTCCACAGCAAAGACTGCTTGTACAACAGCATATAATTTATCAGAGGAGGGCTTTGACCCCCTTAATAAAGCGACTGCGGAGAACTCATTTACCTTGCGACTCGTCAAGTCGCCGGTTGACAAGTGCGATGTCCGTATCCGCCATGTCAAGTTGCCACATCAACTCGGCAACTCCACTAGTCCGGCTAGCCCTCGGACTATCCGCCACCTGCATAGGAGCGGCGACATAATTCCTAGCGATTTCGATCCTCGGCACGCTGTCGTCTTCGACAACCTACCGAGTCTCAGGGGCTACTATCTATATAGGGCGCACTTTTTATGTGCAAAACTGTTAAAAGACAAAAGGGTGCGTCATTCTCGCGTACCTCAAACCCCGCCAGCAAACTCATAGCAGCATTGCGCAATCCGCTCTCGACGGACAAAATCCTTCCAATCACCATACGCATCAACGCACGGTGATCTTCTGAGATGGACGCCCTCTCAAGCAGATTCTTCAGTTCTCCCGCCCGGATACTAGCGGGTGCCGAACTCTCTAGCCCCTCCGGACTCGGGGATACCCTCCGTGATGATACTTCAGGCTCGTCTGCCTTATCTGACGGCGCAGCAGACGGAGGCGTTTCGCTCTCCATCATCTCCGGAAGAAGGTCCCCCGAAGATGAACTCATCTGAAAAGGCTGCAGATCCGAACTGCAAGATAAATATTTCGGTTACCCACAGAGGCACAAATGGAGGTATTTTCTTACTAATTAACTCCCCCTTTTTCATACTCACGGCTCGCTGGAGGGCTGATCCTTTGGCGATGATTGTGCGTCCGGATTCTCCCCGGATGCCGGACCCCCCGGTGAAGATCTCTTCCCCCGTTTAGGGGCTTTGGCCTCCGGATCTTCGGAGGCAGTCCTCTTCTCCCCCTGGAAGGAGGGGTTTGATTCCCCCCCTCTTCAGGCGCCCCTTTGGGCGAAATAACAGCTCCTCTATTTTCCCCATCGCTCCCTTCCATGGGCGCGACCTCTAACATTCTGACCAGCACGGGCTCCAGTGCGGTCTCTGGGAGGGGGGCCGGACACCTTATCAGCCTCGATCGCGCTACCCACTCCTGTGAAGAATAATGGGTCAGGAGGCGAACTCTAGAAAAGCAGATAAACTGAGCGTCCGGACTCTGAGCTATTTACTTGAGTATCCGGGAGATTGCGGCTTAGGCCTGCATCCTCGGCCAATTCCGGGAACGCTACCTGCGGTCCGAAGAACAACTTGTACATCTCCACGGGTGTCGCACCCATGAAGTGTTGGAGAATCCTAGGTCCCTCCGGGTTGAACTCCCATAGACGGAGAGGACGGCGTTTGCAGGGCAGAAGATGCCGGATTAGCATAACCTGCATAACCACAACTAGATTGATCTCCCTCGCCTGGAGATCTTGAATCCGGCCCTCCAATAAGGGCACGTCTTCGGATGGCCCCCAATTGAGCCCTTGGTTGACCCATGACATCAGTCGGCATGGAGGTCCCAGGCGGAATGAAGGCGGCGGCTTTTGCTTGCTGCCCTTCGGAGCGGTGATATAGAACCACTCCTGCTGCCACAGTCCGAGTTCCTCTTGGAAGGAACCCTCGGGCCACGGGGCATCGGCCCTTTTGCTTATGGCCGCCCCGCTGCACTCCGCTTGACGCCCCCCGATCATCTTCGGCTCCACATTGAAGGTCTTCAACCACAGGCCGAAGTGGGGAGTGACGCGGAGGAAGGCTTCGCAGACGATAATGAATGCGGAGATGTGGAGGATGGACTGCGGAGCCAAATCGTGAAAATCCAGCCCGTAGTAGAACATGAGCCCTCTCACGAAGGGGTCCGTCGGGAAGCCTAAACCCCGACGGAGGTGGGATACGAAGATGACGTATTCGCCGGGCTTTGGGGCGGGCACGGCCTGCCCTTGGGCAGGCAACCTATGCGAAATCTCGTAGGACAGGTACATGGCCTCACGCAGCTTCAATACGTCCTCCTCCGTGACAGAGGAGGGCATCCACCGGCCCTGGAGGTCGGAGCCGGACATGGTTGAGAATCCGAAGTGCTCGAATCTGAGGCTCTGGTTGTTGGAACTGGGAGCGAGGAGGAGATTCGATGCGAGATTGAAGAACAAGAACGAGCCTTGGTCCTCTTATAAAGGGGAAAAAATACCAAGAGCCGTCTCCGTGACCGTTTAGGATTCACCTTCGATAGAGGAGGCGTGGCGACGGGAACGGTTGGGTTACCCACGCACATATTGGTGAGAATCCCGGAATAAGGGGGACATGATCTCTGCTTCGACAAGACGTGCCAAAGAAACCGCTTCGCTAAACGTGCTGAGGTGGTATAGTAAAAAACGATTCAAGTAAAAGCCTTGTAGCGGTGTGATGTCACGCCGCATAATACGTCAGCAGATTGGACTGGTGTACATTTTATTCTCTCTACGGTGGAATGTGGAATTTATTTTGCAGAGCCGGACACTATCCTGGTGTTCATGATCTTCTCTGGATTATTCAAGGGAGGAACCCGCCTTGCAATGCCGAACATTATGCGCGCTGGACTAATCGTCATTGAAGCCTGGTTCAGGCTACCGAGGAGTCTGGACTAGGGGTGTCCGGACAGCCGACTATCATCGTCCCACGGACTCCAAGACTACGAAGATACAAGATTGAAGACTCCGTCCCGTGTCCGGATGGGACTTTCCTTGGCGTGGAAGGCAAGCTTGGCGATACGGATATGTAGATCTCCTACCATTGTAACCGACTCTGTGTAACCCTAGCCTCCTCCAGTGTCTATATAAACCGGAGGGCTTTAGTCCATAGGACACAACATACATTACAACAATCATACCATAGGCTAGCTTTAGGGTTTAGCCTCCTTGGTCTCGTGGTAGATCCACTCTTGTACTACCCATACCATCAATATTAATCAAGCAGGACGTAGGGTTTTACCTCCATCGAGAGGTCCCGAACCTGGGTAAAACATCGTGTCCCTCGTCTCCTGTTACCATCCGCCTAGACGCACAGTTCGGGACCCCCTACCCGAGATCCGCCGGTTTTGACACCGACAGCACCCCTTGTGTCGAATCAATAAATTTGGGTGAAATACTACCCTCGAAGACTGTCGCAAACCCCTATACTTGTGGGTTATCAAGACCATTTTCTGGTGCCATTGCTGGGGAGCATAGCTATATTTGTTAAGTCAATTGGGAATTATATCTTTTGGTCACAATCAAGAATCTAAAAGTCGCTAAGACAAAAATCATTCTCTCTAAGATGAGGGGAGGTAAGGAACTACCACTTTGCTCCGCACTTGATTCACCATATGTTTTAAGTTGGCTTGCGACACCACTACCTGCTATTCATTCTGATATGTCGCAAGTAATTGATGATACTACTTCTGTTTTAAATGAGACTTGTGAGAATGCTAGTACTCCATTGGATAATACTGTGCCACTAGGTGAATTTCTTGATAAACATGTTGCTAAAGCTAAATAAATTGAGAATGTTGGAACAGATCAAAATTATGATTCACCTATTATGCCTAGCTCTCGTACTAGGGTTGAAATACATGACGGGTATGCTATGGATGGGGAGGTAGCTAGAGAATTTCTTGCTTGTAATGATAGATACGATGTTAAAAATTATTGAGTAAGCTGAAAGAAAATTCTAGAGCATGATAGTAAGTGTGCAAACTTCAAGATATCCAGCAACTATGTGAAGCAAGCATAGTGGAGTTGGAATCTTTGTTTTTATGAATTGATCAAATAATTAATATGATTTCATTGATAAAAACAAAGATGCTTGTATTTACAATAAAGTAAGTGAGAGCATGATAATATTTCCAAACACTATGTGTTCATGACCCATTATTGATTGGAAATTATATTCTTGACACGGATTAAAGACTTTATTGGAACTAGTTTTCCAGCAAAGTACTTAGGCAATATAGTCCTTGGATTACGCACTATAATCTATGGAGATAGTAGTGTCTAATCAGGGCTTAGCCAAAATACATATTGACATAGTACTAAAGTGGTTTAGTAAGAAAAACGCCAAGAAGAGTTTCTTGACAATGTCACATGAAAGGAGTTCTTATCAAGAATCGATATCTTCAAATACTGATGAGTAAAATACATGATTTCAATCACACTTGTGTTAATTCCATGGTATGCAAATAACTACATATGTCGACTACTCCAAATAAGTTGTAAGTAAAGTTACCGGAATGGTAAAATTGTTGATCATAGAACAGCAGTGTAAATGTCGTTGAGTATTGACATGATGTTTCTTGCATTCGGAGAAAATGAAGAGATTGTTATAAGTACTTACATCAATACATGCTTGATGTAAGTGCTACATCAACAAAAACTTCATTCGGTGCTCCAAGCAAATTTCGATATAAATTAAATGATTTATGGCAGCACAATAAGTTGGAATTGGTCCAAGAAAGTTACTGTGGTGTATTTAATAACATGTGGCTGAGTATATCGTAGCTTTAAAAGAAACATTAGAGGATGTTGAATCAAAGGTTTATTTATGAACTTGGTATGGTTTCTAGATGATTGTGCAAATAGAACATTATTCTCAAAAGGTGGTTCTATAGCTTAATCTAAGGAATCAAAGGTATTGTAGTAATTCAATATATGCTTAGCTTGTTTCACATGAATTATGAATTCATGTGGAAACATGATAGATGCATAGACATGCAAAAGATACACACGGATCTGAAGTTGTCAGATTCGTATGGCGAAGTCTATACCACAAGCAAAACATGGACGTACACTGGATTGCTATTGGTGTAAAAGTTAAAAATGCTAACTAGATTATTGGCTCTATTGCAAGTGGGAGACTGTTGGAAATATGCCTGCTACGTCTTGAGCTTGCGTTTGTTTTCCTTGAAGAGGAAAGGGTGATGCAACAATAGTAGCGTAAGTATTTTCCTCAGTTTTTGAGAACCAAGGTATCAATCCAGTAGGAGGCTCCTCAAAAGTCCCACGCACCTACACAAATAAACAAAGAACTCGCAACCAACGCAATGAAGGGGTTGTCAATCCTTTCACGGCCACTTGCGAAAGTGAGATCTAATAGAGATAGTATGATAAGATAAATATATTTTTGGTATTTTATAATATAGATGAAAAAAGTAAAGATGCAAATAAAAGTAAATTGGAAGCAAATATGATAAGAGATAGACCCGGGGGCCATAGGTCTCACTAGTGGCTTCTCTCAAGATAGCATAAGTATTACGGTGGGTGAACAAATTACTGTCGAGCAATTGATAGAAAAGTGAATAATTATGAGATTATCTAGGCATGATCATGTATATAGGCATCACGTGTGCAACAAGTAGACCGACTCCTGCCTGCATCTACTACAATTACTCCACACATCGACCGACTCCTGCCTGCATCTACAGTATTAAGTTCATAAGAACAGAGTAACACCTTAAGCAAGATGACATGATGTAGAGGGATAAACTCATGCAATATGATATAAATCCCATCTTTTTATCCTCGATGGCAACAATACAATACTTGCCTTGCTGCCCCTACTGCCACTGGGAAAGGACACCGCAAGATCGAACCCAAAGCTAAGCACTTCTCCCATGGCAAGAAAGATCAATCTAGTAGGCCAAACCAAACTGATAATTCGAAGAAACTTGCAAAGATAACTCAATCATACATAAAAGAATTCAGAGGAGATTCAAATATTTCTCATAGATAAACTTGATCATAAACCCACAATTCATTGGATCTCGACAAACACACCGCAAAAAGAGTTTACATCAAATAGATCTCCACAAGAGAGGGGGAGAACATTGTATTGAGATCCAAAAAGAGAGAAGAAGCCATCTAGCTAATAACTATGGACCCGTAGGTCTGTGGTAAACTACTCACAACTCATCGGAGGGGCTATGGTGTTGATGTAGAAGCCCTCCGTGGTCGATTCCCACTCCGGCGGAGCGCCGGCGAAGGCTCCAAGATGGGATCTCACGGATACAGAAGGTTATGGAGGTGGAAATTGTGTTTCGTTGGCTCCCTGGATGTTTTCGGGGTACTAAGTTTATATAGGAGGAAGAAGTACGTCGGTGGCCGCCCGAGGGGCCCATGAGATAGGGGGCGCGCCCTGTAGGGGGGCCTACCCTCTCGTGGCTGCCTCAGCTGCTTCTTGACATGCACTCCAAGTCCTATAGATCACGTTCGTTCCAAAAATCACGCTCCCGAAGGTTCCATTCCATTTGGACTCCGTTTGATATTCCTTTTCTTCGAAATACTGAAATAGGCAAAAAAAACAACAATACGGGCTAGGCCTCCGATTAGTAGGTTTGTCCCAAAAATGATATAAATGTGTAAAATAAATCCCATAAACATCCAAAAGGGGTAATATAATAGCATGGAACAATCAAAAATTATAGATACGTTGGAGACGTATCAAGCATCCCCAAGCTTAATTCCTGCTCGTCCTCAAGTAGGTAAATGATAAAAAAGAAAATTTTGATGTGGAATGCTACCTAACATAATTCTCAATGTAATTTTCTATATTGTGGCATGAAAATGGTGATACTTCAAGCATACTAATCAAAGTAATCATGTCTTCTCAAAATAACATGGCCAAAGAAAGTTATCCCTACAAAATCATATAGTCTGACTGTTGCTCTATCTTCACCACACAAAGTATTTAATCATGCACAACCCCGATGACAAGACAAGCAATTGTTTCATACTTTAATAATCTCAAACTCTCTCAACTTTCACGCAATACATGAGCGTGAGCCATAGACATAGCACTATATATGGAATAGAATGGTGGTTGTGGAGAAGACAAAAAAGGAGAAGATAGTCTCACATCAACTAGGCGTATCAACGGGCTATGGAGATTCCCATCAATAGATATCAATGTGAGTGAGTAGGGATTGCCATGCAACGGATGCACTAGAGCTATAAATATATGAAAGCAAGACAAAAGAAACTAAGTGGGTGTGCATCCAACTTGCTTGCTCACGAAGACCTAGGGCATTTTGAGGAATCCCATCATTGGAATATACAAGCCAAGTTCTATAATGAAAAATTCCCACTAGTATATGAAAGTGACAACATAGGAGACTCTATCATGAAGATCATGGTGCTACTTTGAAGCACAAGTGTGGAAAAAGAGATAGTAGCATTGTCCCTTCTCTCTTTTTCTCTCATTTTATTTTTTCTTTTATTTTATTTTTCTTTTTTTCTTCGGCCTTTCTTTTTTTCTTTTTGGCCTTTCTCCCCTTTTTTTCTTTCTTTTTTTCTCTTTTTTATTTTTGTAAAGTCCGAAGTCTCATCCCGACTTGTGGGGGAATCATAGTCTTCATCATCCTTTCCTCACTAGGACAATGCTCTAATAATGAAGATCATCACACTTTTATGGATTTACAACTCAAGAATTACAACTCAAAGCTAGAACAAGATATGACTCTATATGAATGCCTCCGGTGGGGTACCGGGATATGCAATGAATCAAGAGCGACATGTATGAAAATTATGAAGGTGGCCTTGCCACAAATACAATGTCATCTACATGATCATGCAAAAAGCAATATGACAAAAGTAATGCGTGTCATATGAAAGGAACCGTGGAAAGTTGCATGGCAATATATCTCGGAATGGCTATGGAAATGCCATAATAGGTAGGTATGGTGGCTGTTTTGAGGAAGGTATATGGTAGGTGTATGGTACCATCGAAAGTTGCGCGGCACAAGAGAGGCTAGCAATGGTGGAAGGGTGAGGTGCGTATAATACATGGACTCAACATTAGTCAAAAGAACTCATGTACTTGTTGCAAAAATCTAGAAGTCATCAAAAACCAAAGCACTACGCGCATGCTCCTAGGGGATAGATTGGTAGGAAAAGACCATCGCTCGTCCTCGACCGCCACTCATAAGGAACACACTCAATAAATAAAATTGTACTCCAACTTCATCACAAAGCGGTTCATCATACGTGCATGCTACGGGAATCACAACCCTTAACACAAGTATTTTTCATAATCACCTCAACTAGCATGACTCTAATATCACTACCTCCATATCTCAAAACAGTTATCAAGCATCATATTGATGCTCATCAACTTGGATGCTCATCATTCTAGGACCAGCTTCGTAACCATAGCAAATACCATGCTGTTCTAAAAGACTCTCAAAAATATATAAGTGAAGCATGAGATACTAGCAGTTTCTTCAAAATTAAGTCACCACCGTGCTCTAAAAAATATAAGTGAAGGACTAGAGCAAGAACTATCAAGCTCAAAGGATATAAGTGAAGCACATAGAGTATTCTAGCAAATCCTAATCAAATAGGCTTCTCCCAAAAGGTCTGTACAGCAAGGATGATTGTGGTAAACTAAAAAGCAAAGACTAATACAATACACGACGCTCCAAGCAAAACACATATCATCTGGCGAATAAAAATATAGCTCAAAGTAAGTTACCAATGAACGAAGACGAAAGAGGGGATGCCTTCCCGGGGTATCCCCAAGCTTAGGCTTTTGGCTATACTTGAATATCTTGGGGTGCCATGGGCATCCCCAAGCTTAGGCTCTTGCCACTCCTTATTCCATAGTCCATAAAAGCTTTACCCAAAACTTGAAAACTTCACAACACAAAATTCAACAGGAAATCTTATAAGCTCCGTTAGTGAAAGAAAACAAAACCACCACATAAGTTACTGTAATGAACTCATTCTTTATTTATTTTGGTGTTAAACCTACTGTATTCCAACTTATCTATGGTTTATAAACTATTTTACTAGCCATAGATGCATCAAAATAAGCAAACAACACACGAAAAACAGAATCTGTCAAAAACAGATCAGTCTGTAGCAATCTATAACTAACGCAAACTTATGGAACTCTAAAATCCTACCAAAATAGGAAGTCCTGAAAAATTTGTCTGTTGATCAGCAGCAAAAAGAATCAACGCAAAATAACGTTCCTGTGATTTAACAAAACTAATTTCGTGCGCGCAAAGTTTCTGTTTTTCAGCAGAATCAAATCAACTATCATCATAGGTTATCCTATAGGTTCTACTTGGCACAAACACTAATTAAAAGATAAAAACACATCTAAACAGGAAGTAGATGCAAGATTTATTGCTAAAAAGGAACAAAAACAAAAAACACAAAGGAACTTGGGTTGCCTCCCAACTAGCGCTATCGTTTAACGCCCCTAGCTAGGCATAAAAGCGAAGATAGATCTAAGTAGTGCCATCTTTGGCACTAAATTCATAAGGTAATTTGACTTTATTTCTTGGAAAGTGCTGCATGCCTTTCTTTAATGGAAATTGGAATCTAATATTCCCTTCCTTCATATCAATAATCGCGCCAATCATTCTAAGGAAAGGTCTACCAAGAATAATAGGGCAAGAAAGATTGCAATCTATATCAAGAATGATGAAATCTACGGGCACCAAATTTCTATTTGCAAGAATGAGAACATCATTGATCCTTCCCATTGGCTTTTTAATGGTGGAATCCACAAGGTGCAAATTTAAAGAGCAATCATCAAGATCATGGAAACCTATAATATGACATAAAGTTTTCGGAATCGTGGAAACATGAGCACCCAAATCACACAAAGCAAAACACTCATGATCTTTAATTCTAATCTTTATAGTAGGTTCCCACTCATCATTAAGTTTTCTAGGTATAGAAACTTCCAAATTAAGTTTTTCATCATAAGATTGCATCAAGGCATCAACAATATGTTTGGTAAAAGCTTTATTTTGACTATAAGCATGTGGAGAATTAACAACGGATTGCAACAAGGAAATACAACCTTGTGAAGAACAATTATCATTATCAAATTCCTTGAAATCCGAGATAGTGGGTTCAATGCTATTTAAAGTCATGACTTCTCCAATCCTACTTTTACCAAATTTAGCATCAACATCTAAAGACTCCGAATTCTTGGGACGCCTTCTAGGCAAAGTTGACTCATCATCAATCCCATAATTATCAAGATTCATATTGCAAAACAGAGATCTAATAGGAGACACATGAATAACTTTAAGATCTTCATCATTATTTTCATGGAAACTAGAAGAACACGCCTTTATAAAGCAATCTTTCTTAGCACGCAATGTAGCGGTTCTTTCCTTGCACTCATCAATGGAAATTCTCATTGCTTTGAGGGACTCATTGATATCATGCTTAGGGGAAGAAGATCTAAGTTTAAGAGAATCAACATCAAGCGAAAGTCTATCAACGTTCCTAGCCAAATCATCAACTTTGAGCAATTTTTCTTCAAGCGAAGCATTAAAATTCTTTTGAGAGATCATAAATTCTTTCACACTATTATCAAAATCAGAGGGCATCTTATTAAAATTACCATAAGAATTATTGTAGGAATTTCCATAATTATTAGAGGAACTACTAGTGAACGGTCTAGTATTAAAGTTTCCTCTATAAGCGTTGTTTCCAAAACTATTCCTACCAACAAAATTCACATCCATAGATTCATTATTATTCTCAGTTAAAGTAGACAAAGGCATATCATTGGGATCAAGAGGAGTATTTTTAGTAGCAAACAATTTCATAAGTTCATCCATCTTTCCACTCAAAACATTGATTTCTTCTATAGCATGCACTTTTTTTACTAGAAGATCTTTCGGTGTGCCCTTGAGAATAATTAGCCATAATATTATCAAGAAGTTTTGTAGCATCTCCTAACGTGATTTCCATAAACGTGCCTCCCGCGGCCGAATCTAAGAGATTTCTAGAAGCAAAGTTCAAACCGGCATAAAACTTTTGTATGATCATCCATAAATTCAAACCATGAGTAGGGCAATTGCGAATCATTAATTTCATTCTTTCCCAAGATTGGGCAACATGCTCATGATCAAGTTGTTTAAAATTCATAATATCGTTCCTCAGAGTGATGATCTTAGCGGGAGGAAAATACTTAGAGATAAATGTATCTTTGCACTTGTTCCAAGAATCAATACTATTTTTAGGCAAAGACAAAAACCAAACTTTAGCACGATCTCTAAGTGAAAACGGAAATAACTTCAATTTGACAATATTGTTATCCGTATATTTCTTCTTTTGCATATCACACAAATCAACAAAGTTGTTTAGATGAGTAGCGGCATCTTCACTAGGAAGGCCGGTGAATTGATCTTTCATAACAAGATTTAGCAAAGTAGTATTGATTTCACAAGACTCAACATCATTAAGAGGAGCAATCAGAGTACTAAGGAAATCATTATTAATTGTATTCGAGAAATCGCACAATTTGGTATTATCTTGCGCCATGGCAACAAGTAATCCAACACACAAGCAAGCAGAAAAAGGCAAGTGAAAGAGAGAGGAGGAGATTGGGAAAGAGAGGGTGAATAAAACGGCAAGGGTGAAGTGGGGGAGAGGAAAACGAGAGGCAAATGGCAAATAATGTAAATGCGAGGGAGATGGGTTTGTGATGGGTACTTGGTGTGTATTGACTTGAGCGAAGACCTCCTCGGCAACGGCGCCAGAAATCCTTCTTGCTACGCTTGAGCTTGTGTTGGTTTTCCTTGAAGAGGAAAGGGTGATGCAGCAATAGTAGCATTAGTATTTCCCTCAGTTTTTAAGAACCAAGGTATCAATCTAGTAGGAGGCTCCTCAAAAGTCCCACGCACCTACACAAACAAACAAAGAACTCGCAACCAACGCAATAAAGGGGTTGTCAATCCCTTCACGATAAATATATTTTTGGTATTTTATAATATAGAGATAGTATTTTAAGATAAATATATTTTTGGTATTTTATAATATAGATGCAAAAAGTAAAGATGCAAATAAAAGTAAATTGGAAGCAAATATGATAGGAGATAGACCCGGGGGCCATAGGTTTCACTAGTGGCTTCTCTCAAGATAGCATAAGTATTACGATGGGTGAACAAATTACTGTCAAGCAATTTATAGAAAAGTGAATAATTATGAGATTATCTAGGCATGATCATGTATATAGGCATCACGTCCACAACAAGTAGACGTACTCCTGCCTGAATTTACTACTATTACTCCACACATCGAGCGACTCCTGCCTACATCTAGAGTATTAAGTTCATAAGAAAAGAGTAATGCCTTAAGCAAGATGACATGATGTAGAGGGATAAACTCATGCAATATGATATAAAACCCATCTTTTTATCCTCGATGGAAAAAATACAATACGTGCCTTTCTGCCCCTGCTGTCACTGGGAAAGGACACCGCAAGATTGAACCAAAGCTATGCACTTCTCCCATGGCAAGAAAGATCAATCTAATAGGCCAAACCAAACTGATAATTTGAAGAGACTTGCAAAGATAACTCAATCATACATAAAAGAATTCAAAGGAGATTCAAATATTTCTCATAGATAAACTTGATCATAAACCCACAATTCATCGGATCTCGACAAACACACCGCAAAAAGAGTTTACATCAAATAGATCTCCACAAGAGAGGGGGAGAACATTGTATTGAGATCCAAAAAGAGAGAAGAAGCCATCTAGCTAATAACTATGGACCCGTAGGTCTGTGGTAAACTACTCACAACTCATCGGAGGGGCTATGGTGTTGATGTAGAAGCCCTCCATGGTTGATTCCCCCTCCGGCGGAGCGCCGATGAAGGCTCCAAGATGGGATCTCGCGGATACAGAAGGTTACGGTGGTGGAAATTGTGATTCGTTGGCTCCTTGGATGTTTTCGGGGTACGTAAGATTATATAGGAGGAATAAGTATGTCGGTGGCCGCCTGAGGGGCCCACGAGATAGGGGGCGCGCCCTTTGGGTGGGGGGCGCCCTACCCTCTCGTGGCCACCTCGGCTCCTTCTTGACTTGCACTCCAAGTCCTCTGGATCACGTTCGTTCCAAAAATCACGCTCCCGAAGGTTTCATTCCATTTGGACTCCGTTTGATATTCTTTTTCTTTGAAATACTGAAATAGGCAAAAAAACAGCAATATGGGTTGGACCTCCGGTTAGTAGGTTAGTCCCAAAAATGATATAAATGTGTAAAATAAAGCCCATAAACATCCAAAAGGGGTAATATAATAGCATGGAACAATCAAAAATTATAGATACGTTGGAGACGTATCAATGCCCTAGAGGCAGTAATATTTGTATTATCATATTTGCATATTCATAGTTAAGAGTTTATATTCTATGCTATAACTGCTATGATCCTGAAATACGCAATTCAATGGAAAACTCATATGCACGTGTGGAATTATAAACGGTAAATAAAAGGTCTTAGTCTCGCCTCCAAGACTAGATCAAGTGTTGTTGGTGATCACGTTTTACGGATCTTAGGATAATGTTAAGTGTAATGATGATCCTAAAACAAGATTGAGATTATGGCGTTAGAAGAACGATCATATTGAATTGACCTAATCTTGTTTGTTATGAATTGAGTTAATATCGTCTGCGTTCAATTGTAATAACACAGAGTGTTAATGTGTGATATTGCTCCTTATACCATGAGTATCGTGGTCACTTCTTACCATACGATGGGCTCTGGGGTTGCTCAAATATCACTTGTAACACGATGGTCATAACGACAACTTACAGGTTTATCGGAAAGTTTGACAAGTGACTGGATAGCTCGAGAGTGAGATTTTCCCCTCCGACAATGGAGATGTATTATTAGGGACCTCTCAGTGTGAAGACATCAATCATAATCTGCCAGACCCATGTCACTTCGTCATGGGGATGCCTGAACACAATAACGAGAAAGAAGAACAAAACCGGCAACGAGGATTTCGGTATTGTGAGCATGGTGATGACTCAAGAGGATATCGATGCATCCTGGGTTTTGTGAAGTATCGTGAAGCAAATTGAACATCACATGACGAACCAAGGTTCACTCGAATATCATTCGTGTGCTCATATGGACCAATATGGACGTCCACGGTCCCGATGTCGGTCATTGAACGAACGGTTTCATTCATGTCTATGAGTTAGTGAACCTACAGGGTTACAAGCTTAAGGCAAGCACGATCTGCTAAGTGTTCATAGGATGGGAGTGATGACAATATATTTGTGGAATTGTTTCATTGATATTCAGAATAGTTCTGAGAAGATCTGGAAGCGTTTCGGGGTCACCGAAAGGGTTTCGGTGATATCGGGTGTTACCGATAAATAAATAAATATATATATATATATATATATATATATATATAAGTGGAAAATGTTTTCGTGGATGTTAATATATATATATATATATAATGGTTTGAAAATATTTAGGACTATTTTATATTTAATTTTATATCCTCGTGCTTTAATTTGACTAAAAGACCATGGCAAAAGTTATACCAATGAATTCGTGGAAAGGAATCATGTAATTTTTCTCCCTTGCAATGGGCCAAAATTTATGGCCCATATTTCGTGGAGGAGTATTTAATTTATATCGGAGGGTGGAAGAACTCCTCCCAAGTAGGAATGTAAGGAGCACCAATGGGGACTCCTTCCCCCTTGGTAGCATCCCTCCCTCTCCCTCCAACCTATATATACTAACGGATTTTGCTCTTTTTATACACCGTTTTTGGAGCCTCCACTAGTTCTTCCAGTTCATGTTCTACTGGGCCCTAGTTGACTAATTAGAGCGCGACTAATCCTCTTGTCCTCACAATTAGAAGCCCAGTGCGGTTATAATCTCCTTCCTCTAATTCTCCGGTGATGATTAGCTCTAGATGGTGAAGCGTTGCCGGATCGTGAAGGTTGCACGCTTGCAACCAACTAGAAGGGTCTTGCTTTCCGTCTTTAGTTCGAGGGATTGTTCATGGGTGGTACGAGGGATCGTTCATCAATGGTTTGAGGGAATCAAAGTACGATCTACACCGACAAGTCCTTCCGCTGCAACTCGGTAACAATGACGATTGTGATCCCAACCCGTTATGCATATTCATATTGATCTTGGGTGATCGTAGGTGCAATTTTTTTTGTTTTCTACTACATTTCCCAACATGTTCATAAAAGCATATGGCATACACTTAATAAAGCTCCATGAAAATGACAAATGGACATGAGAAGGCAACAAATATGAATTGACAACTATAAAAAACAATGCACTATTTGTATTCATGTTTTACACCTAACTAAGCAGATAAAAACCATATATGTTGCCTTTTGCAAGGAATATTTTTTAAAGCACTATATATAGCTACCTCATAAATAAGAACTTAGCATGCTAGAAAGTAAAAATAGGGCATCTTATTTATCTCATGTACATTCATCCCTATTCAAGAAGTGAAAATAAAAACATGCTAAAATCGTAAACACTACCAACAAATGTGATATTAGGTATTCAAATCAAATAAATGGAGCCTGATTAGAGACAAAATAATGTAAAAAAAGTGTGTTATAGATGTGCTAGTCACTTACATGATGGTCCTGTAATAGTGGCAACAAAAACTATTATATCGGAAGATGTAGTTTCAGCTACAGTTGTTTTATGAAATTAAGAATAAATAAGTAAGATTAGAATAATCACTAGTAGAAAAGGGCCTATTGTCCCGGTTCGAAAGGGACATTTGTGTCGGTTATTGAACCGGGACTAAAGTATCGGTACTAAAGCCCTAGACCTTTAGTCACGGTTCTTACACAAACCAGGACAGATGGGCCTACATGTGGCCGGTGCAGCGAGCCCAGGCAGGAGGCCCTTTGGTCCCGGTTGGTGGCTCCAACCAGGACCAATAGGCATCCACGCGTCAGCATTTCAGGGGCTGGGGTTTTTGTCTTTTTTTGAAAGGGGGGGGGTTAGGGGGTTTTGGGGGTTAATTTAGGTGTTTCATATATTGTGTTAGCAAGCTAATTAATAGAAAGAGAAGTGTCCTCTCTTATCTCCGTGCTTGGTCGACACTACGTACTATATGTATAGAGAGGACTAGACACGGTAGCTAGTAAAGCAAATGAAGGAAACAGAAGATCGTCATGAACATATGCATACATAGAGAAGTGATATCGACCACCTCTCCTTCTCTGAGAGATTGGTCCAACAACAAGTTCTCGTATATTTATCCGACGCTACTGGCTACATATATACAATATAATTATCTCTTACAATATAATCTCCTAATTCCAAATGAACTCAGGGTCCACATGGTATTCTTCGTCTTTAGCGATCACGTGGTCAAGAAAGAATGCCGCCAATTCCTCTTGAATTGCTCGCACACGATCTCGTGGTAGGAGTTCATCCCGCATCCGAAATATCTAATTTGAAGAAAGGGGTCAACACATATATATCAATAAATGAAACTCAACACAAATGATGCTAATAAAATAAAATTGTGAATATTATTATTTACGCACCTCATATTGTTTGTTAGAGTAGCCCCGCACACAGGTCATGTGGCGGATGGACTCGCAAATGTTGTATCCACAGTAATCATTCCCTTGTTCCTGCCACAACCACTTTACAAGAAATTGATGTCAATCAAACCGATAATTAGCAAGCATGGTAAATGGTATTGATGAAACTAGCGCTTGAATCACTAGGAGATGCGCGGAAAATGCTACTATAGTACTTACTTTTGGGTGTCTAAATTGCAGCTTCTTCGGCAGTCTCGAAGTTTTTGAAGTGAAATTTTTCCAAACCCTGCCAGACAAAGAAAAAAATTACTTGATATCAGGAAATGAACAAAGTTGCCGATATGGTGCGATAATGATCGGTTTAACTTACTTCTCTAGAATTCCAGTCATGTCCGCATACTCCTTGGGATCTTTTCGTCTCGAGTCTAAGACGGTTACTAATCCCTGCTCAAGCTTAATCTCTAGGAGAATATAGTGGAACCTGCACACACATGCATAACTCATCAATTACATTACTATAACCTCGACTAATAAGGAAAACCGAATATTCCCAAGACAGTAACACTCACTTGAATTCGTAAGGGAAGAGTACTATAGCTTTATTTTGATTTAATACAAACGATTGTAGCAGCTTGGCCTTGGTATCTCTGGCCTAAAATTCAACCATATATGCATCTATGAGATTTGTGTTAATGAACCCAATATCACCGATTTGTCTTTTCTTCAATTCGGCGATCTTCAATCTGCATAATATAGTGAGGATAATTAAAAATACATGCAATGAAAGATATATAGAGACTTAATGACATAAGTAGTACTACTTATAGGGAGTAGCAAGTGATCATTAATTTATTGAGGGCCTTTTGATTGAAAAACACGAAGAACTCCTCAAATGGAACATTCAATAGTTCAATTCCAACAAGGTCATGCTCCTCTCTAACTCTCAGTGTCAAAATATTCCTCCCCTCAGACTCTCTGCAGGTTTTCATGTACCAATCATGGAATCTTCGCATCATCGTTGTTAGAGATCTTTCATCTTTGACGAGAGGCTTCCCGTACACGTATTTGTGTCCGTCCACCTCCAAGAAATCATAATGTACATCGTCGGGCAGGTAATCTCCAAGATTGTTATAACTGGGCACCATCCCGCCCGGATCATTAACGACGATATCGCTAGACACCTGGAACAGGGGGAACGATTGGTTCGCTTGTTCGCTGAATTGGGCAAATTTTTTCCCAGCTTGTCGTTCTCTAACCTTTGATCACTGACAGGAATTCCCGACCAATCCGCTTCGATAAATGACTTTTCAATAATGTGCTCATTGTTGCCTTTCACCAGAGACTTTGGTGGTTTCTTCAGGGCAGCCAGAGTACGCTTGGCTTTTACCGGATCTATCTTCTCCTCCGGATGTGAATGTTTCTTTGCTTTCACCCCTTCAAAGAATTTTTCACTTTGGCTTGCACGATCTTCGTGTTTTCCTCCTGGCTCCTCTCGTATGGTAACTTCTCTGGAGTCTTCAGAGAAGGACCGAATTTGTATTGCCTCCCGCCTCCTGCTGTATTACTAGACGCCGGAGCAGACGGAGCGGTTGCGGCTGTCTTTCCTTTCTTACGAGGCAGAGGAGAAGTACTACGACACACCGGAGCAGCCGGAGGGGCGACGGGTCTCTTGATCCGCCCTTGTTGACGAGGTGGAGAAGGAGGAGGTTGGCTGCTCGGGCGCGCCGGCGCAGGCCGAAAAGGAGGCGCACTACAAGAAATATGTCAACTAGTGACCTTCTGTCAGTGACCCTGGAAGAATTGGTCATAGATCTATGACCATTTGAGACCAATTGGTCAAAAGCTGTTCGGGGGCTCCAAACCCTAAACCATTGCGACCATTTTGGTCAGAAAGGTCATAATTTCCTTACACGAAATGGTCATAAAGCAAACAACGCTAGTCCGCTGCCTTATTTCTAGTTGTTAACGACCAATATAGATGGTCATATCCTTGTAAATTGTGCTGGGTTGCGATGACTACGCGCCATCTCATCAGTTTTGCTTATGTGTCATGTCCATGTGTCAATTTTTCCCTAGGTTGTGAAGCAACCTATATTTCTGTTATTCCAAAAATTCCCAAAAAATTCTCATAAATTATTTGGATCATATCTTCATCAAATATGTCAAAAACCTTCCTTGCCTAGTTCAAAAATAATTCAACAATATTCATTTTCCTATTTTGTTCAGAGCAGCACTTTGTGAAGGAAGTACCACTTTGGCATGTCCAAATAATATCCATTTTCCACAGTGCTTTCCTATGCCCAAATAACCATCCTCCACCAAATGGCAGTTGAATCCATTCATTATTTTGAGCCCAGCTTCAACATTCGTATTTATGTCCAGTGTGGTACTTTGCAAAGCAAGTACCACCTAGGATCCTCATTTTGAGCTGAAAATTTGTGAAGACGGTCTTCTTAGTAACTGATCATCCTCGACAAAACTCACGCCCATTAGCAATGTACATTTCCCGTACCGCTAATCAAACACTTGGCTGCTAATTCATGTTTGAGCATTGATCAGTCTTCTCGTGAGAATCTTATGTTGTAATTTTCTTCCTAGCACCTACCTGGGGAGTGCACAACCCACCAGACATGCCTAGGCCACCCAGAACATATGGAAATGCCATGGTCACGTGGTGACCACGCGGCGGGCATGCGAGTTTACGCGCTCTATAGTTGGGGCCCTCGGCCACCGCCCAAACCTCGACGTATAGTCACCAAACCATGTATTTATGATTAAATAGGTACTTATGTAACTAGAAATGATTTTTAGAAAAAAAAACAAATAGCAAACTATGAGGCAGCTACAGTTCAAATTTGACCCACTTCCACCTGAATCGGCGAAAATTTGTCTTTTTCACGAGAGGTGGATCAAAACTTTTTACACCCAACCATTTTGTCAATTGGGCATTAAATATGTCCTAGTATTTTATAAAATTGATTTGCAACAATTATTTGGGAGGTCCTTCACAAAAAAACCTCCTTTGGGGCACTCGAAAAATGGAAAATGGTTTTTTCGTCCAAAGAAAATGAAAACTTCCTTAGGCAACATTGTTTGCCATTCCAATATACACCCTTGTGCACAATATGAGATCATTTGAACAAACTATGCCATGAATGTGGCCATAAGATTGATCATTTGGCTTGAAAGCCATGAATCTTCACACATGATAGCTCATTTCTGAGAACACTTTTTTCAAATAATTGTTGTATTACAAGTTTATTATTTTTCATGGGAAGTTAGCCACATATAATGACATGATGCGAAGGTTTCCCAATTGTTTGATTTTTTTGAATTGTTTATGCCCATTTCAAAATGTGGTCAAAACGGCGGGAATGACCGTTCCTAGCTAGTGGTTGAATCTTGGATTTTTTTGGTGTTTCTATGATTAAATAGATACTTATGTACCTAGAAATGATTTTTGGAAAAACTAAAGAGCAAACTATAAGGCAGCTACAGTTCAAATTTGACCCGCTTACAACTGAATCGGCGGAAATTTGTCTTTTTCACGAGAGCTGGATCAAAACCTTTTACACCCAACCATTTGGTAAATTGTGCATTAAATATGGCCTAATATTTTAGAAAAATGATTTGTTCCAATTTTGAACAATTATTTGGGAGGTCCTTCACAAAAAAACCTCCTTTTGGGCACTCAAAAAATGGAAAATGGTTTTTTCGTCCAAAGAAAATGAAGACTTCCTTAGGTTACATTGTTTTCCATTCCAATATGCACCCTTGTGCACAATATGAGATCATTTGAACAAACTATGCCATGAATGTGGCCATAAGATTGATCATTTGGCTTGAAAGCCATGAATCTTCACACATGATAACTCATTTCTGAGAACACTTTTTTCAAATAATTGTCGTATTACAAGTTTATTATTTTTCCTAGGAACTTGGCCACATATAATAACACGATGCGAAGGTTTCCCAATTATTTGATTTTTTTTTGAATTGTTTATGCCCGTTCCAAAATGCGGTCAAAACGGCGGGAATGACCGTTCCTAGCTAGTGGTTGAATCTTGGATTTTTTTGGTGTTTCTCTGATTAAATAGATACTTATGTACCTAGAAATGATTTTTGGAAAAAATAAAGAGCAAACTATAAGGCAGCTACAGTTCAAATTTGACCCGCTTCCAACTGAATCGGCGGAAAATTTTCTTTTTTACAAGAGCTGGATCAAAACTTTTTACACCCAACCATTTGGTAAATTGTGCATTAAATATGGCCTAATATATTCGAAAAATGATTTGTTCCAATTTTACAACAATTATTTGGGAGGTCCTTCACAAAAAACCCTCCTTTTGGGCACTCAAAAAATGGAAACTGGTTTTTTTGTCCAAAGAAAATGAAGACTTCCTTAGGTTACATTGTTTGCAATTCCAATATGCACCCTTGTGCACAATATGAGATCATTTGAACAAACTATGCCATGAATGTGGCCATAAGATTGATCATTTGGCTTGAAAGCCATGAATCTTCACACATGATAGCTCATTTCTGAGAACACTTTTTTCAAATAATTGTTGTATTACATGTTTATTTTTTTTCCTGGGAACTTGGCCACATATAATGACACGATGCGAAGGTTTCCTAATTATTTGATTTTTTTTGAATTGTTTATGCCCGTTTCAAAATGCGGTCAAAACGGCGAGAATGACCGTTCCTAGCTAGTGGTTGAATCTTGGATTTTTTTTGGTGTTTCTCTGATTGAATAGATACTTATGTACCTAGAAATGATTTTTGGAAAAAATAAAGAGCAAACTATAAGGCAGCTACAGTTCAAATTTGACCCGCTTACAACTGAATCGGCGGAAATTTGTCTTTTTCACGAGAGCTGGATCAAAACTTTTTACACCCAACCATTTGGTAAATTGTGCATTAAATATGGCCTAATATTTTAGAAAAATTATTTGTTCCAATTTTGCAACAATTATTGTGGAAGTCCTTCACAAAAAACCCTCCTTTTGGGCACTCAAAAAATGGAAAATGGTTTTTTCGTCCAAAGAAAATGAAGACTTCCTTAGGTTACATTGTTTGCCATTCCAATATGCACCCTTGTGCACATTATGAGATCATTTTAACAAACTATGCCATGAATGTGGCCATAAGATTGATCATTTGGCTTGAAGGCCATTGATCTCCACACGTGATAGCTCGTTTCTGAGAACACTTTTTTAAAATAATTACCGTATTACAAGTTTGTTATTTTTCCTTGTAACTTGGCCACATATAATGACACAATGCGAAGGTTTCCCAATTATTTGATTTTTTTGAATTTTTTATGCCCGTTTCAAAATGCGGTCAAAATTATTTGGTCCAATTTGGCAACAAATATATGGTAGGTCCTTCACAAAAGAACTCTTTTCACGAGAGCTGGATCAAAACTTTTACACCCAACCATTTGGTAAATTGTGCATTAAATATGGCCTAATATTTTAGAAAAATGATTTGTTCCAATTTTGCAACAATTATTTGGGAAGTCACTTAGAAAATGGAAAATGAATTTTCCATCCAAAGAAAATGAGAACTCCCTTAGGTTGAATCTTTGAAAACTTTTGGTGTTTCTCTGATTAAATAGATACTTAAGTACCTAAAAATGATTTTTGGAAAAAATAAATAGGAAACTATGAGGCAACTGCTATTCAAATTTGACCCGGTTCCACCTGAATCGGATTTTTTTGTATTTTTCACGGAAGGTGGATCAAAGTTTTTGACACCCAACCATTTGATCAATTGTGCATTAAATATGGCCTAATATTTTAGAAAAATTATTTGGTCCAATTTTGCAACAAATATATGGTAGCTCCTTCACAAAAAAGACTCATTTTGGGCACTCGAAAAATGGAAATTGTTTTTTTTAGAAGAGGTGGATCAAAAGCCTTTGACATGCAACTATTTGGTCAATTTTACATAAAATATGGTCTAATATTTTAGAAAAAATGGAGTGGTGCTATTTTGCAACAAATATTTGGTAGGTTCTTAAAAAAAGCATTTATGCACTCGGAAAATAGAAAAATATTTTTATGCAATAAAAATTAAAGCTCTATTTGGCAACATTGTTTGCCATTTCAATATGCACACTTATGAAAATACAAGATCATTTTGACGAACTATGCCATCGTTCTGTTTTTAAAAAGAATGAGAGATTTGAGTCCAGTTTTTTGAAATTCAAGCACGAGACAGCCGACCAATGAGACGCGAGGAATCACCTTCATGCGGATCATCAGATTGGACGCAATATGAGCCGTCTATCGCGCACCCATCCAACGGTGGAGCTTCTCTCGAGTAACAAAAACCCTAACCCACCCACCCACCCTCCTTGATACCCGTCGCCACCACCCCCCACCCACCCACTCCTGACCCACCCTCACTATAGGAATCTGCTACTTTGCCATCTGCCACGGCGGACGGCAAAGGCATGGATGGCGGACGGCAAAGGTCTTTGCCGTCGGCCGCCGACGGCAAAAGTGGACGGCAATTTAAGGGATGGCAAAGAGCTACATTGCCGTCCGCTTCGGGCGGCTGACGACAAAGGGTCCTTTGCCATCAGCTGCCGACGGCAAAGAATGCTGACAGCAATATTTGCGCTGTTACTCCGTCAGGTGGTTAACGGCAAGCCTTTGCCATCCACCGCTGTAGGCAAAGTTTTTTTCCTATTTGCCGTCACCATCATATAAACCGACCAAATAGGTCAACCTCCTAGGAAGCACAGATTGCCGCCATGTGGCCTCTTTGCCGTCCATTGCCGATGGCAAAAGAGCCCTTTGTCGTTTGGTGGCGACGGCAAAGAGCCCGTGATATTGTCTCTTTTTTCTTTTTTTTAATTCAACAATTTTCACAGCAAATATATATGCCATATATAGATATATTTCACAGGGCTATTTAACAGCACATAAGTTTCATCGTACATACATATATAGTTTCATCCACTCATACATAGCAAGTTGCACATACACATAAGTTGCAACCATTAGGAGGTTGCACATACATATTACAATGCAAAGTTTCATCAAGATAGCAAGTTCCATCGTAGCATGCACATAAGTTGCAACCATTAGAAGAATACTAGAAGAGAATGAAATAAAAAACAAGCACTCCATAGCAAGCTAGCTTCCGAGAAGTGAATGAAATCTGCAAATGGCAAATTAGAAAGTTAGGAAAAGGTGACTAGAAGAAGAAGACTAGAAGAAGAAGCACGCCATCGTTTGTGAGGTAACTTAGGTGAAATGGATCGTTTATGAGCTAACTTAGGTAAAATGCATCATTTTAGAGCTAATGTAGGTAAAATGGATCGTTTATGAGCTAACTAAGCTAATTATGCCGTTTTTTACATAAGTAAGGTAAGTACATGTCATTATTGAGCAAACCTAGTTAACTAAGCATATTATAACTAACTTAGGTCATTTTGGAGGAAACAAAGCTAAGTAAAGATCGTTTTAGAGCTAACTTAGGTAAAATGGCTGGTTTTGGAGGTCGGTAAGCTTATTAAGTCATTTTGCAGGAAAAGAAGCTAACTCTAGCTAGGTCATTAAGGTAAGCATATTGGATGAAATAAAGCTAAGTCTAGGTCTTTATGCATTTGTTAAGCAAAAAACTAGAGAAACTTACCTTGATCATGGAGGTGTGGGAGCGGGCTGGCTCATGCCAGTAGCTGGAGAAGGATCGTGAGATGCTTGTGTGGAGTTACGCTGCACCAAAGATCATTTCCAATGTTTCGTTATCATGATGACACTCAAATGTTAAGACTAGCAAGTAACGTCCATTCAAATTAAACTGACTCTGGTCTCAGGAGCAATCTCTGGATCAATGGCTATGGAGCCATGGGACCTCATCACCTACTCTGGATTGCTCGGGTTAAACTCCTCCCCTTTCCTCGCCTTCCCCTTGACTTGCTTGTAAGAGGCAGTGTGGGCCATGGCATACAGGTCGTACCCCTCTGGCACCTTATCCGTATTATTGTAGCATGCCTAAAAGAGAGAAACAAAGTAAATTAGTAATTAAAGGGCTCAAGCTAGCATGATGAATGAATTGCATTAATCATGAAGCAAACCACATTACCCAATTCCGCCCGAACTGATATAAGCTGGAGCTACCTTGATGGTGTGGCACACCTTCAATTTGGGCACATTTGTCCTTGGCCTCAGTCGGCTCCCCTTCCATCTTTCAACACCTACCATGACAAAGAGTAAATGAAATTAGTACAACATAAAAAAATACCGACATGAATAATAATATGTATATCACTTAAGTGTATCATCATCAAGTACAACATAAAAAAATTGAATACCTGACACTACTAATAATCTTGATCAGTATCATCAATAAATGCATAATCATCATCATCACTATAATCAATGACGGGCTCATAGGGTTCATGGCATCAACATGTGGAAGGCCACCTTTACGTAATCGGTCAAGCATTGAGAGGTCTTCCGCAGCAAGAACCTCTTCTTGTTCCGCTCTTCTTGTTCCTCCTCCGGGTGATGTGGGATTCACTGTCATTGTCTACTTCAATGTTTTGGGGTGAAGTATACCGTTCTTGAAACGCTTTTGGAAAGACGTGTCTCTTGGAAGAATTCTACTTCATATGTGTTTGGGTTAATGTGAGGTTCATAATCCTCTTCCTTTGGGGAGATAGTCTAGCACGTGGCGGCACTTCATAAACGACATCCCAACCTTTCAGATTTGGATTAGTTTGGCAAGCCCGGGTAGATAGAATACTTGGGTCGCTTTGTTGAGCCATAATATAGACATCGAACATCTAAATGGGTGCTTTGGTTGATTTCAACTAGCCCTATATGTTCATGAGTCCTTCTAGTCTCCTTCGGCTGAAACCAATAACATTTGAAGACTACGACATTCGGTGGGTTTTCACCATAGAATAGAAGTTCATAAATTGCTTCAACTCTCCCATAATAATCGGTACCTCCTTCGCCGATAGCAGATACACAACAATTTGTAGACTTTCGGTCGGCCATAGATAGCTCTTTGCCATATGTACGAAAACGATACCCGTTGATGTCGCATTAGTCAAATGAATGGACCTTATAGTCAAAACTATTAGTGACTTATCTCAATTCGGCGTCCATAGACTCTGAATTAGCCTACAAGTTTAATATGAGAGGATTGTTGCATTACGCACAAATTAGCGAATGAAATGAAATTGTCTAATAGAATTTACCGTTTGTTTGAACCAAGAGATGAAACCGGGATAGCCGCCTCCTTGCTTTGCGAGAAGCTCATACTCTTCGACGGAATCCTTTTGGATCACCGCTCCATACAAGAATAGGGCGACGTATCAACTATATGAAATATCCAGGAATAAGAGCAGTTCAAAGGAAATAGAAGTTGCGAAACAATGTACCGAGAACTTACTCGATGTACAGCCGCACTTCTATCAGGTTGGTGAAGATATACAATGAAATGGTCCGCCATTCTTCGTTATCCAAAGATACTAGATTTGAAACACTGGCTGGTGCGAGATTGCCTTTGAATAGGGTGAGGTTGGATCCACCTTTTTAGGCTCGTCAAGATTGTACCGAGGCTTCGGATTATGCAAATGACGATTTTTGGTTTCAGAGTGTGCTGTCACGAAGTTTGCTGCCTCCTCAGTGATGAATGCCTCAGCCATAGACGCTTCAATTCTACGTTTATTTTTACATTTTTGTCGAAGCGTCTTCGCATCCTCTCGGTTAGGTAGCACCAACGATTTTGCACGGCCCCCAATCTTGCCTCTGCCGGAGATGCAATATCAAATGCTGCATTGGATTAAAGAAGCCCGTGGAAAGATCTTCTAACTTGCAGATCAACTCTGGCGCCAACTCTTCCATTTCTTCTATCATGCCAGCGATAGTTCTTTCGCACAAAGAACATGGAAGAAATAGCTGAGTTCTACCAGTACTAGCCATTCATCCTCAGGGATGAAGCCACGCAACATCACCGGCATTACCCGCTCAATCCATATGTGCCAATCATGACTCTTGAGACAAAATATCTTCAATTTATCAAGACTCGCTCCCCTCTTTAGATTCGCTTCATACCCATCGGGGAACATCAACTGCATTTTCACCCACAACATAATTTCCCTCATAGATGGCCTTCCAAGATTGAACCATGCCTTTGTCTTCGTCCAGTTCTGCTTTCCGTTCGGTTCTTTCATGTTTTGTAACGGCCTATCACATAGCGCCTCCAGATCGACTCTAGCCTTAGTATTATCCTTTGACTTCCCATCTATGCCGAACAATGTACCAAAAAGTGCCTCGGCGATATTCTTCTCAGTGTGCATCACGTCGATGTTGTGTGGGAAAAGCAGGTCTTTGAAGTAAGCCAGATCCCATAAGCATGTTTTGTGAGTCCAGGCGTGCTCAGAATTATACCCCTTGAAGTACCCTGGACGCTCTGGATCTGGCTCGAGAGTGTTTAATCGATCCAGGTCTGCTGGCTTTGTCAACGTAGGTGGTGCAGAGTTTTTTACAACTCTACCTCTGATGAAGTTCTTCTTGTCTTTCTTGAACTTATGGCGAGGATCCAGGAACTGTCTATGCATGTCGAAGCAAGAAAACATGCGACCGGCCTGAAGCCAACGAAACTCAAGAGCTCCCTTGCATGTCGGGCACGGGAACCTTCCATGCACACACCAGCCAACGAATAGCACATACGCCGGCAAGTCATGCGTCGAGTACATGTACCAGACACGCATTATGAAATTTCGTTTGCTATAGGCGTCGCATGTCTTGAACCCATTATCCCAGGCTTCTTGCAATTCGTCCTTAAGCAGCTGCATGTACACATTCATATTTTTCCCCGGATAGTTGGGCCCTGGAATTATCAACGTCAGGAAAATGTTCTTTCTTTGCATAATCTGTCCGGGGAGATTGAGTGGAAAGACAAATACGGGCCAACAACTGTATTGGGCTGCCGTCATACCAAACACACTGAACCCATCGGTGCTGATGCCGACTCGAGGATGCCTCAGATCTGCCGCTTTGTTAGCATGTAATTCATCAAACCTTTTCCATGCAACACCATCCGATGTGTGTACCATCATCAGTTTCCCATCTGCATCTAGTTCGGTTCTTTTGCATGTTTTGTGCCATGTCATCTGTCTGGCTGTCTCTTCGACCATGAAAAGACATTGAAGTCTTGGTACGATTGGCATATACCGAAGAACACTAACAGGGATTGTGGTCTGTGTCTTCTCACCCATACCGTTGTCTACCACAATATACCTGGACACTTGCAAATGGGACAATAGTTCAAGTCCGCATAGTCAAGCCTAAATAAGGCACATCCTTTCTCACAGGCATGTATCTTCTCATAGGGCATCTTCAGCGCACGGAGGATTTTGTCCGACTGGTACAGGTTTGCAGGCATTACATGGCCTTTGGGTAGAAAGCGTCCAAATACTATCATAATTGCGTCATAGCATTCTCTGCCCAAGTTGAACTGAGCCTTCAAAGCCATTACTTGTGAGATGGCATCCAACTGACAAAGCTCAGTGTGCTCGTGGAGTGGACGTTTTGAAGACTCCAACATTTCATTGAAGGCCTTTGCAGATTCCTCCATCTCCTCGTCCGAATCCCGAGTACCATCATAGTCTTGCACCATGTTTTCCATCCCGGTCGGTCACGTTGATCCACCTCAGCTCGGTCACGTTGGGCAGACTCACCATGAAATGTCCACACCGTATAATCGGGCGTAAAACCATTCTTCTGCAGGTGTTTACCCATTTCAGCCTCTGTCCTCTTTTCCCAATTGCCGCATCAGAAACAGTGGCACCAAGTTTTCCTCTGGCCATTTGCAAATGAGGCTTGCACAAACCCCTTGGTTTTTGTGAACCATTCAGCGCTCCATTTGTTCTGACCAGTGTGACCGTATACATCCACGCATCGATCACTCATCTTGACTTTCGAGCTCTGGACACACAACAATTATATATATAATTCACCATGTATATATTCATCAGTTGATCTACTTTGTCAATTTTATTACATCCATGCAACCTACACTCTAATAGGTAATGATAGGTCCTAATCTCACTCAGTATGTGTAGATTGGGTTCATTTTCCCATATGCTATGCTCGGATCCGGCCTAAAATTTTGGCAGCACCTCCCGTTGTTCTCGATACACGCCTCGCAATAAACAGAGAGGATGTGTACCCGGAGAACAACAGGGGAGGCACTGATGAAATTTATGCGTCGGATCCGGAGCAAAGCATATGGGAAAACGAACCCAATCTACACATACTCGGGCTGTCCATGGATAGCGTTGGACAATTCGAAAGAATCAAGGTTATAAATATGCAAATGCATGCATATTTATAACTATGACGCTTTCGAACGGGAGACACATATTGGTTACGCATACTGATGATTCAAGACACATATATAGGTAGCTACCAAATTTCATGTAATTTGTGCAAATAATTAATGGGGGAGAAGGACATGTCATTTGTGCTCACCCACGAACGAAGGGGCAGAGCTCGTCAAACGCACGGCGAGGTCGTCGAACACCACACCTCGCAGCGATGAAACAACTGCACATTTAAATCTACCCGATCAACACAATTATATATGATGTTTTTCATAACAAAATCGAAAAATATATGACCTAACTAATAATTCACAAATATATAACCCCGTCGGCCTCTGGAAGGCCAAAGAGCACCTTTTCGGGAGGTTTAGGGGGTCGGGGTGTCATGTCGGTGTCCGGGTGCTGTTTCGGGGTTAGGGTGTCGTGTCTGGGTCGGGGTGTCGGGGTGTGGTGTCGTGGTCTATGTGTCGGGGTCAGTGGTCGGGGTGTTTCCTTCTATCCTTTTTCCTCTTTCCTTCTCTTCTTCTTCTTTTTTCTTCTTCTTTCCTTTCTTCTTCTTCTTCTTCTATCCTTCTTCTTCTTTCCTTTCTTCTTCTTTCATTTCTTCTTCTTCCTCTTCTTCTTTTTTCATCTTTTTTCTACTTCTTTTACTTCTTTTCTTTTCTTCTATTCTTCTTCTTCTACTTCTTCTACTTCTTCTACTTCTTTTCTTCTTCTTCTTTTCATCTTTTTTCTACTTCTTTTCTTTTCTTGTTTTCATCTTTTTCCACTTCTTCTTCTTTTTTCTACATATTCTTTTTCTAACACTAACACTAAATTTTCTTCTTTTCTAACACTAAGTCTAACACTAACACTAACACTAACAATTAAACAAGAATTAAATAGCAAAAAAAAGAAAACAGAAAAAAATACTCACCGGAGGGGGCGACACCTGCACGGGGTGGTGGGTGGGTGGGGGGCGGCGGGCCTCGGCAGTGGGATGGCCGGGCATGGGCGGGCGGCAGGCGCGAGGGAGGGCGGGCGGGCGGCGGCGGCGGGGCGGGCATGGGGGGGGGGGAGGTGGGAGCGGGGGCGGGCAGGCGCGGGAGGGGCGGGCGGGGGCGGCGCCAGCGGGGGCAGGCGGGGGGCGGGCGGGGGGGGGGGGCGGGCGGGGCGCGCGGGGGCGAGGGGAGCCGAGCGGGCGGCGGGGGCGGGGGCGGAGGAGGTCGAGGGATCGAGAGAGATGAGTAACGGGCGGGGGAGGGGCTCGGCCGTTAGTTAGGTTAGTTAGGGCAGCCTTTGCCGTCCGCCCCCCTTTGCCGTCCGCTTTTCTTCAAATTTGCCGTCTGCGGCGGACGACAAAGAGGGGGGACGTTAAGTATTTTTTAACCAGCTCCTCAGTGCCCCCCTCCCTCTTTGCCGTCAACTAGTGGACGGCAAAGAATCTTTGCCGTCAGCTAGCGGACGGCAAAGATCTGGCTGGTGGCAAAGGCTTTCGTTGGCATCAGCTAGCTCTTTGCCATCTGCTTTCGGGTAGCTGATGGCAAAGAGCTTCTTTGCCGTCCGCTAGCTGACGGCAAAGAGCTGGCAGATGGCAAAGTAGATGATTCCAGTAGTGCCTCTCCCCCTCCCCTCGATCCCCCAGATCCTGACGCACCCATTCTCCGTCTTGCCTCCCTCCCTCTCGATGCGGCCGCTCTCTTTCCCCCGACACGCCGCCGTCCGCACCTCTCAACGCGCCGCCGTCCTCCACCTTCCCCCGCATTCCGCTCAGCCACCGCCCTCTCCTCCTCCCCCACCCTCCACCATGGCGAATCCACCTCCAGATCGAGAAGGGAAGGCAGCGTACGTTGCATCCACGCACCAGATCGAGCAGCGGCGCTCCCAGATCGATTCATCTCCGTCGTCCTCGCGGTTGACGCCCATGTCCTCCTCAAGGACGGCCGTCTCCGTGCTTCACCACCACCCTCTCCCTCCTCCCTCACCGCATCTCACATGGCGCTGGGATCTTCCAGATCGAGCACCGGCAGGGTAGGTGCCTCCGCCGCCCAAGTCCAAGACCCCGCCTCCGCCACCGGCAGGGATCTTCCAGACGAGCGCAAGGTCTTCCGTGTTGCTGACCACGCTGGGGTCGCGCTCGCCGGCCTCACCGCGATCTTCCTCCACGAGCTGCAGCCCATCCTCGCCAACCACCTGCAGACCCAGACCGCCACCACCGGCAACGCATGCGTCGTGGCCTGCGGCGCCGCCACCGCCAAGGACCACCTCTTCAAGGTACGCACACAACGCGCCCACCATCTTTGCCATTTCAGAGAGACCATATGCATCAGTCAGTATGGATGCATCTGTAATTTTGAGTGTGTGAACATTGTTCCTGCTCTCTGTCTGTCTGTCTCAGGGGTGGCAGGAGTAGTCGGGCCTCGTCACCATCGCCATGGAGGAGATCCTCTGGTTCACGGCGTCCGTCGGCAGCGCCGTCATGGTGTCATCGTACCAGGTGGTGCAGGAGGGTAGGAGGGCTAGTTCATGTAGCTTACTTCCTGTTTGTCATTTTGGTGGCTTGCCATTTTATTTACAGCATTGTGGATGATGCCATTATCCTAGTTTTCACATTTATATTAGTCACTTAAACAAGGCTGGGTTAAGTTGAGTTGTTCTGCTGCTGATGGCAATACAAGCCAATAGATCTCACATGCAAAAATTCAACATATTTCGCTAGGTTAATGTTGAGTTGGGGCTGTTGCCTGCATATGCAAAAATTCAACAGATTTACAACATTGTGGTGATGCCATTATCCTAGTAATAAAGCAGAGATACTTACTTGTGCAGGCAAAGGTACATACTGTTGATGCCACTGGATTGATCAGTTGGCATATATACAAGGATGAATACAGCCATTTAGTTAGTTTCCATGATTGGTTTATTTGTGATTTGTTCTATCTCTGATGGTTACCTTGCTTGTGTCTCAACCTGTATGATAAGCTAATATATTTTCCAGAAATGGCTTGGGAACCTGTTTGGTTCCGACTAGCCACCTATTACGCAGCTAGTTCCATGAGTATTTAGTCTTCTGTCCCCTTTTCTGGTACTGATTTGCCACATAATGTTCATGATGCATCATATCTCATGTCGAAGTACTTTGCTGTGATGCTTTGTTTTGGGGTCAGTCAGTAGTTCTCGGAACAAGAGCATAAACATATATGATTGTGTTATATTAATTGATTGCATGCCCTCTTGGATTCTGTTTTTGCCTGCTGCATGTGTGCTGATAGTTTTTGCATAGTGTTGGTCGCGGGGTCTGGCCAGCGATGTCGGGTCGTTGGTCGGACAGACGATCAGATTTAGTTTTGGTAGATTTTGTTGATTGCTGGTACTGTGTTGACGCAACCTCGAATGCCTTGCCCCTTAGGCCGTTGCTCCTCTTTCTTATCTGCTTCGATTGCAGGTATGCAGAGCCAGATCGTGTGTCACCATTGCCGAAGGGTGCTGGCCTACCCGTCAGGGCACCCAGCGTGTGCGGTGCCATGTGCCGAGCCATCACCGTCGTGCCACACCCCAGCGCCAGGTACTGTGTGCAGCCTGATTTCCTTTCAGTTGTTCTGCTCTTTTCGTGTTGGCATTGCCTCACAACGTGTATAACCATCCTGAGGTTCAACTCTGGGAATGTTGCTTTGGAAGTAGGATGGAGTTTTGCCTTGTATGATGAATGCTATAAAAATTATGTAGAAACATTTGTGAGGAGTACATGCTAGACAAAGAGTTACCATGGGATTCAAATTTCATTCTTCCCACAAGCATGTTTAGTATGGTCAGATTCTTTTCTATGTTTACTTCAGTTCAAGCTTCTGCGCGCCTAGGTTCACTATCTGCTGCTTGTAGGATACTTATTCCATGGCTGATAATATCAGCGTGATGGATAAATCTTATGTTGCACCCTGTCATTTGTTCTCAAGAGGCCAAGTGGTTTTCTGCAAAAAGCATAGAGAAGTATTGTAAATTCACAGGAGATAACAAAATTGTTTAAAGTTTATTTGTGTTGGATTTGTATATACACTATTTTCTTAAAACACAAACCTGTACATTCACAGCTGAATAGATGATACATTTTTTTGGATCTGTACATGCAATTTTTTGCACTGGATTGGTGGTTAGTTTTATGTACCGTTTGAATTATAATAGAATAGCATTAGTAGTGCTCTGATTTAGTTCTCATCAAAATCAACAGCCCTCTCTTGTGTTCCTGTTATGAGAATTGTTCCTTCAAGGATATGCCAGAATGTGTACACTCTAATCTCTAATGATGGTTGTCTTTGTGTTCAGGAGCTCCAGGTCTACAAAATTTGAAGTTCGAAACTGTCGTGGTTCTAAGTCTGACAGTAGAGTGGGGGGTAGGTAAAGAGAGGCAAGGTCCTAGCTATGGAGTAGTTGTGAAGACAAGCGATGTACGAGTTCAGGCCCTTCTCGGAAGAAGTAACAACCCTACTTCTCGGAGCCCTGAGGCGGTCGAGTGGATTATGAATGTAGGTATTACAAGAGTGCGAACCCCTCTATCTGTGGAGGGGGGTGGCTTATATGGAGTGCGCCAGGACCCCAGCCAGCCCACATAATGGAGAGGTTAAAGTACATTAAGCCTAGGGGGTTACTGGTAACGCCCCTCATAAAGCGCTTTAACTATCATTATGTCTATTCAATAGCAAACCGTTGCGCTGCAGAGTGTCTTCTGACCTTCTGGTGGTCGAGTGTGTCTTCATGGTCGAGTGAGTCTTCCATGGTCGAGTCCTTCCAGTCAGTCGAGTGGGTTCCTCTATGGTCGACTGGAAGATGATCTCTTCTAAGAGTGTCCTTGGGTAGGACGTTTAGGTCAGGCCTATGACCCTACCCTAGGTACATGAATCCATCATTAGCCCCCGAATGGATTGAGGCTTGAGTGAAGGAGGAGTTGACGTTGTTTCCGATTGCCTTTTGCATACTGGCTACGTGTTGTCTTGGATCAAGATCTTCTCTGTTGATAACAAGCAACTTTTCTTCAGTCGACTTGATCCATTCTTGTTCTTTAGTCGAGTGACCTTCTTTTACTTTGCTATTCGGCGACGGATCGCAGAAATCTCGCACTTGACAGACCGATCCGTCCCTCGCGGATCTCGCGGGATCTGAAATTTGGGGAAGCGCTTGGCGTAACGGATCAAGGGCGCCGAATGGGACATAACAGGGACGCCTCGATTTCCGCGCCGCTTTTTCCGCCACGTATCGCGCAGTGCAACTGTTCGGGATATGATTAGATTGTTCGGGTCCACCTGTCATCCACTCGGAAGGGATGCTATAAATGCGACTCGCGGGGCTTCAGACAAGACCCGTTCTTCCTCCTCTGCTCTCTTCGTCTCCGCCCTCCAACCGCTTCTGCTGCTCCTGCTACCTCCTCTCCTGCGCATTCCGCCGGCAGCCATGGGCAAAGAGAAGACGGCGGTGTTGGAGCGTGCGAAGAAGGCGTCGGCGGCGGAGAAGGCGTCGGCGGCCGAGAAGGCGAAGGGGAGATCTACCAGCCGCAGCGGTTCCTCGTCGAATCCCGCTTGCAAGGGCTGGGTCGAGGAGATTGGATCGATCGACCATCGAGAAGTATCTCCTCGATATAATAACGACGGGTTGATCCCCACGGCGCCGCGAGGCTTCACGGCCAAGAGTGGCAGCCTCGGTAGGAAGAGGGTGAGTGTGTGCTCCTGCCACCCATGTCGACCGAGGATTTTCGCTGCCACCGAGTGTTTTCTTTCGGGTTTTCTGAATTTCTTGAGCCCAGCTCCACCATTTTACTCCAAACTCCATCGCGTATCTTGCTGCGTTTGTGTCTATGTCTAAAACTTCTTGGGCTGTCGACCGCCTTGGGGTTTGTTCAAGTATATCTTCACATGCCGCTCTCGGTGAAGAAGGCAAGCCCCAGTGACGAGAAGACCCAAGTAGTTCAGATGTGCGGTGGCTTAGGGGTCGAGTTGAGGAATAAAAGCACCTTCCAGCTATGTCTTTTCGAGTCGGTCGGTCTGGCGGTCGACCTGATTCTCTTGCCGGAGCGAGGCGACGCCGGAGACGATCGGTCTTCTTCTGCATTCACCATGAGTTGAGTGAATGACCCTCCTCCACGAAGGTGGTTCGGAGGAGAGAGCTGAGGTGAAGATGTTGGTGGATCGCGTGGTGCAGCTGGTTCGGGATGGCGTGGTGGCATGGACCTCTTGGAGGTTTTTCTTGAGGCGAATCCAGCCTCTTGATTCGAGCCATTGCATGTGGCTGTGTCTTTGCGGCATCGAAGACGAGACTCGCGTCCAACCGGAGGCGGTCGGCGATGCCATAGTGGAAAGATGGATGGCCGCGATCACTGGGAACAAGGACAACCCTCGCGGATCCCGGAGGATTTCCCCACTTGACCACAACAGCGTTCCAGAAAAGGTACATTTGCTCTGTTTTCCATTGTATATCCGTCGAATGTGTTTCTGTGATTTGGTCGACTGAGCTCTGTTTTGATATTGCCAGGCCCTTACCGAGCTATACTCAATGCCCAATGGCGCTCAGACTCCGACTGAGGAGGGGGAAGCCAGCGGGGGCGAGAGCCAGGAAGAGTGGGATTCAGACGCTGCAGAAGATGACGACGACGACGATGATGATGAGGAGGATGATGATGACGAGGATGAAGAGGAGGAGGTTGCACCACCGCGCTCGGAAAGGCGGTCAAAACTTGTGCACGACCCTTTGACTGAACGTGGTAAGGGAGTTGCGACTGCCTCGCAGTTGACCAAACGCCCTCGGACCGCTTCTCCGGTGCCGACTGAGAAGGTGCCGAAGCAGTCGAAGGTAGCTCCGTTGAAGCCAGCCAAACCTTTGCCAAAAATGAAAGTGTCCATCCCCACCATATCAGGGTAAACAAATCACCTAAGTCTTCTTGTTCTGTACAAATTCAGTCTCTGGTTGATACTTGAACCGATCAATCGATTCTTTGGAACTTCAAGGTCTGCGACTTCGAAACCTCGGGCAAGGGTGAGGACCATGAGATGGAGGACGCGGCGACTTCAAATCCTGATCTTGCAACTTTAAATCTTGTCCTTGGTCGATGATTCATAATTTCGACTTTGACTTTTTACTCAAGCTCCAACCAATGACATTATCACCCTTCCCAGCGATGATGAGGATGAGGAACCATTGAGGACTAGGAGGAGCAGGAAGGCATCTCTTGGTCAAGCAGCCCAAGATGTGATGGCGCCCGAGACCATTGCGACGGAAGGGAGGCGGCACTTTCGACACACCGTGTCCTTGCGGTGCCGTTGACGAGTGCTCGACCCACTTCGCCGAAAGTGCTGGGCAGCCTTCGATCTTCGCCACGCACCACGTCCCGGAGGACCAGGCTAGTGCTGCTAAGGAGGCGATCCGTCAGCGAGGATCATGATGGAGCGGTGAAGATCGTTCGGATGCAAGCCAAGCAGCTTCTGACGCCAGCTCCGCCCTTGAGCAATGTTGGTCGATCGACCACCGCTGCTCTGTTAGGATATGTTATCAAAACTTTTCTTTCTGAATTCATAGCAGTCACCCACCGGGTGTGTTGGTAAAAACTCCGTGTTAGCGAGGCACGCTGAGTGCACCGGCTGGGTGTAATCCCCAAGGCTAAGGTCGATCACCGGTCGGTCTTAGGCTTTATAAGTAATCTTGATCATCACTCGAATGAAACGAATGGGTTTACAAACCAATGGGGGCGCTGAGTGCACCCAGGGTGTAGTCCCCGAGATCGTGGTCGATCACGGCGATTGATTACTGATCTGAAGAAGTTTGGTCGACTGGTCGACTCTTTTTTTTTTTTGGTCGACTGGTCAACTCTGTCTTGAATAAGACCAGTGGGGGCACGCTGAGTGCACCCATTGGGTGTAGTCCCCGAGACTAAGGTCGAATGCTTGCATTCGACTGTAGTCTTAGAAACGCATCATTTTTCTTTATTCACTCGGAAGTGAATCATCTTTGACATTTTGCCGATTGACTCTTCGTAGAAATCCTGTGATCTTGCGGCCGCTTATATCGAATCGGAGCGAAGCATATTCAGCTCGAGTTGGACTTGAAGCTAGTGCAGGAGAATCGACTAAGGCAAAGGAGGAGACCAAAGGTATGTTTGGTGAGACTTGACGACTCTTTTCTCCCTCATTTGCTTCAAACCTGACTTTGCTGTAATTTACGAGCAAGGTGAAGGAGGCCCAGAGGAAGAAGGAGCTTGAGCTGTCTCGAGAAGATCAAGCTCGCGATGAAAAGCTAGCCTCGGTCACCAAGCTCGAACAGACAACACCAATCAAGGCTGCTCTGGCCATTGCCACCAAGGATGTTGATCGACTGAAAGCTGACAAGACTACTCTAACTGAGAGGATCAACCAGTTGACCGGGAAGAAAAATGACCTGGAAGGCTTCTTGGGTGGTCTTGCTAAAAAATTGTTCCTTATGCTCGAAGGTAATCTTCTTCGCTCGACCAATTCTTCCAACTGTTATGTTCCCAGTCGACTATTTTCTTGATTCGGGGTTTTGTCTTTGCAGAGTTCTGTCGCAACTTTGAAGAAGAAACCAGCCAGCTAGAGACGAACCTTGACCCTGTCAATTCTCCGGTGAATGATGAAACTGCCATGAACATCTTCCGACTGGAGTCCCGTGTTGCTGCTGTTGTGGATTACCTCGCAAGGCTGAAGGTTGCTACGTCCCGCATCGACTCGACGCTCTGGCCCAGGGAGACACTCCAAAATGACCTCGAGTCGTTGATGGCTCGACTGAACGCCGTCCCTGACCGAGTGCAAGAGTGGAAGAAGTCTTCGGCTCGGTGTGGCGCAGATGTCGCCCTGTGTCTAGCGCGAGTCCATTGCAAGGATGCCCGAGAAGATAAGATGGCGGCTCTCCGAGTGGCCAACACCAAGAAACACGACTTCAGGACCTTCATGGAGACTTTCATCGCTGCTGCTACACGGATTGCAGACGGGATTGACCTTGACGAGTTCGTTGCTCCATCCAGCCCTCCACAGGAGGGGTAAAAAACTTTCCTTGACTTTAAATTTGCCTCGGTATGCCGAGTGGAGTTGTAACCGATAAAACCTTAACAGGCTTAGTGCCTGAGCACTCTCGGTTCTTTTAGGTATCGACCTAAATTTGGATTGGATGTTTGGATATGATTGCTCTTGGCTTGAATTGCCCTTTGCAGGTTAACAGCGAGATGCCGACTGCAGTCGACTTATTCCTTAGGCGAGCACTGGGCTGCAGCTAAGCCTCCGAGTGAGAGGTTTGCTCTTCACTCGGTAGGATTTTTATACCTTAGGCGAGCACTGGGCTGCAGCTAAGCCCCCGAGTGAGAGGTTTGCTCTTCACTCGGTAGGATTTTTATACCTTAGGCGAGCACTGGGCTGCAGCTAAGCCTCCGAGTGAGAGGTTTGCTCTTCACTCGCTAGGATTTTTATACCTTAGGCGAGCACTGGGCTGCAGCTAAGCCCCCGAGTGAGAGGTTTGCTCTTCACTCGGTAGGATTTTTATACCTTAGGCGAGCACTGGGCTGCAGCTAAGCCCCGAGTGAGAGGTTTGCTCTTCACTCGGTGGGATTTTTATACCTTAGGCGAGCACTGGGCTGCAGCTAAGCCCCAGTGAGAGGTTTGCTCTTCACTCGGTAGGATTTTTATACCTTAGGCGAGCACTGGCTGCAGCTAAGCCCCAGTGAGAGGTTTGCTCTTCACTCGGTAGGATTTCCGTTGTATTTGTGGCGAAGCTCGGAGGAGAGGGTAGCAGTCGACCTGCACCTCGTCCTCCTTGCGAACGCACATCATACTTATGGTGTAGCTCGGAGGAGAGGGTCGCAGTCGACCTGCACCTCGTCCTCCTTGCGGGTACACATCATACTTATGGTGTAGCTCGGAGGAGAGGGTCGGAGTCGACCTGCACCTCGTCCTCCTTGCGGGTACACATTGCACTTCTGGTGTAGCTCGGAGGAGAGGGTCGCAGTCGTCCTGTACCTCGTCCTCCTTGCGGGTACACATTGTACTTAGGCGAGTCCTTGGACTGCAGCTAAGCCTCCGAGTGGAAGTCTAGCTTACCACTCGGTAGGATTTTTAATAACTTAGGCGAGCACTGGGCTGCAGCTAAGCCTCCGAGTGGAAGTCTGGCTTACCACTTGGTAGGATTTTAATAACTTAGGCGAGCACTGAGCTGCAGCTAAGCCTCCGAGTGCAAGTCTGGCTTACCACTCGGTAGGATTATAATAACTTAGGCGAGCACTGAGCTGCAGCTAAGCCTCCGAGTGCAAGTCCGGCTTACCACTCGGTAGGATTTTTATAACTTAGGCGAAGCGGATTCGCAGCTAAACCTCCGAGTGGAAGTCCGGCTTACCACTCGGTAGGATTTTTATAACTTAGGCGAAGCGGATTCGCAGCTAAACCTCCGAGTGGAAGTCCGGCTTACCACTCGGTAGGATTTGTACAAACTTAGGCGAAACGGATTCGCAACTAAGCCACCCACTGGGGGAAAATTTTACTGGACAAAAATAAAAAGTGACAAAAATTATGAAGGAATTATGACACTATTATTTCGAAGCTCATGAACTACAGAAGTATTTTATTACAACTTTTCCGAGTGAAAAACTTTAAGTATAAAACGGGCGGAGCAGATCCGCGTTCCAAGCTCGGGGCTCTTCGATATTGTGTTCGACGTTGTAGAGACGATATGCCCCATTGTGGAGAACCTTTGTGACGATGAAGGGCCCTTCCCAGGAGGGAGCGAGCTTATGTTGCTTCTGCTGATCCACTCGAAGGACCAGATCCCTTCCCGGAAGGCTCGACCTCTCACATTTACGGCGTCAGAGCGATGCAAGTCTTGCTGGTAAATGGTCGAGCGGATCGAGCCATTTCCTTTCCTCTTCTAGGAGGTCGATCGCATCCCGACGCTTTGCTCAGCTTCGCTTCATTGTAAAGTTCAATTCGGGAGCATTTTGAAGGAGATCACTTTCGGTAAGACTGCTTCGCTCCATAGACCAGAAGAAAGGAGTTCTCCCACGACCGATTAGGCGTGGTTCGCAAACCCCAAAGCATCAAGGGAGTTCGTCAACCCAAGCTCTAGCCGCATGCTTGAGATCTCGCATCGATCGGGGCTTGCACCCTTGAGGATTAATCCGTTGGCTCGTTCGCCTGTCCATTCGACCGTGGATGGGCGATCGAGGCGTAGTCGACTTGTGTGCCTTGGGCGTTGCGAAATCCTGAATTCTTACGAGTCAAAATTCACCCATTATCCGTGATAATGCCGTGCGGGACCCCATATCCGAGCGTCGGCTCTCGATGAAGGAAACAGCGATCAAGCGTCAAGACTTTTGATTGGCTTAGCTTCAATCCACTTGGTGAACTTGTCGATCGCTACCAAGACATGCGTGAAACCGCCTCGACCTGTTCGCAAGGGACCGACCATGTCCAACCCCATACCGCAAAAGGCCGACGAGTGGAATAGTCTTGAGTGGCGACGCAGCTTGTGTGACATATTGGAGTAGAACTGGCATCCTTCGCACTTGTCCACTATTTCTTTCGCCATCTCATTTGCTCTTGGCCAGTAAAATCCGGCTCGGTATGCTTTGGCTACAATGGTCCGAGAGGACGCATGGTGACCACAGGTCCCCGAGTGGATGTCATTGAGTATGACTCGACCTTCTTCTGGCGTTATGCATTTCTGTCCGACTCCCGTCGTGCTTTCTCTATACAACTGCCCTGTGATAACAGTAAAGGCTTTGGATCGACGGACGATCTGTCGAGCCTCTTCCTCATCCTCTGGGAGTTCCTTCCTCAGAATATATGCGATGTATGGAATTGTCCAATCGGGAGTGACCACTAAAACTTCCATGACCAAGTCGACCCTTTGCGGGACCTCAACCTCGGTCGAGTCCGTGGCACTCTTGGGCTGTGGAGCTTCCTCTGTGAAGGATCTTCTTTTCTTGACGGAGTGTGTATATGCTCCAAAAATACACCACTGGAATGGCTTCTCTTTGGAGCCTATCTTCGCCAAATCATCCGCTGCTTGATTTTTCGATCGGGGATGTGATGGAGTTCAACCCCTCGAACTTCTTTTTCAGCTTCCTCACCGCATTGCGAGATCCGATCATAGCTTGGGCTTCTCGCGTCCACTCCTTCATCACTTGATTAACCACTAGATCCGAGTCACCATAGACCATCGAGCGACGGACGCCGAGTGAGATGGCCATGCAATCCATATAGGAGGGCCTCGTACTCTGCCTCATTGTTGGAGGAATCAAAGTGAATTTGGAGCACATACCTAAGCTTATCTCCTCTGGGGAAAGCGAACAACCCCACACACGTAACCATTCAGCATCTTGGAGCCGTCAAAGAACATGGTCCAATGCTCCGAGTGAACTTCATTCGACTCTTTGTTGTTCAATCCACTCGGCGAGGAAATCCGCTATAGCACAGGACTTAATGGCTTTCTTTGCCTCGAATTTGATATCAAGGGAAGAAGTTCAATCGCCCATTTAGCCACTCGACGGTTCGCGTCTACTGTTATGCAAGATCTACGATAAAGGAGCGTCGTTGGCGATCGTGATAGAATGATCGGAGAAATAATGAGCAACCTTCTTTGTGGTCATGTATATACCATACACAAGCTTCGATAATGAGGATATCTCTGCTTGGATGGAGTCAAGACTTGGACAAATAATACACCGGCGCTGAACTTTGAAGGCCTTTCCTTCCTCTTCCCGCCGACCGTAAGCCTGATCTGATGACAACTTGCCCAGTGGCTGCAATGTAAACCAACAGAGGCTCTTTGCTGATTGGAGCAGCAAGCACCCGCTGGGTGGACAGCAGAGCTTTTAGCTCGGCAAACGCTGCATCAGCTTGTGAAGTCCACTCGAATTTGTCAGCCTTCTTCATTAGTCGGTAAAGAGGTAATGCCTTTTCACCGAGTCGTGAGATGAATCGACTTAAAGCGGCCAAGCATCCAGTAAGCTTCTGGACGTCGTGCACTCGCACAGGGCATTTCATTCGGAGAATAGTGCCGATATTTTCAGGGTTAGCATCGATCCCTCGTTCGGAAACGAGAAAACCGAGTAATTTTCCACCAGGAACTCCGAATGCGCACTTTGACGGATTGAGCTTGATATCGTACCTTCTGAGGTTGGCAAATGTTTCGACGAGGTCAGCAAGCAGGTCGGAACCTTTTCGCGACTTAACGACGATATCATCCATATACGCTTCCACATTCCGACTGATTTGAGTGAGAAGACACTTCTGAATCATTCGCATAAATGTGGCTCCGGCATTCTTGAGGCGAGCGGCATGGTGATATAGCGAAGCGCCCGAATGGAGTGATGAAAGCTGTTTTATTTCATCGGACCCATCTGACGGATCGATGATACCCGAATATGCATCTAGAAAGACAATCTCACATCCCGCGGTCGAGTCAACAATTTGATCTATGCGGGGGAGAGGAAAATGATCCTTCGGGCAGGCCCGATTGATGTGCTTAAAATCAATGCACATGCGGAGTGAGTTGTCCTTCTTAGGAACCATAACGACATTGGCAAGCCACTCGGAGTGATATATCTCTCGGATGAATCCCGCTGCCAACAGTCGAGCCACTTCTTCACCAATAGCTTTTCTCTTCTGGATGGCGGACCGCCGAAGATGCTCTTTGACTGGTTTTGCTGACTTGTCGACTCGTAGGCGATGCTCAGCCAGCCCTCGAACACCCGCATGTCGGTGGCTTCCATGCGAAAATGTCACAGCTTCTCACGGAGGAACTGGATGGCGCTTCTTCCTATTTCGGTCGAGTGTTGTGGAGATGTGGGTCGGGCTGCATTGGGATCGGTCGGGTGAACATGGATCGGCTTTGTCTCACGGACGACTGAAATCTGCGACTCGTGGTTGGCTTCTTGGATCGTAACAAATCACTCGGATCTGTGTTTTGCTTGTATTCGTCGAATTCGACCGCTGTCACTTGGGAGTCGGCAATTTTGGAGCCCTTCTGAAAGCACTCTTCTGCCTTCTTCCGATCGCCGGTGACAGTGATCACTCCCTTTAGGCCTGGCATTTTCAGTTTGAGGTACACATAGCATGGTCAAGCCATGAATCTTGCGTAGGCTGGCCTCCCCAAAATGGCGTGGTATGCACTCTGAAAATCCACAACCTCAAAGGTCAACTTTTCCTTGCGAAAGTGCTTGGAATCACCAAAGACCACGTCCAGAGCTATTTGGCCGAGTGAGTTGGCCTTCTTCCCTGGTATGACTCCGTGGAAACTCATATTGCTGGTGCTTAGTCGGGACATCGGAATGCCCATTCCTTTCAACGTATCCGCATATAACAAATTCAGCCCACTACCACCATCCATCAGCACTTTCGTCAGTCGAGTGCCTTCGACAACTGGATCGACCACCAACGCTTGCCGCCCAGGGGTGGCAATGTGAGTCAGATGATCAGATTGGTCGAATGTGATGGGTGTTTGGGACCACTTCACATAACTTGGCTTTACTGGGGCAACCATGTTTACCTCATGGTTAATGACTTTCAGTCGACTTTTGCTTTCCACATCTGCGAAGATCATCAGAGTGGAGTTGACATGCGGATATTCTTCCTCACCGTCCTCTTTGTCTCCGGCCTTGTCGGTTCCTTCTCCTTGTCCTTAGGCTGCTTACCACAAACTGCTGGATCAGGAGCCGACACTGGCGAGTGGTGTGCTTCGGGTAAATGATGTTGCCCTCTTCATCTTTCTTCGTGTGAATATGGCATGGCATATCCATCACGTCATTGCCTTCTTTATCTTTTACTTTCTTTGGATTCCAGGATCCTTTCAGCTTCCCCTTAAACTTCCCCTGAGTCACGGCCAGGGCCTCTCTAGGAGCTGCTGGCTCGGCTTTCCGTTTCTGCTTCCGACTGGAATTTCCCTTCTCCGACTGACTTGGCTTGTATTTGCCGCTTCGGAGTCGGTCTTCTTCCTCGCCGTTGGCGTACTTACTAGCGATCTCCATCATTCGACTCAGGGTCATGTCTCCGGTTCGACCAAACTTCAGACTCAATTCTCTGTTTTTGACGCCGTCTTTGAAGGCGCAAACTGCCTGATGGTCAGACACATTTTGCACAGTATGGTGCAAAGTAATCCACCTCTGAATGTACTCTCGGAGAGTTTCATTGGTCTTCTGCACACAAACTTGCAGCTCTGTCAAACCAGCCGGTCTCTTGCAAGTCCCTTCAAAGGTCCTGATAAACACTCGGGACAAATCTTCCCAAGTATATATATCTGCTAGGAGGTAATCGATTCAGCCATGCTCTGCGAACCTTCCAACATGAGGGCAAATGCTTCATGGCCACCTCATCATTCCCACCCGATCTGAACAGCCACTCGGTAATCTTCAAGCCAAGTTTGAGCTTGGATTCCCCGATGAACTTGTTGACTCTGTTGCCAATCTGAAATTGGGGAATTATGCGGCTCGATAGCCTGCTAAAACATTCCGACCGAGATGTGCACTCATTCGCTGGTGGGTGCATCTCTCTGAGTCCACCCGATGGGCTCTGTTCGGTCGACCAAGCCTTGCACGATAATGGATCGCGTGAAGCTCGGGTTCCACGGGTCGACCGAATTCTTCGCCCGTCTTGAATCGCGTCTGTCATCTTGTCGCCGAGGCGCGTGACCCTTCCTCGGAGGAAAGGGCACTCGGCGCTGTCATCCCGGTCTCCATCTGCTCTCGCCGGTTGTCGCGCCCTTCTCGCCGCGGAGGCGATCTGGGGCTGTGAGCCGATTGGGCGATATTCGCAGCGACGGATCGACCGGAATCTGTTGCGATCGCGACGACGGCTGAGTTCGGTCTCCTGCTGCTCGGAGTAAATCTACGATCTGCTGCAAGCCTCTCCCGCTTCCGGCGGGGCGGTTGGATGGATTCGCTATCGAGTTGCGGTGCTAAATTCTGAATTGGCGTCGCGGTATACGAGTCGGTGGGAAGAGTCGGCGTCGGTGGCTTCGAGGATTCGTTGCCGCGCTCGTCGAGTGCTCGCGTGAAGATTCTCCAAGCGGCGCGTTCAGCCACGTTGGCGGACATGCTTCCTCCAAGGCGCGAGCCTTGGGGGTTTCTCCGGCGATGGGAGTATGCAGGGCATCCATGTTCCTGCGGCGAAGCTCTTCTCTCTGCAGGGAGTCGAGTGTCTCGGGCTGGTACTCTTCGTGCTCTTGCATGGGGTCTCCTCCCGGCGGCTCCACCGCCATGGCGGCCGGAGGGATCGCGAGGGCGTCGACCATGAGGATCTCCGCCGCTGGATCACTGCTATCACACTCGGATCACGTCTCTCTGAGCCGGTCGGCGGATCGAGCAGGCCGTAGAGGGACTCATCGGGCTCGATAGCGCGACTGGCGGTGGCTGTCTGGCGAGCCATGCGTGCTTCACCCACCGCTGAGTCTCGACCGACCAGGCGCTTGCGCTGGTGGGAAACTGGGTGGGCGACCGATAAAGGAGTCGACCGATACGGGGTCGACGGTTGCCGCAGCAGAACGCCGCGAACACATGCGCGAAAGTGCGTTGCCCCGCGGACGGGGAGCGCCTCGATGTCAAGGGGAGCCTCCTGGAGCCACGCGGAGTCGTCGGCGACAAAGGTGAGAGCACCGAGACGGATCTCGCGCCCCTCAACCAAAACTCCAGCAGTCATCATGATGAAGGTACTGAAATACTGCAACTCCTCCACAAATCGCTAAAACACCGCCCCACGGTGGGCGCCAACCGTCGTGGTTCTAAGTCCGACAAGAGAGTGGGGGTAGGTAAAGAGAGGCAAGGTCCTAGCTATGGAGTAGTTGTGAAGACAAGCGATGTACGAGTTCAGGCCCTTCTCGGAAGAAGTAACAGCCCTACGTCTCGAAGCCCTGAGGCGGTCGAGTGGATTATGAATGTAGGTATTACAAGAGTGCGAACCCCTCTATCTGTGGAGGGGTGGCTTATATAAGTCTTGAGACCCCAGCCAGCCCACATAATGGAGAGGTTAAAGTACATTAAGCCTGGGGGGTTACTGGTAACGCCCCTCATAAAGCGCTTTAACTATCATTAAGTCTATTCAATAGCAAACCATTGCGCTGCAGAGTGTCTTCTGACCTTCTGGTGGTCGAGTGTGTCTTCATGGTCGAGTGAGTCTTCCATGGTCGAGTCCTTCCAGTCAGTCGAGTAGGTTCCTCTATGGTCGACTGGAAGAAGATCTCTTCTAAGAGTGTCCTTGGGTAGGACGTTTAGGTCAGGCCTATGACCCTACCCTAGGTACATGAATCCATCAGAAACCATATAGCTCTACTTGGCAAAGAGTCGTCTCTTCTGTTTGATTGTAATAGAATGTAAATATTGTAATATTGCAATAGTAGGCATATTTGGGTTGTAATAACTATATACAGATTGTAGTAGACTTAGTTAGTTTTATTTGATGAACTATGTTTGTACTGTTCTGTTTGAAATATTGATTATGTAAGTAATTTGAAAACGTGTGGAATGGAAACCTAGCTTGTGGGATTCACTTATGAAAATAATCTAAGAAGTTTTGAATTTTCTGTCAAGTGGGCCCAATGTGTGAGAAGATGACAAGTGGGACCAGCTCCAAAATATAATGGCCCAAACAATGTTAAAAGGCCCTGGCCCAGAAATAAATAAAAGGCTGAAATGGGCTTGGCCCGTGTAACTTACAGAAAAAATAAATACTAAAAAGGCTTAACTAATGGGATTGGCCCATATAAACACAGAAGTGGACCGGGCTGATTCTTGTGCCACATCAAATTGCCACGTCGGATGCCTACGTGGCCTGTGGAGGCTGCTAGTGACCAAAACAAAACAGTAGGCATATTTTGGTCGTAAATGTCCACGACCTTCTCACAGAGAAAGTCGTTAATTCTAGTTTACGACCGTCAGCTTTTGACCTTTTGTTTTTGGTCAAAAAAAGGTCGCAAATGAAAAACAATGACCTTTCAATGACCAATAGTCAAGGTCACAAGTTGACATATTTCTTGTAGTGGCGGAGTGCCGCCACGCGCCAGAGAAGGAGGCCGAGTGCCTCGAGCACTCATCGAAGGAGGAGGCGGAGGAGGAGGCGGAGTGCCCTGACTCGCCGGAGGAGGAGGAGGAGGCTGAGGCATCCAGTTCGGAAGGTTGATGAGCTCCTTCCGCCATACGCATGGAGTCTTCAGATAAGAACCCAGCCAAATCTCCCCTTCACCCGTAGGGTGGTCAAGCTCGAGGTCCTCAAATCCGTCCATTATTTCATCCACCATCACGCTAGCATATCCTTCTGGAATCGACCGGCTGTGGTAGGTTGCGCCAGGTTCAGTAGGTAAAACAGAGCCAACAGCCACCTTGACTTTCAAATTCATCCATTGCATCATAAGGTGGCAATGTTGAGACTCCATGATAGCATCCACGGGGTAGCTAGCAGGAGCCGTGAAGACAGGCTCCAGCTGATTCTGCTCGGTGGAAGCCATGCTGCTTCTCCACAGAGATGGCAGCGTAGCTTCAGGGGAAGCTTTGGCAGGTCGTTTGCCGCGATCTACTTCTCGTTCCTCTAGCCCTTGTACCCTTGCGTGCAGCGCCTGCAGTTGGCTATGCTCCACTTTCTTCCTCCTCTCCTGGCATTTGTAACCCCCTACGTCCGGAAACCCAGCCTTCCACAGAACGGAGCCTGGTGTGCCTCGTGTCCGTCCAGGGTGCTCAGGATTCCCAAGGGCCATTGTGATCTCATCCTTCTCTCTATCTGGAATGAACGTCCCTTGCTGCACTTTCTCGATATACTCTTGAAGCCTCGTGACGGGTATCCGTAGTTGCTCATCCGTCCAAACGCACTTCCCTAATACAGGGTCCAAGTTTCCGCCAACCCCGAAGAACCAAGTTCGGCAACGGTCTGGCTAGTTCAATGTCTCTTGTTCGACCCCTTTATCAATCAGGTCATTCTCAGCCTTGTCCCACAAAGGTCAGGCTTTGAGGTAGCCACCTGACCCCGTGCGATGATGATGCTTCTTCTTTGCAGTATTTTTCTTGTTTGTCGCTAACATCTTCTTACTCTTTTCCGATGTCTTGTGGGCCACAAATGTGAGCCAGTGATCTCTAATCTTCTCATACTTTCAAGTGAATTCTGGTGTCTTATCTTCGTCGACAAACTCTGTTTTCAGCTAATTCTTCCACCTCCTGAATAGTTCTGCCATCTTCTTAAGAGCATGAGACTTGATCATTTGCTCTTTAACTGGTTTCTCCGGATCCTCCTCTGGCGGTAGGGTGAAATTTGGCTTAAGCGTTGTCCAAAGATCATCTTTCTGCATATCGAAGACATAAGACACCTCAGGGTCTTCATTCTTAGGATTTAACCAATGGTGGATACAAATCGGGATCTTGTCCCTAACAAGAACCCCGCACTGAGCACGAAATGCATCCTTCGTCTAGATGGGTTAAATTGGCTTGCCATCGCACGCGATTGCTATGATCTCAAACCTTTCATCCGAGCGCAACTTTTTCTTTGGGCCTCGTCTCGTTACCGAAGTTGTGCTCGATCCGGAGGGCTAGGAAAAAGAAGAAAGAGGAGAGTTAATTAATATGTGTACATACAAAAACAATGAAGTCATAAATTAGCTAGTCCGCACAGGCTTAACTAATATATATATATATATATATATATATATATATATATATATATATATATATATATATGGCGGACTCGGTTCGGTCACCGGAGCCGTCATCACGGTCTCCTTCTTGTACTGGCATTGCGTCACCGGAGCCATCATAATCATAGTCTTCCTCTTCACCCTGTCCTTCCAGACCATCGGTGTCGTTGAGATACGACAAGACGGCATCACTTCCTTTTGTGATTATGTCCCCCAACATCGCTTCTGTTGCTTCGTCTCGGAGGAGCTCCATAGTTTCTGCAAATATTTACAACATGGCAATTATTATTCAAACATGACAGATGGGTATATTAGTGGCAAACGTAGAACTAGCTAGCTAATCACAATAAAGAATCATATTAGTGGCCTCGACGCTGCTTCACTATGGTTTGGGGTGGCCTCAGCAACGCTTCAAGGGTTTGGGTTGGCCTCGACAACACTTCAAGGGTTTGGGGTGGCCTCGACGACAACGCTCTTTTAACTTGGTAAATTTGGGTGGCCTCGAGAGAGTTCGTCGGGTAGGGGCGCGGCGGGAGGTGGTACGAGACCGACATCGTTTTTTTCTAGGGTTTGGGTGTCCTCGAGAGTTTTGGTTGAGCGAGAGGGTCAGGGGGGTGCTCCCGTGGTATAAGTTATCACGGTTGAGAGGGGGTATATATATCGACCGCCCCTCATGTCGAAGTTATCCGAGAGGGGGTTATATCGACAACGACGACATACATACATGGGAAAATAATGTTATCGGGGAGGGGGTATATCGACCCCCCCCCCCCTCATGTTGAAGTTATCGGGAGGGGGTATATCGACAACGACATACCCGATGAAAAATAAGAAGACAAAAGAAGAAACAAAAAGAGGAGAAGAAGAAAGGAATGGAAGAGAAGATCGAAGAAAAAAAGAAGAAAAAAAAGAGGAGAAGAAGAAAGGAATAGAGAAGAAGAAGAAAAAATAGAAAATATTCTATTTTCTCTTCTTCTCCTCTATTCCTTTCTTTTTCTCCTCTTCTTTTTCTTCTTTTTTCTCTTCTTATCTCCTCTTCTTCTCCTTTCTTCCTCTTCTTATTTTCCTTTCTGCTCTCATTCTTTTTCTTCTTCTTCCTTTCCTAGCTAGATATATAAAATTTTTCTAAAAATGTAACTTATATATATATATATATATATATATATATATATATATATATAGGGTGGGTCTATTCTACAACTGATTGTAGAATAATATTCTACAATAGGCAAGCCCCTATATAAGGTAGTTGAATCGGAGACCTACCTGACCAGGCAACACCTGCCCGGATCCCGAAAACAGATCCCCCAATCCCGCGCCACCTCCCCACCCCCGATCCTGTACTCTCTCTCCCCCGCCGCGCGCACCTCTCGCTCCCCGGCGGGCCATCCCACCCCCGCCGCGCACCTCTCCCTCCCCGGCGAGCCATCCCACACCCGCCGCGCACCTCTCCCTCCCTTGGCGAGCCATCCCACCCCGCCGCACGCACCTCCCTCCCCGGTGAACCACCTTCTTACCCCGGTGAGGCTGCCCCTGGTTCTCCTCCGGCAGCGAGGATAGAGCAGGACGCGGCGGCGCTTCTTGGCGGACCAGTGCTCTTGGCGGTGTTCTTTGGGGACTGGCGTCGCCAGCCAACAGGGCGCGGTTGCGGGCGGAGCAGACGTTCCACGCCCTCCGCGCCTCCCACCGTGCGCGCCTCGCGTTCTTGCTGCTCGTGCACTTGTGCTCTCCCGGCGCACCCAGGCGCCCATAGCGCCGTGCTCCTCCGCCGCCTCATCTTCCCGGGCTCCCAGGCCTTCATCTTCCCGGCGCTCGCCCCGGCCACGCAGTCCTCGCTCGCGCTCCTCCTCTCCGCCGCCTTCGCGCCCAGCGTCTCCAGGTTGTATTATTCTCCTCTCGCTGGCGAGGAGATTGAATGAAATTTTGACCTGCTGAGTGGAGAATTACGGGAAGTACAAGGGTAGCAGTAATGAGAAGTACATACAATATTTTGGTAGAAGTACAGAGCAGTACAGCATGCGATCGAGGAAGTACCTGCTGAGAATTGTTCCTGCTTGGGAGGCAGTACCATAGTTACACTAAGAGAAGTACCGAGTAGTTTGAAGTAGCAGTACAGGGTGTCTTTTATGCTAATTTGGTACTCATCTTTTGCAGCTGCTACTTGGAGCCGTGGAATTAGCAAAGCTTAGGGAAGTGCAAAAGGTTCTCTGTAGTGAAGAATAGCAGATCAGAATATCTTGAAGAAGCGGTCTGAGATAAAAATGCAAAACTAGCCTCAATAAAAATTGTGTAATTGAGAAGTACAAACCCTATAACATCAAGAAGTACGAAACTGATATTTCCAAGAAGTACAAGATACATGTCGAAGGAAACTGATTTATGTAAAATAATTTACTAGCAATACAATTTAATCATTTTGAGTAATTAAAAAAATATTGCAGAGTAGTACTGAAACTTGTATTCCACAAGTACAAGGCAAAGTTGTGTTTAAAAAATTCAAGCAGTACAATTTATTTATTTCAAGCAGTACAATTATTATTATTATTAACGGGCAGTCTGAAACTCATATTCCACATAAGTACAAGGTACATGTGGAGGAAATTTGAGTTCTCTGGAAAAAAATTGGCAGTATAATTTAATCACTTTGAGAAGTATAGAAACTTCTTTATTATCGGGCGAGACGAAACTCATATTCCACAGTAGTACAATACTATGTTTCCTTGTAACATGAAAATATTGATATTTTGAATATTGTTCAAAAACCGTGAAGAATTAGAAAATGTTAAAACACAAAATTTGCTGAATTTCAATACCTTTCCAACGCCATATCATTGGCATCATTCCGAGGTCAAAGAACATCAATGATCATATTTTCATAGATCTAAAACTTAGTATTTTCAAAACTGTTTCAAAACTATGCATAATTTGAAAAAACTTAAAAAAACATTTGTAAATTTCAGTAGCTTTCCAATGGTATATCAATTGCGCTATTCCGAGAAGTGGTTAAAAATTTATTATATAATTACTGTTCGTCTATTTTGAATGAATCTCGGTATTTTCAGAACTGCTCAAATATTATGTAAGATTTGGAAAACAATAATACTCGGAAAAGATGGGAATTTCAGTACCTTTTCAACGCCATATCATTCGCATCATTTCGCTATCCAAAAATGATCCATGGTCATCTTTTAAAAAATAGATTTTAGTATTTTCAAAACTGTGCAAAATTTGAAAAACTTAAAACATGAAAATGTTTCAGAAATTTCAGTAGCTTTTCAATGTTATATAATTTGCTACATTCCGATAAGTGATTAAAGAATTTCGTTCAAAACACTTTTCATTCAGCTTGTGATGATTTCTGTTTTTTGAAAATTCATAATAAAAAATAAAAAAGTGAAGCAAGTTACAATATATAAGAGTTGAGAATTTTCTGTAGCTTTCCAACGGTATATCATTTGCGCAATTCCGATTAACGGTTTAGAATCTATTAGTGAATTACTATGCAAGTACAGAAGAGCAGTACCTACTTTACAAAAAAGAAGTACGGTTGTGTTATGCAGAAGCAGTACCAGATCTTTATTCTGGCAGTACGAGATTATTGCAGAATATTATTCTATCATCGATTGTAGAATAGGCGGCATATATATATATATATATATATATATATATATATATATATATATATATATATATATATATATGACGGTCTATTCTGCTAATATTAGCAGAATAACTATTCTGCACACCACTTCGCATCTGCACGCCAATGAAGCGCCTGCATCATTTTGTCGGCGAAACCGCAATAGAGACTAGTGAACTTCGTGTCGAAAAAAACTGCACGCGGTTTTTTTTCGGTACTGTTTTCGCTCTAATTTTTTAACCGTTTATCGGAATGAGGCGTGTAATATACCATTGAAAAGCTATGGATTAGGCGCAAGTTCGACATGTTGAACACTTTTCGAGATTCCGCACGGTTTAAGAGCAGTTTTGAAAATAGTGCGGCGGATGATGAGTGGCAGCGAGCGTTTTTTCACGTTTTTTTATAAACCGCTTGTCGGAATGAAGCAAATGATACGCCGTTGGATAGATATCGTTGAGGTGCATCTTTTTCATATATAAATCTTTCTCTAATTCATTACGGTTTAAGAGCAGTTTAAAATTATTAAATCGCGGAATTCTGTTTTTCAATTTTTTCAAATTTTCGGTACTGTCTTCGCTCTAGTTTTTGAACTGTTTGTCGAAACGAGGCATGTGATACGCCGTTGGAAAGCTACGAACAAGGCACACCTTTCACATGTAGGAATGGTTTTGAGATTCCTTACAGTTTTAAGTTAATTTTGAAAATCGTGCGGCGGATGACGAGTGGCAGCGACTGTTTTTTTTGTGAAATTTTTGCAAACCGCTGGTCGGAATGATTCAAATGATATGCCGTTGGAAAGATATCAATGAGATGCAACTCTTTCATGTAGAACACTCTCTCTAATTCCTTACGGTTTAAGAGCAGTTTCGATTTTATCGAAAAGCGGACACTCTGTTTTTTGCGACCCCCAAATCGACGTGGGTACTTCATCCGACTGAAAACAGCACTGCAACGGACGAAAAACCGCACTGCATCACACGGGTAAGAGAACTGCATGGTTTCTTTTATTCAAACATAATTTTTTCAAGGACGAGAAAGTAGAGTGCACTTCACATCGGGTGTAAATGAACCACAACACTATCAAGAAGTGAACCGCATTACTTTTTTTGCTCCTGTAACAAAAAAAATTCACTTACAGGATGAACAACATCATATGGCCGACCGCACTGCTTCAGACGGAAAACCGCACTGCATCAGATGGGCTATCGAACTTCATTGTTTTTTTGTTAGACATGCATTTTCTCAAGCGAGGAAATGGAGTGTGCTTCACATCGGGCATAAGTGAACCACAACACTATCGAGAGCTGAGCCGCATGAGATTACAAAGTGAGCTTCATATTGGATATCGCAACACTACCGAGAGGTGTGCCACATGGGATTACAAAGTGAGCTTCACCTCGAGCGTAACTGGACTGCAAAACTATCGAGAGGTGAGCCACATGACATTACAAAGTGAGCTTCAAAAATTTACATACCAGACACTTTTTTGTTTACCAAGTGAACCACATAGGATTTTTTACTCTGAAACGCATCTAAGCATCATTTTTTACAACAAATTTGGCCTTGCGATTCTGTTACACATGCTGTACATACAATTCACATAAAAAATTAAGTGAGGATAGCACCACGAGGCCTTACAAAAACGCACTGCATTGCACTGTGGTACTGCACCGAACACACAAGCTCTGAACTTGTTGGGTTGAATGGATGTGCTGCTGAATAATCAAAAACTGCACTCAAACTACATTATGTGGTGCGGACGTGATGTGGACTCGCCAGAGAGAGATTGCTCGACGGAGGTGAGCTGCAAGAGGGCGTCTAGCGAGCTAAACGGGGTGAGGCAACTGAGCTGCACAGAGGCTGGCGATGCGGTGAGTGTTCACCGCCTCCTTCTCCAGCACGCCGCCCACTCCCACCCAGCTCCTCCCGGATCTAGGCAAGGGTTCCACCACCACCCTCCTACAGCCTGCATCGATGGTGCACCACCGGACTACACTGCAAACGGCTCGCCAGCGAACTGCACTGCAAGTGCGCCTACCGTAGGGACACCACCAGGGGGTGCGTTGACCAGCGCCTCCTCAATCTACTGGCAGAGGGAGAAGGAGCTCGCCGGCGATGGAGAAGAAGCTCGGCCCGTAGCTGTCGATGCACTCGATTCCAGTATGGATCGAGATAGGAGCGGTCGGCGAGGCTCCAGGGCGGCGCGGCCGTGGCACGAGAGCCTTAGGAGGAGGTGAGGTAGGCCAGGAGAAGTTACTGGCGGCGGCAGCTCGATCTAGGAGCCATGGATCTAGTGTGTAGGAAGGAGGGATTTGCCTGGGGGGTGGTTAGATCCGCTGCACGGGCGACCGGATCGGTTCCCAGGGCGTGGCGGCATGGACGCCCACACTGGCAGCCAAACTGCATTGGGGCAGGACCGAGCTGCACTGGACGACGCCCGTGGACCACTGCCGCGCGCTCAAGCAAGTTCGGGGTTGCTGCCGGCGGTGGCTAGGGGAAGAATCTCAACAGGAGTTGGGGCGATACGCAGTTGTATGGGATGGAGGAGGTGGAGGAACGAGGAGGGGTTCTCGCTGGCGACCCTCGAGCTCACCGGCCGCTCCATGGACGCCCCTGACGGCGCCCCCATGACGGCTACAAGTGGATCTAGCGTCGGGCAGCCACGGGAGGACGACGACGGGGCAGATCCGGCAGCTGGCTGACGCAGGGGTAGGCGGGCCGAGGAGGGAGGTGGTTGGAGAGGGTGCGGCGGTGTGGGCAGGGAGCGGGTGCCGCGACGCCGGGAGGGGAGTGGTGTCGCGCCGTGGTGGGTGAGGTGGTGCAGTGGTGCCGGGAAGGAGTTGGTGCAGCGCCGGGATGGTTGGGGTAGGGGTTGGCAGGGGTGGGAGGAAGGAGGTGCGGGGATGGTGGTGCTCGGGTCGGGGCGCCCGGTAGCATGGCGCCTCGATGGAAGAAGGTGGAAAGGGGATCGGGGTGTGGCAGGAAGAAGGTGGAGGGGATCGGGGAGGACGGGAAGGTGGACAGGGACGAGGGATCGCTAGTGTTAGCAGAATAAGCATTTTGAGGTCTTCTGACCTTTTTTATGCCAAATTTTACGCAGTGAATCAATATGACCGTAATTATTTGTATTTGAAACATAATTTATTTATGAAATGATCGTAATATTACCTTGGGTGAAGAATAATTTATTCTGCACCCTGGGTGATGAATAGTAACACTATATATATATATATATATATATATATATATATATATATATATATATATATATATATATATATATATATATATATATATATATATATATATATATAACTTTTCTCTTCTTCCTTCTAACTTTTGCATATATAAAATGAAACGAACCTAAAATGTACTAAATCAGAGAACACATATAGATAAAACTTTTCTGAAAATATAATTTTTGCATACATGTATTTTAAAACATCATGCATATTACAATTAAAAATACATACATACATAAAAAACATGTAAAAATACATACATACATACATGGACATACATCAAAAAATACATATATCTAAAAATACATACATACATATATGAAAAAATAAAAACATGTAAAAATAACATGTATAACTAAAAGTTACATTTAGCGGCGACGGGCGAAGTGGTGCGCGGGGGGTAGGGGGCACGCAACGGCGTCGTCGAGGCGAGAGCCTTGACGGCGGCGTCGGCGAGCCACAGGCGACGGCGTCTAAGCAGGGCGACGCATCAGACGGGCAGGGGCATCGCGATGCGGCGCGTCGGGCGACGGCGAGGGCGCGGCGACGGCGATGATGGGCGCGGGCGACGGCAACAGGGGGGCGGCGGTCGGCGTCGGGGGCGGCGGCGTTGATGTCGTCGAGGGCAATCATGAGATGAAGATGAAAATTTTTACAAGTGCTACTTATATACCCAGGGCATTGGTACCGGATCGTGGCACCAACCGGTACCAATGCCCATTTAGTCCCAGTTGGTGCCACCAACCGGGACCAAAGGTCACTTTTCAGCAGCCCAAAGGGCGGGAAGCAGAGGCCTTTGGTCCCGGTTGGCGGCACCAACCGAGACTAAAGGTGAGCATTGGTACCGGTTGATGCCACCAACCGGTACCAAAGCCACCCTTTAGTCCCGGTTGGTGCCACCAAACGGGACCAATGGCCTTGCACAGTGGGGTGGTGGTGGGAGTTTAGTCCCACCTCGCTAGTTGGGAGCGTCGATGACCTGTTTATAAGCCATGTTGCCTCCTCTCTTTCGACCTCCTCTGAACTGCAGGCCTATGGGCCTAATCTAACACTGCTTTGCCTGTGGGCCTGTTGGGCCTTCTGCGGGCCTCTATCCTGGCCAAACTAGCTGCGTTTCTAGTCGTATTCAGGCCGTGGTGGCCCAGTAGGTGGCAATTTTTTTCCTAGTTTTTTTTTCTTTTTTGCTTTATTTATTTTGTTTTGTTTCTACTTACAACAAAGTACTTATTTATTTTATTTTATTTTGTTTATAATGACTTATTTATTTTATTTTATGATAATTCTTTTTGCTATTAAAGTTTCTAACAAAAAAAGTTCTTTATGAAAATTCCTTTTGCTTTTAATGATTTTGAACAAAAAATACTTTGATAGTTTTAGTTTCATAAATTTTATTTATGTTATTAAAGTTTATTTTGTTTTTGCTTATATATTTTATTAAAATTTATATTATTTTGTTTCAAATTACTCATTTATTTTAATTTATGATAATTCTTTTTGCTATTAAATTTTTTAACAAAAAAGTTGTTTATGAACTCTGAAACAAAGGGATTTCATACGGAAACTCGTCTGTTACAAAGGGATTTCATTTTTGTTATCAAGGCTTCATACGGAAACTCGTTTGTTACAAAGGGATTTCTTTTTTTGAACTTATTTGAACTCCATAGTTTTTCTATGTTCAAAATGCATCATTCAAAGCCACATCATCAATTTTCAACCCTTTCTGACTTCGTTTGTTATTTTTCATGCATTTACTGATTATTTTGAGCTGTAAGACCATGAAATTGAAAAACATTTGAAATAAACTCTGAAAAGGTTGAAAGTCGGCATGGTATCATCATTTCACCCACATAGCATGTGCAAGGAAGTGGAGAGGGTTATGACAAAAACTGGATGCACTTCGTGTACAAAACGGACAATCTCTTTCGAAGTATCAGGGTTTCGTACGGAAACTCGTCTGTTACAAAGGGATTTCATTTTTTGAACTTATTTGAACTCCATAGTTTTTCTGTGTTCAAAATGCACCATTCAAAGCCACATCATCAATTTTCAACCCTTTCTTTCTTCATTTTTTATTTTTCATGCATTTACTGATTATTTTGAGCTATCAGACCATGAAGTTGAAAAGCATTTGAAATGAAATCTGAAAAGGTTGATAGTTGGCATGGTATCATCATTTCACCCACATGGCATGTGCAAGGAAGTAGAGAGGGTTACGGCAAAAACTGTATGCACTTCGTGTACAAAACGGACAATCTCTTTTGAAATATCAGGGTTTCATACGGAAACTCGTTTGTTACAAAGGGATTTCATTTTTTTCAATTTATTTGAACTCCATAGTTTTTCTATGTTCAAAATGCACCATTAAAAGCCACATCATCAATTTTCAACCCTTTCTGACTTCATTTGTTATTTTTCATGCATTTACTGATTATTTTGAGCTGTAAGACCATGAAATTGAAAAACATTTGAAATAAACTCTGAAAAGGTTGAAAGTCGGCATGGTATCATCATTTCACCCACATAGCATGTGCAAGGAAGTGGAGAGGGTTACGACAAAAACTGGATGCACTTTGTGTACAAAACCGACAATCTCTTTCGAAGTATCAGGGTTTCGTACGGAAACTCGTCTGTTACAAAGGGATTTCATTTTTTGAACTTATTTGAACTCCATAGTTTTTCTGTGTTCAAAATGCACCATTCAAAGCCACATCATCAATTTTCAACACTTTCTTTCTTCATTTGTTATTTTTCATGCATTTACTGATTATTTTGAGCTATCAGACCATGAAATTGAAAAGCATTTGAAATAAACTCTGAAAAGGTTGATAGTTGGCATGGTATCATCATTTCACCCACATGGCATGTGCAAGGAAGTAGAGAGGGTTACGGCGAAAACTGTATGCACTTCGTGTACAAAATGGACAATCTCTTTCGAAATATCAGGGTTTCACACGGAAACTCATTTGTTACAAAGGGATTTCATTTTTTTCAACTTATTTGAACAACATACTTTTTCTATGTTCAAAATGCACCATTCAAAGCCACATCATCAATTTTCAACCCTTTCTGACTTCATTTGTTATTTTTCATGCATTTACTGATTATTTTAAGCTAAAAGACCATGAAATTGAAAAGCATTTGAAATGAACTCTAAAAAGGTTGAAAGTTGGCATGGCATCATCATTTCACCCACATAGCATGTGCAAGAAAGTAGAGAGGGTTACGGCAAAAACTGGATGCAATTCATGTACAAAACGGACAATCTCTTTCGAAGTATCAAGGTTTCCACGAAACTCGTTTGTTACAAAAGGGATTTCATTTTTTGAACTTATTTGACCTCCATACTTTTTCTGTGTTTAAAATGCACCATTTGAAGCCACATCATCAATTTTCAACCCTTTCTGACTTCATTTGTTATTTGTCATTCATTTACTGATTATTTTGACCTATAAGACCATGAAATTGAAAAGCATTTGAAATGAACTCTGAAAAGGTTGAAAGTTGGCATGGTATCATCATTTCACCCACATAGAATGTGCAAGAAAGTAGAGAGGGTTACGGCAAAAACTAGATGGACTTCATGTACAAAACGAACAATCTCTTTCGAAGTATCAGGGTTTCGTGTTCAAAATGCACCATTTAAAGCCACATCATCAGTTTTCAACCCTATAATGAATAGATAAGTGACCAAATTAATAGAAGTTCATCATCACATTAAAACCAAAGTACATACATATTTCTCATTGAACAACATATAGCTCTCCAGAGCATCTAATTCAACCATACATTGAAATTATTTAAATCATTTCAATGCAACAACAAATCGATCATAATCGCAACCAAGGTAACATCTGATCCAACTGCATAATGATACCAAGCCTCGGTATGAATGGCATATTTTCTAATCTTTCTAATCTTCAACCGCATTGCATCCATCTTGATCTTGTGATCATCGACGACATCCGCAACATACAACTCCAATATCATCTTCTCCTCCTCAATTTTTCTTATTTTTTCCTTCAAGTAATTGTTTTCTTCTTCAACTAAATTTAACCTATCGACAATAGGGTCGGTTGGAATTTCTGATTCAACCACCTCCTAGATAAATAAAATCTATGTCACGTTGGTCGGCATAATTGTCATAAACAATAAATGAACCAAATAGTTATCAAAAGATAATATATACCACATCTGAATCATAGACAAGACAAGGGCCGATGGGGGCAGATACCAAAACCATCGCACTATATAATAACAAGGAATAATAAAAGTAAGAAAATTAGACAAGTATCTATCTGAAGTAATATTTTTTCTTTCAGAAAGAAGATAAGAACAAGAGGCTCAACACGATGGTGCCGGCGACGAGATCGACGCGGGCGATCGACGGCGGTGAAGACAGGGACGGGACATGACGGGCCGCTAAACCTAGACAAATCTCGGGGAAAATGGAGCTCGGAGGTCGAGTTTCGAGAGGAGAAAGATTAACTAATGTGGCTCGGACATTTCATCGAACACCTCATGTGCATAGGAGGTGAGCTAGAGCACCCAAATGCATTCCCCTTGCCGGCCAGAAAAAACAGAGCACTATGGAGTGCTCTGCTGTGGCGATGGGGTATATATAGGCAACTCATTTGTCCCTGTTCATGGTAGAAACCAGGACTAAAGCCCGGCACTCTGTCCTGGATCAAGCCACGAACCGGGACCAATGGTTGTGGGCTAGGAGCGAGGGCCATTGGTCCCGGTTCGTGCCTAGAACCGAGACAAATGGATCCAGACGAACTAGGACCAGTGCCCACGAGGCCCCGGCCGGCCCCCTGGGCTCATGAACCGGGACTAATGCCCCCCATGGGTCCCGGTTTGTGAAGAACCGGGACTAATGGGCTGGTCAGGCCCGAACCAAAGCCCTGTTTTCTACTAGTGAATATATCTAACTGAGATTCTAAACATGTTGAATGAGTTAACAATCTGACATTTGATTTCACAATATTTGATTTTTTTACCTCCCATGGATGAACACAACTACATTGAATATAACACAAATGGATATAAGCTTTTCTATCTAGCAAACGGATAGTTAAGAGTGAAGACAACTATATTGAATGATAACATTTACTCCCTCTATCCCAAATAAGTGTCGATCGACATAATGCAAGCACTCTGAAAAAGGTACTAGATACTTATTGCATCAGTTCTGGACAACAAGTGAGTAATGTTAAAATCAAGTGTCTTTTTAGTCGTAATACCAGTGCTAGAACAAGAGAGAATGTATGTAGAGAACTAAATATTGAAACAGAAGCGCTATCATATACATACTTGGGTCTACCCACTATGGTTGGGGTGGACAAGAGTGATTGCTTTCAACATCTGATTGCTACAATCTGTCAGAGACTGAAAGGTTGGAAAGAGAAAACCCTCTCCACGCAAGGTAAAGAGATTCTTATAAAGTCGGTAGCCCAAGAAATTCCCTCTTATACTATGTCAGTATTTAAATTACCAAAGGGAATTTACAAGGCTATACTAATGAAATTTAGGGGATTTGGTGGGGTGATAATGAAGAGCAAAAGAAGATATATTGGTTCGTGTGGTGGAAATTATGCATTCCAAATAAGAAAGGGGAACTGGGTTTAGGGATCTTCACAGTTTTAATCTTGCCATGTTAGTTAAACAATGTCGGTGACTTATCAAAACACATACTCTTTGTGTGGACAAGTCCTGCATGCTAAATACTATCCAGATGGAAATATTCTTAAAGCTGGATCTAATAAATAGTCATCTTACACTTGGCAGAGTATCGTGGCGAGTATTCAAACTTTTCAACGAGGGTGCATATGGAGGGTTGGATCTAGATCTCAAATAAATATATGGCAAGACCCATGGATTCCTACAAGTGCATCACGGCGAGTTATTACACCTAGGGGTGGGATTATGTTGTCTAAGGTAGAAGAACTCATTGACCCCCATTCTGGTATTTGGGATGAAGATCTCATATGTGATGTATTCTCACCGGTGGATGTTCAAAGAATCTTACAAATCCCATTGCATGCTCAAATGAATCGGGATTTCATTGCATGGAATTATACCCGTTTTGGCACATTTTCAGTCCAGTCTGCATATTATAGAGAGTTAGACCATCAGTTAGGTTCCCAATTGATAAAGCGAGATGGGCAGGGTAGTGAGCATATTAATCATATTTGAAAAGATATATGGTGGTTACAGGTGCCTGGGAAAGTCAAACACTTTTCTTGGAAGGTGCTACATGGAGTCCTACCATGCTATGGAGTTTTGGCAGCCTGACACATACCTTGTTCACCCCAATTCCCATACTATTTGGTGGGTGCCGAAGACTTGCAACATCGTCTCTTCAAATGTCGTCGTGTGAAAGATTTGTGGTCTCAGCTAGGACTTCTGGATGCCATTCGAAGAGCAACTGCTGAGGACAAATCAGGCTCAGTCACCATGGAGATCTTATCAAAGCTTGATGCTATTTCGGATGGACTACCTGTGGCCGAACTGGCTATTGCCGCAGCATGGTACCTTTGTGAAGGAAATATGCCCTAGAGGCAATAATAAAGTTGTTATTTATATTTCCTTATATCATGATAAATGTGGTTCTGTTTCCTAACCATAGACATGACTTGTCATTTGATTAATGGGATCACATCATTAGATAATGATGTGATTGACTTGACCCATTCCGTTAGCTTAGCAATTGATCATTTAGTTTGTTGCTATTGCTTTCTTCATGACTTGTACATGTTCCTATGACTATGAGATTATGAAACTCTCAAATACCGGAGGAACACTTTGCGTGCTACCAAACATCACAACGTAACTGGGTGATTATAAAGGTGCTCTACAGGTGTCTTCGATGGTACTTGTTGAGTTGGCATAGATCGAGATTAGGATTTGTCACTCCGATTGTCGAAGAGGTATCTCTGGGCCCTCTCGGTAATGCACATCACTATAAGCCTGGCAAGCAATGTGACTAATGAGTTAGTTACGGGATGATACATTACGGAATGAGTAAAGAGACTTGCCGGTAACGAGATTGAACTAGGTATTGAGATACCGACGATCGAATCTCGGGCAAGTAACATACCGATGAGAAAGGGAACAACGTATGTTTTTATGCGGTTTGACCGATAAAGATCTTTGTAGAATATGTCGGAGCCAATATGAGCATCTAGGTTCCGCTATTGGTTATTGAACGGAGACATGTCTCGGTCATGTCTACATAGTTCTCGAACCCGTAGGGTCCGCACACTTAATGTTTTATGACGATCGGTATTATGAGTTTATGTGTTTTGATTTACCAAAGGTAGTTCAGAGTCCCGGATATGATCACTGACATGCCGAGGAGTCTCGAAATGGTCGAGACATAAAGATCGATATATTGGATGACTATGTTTGGACTTCAGAAGGGTTCCGGGCAAGTTCGGACAAATACTGGAGTACCGGGGGTTACCGGACCCCCCCCCCCCGGGGGGGGGGGAGTGTAATGGGCATATTGGGCCTTAGTGGAGAAGAGGAGGGGCAGCCAGGGTAGGTCGCGCGCCCACTCCCCCTCTAGTCCGAATTGGACAAGGAGGGGGGCAGCAGCCCCTTTCCTTCCCCCTCTATCCTCCTTCCCTCTCTCCTACTCCTACTCTTGGAAGGGTTGGAGTCCTAATCCCGGTATGAGTAGGACTCCCCTTGGGGAGTGCCTAGGAGGCCAGCCCCTCCCCCTCCTCCACTCCTTTATATACGAGGGAGGGGGGACCCCATAGACACAGAAGTTGATCATTGATCTTTAGCCGTGTGTGGTGCCCCGCTCCACCATAATCCACCTCGGTCATATTGTTGCGGTGCTTAGGCGAAGCCCTGCGTTGGTAGCTTTATCAACATCGTCATCACGCCGTCGTGCTGACGGAACTCTCCCTCGAAGCTCTACTGGATCGTGAGTTCATGGGACGTCACCGAGCTAAACGTGTGCAGATCGCGGAGGTGCCGTATGTTCGGTACTAGGATCGGTCGATCGTGAAGACGTACGACTACATCAACCGCGTTGTCATAACACTTCCACTTACGGTCTACGAGGGTACGTGGACGACACTCTACCCTCTCGTTGCTATGAATTTTCTTGAAATTACTACGTTCCCCAACAGTGGCATCCGAGCCAGGTTTATGCGTAGATGTTATATGCACAAGTAGAACACAAGTGAGTTGTGGGCAATACTAGTCATACTGCTTACCAACATGTCATACTTTGATTCGGCAGTATTGTTGGATGAAGCGGCCCGGACCGACATTACGTGTACGCTTACGCGAGACTGGTTCTACCGACATGCTTCGCACACATGTGGCTGGCGGTTGTCAGTTTCTCCAACTTTAGTTGAATCGAGTATGGCTACACCCGGTCCTGTGATGGTTAAAACATCACATACTTGACGAAATATCTTTGTGGTTTTAATGCGTAGGTAAGGACGGTTCTTGCTTAGCTCGTAGCAGCCACGTAAAACTTGGAACAACAAAGTAGAGGACGTCTAACTTGTTTTTGCAGGGCATGTTGTGATGTGATATGGTCAAGACCTCATGCTATATTTAATTGTATGAGATGATCATATTTTGTAACAAAGTTATCGGCAACTGGCAGGAGCCATATGGTTGTTGCTTTATTGTATGCAATGCAATCGCCCTGTAATTGTTTTTACTTTATCACTAAGCGGTAGTGATAGTCGTAGAAACAATAGTTGGCGAGACGACAACGATGCTACGATGGAGATCAATGTGTCGCGCCGGTGACGATGGTGATCATGACAGTGCTTTGGAGATGGATATCAAAGGCACAAGATGATGATGGCCATATCATATCACATGACGAGGAGGGAGTAGTTCACCCTCGGGGCCGAGGGTATGTACCAATAGCTATGTGTTTGATCTCTCTCTCTCTCTCGTGTTCTCTCTATGGCACGATCTTGATGTATCATGAGCTTTTCTATTATAGTTGGATCTTATGATGTTTCTCCCCCTCTACTCTCTTGTGATGAATTGAGTTTCCCTCTTGAAGTTATCTTATCAAATTGAGTCTTTGATTTGAGAACACTTGATGTATGTCTTGCCCTTTTTATCGGTGGTGACAATGGGATATCACGTGCCACTTGATGTATGTTTTGGTGACCAACTTGCGGGTCCCGCCCATGAACCTATGCACAGGGGTTGGCACATGTTTTCTTGACTCTCTGGTAGAAACTTTGGGGCACTATTTGAAGTACTTTGTGTTGGTTGGATGAATCTGAGATTGTGTGATGCATATCGTATAATCATGCCCACAGATACTTGAGGTGACAATGAAGTGTCTAGGTGACATTAGGGTTTTGGTTGATTTGTGTCTTAAGGTGTTATTCTAGTACGAACTCTTGAATAGATTGATCCGAAAGAATAACTTTGAGGTGGTTTCATACCCTACCATAATCTCTACATTTGTTCTCCGCTATTAGTGGCTTTGGAGTGACTCTTTGATTCATGTTGAGGATTATTATATGATCTATCTATGTTATTATTGTTGAGAGAACTGGCACTAGTGAAAGTATGAACCCTAGGCCATGTTTCCTATCATTGTAGTACCGTTTACGCTCACTTTTATCATTAGTTACCTTGCTGTTTTCATATTTTCTGATTACAAAAACCTTTATCTACTATCCATATTGCACTTGCATCACCATCTCTTCACCGAACTAGTGCACCTATACTATTTACCATTGTATTGGGTGTGTTGGGGACACAAGAGACTCTTTGTTATTTGGTTGCAGGGTTGTTTGAGAGAGACCATCTTCATCCTACTCCTCCCACGGATTGATAAACCTTAGGTCATCCACTTGAGGGAAATTTGCAACTGTCCTACAAACATGTGCACTTGCAGGCCCAACAACGTCTACAAGAAGAAGGTTGTGTAGTAGACATCAAGCTCTTTTCTGGCGCTGTTGCCGGGGAGATTAGCGCTTGAAGGTATATCTTTAGATCTTGCAATTGAATCTTTTTGTTTCTTGTTTTATCACTAGTTTAGTTTATGAAAGAAAACTACAAAAAAAATGGAGTTAAGCTTGTCTCATACGCTTCGTCTTTTTAATATCTTTCGTGAGTATGATGGAAAGGAAAATTGTGCTCAAGTGCTAGAAGAAGAATGCAAAAATGCTTGGTACTAAATCTTTGAATGATGATCATGATTGCAATGTTGTTAGTATGAACTCTTTGAATATCCATAGTACTAATGATGATTGCACTAGTTATGATGAAAATGTCTCCTATAAGCATGTTATTCTAGTACGAACTCTTGAATAGATTGATCCGAAAGAATAACTTTGAGGTGGTTTCGTACCCTACCATAATCTCTACGTTTGTTCTCGGCTATTTGTGGCTTTGGAGTGACTCTTTGTTGCATGTTGAGGGATTATTATATGATCTATCTATGTTATTATTGTTAAGAGAACTTGCACTAGTGAAAGTATGAACCCTAGGCCATGTTTCCTATCATTGCAATACCGTTTACGCTCACTTTTATCATTAGTTACCTTGCTGTTTTTATATTTTCAGATTACAAAAACCTTTATGTACTATCCATATTGCACTTGCATCACCATCTCTTCGCTGAACTAGTGCACCTATACAATTTACCATTGTATTGGGTGTGTTGGGGACAAAAGAGACTCTTTGTTATTTGGTTGCAGGGTTGTTTGAGAGAGACCATCTTCATCCTACTCCTCCCACGGATTGATAAACCTTAGGTCATCCACTTGAGGGAAATTTGCTACTTTTCTACAAACCTGTGCACTTGCAGGCCCAACAACGTCTACAAGAAGAAGGTTGTGTAGTAGACATCACCGAGCAACTTTTCTTCAGCAAGTTTGCTTCCTCCTCTGTTAATCCACAAAAAAGAACATGTAAGTATGACAGCCAACAGTACATACATATAGAACAAATAAATGCTGGAGAAAGCTTGGGGGTTGGTGTTGGGCATCCACAGGACCTGTGAGACGCAGGTCGACAATGCGCTTCCAGGTGTGCGCAGACTTCTTGAGTGTGTCCTTGAACAGCTCCTTCCTAGAGAGTATCGTCCTGGTATCCTTGCCAGTTCTGCCAGATGTCAACATCATCACCGTCAATAAAATGATCAAATTGTTTTCCCATCATCAGAGTTACACATGTCTGTGTGTAAGGCAAAACCAAGGAATGCATCAAGCCAATTACATGTTTTTATTTTCTAAACTGCATAGGAAATGAAATTACATGTTTTGCGGCAACCCACAAAGCGGCACCGTCTAGTATGTATGCTGTGTGTTCCAGCTAGTATGCTAGATTGGACACACAATAACTTTCTCCTAAATGAATTAACCGATTAACAAGCAGAGATATGCATAGTTAAGCTCACTATGTCCGGATAGCGACGGTAATTGATGGTGATGCTCATGTATCAATAAATCAATTTCAGTACTTGTTAAGACCAGTCTAGATGTTGCATATGAACATGAATCAATCGGTGGCGCACATCATCTACAGATGATGTCACAACAAGAGTGGAGAGAGACTGATGTGTTCACACTTGTGTTCAGATTTGACTTCACTGTCTAAGCTGCAGCATGCAATGGCAGAGGTTGATCGATGCGGCCGTTCGCACAGGCCAAGCGAGAAGTGACCTTAGTTGTGAGTGAGCGGGTTGACCCACAAGTTCCACATCTGTTGTGTGCTAACCTTTAGGCATCCATGTACCATCTTATGTGGGATGGTTCATGCGGGCACTGCTGGAGGCCCACTCCCAGTTGGACCTTAAAGTGGGGTTAATGTGATCTGAACCTAGTTGAACCCCAAAATATGTTAGGTCCTAACTCTTGAACAAGCAAAACAAACCAGCTCTGATGAAACGGTAATTGATGGGGATACATGAATGTAAATTCAAACAACAGTGTAACGGCAATAGTGAGAAGGCAAAAAGAAACGATACATATGAGATTTCTGCTGTGGCTAATGACATTGAAGTATTGTTATCGGAAAAGAGAAGCACATGACAAGACAAAGGAAGAGAATATCTAAATCTAACCTGCATCACAATCGATGCTGATATCTGATGACTGATTCCCAGCTGGAAAAATGACAGCTTCAGTTCAGAAGCAAAACCAACAATGTCATCTGCATAGATGAAGGCGCATTGCAAACTGCAATTTAAGATGTTTGCTAAAATTTCGTGGCATGCCTACACGCTTCAGCGCATGTAGTACAGCTAGCATGACCGAAAAACTAGAGGACAGTAGTACCTGCAGGGAGCGGGCTGAAGCTGAGATACGAGTCGGGGATGAGGCGGCGGTCGAACCCGGGAAGCGGGACAAAGTAGCCGACGCAGCTGAGCACGATGAGCATGGCCGTGACGGCAAGCCGCCGTCGGATTTCGCTGCGGAAGAAGGCCTCCGCCACGGCCCCAAGCCACGCCAGGTCCAGGAACCTGTTCCGGAACCCGGGCACCTTCTTCCCGCCCGCGTCACCCTCACGCACCGGCTCAGCCGGGGATGCGGCGGACGACGAAGCCCTAGGGGCGAGGAGGAGGCGGTGAGGCGGGGGGAGCGGGAGCTGGGGCATGCAGACGAGGAGGTGCCAGAACGCAAGAGGCAGATCTGGTTGGGGGAAAGGGAGGACCGGAGGTAGTGGGACTCAGATCTGTCCTGCATGGATCTGCTGCTGAAGGTGGAGGGAGGGAGGAAGAGAAGGGGTCGCCGGCGGTGGAGGAGGCCGGGGTTGGGGGAGGTCTGCGGCAGCGGCGCCAGGGTTGGAGGGGATCGATCCAGAGGGGGAAGAGGTGGGTTGGAGGGGATCGATCCAGAGAGGAGGAGGAGTCGTGGGGATTTTCCCTCTCGTGTGAGAGAGAGATGGATCTTGCCGCGCGCGCCGGATCTCGCCGGTCGTCGATTCCCGCCTGAGGTCGCCGGAGGTGGCGGCAGGCAGGGAGGGGTTGTTGGGGAACGTAGTAATTTCAAAAAAATTCCTACGCACACGCAAGATCATGGTAATACATAGCAACGAGAGGGGAGAGTGTTGTCCACGTACCCTCGTAGGCCGAAAGCGGAAGCGTTAGAACAACGCGGTTGATGTAGTCGTACGTCTTCACGGCCCGATCGATCAAGCACCGAAACTACGGCACCTCTGAGTTCTAGCACACATTCAGCTCGATGACGTCCCTCGAACTCCGATCCAGCCGAGTGTCGAGGGAGAGTTCCGTCAGCATGACGGCGTGGTGACGGTCTTGATGTTCTACCGTCGCAGGGCTTGCCTAAGCACCGCTACAATATTATCGAGGAGGACTATGGTGGAGGGGGGCACCGCACACGACTAAGAGATCAAGAGATCAATTGTTGTCTCTCCAAGGGGTGCCCCCCTCCCCGTATATAAAGGAGTGGAGGAGGGGGAGGGCCGGCCCTCTCTCTATGGCACGCCCTAGGGGAGTCCTACTCCCACCGGGAGTAGGATTCCCCCTTTCTAGTAGAACTAGGAGCCCTTTCAAGTAGAAGGAGTAGGAGAGAAGGAAAGGGAAGGGAGAAGGAGAAGGAAGGAAGGGAGCGCCGCCCCTCCCTAGTCCAATTCGGACTAGTCCATGGGGAGGGGTGCGGCCACCCTTTGGGGCCTTTCTCTCCTTTCCCGTATGGCCCATTAAGGCCCAATACGAATTCTCGTAACTCTCCGGTACTCTGAAAAATACCCGAATCAATCGGAACCTTTCCGATGTCCGAATATAGTCGTCCAATATATCGATATTTACGTCTCGACCATTTCGAGACTCCTCGTCATGTCCCCGATCTCATCCGGGACTCCGAACTCCTTCGGGACATCAAAACTCATGAACTCATAATATAATTGTCATCGAAACCTTAAGCATGTGGACCCTACGGGTTCGAGAACTATGTAGACATGGCCGAGACATGTTTCCGGTAAATAACCAATAGCGGAACCTGGATGCTCATATTGGCTCCTACATATTCTACGAAGATCTTTATCGGTCAAACCGCATAACAACATACGTTGTTCCCTTTGTCATCGGTATGTTACTTGCCCGAGATTCGATCGTCGGTATCCCAATACCTAGCTCAATCTCGTTACCGGCAAGTCTCTTTACTCATTATGTAATGCATCATTCCGTAACTAACTGATTAGCTACATTGCTTGCAAGGCTTATAGTGATATGCATTACCGAGAGGGCCCAGAGATACCTCTCCGACAATCGGAGTGGCGAATCATAATCTCAAAATACGCCAACTCAACATGTACCTTCGGAGACACCTGTAGAGCTCCTTTATAATCACCCAGTTACGTTGTAACATTTGGTATCACACAAAGTGTTCCTCCGATAAACGGAAGTTGCATAATCTCATAGTCATATGAACATGTATAAGTCATGAAGAAAGCAATAGCAACATACTAAACGATCAAGTGCTAAGCTAGCGGAATTGGTCAAGTAAATCACATCATTCTTCTAATTATGTGATCTCATTAATCAAATGACAACTCATGTCTATGGCTAGGAAACACAACCATCTTCGATCAACAAGCTAGTCAAGTAGATGCATACTAGGGACACTATGTTTGTCTATGTATTCACACATGTATTATGTTTCCGGTTAATATAACTCTAGCATGAATAATAAACAGTTATCATGAAATAAGGAAATAAATAATAACTTTATTATTGCCTCTAGGGCATATTTTCTTCAGTCTCCCACTTGCACTAGAGTGAATAATCTAGTTCACATCGCCATGTGATTTAACACCAATATTCATATCTGTATATGATTAACACCCATAGTTCACATCGTCATGTGACCAACACCCGGAAGGGTTTACTAGAGTCAATAATCTAGTCCACATCGCTATGTGATTAACACCCAAAGAGTACCAAGGTGTGATCATATTTTGCTCATGAGAGAAGCTTAGTCAACGGGTCTGTCACATTCAGAGCCGTATGTATTTTGCAAATATTCTATGTCTACAATGCTCGGCACGGAGCTACTCTAGCTAATTGCTCCCACTTTCAATATGTATCTGGATTGAGATTTAGAGTCATCTGGATCGGTGTAAAAGCTTGCACCGATGTAACTCTTTACGACGAGCTCTTTTATCACCTCCATAATCGAGAAATATTTCCTTAGTCCTCACTAAGGATATTCTTGACCAATGTCCAGTGATCTACTCCTAGATCACTATTGTACTCCATTGCCAAATTCAGATAAAGGTATACAATAGGTCTGATACATAGCATAGCATACTTTATAAAACCTATGACTGAGGCATAGGGAATGACTATCATTCTCTTTTCTATTTTCTGCCGTGGTCGGGATTTGAGTCTTACTCAATTTCACACCTTTGCAACACAGGCAAGTACTCTTTCTTTGACTGTTCCATTTTGAACTACTTCAAAATCTTGACAAGGTATGTACTTATTGAAAAACTTATCAAGCGTCTTGATCTATCTCAATAGATCTTGATGCTTAATATGTAAGTAGCTTTACTGAGGTCTTTCTTTTAAAGAACTCCTTTCAAATACTCCTTTATGCTTTCCAGAAAAATTCTACATCATTTCTGATAAACAATATGTTACTCACGTATATTTATCAGAAAGGCAGTAGTGCTCCACTCACTTTATTGTAAATACAGGCTTCACCGCAAGTCTGTATAAATCTATATGCTTTGATCAACTTACGAAAGCGTATATTCCAACTCTGAGATGCTTGCACCAGTCCACAGATGGACCGCTGGAACTTGCACATTTTGTTAGCACATTTAGGATTGACAAAACCTTCTGGGATCATCATATACAACTCTTCTTTAAGAAAACCATTAAGGAATGTAGTTTTGACATCCATTTGCCAGATTTCATAAAATGTGGCAATTGCTAACATGATTCGGACAGACTTAAGCATCGCTACAGTTGAGAAAATCTCATTGTAGTCAACACCTTGAACTTGTCAAAAACCTTTTTGCGACAAGTCGAGATTTGTAAATAGTAACACTACTATCAGCGTCTTTCTTCCTCTTGAAGATCCATTTATACAATATGGCTTGCCGATCATTGGGCAACTCCACCAAAGTCCACACTTTGTTCTCATACATGGATCCCATCTCAGATTTCATGGCCTCAAGCCATTTCGCGGAATCTGGGCTCATCATCGCTTCCTCATAGTTCGTAGGTTCATCATGGTCTAGTAACATGACTTCCGAGCAGGATTACCGCATACACTCAGTGCGGACTGTACTTTGGAAGACCTACGAGGTTTTGTAGTAACTTAATCTGAAGTTTTATGATCATCATCATTAGCTTCCTCACTAATTGGTGTAGGAATCACTGGAACTGATTTCTGTGATGAACTACTTTCCAATTCGGGAGAAGGTACAAATTAGCTTATCAAGCTCTGCTTTCCTCCCACTCACTTCTTTCGAGATAAACTCCTTCTCTAGAAAGGATCCATTCTTAGCAACGAATGTTTTGCCTTCGGATCTGTGATAGAAGGTGTACCCAACAGTTTCCTTTGGGTATTCTATGAAGACGCACTTCTCCGTTTTTGGTTCGAGCTTATCAGGTTGAAACCTTTTTTCACATAAGCATCGCAACTCCAAACTTTAAGAAACGGCAACTTAGGTTTACTGCTAAACCATAGTTCATACGGTGTTGTCTCAATGGATATAGATGGTGCCCTATTTAAAGTGAATGCAGTTGTCTTAAATGCATAATCCCAAAACGATAGTGGTAAATCGGTAAGATACATCATAGATCGCACCATATCCAATAAAGTGCCGTTATGACGTTCGAACACACCGTTACACTGTGGTGTTCCAGGTGGCATGAGTTTGTGAAACTATTCCACATTATTTTAACTGAAGTCCAAACTCGTAACTCAAATATTCATCTCCACGATCAGATCACAGAAACTTTATTTTCTTGTTATGATGATTTTCCACTTCACTCTAAAATTCTTTGAACCTTTCAACTATTTCAGACTTATTTTTCATCAAGTAGATATACCCATATATGCTCAAATCATCTGTGAGGTGAGAAAATAATGATACCCTCCACGAGCCTTAATACTCATTGGTGTGCATACATCAGTATGTATTATTTCCAATAAGTTAGTAGCTCGTTCTATTGTTCTGGAGAACGGAGTTTTAGTCATCTTGCTCCAAAGGCACGGTTCGCAAGCATCAAATGATTCATAACCAAGTGATTCCGAAAATCCATCTTTTATGGAGTTTCTTCATGCGCTTTACACCAATATGACCCAAACGGCAGTGCCACAAATAAGTTGCACTATCATTATTAACTTTGCATCTTTTGGCATCAATATTATGAATATGTGTATCACTACGATCGACATCCAACAAACTATTTTCATTGGGTGTATGACCATTGAAGGTTTTATTCATGTAAACAGAACAACAATTATTCTCTGACTTTAAATGAATAACCATATTACAATAAACATGATCAAATCATATTCATGCTCAACGCAAATGCCAAATAACATTTATTTAGGTTTAACACTAATCCCAAAAGTATAGGGAGTGTGTGATGACGATCATATCAATCTTGGAACTATTTCCAACGCTCATCGTCACTTCCCCTCAACTAGTCTCTGTTTATTATGTAACTCCTGTTTCAAGTTACTAATCTTAGCAACCGAACAAGTATCAAATACTCAGGGGCTACTATAAACACTAGTAAAGCACACATCAATAACCTGTACATCAAATATACCCTTGTTCACTTTGCCATCCTTCTTATCCACCAAATATTCAGGGCATTTTCGCTTCCAGTGACCATTTCCTTTGCAGTGTAAGCACTCAGTTTCAGGCTTTGGTCCAGCTTTGAGCTTCTTCGCGGGAGTGAAAACTTGCTTTTCATTCTACTTGAAGTTCCCTTTCTTTCCCTTTGCCCTTTTCTTGAAACTAGTGGTCTTGTCAATCATCAACACTTGATGCTCTTTTCTTGATTTCTACCTTCATCGATTTCAACATCACGAAGAGCTCGAGAATAGTTTTCGTCATCCCTTGCATACTATAGTCCATCACGAAGTTCTAGTAACTTGGTGATGGTGACTAGAGAACTCTGTCAATCACAAAATTACACCACGCCAGCGAAGGACCGAACCTGCGACGTCCCCGCTCAAGAAGTATTGAACTAACCAATCGAGCTGATATGTTCTACTGGTTTTCAAGCAGCGCGAGAGCTTAAAGTACAAGAAAGCTTTTGACTTTTTTTTTGAATAATTCATGAAAATCGAGAACAAAAAAGAAAATGATGAACAAAATTTGACAAACACGAAACCCTTTTTAAAACCATGAACAAATTTTGAATTTAAATAAACTTTTCAAACATGAACAATTATTGAACAGTTGAACAAAAATTTCGAAATCCCAAAAAGATGAACAATTTTTTAAATATACATTGAGCATTTTTGTATTATACACTGGACAATTTTAAATACACACTGAACTTTTTTTATTATATGCTGAACAATTTTAAATACATACTGAACATTTTTGTATACGCCAAACAAAATTTAAAATATACGTTGAACATTTCTGCAATGTATGCTGAACAAATTTTGAATTGTGAATAAAATTTAAAAACCATTATTTTTTCTGAAATATTGAAGGAAATAAGGAATTTCAAACTTTTTTGAAAACAAGAAAAGATAAATTAAAAAAGGGAAGAAAAAAGAAAAAGAAACAGAAACAAAATAAAAAACAGGAACAAAAAAGAATAAAAGAAACATGAGAAATCACAAAACCGGCAAAAAGAAAAAACTGTTTAGGGAACCTTCTAGAAGGTTCCCAAAACCGGTTTGCCTGGCACTACTCTAACCGGCGAAGTGGGCCGGCCCATCGCGCGCAGCAGCTCCCGCGCTTCAGCGAAGCCGCGTCTCTTGGACGCACGCGCGCGTCAGACAGGATTAAAAACTTCTCTTTCAATTACAAAACAGTATAACGCAGCTAGCTACGGCTCACCACAGCGATTTTATCTTGTTAGTCGTCGAATCGTGCTATTTAACGCTCCAGATCCTACAGGTCCCACGACTTGAGCGTCTGCGTCCCTTCCCGCATCAAGGGGCCGCTATTCTGAGGGCCGACCTAGGCAACCTCTCCTTAATCGGGCCGACTGACTGTTTAACTAATAGATAGGCCCAAAAGGTTGGTAAACAAGGCCTGTACCGTGCAATCCATCTCTCTCTCGATTATTACCCTAAAAAAACAATCCTTCTCTAGCGATCGATTTGTCCCGACGTTGTGCATCCCCGCGGCGGAGGAATAATGGCGAGGTAGCTCGGCCGTCTCCTTCCGTTTCTGTTGCTGGGAGTGAAGGTGCGTTACTCATTGTTTGCCTTTGCTCCCCCCTATATATGGATTAGGCGTGTCTGATGGTCTTTATCTTGGGAGTCTGCGCGCGGAGATAGATGATGAGGTGGAGGAGAGAGAACTCGTAAGAAAAGACTTGTCTTCTCTTATTTAAGAGAAGACAAGAGGTGATCTCTTAGGGCATGTACAATGCATAGCCTAAAGGTGATGCCTCGCATGTCATGTAGGATCGGATATGACGTAAAGTAGGTTCGGATAGGGAAGCGGGATCCTCTTCAGGAGGCGGGTGCTTGAAGAGAAAAAGTGTGGCCCGGTGACAAAAGCTGAAAAGGTTGGAGTGAAAAGTAGAGATGCATGTGCATTAGAGTCTTTACTTTCTATTTCTTAATTAGGCCCACTAGTGGTAGCTTGCATTGGGGAGAAAAAATATATGTAGATGCCTCAAATTATTTTTTGTCATGAGCATATGTATCCATATGCTACCATTGTACATGCCCTTAGCACAATATGTCTCACCACATTTTTAGGAATTGCTAGTTATTAAAGATAAGGCTGAGAGATGACCCATTGTAGATAATTTTTTTTGTCATCTCTAAATCACATGCAAGACTTAAGATAAGACTATCTTATCAACCATTGTACATTGCCCTTAGAGTTCCACACTATTTTCATTCCCCTTGCTTTTCGCAACCATTCTTGCTAGCTCTTTCTTGCAGATTTCCTGATTTTGTTTCGTTGTTTCCTTGGTGTGGATAGAAGCCTATCCCTATTTTGATTGTAATCCGGCTACTTGTGCAGATACTGTTTGTAAATTAACGGACGAGAAGCTGCTTGGATGGGCTTGGGTGGGGATGGTAGTGTTGTCTTCTTTGTCGCATCTGTCCGCCTCTCTTCTTCCAGGTGACTGTTCTTTCTTTTTATGCATGTTCTTTGATAGACTTTTTGTTTCGTTTTTATATTGCTAAAACAGTGAGTTAGGTTTTAAATCACGTGAGAGAATATCCTTGTGAATATCCAAGAATCGGTACTGAAATTATGAATTATACATGGCTATCATGTTGGGTTGTGAACTTGCGATTTTGTTCCGTTATCTCCTATTAGCATGAAAATTGTACATGCGAGTGTGATTTATGCCTGAGCCACACCATCCTGGCGTGAGTTTTGCATTGATCAAATCGAATTGAGGATTTCATTTTTTTTCATAACCACGCTTATGGTAGATTTGTTCCGCCCAGCCCCCGCGCCATCCGCTCGGGCGGCTCGGGCGGCGACTAGGGTTTCTCCGCGCCGCCACCCCCACCCCTCCCCCTATCCCCCTCGCCGCCACCCGAGGAGGTCACCGGGCAAGCCCGCGTGGCCGCCGGTGACGGTGGCGGCGGGGATCTCGCCGCTCCGTTCTTCTCGCGGAGGGCTGCGGTCGTCGGGGCGGCGGCCCCAGGTGGGGAGGCGTCGGCGTTCGGTTGGCGGCCTCCGTTGGTGCTGGTGGCCAGGTTCCTCGGCCGTTCGGGCGGCGAGGCCCTGGTGGTTGGTGGTCGCGGCGGGGGCCTTCTTCTCCGCCAGATCTGAAGGTTTGACTCCTCCACCTCGCTGGCTCATTCCTCCTCCCCATCCATGGTGTCCGACGGCCTTGGCTGCTCGCTGCTGGCCGTGAGGGCTGGTGGTTCAGGTCTGGGTCCGGGGGAAACCCTAGGCCGGCTGGTCCGGCCTCGGCGGCGGCGACGCCCAAGGGCGCCGCTTTCCCTTCCTGGAGGCGCCGTTGAGGACCCTCCTTGCCCACCCCCTACCTTGCTCCCGAGCGAAAGCTCAAAATCCTCTCCGGATTGGGTGGCGGCGGCGTCGTGTGCGTCGTGCTCTCCATGGAGACGCCGCCTGGGGATGCTGCAGGTTTGGGTGAGTGTTGCCTTGGTGTGGAGGCGTCTCGCAGCTGGTTTGTCCTCTCTACAGTGGCTAGCGATGACACGATTTGCAGATCCGGCGTCCCCTTTGGTGGTTTCTCTTCGGCGTGGCTGGCAGCCGTGTTGTTGAGTACCCGGTTCTTCTCTGCGGCGACTGATCTTGCTCTCGTGATGCTCGCTGTTGTGGCTTGGCTCGGTGCTGTTTCATCCTCTTCGATGGCCCCAAGTGGCTTTCCCTCTTTGCTGGGTGTCCGCGGGCGGCGGCGTGGTAGCTGGCGTGGTGTGCTTTTGGCTTCGTGCAGGTCAGGCGACGTGTTCTTCACGAGTGGTTGTGAAGCCGGCTCCTATTCTAGCTCTCGGGTGAGCGTCTCTCTTGCCGACGGTGCGGCGTCCTCGAGCCAGGACAAGAGGGTAGGGGCCTTCTTCGGCATCTGAGGAGGTAGGAGCTGTCCCTTCTCCGCCCGATGTTACAGACACTATCTTGGTCCTGCCCTTAAGCCGGCTGACCCTTGGCTATCTACTCTGACTAGCTGTCCTGGCCCTTAGTGTAGTGGGCAGCGACACTAGCAAGCTTGCTCCAATTTCCGATCTTTTTGTGCTTGTTAGTGTGTGTTGCGTTGTAAGCTGCTCCATCAGCCCCTTGTATCTTTTTCTTCTTTGTTTGCCTCGTTGGTTCTCTGTAATGCCTGGCCGGTTGATGGCTTTGTTAATTCAAAGCCGGGCTCTTCTTGAGCCTCCGTTCCAAAAAAATGGTAGATTTGTTCCTCCGATTAGGACTAACATCTTTTATGCTTGATTGACTCTGGAAAAGTTCACTCGCAGGGTGCAATATGTTTACACTTCTAATTAAAACAATATCTGTTCAGTTCCCTATTTTGTCTTGCATATTATACTATTGAGATGTTTGATATGCACAATTTATTCCAAGAGAAGTATTTTTTTTCTTTCTCAATAGTTTATATGCACAATCAATTCCCAAAAGTGTATGTCAGTGAAGTTCAGCCCAATGTTACTGCAATGTATCTATACTGCTTGATCTATTTTATTCTCAGCTTTAGGGACCTGAATCTTGTTTCTTGCAGGTATTGCAGGCAACCAGTAATGTCATAAAAGTGCTCCAAGTAGTCTTTTATAGTTCCAAAATTACAGTGATAATTTGCTTCAGATTTCCTGTACCAATGTTGCGATAGCAGCAACCTTTCTTAATCTTTGAGTGCTACTGCTACAACATAGCAGATATTGAGGCTGGCACTGGATTGAAAAAGAGGGGGGAAATGGTAGCCATGAAACTTCTTGCTGGCAACGACCATTATTAGCATGGCGTGCTTGGCTTTGTTGTTGATATACTCCACTTTGGTCTGCATAGTTATTTGATGATATGCTAGATGACTATGTGTGATTTTGTGAGAGGTCATAGTGTCTAGCTGCAAGTCTGAGCCTAGTCTTACTTCTGCTTCCCCAAATGACATGAAATTGGTAAATTATCTATTCCCAGAGGGATTCCTTTTTGGCTAGAAGGATTTAACCAGGCTCATGCTGATTATCTACGGCATCATTGGCTGTGAGACAAGAGCCCACCGGTTACAACATCCTCTCACTGCCCAAAATTACTGTCATCTCGGCAGCATAAATCGATAGCATGGCTTTTGGATCTGACTTTTCCTGTGTGCCTGATGCACCATGAGGATTAAAGCTGCACTAATTCGGACATGAATCAACTAATTGTTTTGTTTAGGTCACTCTATTTTGTTTACTAGCCGGGGGAGTCAGTTCCAAAGTTATATGTCACTACTGGAATTTTAACGTACGCCGGGTGTAATGCTTTTCGCCGAGTGCTAAAACACGGACACTCGGCACTCGGGAAACCCACCTTCACGGCAAACTGCCATCTTTGTCGACACTGCCTCACGGCAAAGAGGCACCGCACGGCAATCCCTGCAAACGCCAAGAGCCGCTCACGGCAAAGAGGAGCCATGTGGCATGCCCGTCTGCAACCGACGGCTTCGTCAGTTACTGCGTACTTTGCCGAGTGTCACTCTCGGCAAAGCATATGCAACATCCTATTTTTTTTGTATGTGTTCTTTCTAACTGACATGTGGTCCCACTGGTCACATTTATCAGTAAAAGTTTTTAATAACTTGCTAAATATTTTTTTTAAAATGACGATATCTTTGCCGAGAGCAGCTCTCGGCAATCCTTCTGACCAGTAGGACAGCGTGCTCCACATGCAACATCCTATATTTTGTGTGTGTGTGTTCTTTCTAACTAACATGTGGTCCCGCTGGTCATATTTATCAGTAAAAAAATGACGATATACTTGCCGAGAGGTGTCTCGGCAATGCTTGATGGGAGCTGACAGTTTACATACCTTTGCCGAGAGCTAGGCTCGGCAATGCTCTCCTTCTTTTCCGAGAGCTCCTCTCAGAGAAGTTGTGGCACAACAATACTGTCCCAGATGACCATGTTTCCGAGAGTTGCTCTCGGTAGTCTGCCTTTTTCCGAGTATAGTTCTCGGAAATCTTTCCCATCCATTCTGCTCTCAATCTATTTCTTTTCTGATCCCTGCAGATAAAACCCACTACAGTGCATTTTGAGCTAGTCCACACATATATAGGCGTAATTTGATCATATATAGGCATAATTTGATCTAGTTCACATATATATGCATAATTAGGGATAGTCCACATATTATCACACACAAGTCGAATGTATTATCCTAGTAGACGTCACACACAAGTCACAAATTGATACATATTGTCACTACTTGCAAAACACGTGCACGTCACAATAGAAGTACACTTGTTCATATATAGATCATCTTGAGGAGGAGAGGCCATCGGGTTAACATTCCGGAGGAGGAGGAGGGGCATCACTTGCACTGCTTCGAGATTGCATAAGAACCTATAAGAGTAGAGTCACGTGAGGGTGGTTCGTCCCTATGTTATGAATCTTCTACTCTAGTTTAGATAATGTTCTACCTGTAGTTGATCCTCAAGCATCTTCAACCTATTTTTAGTGTCTGCCCGTTCCTTTTCCCTGGACTCCTCCTCAACCTTCCGCCTTTGCTCCTCTTCAACAGCCCGCTGCGCCATTAAATTCTGTAACATGGCATTAGGCTCATATAGGTTGGAACGGTGCTATTTCGAGGCATGGACATAAATAAAAGGTTAGGATGCTAACCTTGAGATGCGCTATCTCACGTGATGCGGCGGTTGGGCGACTCCGTATGGACGGAGTTGAGCTGGTGCTCGACGCGCGTATCTCGTGCAGCTTGCGGTGCCCGGAGGTAGCGATGGCCCCGTTGCAAAGGAGGTGGCGGCCATGGCCCTTCCCCTCGCCAGCAATGATGAGAAGTTTAGGGTCAAGGGGCTTGGACGTAGGTTCGGCTTCCTGCACGTGCACCTCCTGGAAGACCTCTTTGAAGGTACCCCACTTCTCCTCCACCGACTCGCTGCGGAACTCGGTGCCATCCTTCCCCTTGTGGCCTTCTTTCCAGGCTTCCAGGATGTGGACCGGTCGACCAACCTTCGCCTCCTGCAAAATTAACCATCAAGTTGAATGAACCAAGATGCACCGTGCGAAAAAGTTAACATCTTAATCCACATACCATGTGTTGCTTGAGAGCGGTTAGGTTCCGGCTCCCCTGGACATGAGCCGGGCCTGGCATTTTGGCTCGTTCGTTTCCCTTCTCCACATGCTTCGTCTGCCATGCTGGGTCACAGCACATGTCAACCAGGGCCTCCCAACAATCGTCCTTCATCCAGGGTTCCTTCACCTAGTCAGAAAAAATCGAATAATTGAGGAACAAGAGGGATGAATCAAAGTACTAGCAACCTGGCGACAAGTTGGTCTGGCAAGCAGTCTTCCTTGTCATCTTCTCTCCCTTCTCATCGAGCGGCTGACACTGCATCACGGCTTTGTACCGCAGCGTGTGCTTGGTGTCAGAGAGTATCTTTCGGGCAGATTTCACGATGCCTTTGATCGCCTTCTGCTTCTCACCATCCACGCAAGCAAATGTTTGCTACAAGAAAGCATATGGCATCTTCTCACCATCCACGCAAGCAAGGATTTGGATAGGAAAAAATGCAGTCGTCGGAGCTAAGATACTTACAAAAAAAAGCACTGATGACCCGAGTGGCCATGGTGACATTGTGCTCATCCTTGTTGTGTAATGCTCCCAGGTTAAACCTGGCGACGGCGGATCGTCATCACCTGGCTTGGACAATCCATGGAAGTGCTTCCTCAAGAGGGAGCCAATGACGTGTTTGGCGAGCGTGCCCCCTTAGGTTGTGCCGGGATAAATTCCCACTGACTGCATGATATAAAAGACAAGCATATGTGAGTGTCAAAGCTGTGGCATCCAAAATATGATGCAAATGAAATGCTTGCTTACCCCTCTCCTGTCGGGCAAATGACAGGACGGTTGCTGGCAGCAGTTGGTTCCGGGACCTTCCCCGGACCACGCCCGGATTTCTTCCTCTTGGAAATGTTGCTCGAGGTAGACCCCGAGCCGTCCGAGGCCTCCATGTCGCCCGACTCGGTGGCGAGAGGATCTAGGTCCACTCCGACATCGCCATCCGATGATGACGATGCCTCGGTTGTGGCCTGATGGGAGGCGGACGACTCGGCCCTACCAATCGGGACTCTCCGGTACTTATTACGAGTGCTCTCATCAGAATCTGAAAAAAGAAATATATGGTTACTCTCAGTTCCAAAGCAAAATCTTCCTAATCTAAGTGTCATATCATATATGGCAAAAAATAACACAAATAGCTCAATTAAGTCTCAGATATATAGTTCCATTTACTAATGCCATAGCACTGACAAGGAAAAAAAATTTGAAACGAAAGGGGTTGCCCCGCTGCCCCAACTTTTTATTAAAAAAGCAAAGGCAACCAAAGATCAGAGTTCACCACTGACAAGGAAATAAGCACAAGTATATAGTTTCATTGATCTACTCTAGTATTTATCTAAAAATGCACAAGCACTAGTATTGATCCTTCGAGCACTCATCCAGTTTAACTAAAACTAAACCATTCAAACATAGGAGTCAAAACTAAAGTATTCTACTCTAGGCATTACTCCAAACTTCCAAATTCCATACTACTCTAGGCATTACTAAACAAGACCATCTTCATCTACTACTTTTAATCACATTTGTGCATATTTCCTACATTTGTGCAAAATAACCTACTCTAGGCATAGAATGTGATACTAACCTGAGGGCATCTCTAGCTGCCGCGCTGCCGGAGAAGCTCTGCTGCGGCAGCCGTCCTTGGGCCGCACCAAAGAACCGCCGCGCCGGCTGCCGGCCATGAAGCTTGGGGGAGGTGGCCGCAGTTGGGGACGGTGGAGGAGGGGGTGGCGGTGGCCGCAGTGGGGAGCGGAGGAGGAGGGGTGGCGGCCGCAGTTGGTGGCGGTGGAGGACGGTGGAGGAGGGGATGGCGCCAGAGGAGGGGGTGGTGGTGGAGGAGGGGGCGGCGGCCGCCGCAGTTGGGGGTCATGGAGGAGGGGGTGGCGGCGGCCGCAGGGGGTGGCCGCAGTTGGTGGCGGTGGAGGACGGTGGAGGAGGGGGTGGCGGCAACGGTGGTGGCGATTTCGGCATCGGCGGCGGCGGTGGCGGAGGGAAGAGACGAGAGGTGAATGAAGATACAAACGAAAGGGGAAAGGTTAAGATCTAGGTTAGATGCTTTACCAAGAGCAGCGCTCGGAAAAGGTGTCCATTACCGAGAGCCGAGAATCGACCCTCGGTAACCACTGCTCTAATTTTTTTCCCTTCTTCTTTTGTTTTTGTTTTGCACTATCTTTTTTTATCTCACATCCTATATACCTAAGAGATTCATCCCCACTAACCTATTTATCTAAACATGCAACATGTCCACATCATCAGTCCTTCCACGTCATCAAGTTTTGGTCCTCACAACCCCACGTCTTTTACCAAAAAAAGCAACTGTTTTTTTATTTTCTGAATAAGACGAAGCCAACCATGTGACACCTCGCATCCTGTTCTCACTTTTTCATCTTCACACTCGGCTGCTCGTGTGCCCTTCCCACACTCATCGTGTCCTTTGCACTTCTCCACACGCCTCTTCCTCTCCCATCCTCTTAAAACACACAACATTCACCCCTGATTTCTTCCGTCCATCTCCATCACTCATCCCTCCCCTCTATCTCCATCTCGCCGGTGTCTGTCCCCATCGCCCAATCCGAAGGTAGACTGCCATCGTTGTGTCGACGACATGCCATGAGGGGGGAGGGCACCCCTACATGCGCGTGGACCATGCACATGCATGCAGGGGTGGTGTTCTATTTGAATAAGCAATGCACGTACTTGACGTAGCATGTGCCTCACAAACCACACACACGGGCGGGAACGTCAAGGACCGGCTGCGTCCGTTCCAAGACAGAATCTTCGGTGGGTGATCCCGTGACAGAACAAGCCTACACTTGGTCCGTCATCTCGCAATGACATGCACTAACATGGATTAGCAGTTATTCACCGTGGACTACACCCTCTCGGTGTCGAATAACGCCCTAGACCACTGGGGCCACCGGATGGGTGCTCGATATGGAGACCGCCCGAGGAGGGGGGGGCGCTTGTACAAGCGCGTGGCCCATGCGCATGCAGGGGTAATGTGCTATTTGAATAAGCAACGCACGTCCTTGACGTGGCACGTGCCTCACAAACCACACACACGGGCGGGAATGTCGAGGACCGTCTGCGTTCGTCCCTGAGAAAGAGTCTTCGGTGGGCGATCCCGTGACAGAATGGGCCTAGACTTGGTCTGTTATCTCGCGATGACATGCACTAACACGAAGAAGCAGTTATTCGCCGTGGCCGACCCTCTCTAGGTGCCGAACAACGCCCTAGACCGCCGGGGCCACCGGAGGGGTGCCGGTCTCTAGAACCGGACGAGGCTCATCCGAAGAAGAAAACACAAGACGGTAATTATGATGTGCTAAGGTTGTTTGCCAAGCATGAAAGAAAACAACAAAAAAAAGTATAATACATATTATCGAGAATGCACAAGGAGGAAAGAGATCTAGGTGGATGGTTTACCGAGAGTAGCCCTCGGAAAAGGTGGAAATTACCGAGAGCCAAGAATCGACTCTCGGTAATGACTGCTCTAATTTTTCCCCTCTCTTTTTGTCTTTTCTTTTGCACTATCTTTTTTGTATCTCATATTTCATATGCTTTTACGACCAAAGTTTATAAATTCCATGACTTTTGATGATTTTTTCAAAACTCAACTTTAAAGAGTGTGTAAAGTAAAAAACATGAGAAGAAGAAGTTGTTGACCGTGGCCTACCCCCTCTCTCGGTGCCAGTTAACTTTCTAGACCGACATCGAGAAAGAACTTTAAAGAAGTATCTGAACACATCCCTCTCCGCGAATTGCTCTTCGCGTGTCTACGACTGTGGCCGGCGGCCTCCGGGGGCTGGCACATGCCGCCAAATCTTGCGTAGGCGGCCTCTCACAAGTGTGGAAGTGTTGTGACGGTTGCAAACGCCCGACCCGTGTCTCTGGGGTGTGCCCCCCCTCACGGACGGCGCCGCAGCCGGCACCTGGAGGAGGGAAACGGACGCGTCGGGTCTACACGGATGGGGTCTTGCTGTGGCTTAGGCCTTGATGTTGCTTCAAAGTGTTCCTATGGGCTTACCTAACACAACCGGGTGGAGAGTTCCACTGGTCAAAGCCCGTCCGTGCAAAGTCAAAGGGCTAGATCCCGTGGTCAAACGCTACAGGGTTAGGCGGGATGGGGCCCCTGGGGGGGTAGCAATGCCACCGGAGCATCGCACTGGGCCCTCATACATGCCGTACGGTGTGGTGGCATGTCCGAAGAGGCGGCACGCCTCTCCGGGGTGTGGCCCCCCTCACGGTCGGCACCTGGAGGGGGGAAACAGACGCGTTGGGTCTACACGGATGGGATCTTGCTGTGGCTTTGGCCTAGACTTGGTCTGTCATCTCACGATGACATGCACTAACACGGAGAAGCAGTTATTCACCGTGGACTACACCCTCTCGGTGTCGAATAAAGCCCTAGACCGCCGGGGCCACTGGATGGGTGCTCGATATGGAGACCGCCCGAGGGGGAGGGCACCTGTACATGCGCGTGGCCCATGCATATGCATGCAGGGGTGGTGTGCTATTTGAATAAGAAACACACGTCCTTGACGTGACACATGCCTCACAAACCACACACACGGGCGGGAACGTCGAGGACCGGCTGCGTCCGTTCCCGAGACAGAAGAATCTTCGGTGGGTGATCCCGTGACAGAACGAGCCTAGACTTGGTCTGTCATCTCGCGATGACATGCACTAATACGGAGTAGCAATTATTCACCGTGGACTACACCCTCTCGGTGCCGAATAACGCCCTAGACCGCTGGGGCCACCGGATGGGTGCTCGATATGGAGACCGCCCGAGGGGGAGGGGGCACCCGTACATGCGCCTGGCCCATGCATATGCATGCCGGGGTGGTGTGCTATTTGAATAAGCAACGCACGTCCTTGACGTGGCACGTGCCTCACGAACCACACACACGGGCGGGAACATCAAGGACCGGCTGCGTTCGTCCCCGAGATAGAGTCTTCGGTAGGCGATCCCGTGACAGAACGGGCCTAGACTTGGTATGTTATCTCGCGATGACATGCACTAACACGAAGAAGCAGTTATTCCCCGTGGCCTATCCCCTCTAGGTGCCGAACAACGCCCTAGACCGCCGGGGCCACCGGAGGGGTGCCGGTCTCTAGAACCGGACGAGGCTCATCCGAAGAAGAAAACACAAGACGGTAATTATGATGTGCTAAGGTTGTTTGCCAAGGATGAAAGAAAACAACAAAAAAAGTATACTACATATCACCGAGAATGCACAAGAAGGAAAGAGAGCTAGGTTAGATGGTTTACCGAGAGTAGCTCTCGGAAAAGGTGTCCATTACCGAGAGCCGAGAATCGACCCTCGGTAACCACTGCTCTAATTTTTCCCCCTTCTCCTTTTGTTTTTGTTTTGCACTATCTTTTTTATCTCACATCCTATATACCTAAGAGAACCATCCCCACTAACCTATTTATCTAAACATGCAACATGTCCACATCATCAGTCCTTCCACGTCATCAAGTTTTGGTCGTCACAACCCCACGTCTTTTACCACAAAAGCAACTATTTTTTTTATTTTCCGAATAAGACGAAGCTAACCATGTGACACCTCGCATCCCGTTCTCACTTTTTCATCTTCACATGGCTGCTCGTGTGCCCTGCCCACACTCATCGCGTCCTCTGCACTTCTCCACACGCCTCTTCCTCTCCCGTCCTCTTAAAACACACAACATTCACACCTGATTTCTTCCGTCCATCTCCATCACTCATCCCTCCCCTCTATCTCCATCTCGCCGGCTGCTGTCCCTATCGCCCAATCCGAAGGTAGACTGCCATCGCTGTGTCGGTGACATGCCATGAGGGGGGAGGGCACCCCTACATATGTGTGGCCCATGCATATGCATGCAGGGGTGGTGTGCTCTTTGAATAAGCAATGCACGTCCTTGACGTAGCACGTGCCTTACAAACCACACACATGGGCGGGAACGTCAAGGTCCGGCTGCGTCCGTTCCCGAGACAGAATCTTCGGTGGGTGATCCTGTGACAAAACGAGCCTAGACTTGGTCTGTCATCTCGTGAGGACATGCACTAACACGGAGTAGCAGTCACCGTGGACTACACCCTCTCGGTGCCGAATAACGCCCTAGACGCTGGGGCCACCGGATGGGTGCTCGATATGGAGACCGCCCGAGGGGGGGAGGGCACCCGTACATACGCGTGGCCCATGTATATGCATGCAGGGGTGGTGTGCTATTTGAATAAGAACACACGTCCTTGACGTGGCACGTGCCTCACAAACCACACAAACGGGCGGGAACGTCGAGGACCGGTTGCGTTCATCCCCGAGACAGAGTCTTCGGTGGGCGATCCCGTGACAGAACGGGCCTAGACTTGGTCTGTTATCTCGCGATGTCATGCACTAACACGAAGAAGCAGTTATTCCCCGTGGCCTACCCCCTCGAGGTGCTGAACAACGCCCTAGACCGCCGGGGCCACCGGAGGGGTGCCGGTCTCTAGAACCGGACGAGGCTCGTCCGAAGAAGAAAACACAAGACGGTAATTATGATGTGCTAAGGTTGTTTGCCAAGCATGAAAGAAAACAACAAAAAAAAGTATCATACATATTATCGAGAATGCACAAGGAGGAAAGAGATCTAGGTGGATGGTTTACCGAGAGCAGCTCTCGGAAAAGGTGGAAATTACCGAGAGCCAAGAATCGACTCTCGGTAATGACTGCTCTAATTTTTTCCCCTATCTTTTGTCTTTTTTTGCACTATCTTTTTTGTATCTCATATTTCATATACTTTTAAGACCAAGTTTATAAATTCCATGACTTTTGATGATTTTTTTCAAAACTCAACTTTAAAGAGTGTGTAAAGTAAAAAACATGAGAAGAAGAAGTTGTTGACCGTGGCCTACCCCCTCTCTCGGTGCCGATCAACTTTCTAGACCGGCACCGAGAGAGAACTTTAAAGAAGTATCTGAACACATCCCTCTCCGCGGATTCCTCTTCGCGTGCCTACGACTGTGGCCGGTGGCCTCCGGGGGCTAGCACATGCCGCCAAATCTTGCGTAGGCGGCCTCTCACAAGTCTGGAAGTGTTATGGCGGTTGTAAATACCCGGCCAGTCACCAACCGGAACTAAAGATGCTGGGCCAGGAGCGAGGCCCTTTGGTCCCGGTTCATGTCTGAAATCGGGACCAAAGGTGTCAGACGAACCGGGACCAATGGCCTACGATGCCCGACCGGCGCCCTGGCCTCACGAACCGGGACTGATGCACCCTTTGGTCCCGATTCGTAAGTGAACCAGGATTAATGCCCTTATTCTGGCCTGAACCAAAGCCCTGTTTTTTTACTAGTGATGGGCGAGCTGCCGGGGCGCCGAGGAGCGTGGTTGTGGACGGCCGCGGAGAGCAGCGGGGACGGGGCTCGGGTGCTTCCGCGACAGAGGGAGCAGAAAAGTTGTGGCGGTGGAGGCGGCGGCGAGCGAGCGTAACGGCGGTGGTGAAGGAAAAGAGATTAGGGATTTGGTAAACGGAGCGGCCGCAAGTCGGGAATAAAAATGGGATTCACGATTGCTTTGAGATTCGTTTCTCCAGGTGTCAGGCGCTAGACCGGGTCTCACATTCGGGAGCGTACGACCCAGGTCGTATGCGATTTTTTTTCCTGAGGGCTTCTTGGTGCGGCCTGACCGGCGAGGCTGATGGACCTGTTTGCCTTTGTTGTGCACCGGTTTAGCAGGGTCGCTTACATTGCCGGAGGCCAGTAGTGGGTGAGAATGCCTCGTTGATCCAAATGGTATAGTGAATGGTGGTCACGCATTGTCATAATCCACCGCACCCATTGATGCTGAAAACCCAGTCGGCACAACATCTCCTCCAAGGTTCTCCAATCAACATCTTGTATCCAAGCCAAAAGAGAATTGATGTAAAGTGGACGATGACGCCGACGCGCACCATTCTTTGCCCCTCCCAATTCGAAAAAGTGTCCACTGCGTGTGCGGCTCTGCTTTACTTGATGTATGTATGTATCGGATAGACAAGCTTTTCCCTCATCAGTCACCACTCACCACTCCATTGCCCCTCTCGTCCTCCTCGGGCCTCCGCTCTATTGGGCTGCACCGGCGCCGGCGGCCGGGCTGCACACCGGTCGACTCCTTCGCCTTGCCCGGCCTCCTCGCAGGTGAGTCGCCGGCCACACACACTCGTACGAAGCGAGGCATTTGCTTAGCCTCCCTCCAGAATTAGTTTCACAGGAGCTCGCATCGATCTGATCCAGATCAAAGTTCGCTTGCTTGCTTTTGAATCGATCCAGGAGTAAGGAGGCAGATCTTAGCTAGCGGCCGGTGGGATGCTCTAGCTAGCTAGCTAGGATCCAGGGTTTTTCTTTTATTTTCCTCAAAAAAAAAGGCTAGCTAGGATCCGGGTTCCTTTATCCTCGCTTCTCCGATCCTGACGCCGCCATCATCCATGAGCTGTTCCGAGATGGACGACGACCCTCATCGGCCGGCGAGGACCTCCCGCTCCTGGCCCGACTACGGCTTCGACCCGTACGGCGCCATGGTGCCCATGTTCTCCACCGACCGTGTGAGGGCTCGGACACCACCTCGGACGACGTACAAGGATTGTGACGGTCCCTTCACTAGCAAACCTCTGAGGCGGTCTTTGGAGCCGCCGAAGTTGACCGGCAATGATGCACCAAGCCCTCTAGATTTTCGTGAGGTACATCTGGCGTTGTCGAATATAATACTCCCTCCGTTTATTTTTATAAGACCTTAAAACATTTCAGATAATGTGCAAAACAATCTATTTTGTATTGTCTGACACGACTTATAAAAGTGAACGGAGGGAGTACGTAGTATTGGGCTTCACCCAGGCAACATGCTGGCACACGGGCAGGTTATACCAACCGATCTGACACATATGACTGAATTTACTAACAGTAATACGTGGTCAATATTCACATCAACAATTTTTGGCCGGGTCGCTTTCACACTCTGTTTTGATCCAAGGATGGAGCAAATATTATTCCGCACCATCAGAAGGCGCAGACAACGTTCAGACGTGGGCACAGATGCAGAACATTTAAAAATTAATTTTCCGCTGATGTTTTCCTTTATGCTTGAACTTGAATGACACTGATCTTAATGGATTGCGCGTAACACCAACTGGTGTGATCCAGTCAAATGCACATAGTAATACATGGATGACAAGAGGCCAAGAATAAATTAGACATCACTCCGGTAGAGATAAGCATTGATGCTTAAGAAAAAGCCGGTTTATTTTACTAAGCCCCTCCTTAAGCACCTTGCATTGTACAAGGCTAAGTCGATCTTAGCCAAAATTATACATTGGAGGAGTGGGTGTTAATAAGCTAAGAAACCCATGACCGAGTCTTTGCACTAAGACCAGCGTATATATAATAAAAAAAATTATTTCCTTATTTCACATGCATGATTGCACAAAGCTTGGGAAATAAAACTAACTACGTTGCTAACCTATCGAGTGCCATGAGGGTATTAAGCATTGGAGCAATTCTAGTTTAGTTTACTATAGCACATCAGTGGGACTTAGCTTCTGACCGACTTAAGAATTGTACATTGGTGATGCCCTAATCCAAGTACTGTAGACAGGTATATCCTTTCCTTCACCCTATCTAGTGATGGATAAGGATCCGGAGGTCTCCTTTTCAGAAGTAGGATAACTCGAGAACCTAAAACCAGAAAACTACGAGAAATGCACCATTTCCTTCCCATCCGGTTTGTTGCATATTTGCTTGCTCCTTGCTTTGCATGTGGGAGGACTAGTATTAGCTTTGTTTGTTTTTTTCCCGGATTTTTTGCAGACACGGCTTTGGAGATTCAGATGATTTACGTTACTAGACAATTCATGCATATATGAAGTCCTACTTGCAGGTGAGCCTAGCAGTGCTATCCTTATGAGCAGTATGGCACGGACAACTACAGATCAGGCAATGGGGACACGTAAGTTGGTCGTAAAGGTCGTCGGTGCTCACGGCCTGGCACACAGCAAGAGGGGTTTACCCAGTGCATTTGTTGTGCTTTCGTTTGATTCTCAGCAGTTCCGCACGAGTGTCAAGGAGAATGATGAGAACCCGGTATGGAACGAGACCTTCTGCTTCAACGTGTTGGATCGACCCAAGATTCATAAGCTAGTTCTTCAAGTTTGTGTGTATGACACCAATACGTCCGTTCAAGGCGAAATGTCTTTGATTGGCAAAGTCAAAGTAAATGGGGCCTCATTCCGGCCCTCTGACGCTGGACCAAAAAATTATCCGCTGAGGCTTGGGATGATATATCGAATGCCGGAAACGGTGGGTCTGATTGCGAGTAGAGGAAAATTGGGTCTGAATTTATACATCAAGGATGAGCCCTCCATCAGAGCTCAAGAATGCATTATTGCTAGCTTATACTCACCGCCTATGGCCTTGTATGTGGAGGTCGTAAGTGCTCATGTCCTCAAGCCCATGGACAGGCAAGGCTCTGCAAGTACTTTTGTTGAGGTCACCTTTGATTATGTCCGGTTCCGCACGGCTATCAAGGTCAGGGATTGTTACCCGGTGTGGAACGAGTGGTTCTACTTCAATGTATGGGGCCCATCTTCTCTTCGTAATCTTGATATTAAAGCATACGTCTACCATGTCCACAGTTCATCCAAACGTTCCAACACCTTACTTGGCAAGGTCAAAATTTCTGGGACCAAATGCAGGCATCTCCACGGAGACAAGTTAACTTATCCATTGCAGAAGCCTATGGCGTTGTCGTACGTGCAAGGGGCTTTGAGTCTAAAAATATACACCATTGATAACCCTTCCATGGGAATTTCAAACCCTGCTCTGCTGATGGATGGTGTAATATTGCAGAACCAGAGATCAAGACCACATCATTTTGCATTAGAATATTTGAAAAAAATCACAAATAACTTCTCCGAAGAGAGAATACTTGGCCAAGGTGGTTCTGGTACGGTATATAAGGTAACATTACGTTGTAACATTTCCTGTATTTGTTTACTTTGAAATTTTTTCTGCCTTTCAAATTTCAAATATATGTAACTAGATTTGATATAAGAAGGCATGTGTGTATAAATAAAATAATTTTAAACAGGGTGTGGTTCAAAATGGAGATATTATTGCCGTGAAGAAGATCTTGCCGTCATTCATGCCGGGCGAGCAAAAGCAATTTGAGAACGAGATCAGTCATCTCACGATGCTTCACCACTCCAATATAGTGCGGGTTGTAGGCTACTGCTATGAAGTAAAGAAAGAACTTATAGAATACGATGGGAGAAATGTTTTTGCAGATATGGAGGAAAAGTTAGTTTGCTTCGAGTATCTACCCAATGGAAGTCTTGATAACTATATATCAGGTGTGCCTTTTAATATGAAGTTCAAGAAACCTTAAGCACATCTCTACAAAATTGTATTTTATTCGCATGTTTTAGGAACAGTGACGGACAGGATCGTTCAAATTCCGATGTTGAGGAGGGTCATCTTAAGGAAAATACAAAAAAAAACGTAATTACTGTACACATGCATAATAGCCATGATATCATCATATTGGGACGGTCCTGGCGCCCTGGCCCCTGCAGCCCTGCTGGCCACCCCTGCCTCCGCCTCTGATTAAGAGTTACAATGGATATATATATATATATGGTTCTGCCATTAGTCTATATATTATTGAAAAGTGAGAAGAAGTAAAATTTGTTAATATTATCTAGAGAACAACGATCATATAATTTCAGGTAACATATGCGTCTAAATGATCTTAATAATTGGTGTTGCAAATGCAGATGAATCTACTGGACTTGATTGGAGCACACGCTATAATATAATCGAGGGGATCTGCAAGGGTTTAATTTACCTTCACGTGCAAAATAATAAGCCTATTATTCACTTTGACCTTAAACCTGCGAACATATTGCTCGGTGAAGGTATGATTCCAAAAATTGCAGACTTCGGTCTGTCAAGACTGCATGATCAACAACATTCAATTTACACAACATCCCGTCTTGGAACACGGTGAGTTATTCATTACTCTATAGTCATAAGCAAGATGTGTTTTCTCCACTGTCTATTTAACACTTTCAAGTTATATTCATGTTGTGATTCAGTGGTTACATGGCACGGGAGTTTGTGGATGAAGGAAAAATTACACTACAGTTAGACATATTCAGTTTGGGTGTAATAATTTTGGAGGTAGTAACAGGACATAGGCACTACCCGGACGTTATTACAGAAACATCTTCGGATGATTTTATCAAGCTTGTAAGAAAAGTTTGTCTTACATTTCAATATGGAGGTCTTTGTTTCACAAAGATGATGTTGCATTTTAACCTCTTGCAGACTAACAGTCTAGATGTTTTTTTTTTAATTCCACAGACGCTTGAGAAATGGAGAAGTGTACAAAGGTCACCGGGGCATGATTCCCCGAAACCAGACTACGGACAAATAAAGAGATGCCTACAGGTCGGTCTATTGTGTGTGAATCATGACCACACCAAGAGACCTCCGATAACGAAGGTTATCAATATGCTCCAAGGATCAGAAATTATTGACTCCAACATCAGCAATGAGGAAGCAGCGTAATCGGCAGGCCATGTATAAATGATCACTTGAGAGTTGTGCGTTGTTGAGTGTTTGTATTTTCTAGCTCTTTTATTCTCTCCATGCTAGAGATTGTATTTTGACATTTGTGCATCTTGTATCTGAACTTCTGAAGATCATGCATTCGTATGCAAGTGTGGTTAACCCACCCTTGTAAGAGACCATGCAAGTTGCCAAGATACATGAAACGATTAAATAATAACTGCCGGAGACTGTCATTGACCTCTCTGCGTTCGGCATCTTGAAGGCTGCCGGAGACCGGCCTTGACCTCTCTGCGTCCGGCATTTTCAAGGGTCCTCCTCCCAGGGGCGCAGCCAACGTACTGCCATTAGGTTCAGTTGAACCCAACAAACGCGAATGAAAAAATTGTTGTTAATTCAGGCGAAGTGGGAATCAAACTCTGCAAGCCAAAGTCAACAACTTTGTGCCATGACCACTAGACCAAGCTCAGTTTTGTCAATTACCACTGGGAAATAACCCTACTTGATCCATCACTAAGTATAAAAAATTAACATATAACAGTACTATATACCCTAGATAAATTATTTGAATAAAGAAAAGGTAAAGTCAAAAACAAATTCAAGAATTAAAAAAGAGTTCATCAATTTGAAAAAAAGTTCGTCGAAGTTGAAAAAAAGTTCGTCAAATTTAAAAAAGTTCACCGTTTGAAGAAAGTTCATTGATTTTGAAAAAAGTACATCGATTCTGAAAGAAAGTTCATCGAATCTGAAAGAAAGTTCATTGATTTTGCAGAAAATTATTTAAAATTCATTTCATTTTAAAAAAGATCACAAAACTGAAAAAAGTTCATCAATTTTTGAAAGTTCACAAAACCTAAAAAATTTCATCTAATTTTATAAAGAAGTTCATCCAATTTGAAAAACAATCATTGAATATGAAAGAATTCATAAATTTTAAAAAAAATCATCGAATTTGAAAAAAAAAATCATCATATTTTGAAATAGTTTACTATTATTTAAAAATAATTTCATTGATTTTGAAAACAAAATTTCATCAAATTTGGAAAAAGTTCACACACTTAGGAAAAGTAAAAAAATGAAAAATGATGAGAGAAGAAGCTAGGAAGAAGAAAAAAAGAAAAAAAAAGAAAACAAAAATGGAAAAAGGGAAAATGGAGAAAAGAAAAAAGAGAAGGAAGGAATAAAATAAGGAAAAAGTTGATGCTTAGCAAATTCCGCTCCGTGGTGGGAAGGTTTATATGAACAAACCCCGACGAGTGAGGTCGCTGGTTCGATTTGCTGTGAGCACAATTTTTTTTTTGCGGATTAAAATACAAAAAATGGGCTGGCCCAGCATGGGGCGCTGCAGGCGCCAGTTTGCGAAATGCATACAAACGGGTGCATGCAACGCTAAATAGGAAACACTGACTTATTTGGCATGAACCATGACCTCCTGGAGCATATGATAGCCACGTCAGAACCTTCAGCTCCCGCTTGGTTATTCTCAATGATGGATGTGTTGAATTACCATGAGTTGACAAGGATGACAGTCACTTTATGATGGATGTGTTGAACCTTCAGCTCCCGCTCGGTTTACAGTCAGAGCTGTAAACTCAGCTACCAGGAGGGCTGCTGCACTTTCTTGTTCCTCTTCCCCTTCGGTCGCTAGCTGGATGCAAGATGGGTACTAGGTACCCTCTTCGCCGAGCACTCTTCCCCCTCTGAAAACTAAAAAAAAAAGGAAAACCAAATCAGAAGAAAAATAAGAAAAATCGGAAAGGAAGAAAAATAAGTGAAACTATAAAATAAAATAACCAAACAAAATGTACAGTAGAAAAAATAACAAAAAAGAAAAAAATGTACAGTAGAGCGGCACACGGGGTCTCCACTACTTGATGCGAATTTACTCGGAACAAAGGTTCAGCATATTGGCAAATCCTATTGACCGCGTAGGACGACGCATGGCGTTCTGTCGCGTAGCCTCCCGCGCTCCCACTACTTACACAGGCCCGGCCCAACTAGCTCTCATTTCTGCTTTTGGGAGGGTTCAAGGTTCTAGGACCTTCCTAGACCAGTTTTCTCTTTTATTTGTTTTCTTCCTTTTCATTTTTTCTTTCCTTTATTTAATCATTTTCGTTTTTATTTTCTGATACATATTTTCTTTTTCCGTTTTTCATTTCCAAATTTGCAAACATTTTTAAATTCCAGGTTTGTTTTTCAAATCAGTGAACACATTTTACATAAACAAGAACAAACTTCGAATAAGTGAATATTTTGTCAATTTTTTCGAACTTTGTGCAAATTCTAATAATTTATGAATTTGAGAACTTTTATTGGTTGGCGACATTATTTAATAAACAATCTTTTTTTTGAAATTTCTCAAGATTAATAGAAATTCGTGAACAATTTTTTAATCGGTGAAAAGTTTCTTAATACTTTTTGAAATTAGAAAATATTTTTTGAATTCAACCGATTTTTAAAAAATCGTGACAATTTTCATATCCTAAACATTTTTAAATTTTTTGACAATTTATTAAATTCGCGAAATATTTTCGAAATTAGGAAGATGTTTCAACCAAACATTTTTCCTAATTTTAGACTCGTGAACAATTGTTGATATATAAAATAATAAGAGGAAAAACAGGAGCGCTCAGCAAGTATATCGGCCGGTCCAAAATGTTCCCGCACGCGGATCCGGGAAAAAGAAGGATTCCATCTTTATTCTCTACCTGCCGACAAAGTCGAGAAAATAAACGAGACAAATGTCTCAGCGCTGGCCCGAGATATGGTGAATAAACACATCCCAACTTACGGGTGAGCCTTAAATTGGGTCAGCCCAGCATCGGAGGAGCCCTGCTCTCTAGCGCACACTTTTTTCTTTTTTCTTTTATTACTTTTACGTATATCTATAAAATGGAAAAATATTTTCTTTACATTTTGAAAAATGTTCAACACCTGTTCAATTTTTTTATAAAATTTAAAATAGTTATGTATCTAAAAAAACGTAAAGTGACATTTCAAACAGTGTTCTTATGTTTCAAAAAAATAAGTTCAAGACATTTTGAAAAATGCTTACATAATGTGAAAAGATGTTTCATACTATTCAAAAAGTCTTGTATGTTTTTATAAAATGCATGCGGTATTTAAAAAGTTTATATGTTTCAGAAAATGTTCACGAAGTTTTGAAAAAATTTATACAACCTAAGGAATGGGTTCACGTAATTAAAAAAATGTCTAGTACCATTCAAAAAAGTATATGACATTTTTAATAAATGTTCCTACATCTCAAAAATATTGTTGTGACATTTTAGTAAAATGTCTGCATAGTTAAAAAAGTCCATCAATTAAAAAAAATCTTGAACATGCAAGTAAATATGTTTATCATTTTTCAAAAATAAATATGTGAAAAAATGTATATCTTGTAAAAAATAGTCAACAGGTATCCAGGTAGGCATGTGCAATGTGTACTGAAAGAAGTAGACATTTGTTGAAAAAAGAAGAATGTAAACCTAGGGAAATCAAAGAAGAAGAAAAAACTGAAGAAAAGACGAAAAAGAAAAACTGAAGAGACAAGAAGGAGCCGACACAGAAAATACACAGAATAGGAAAAAAACACTAAAGCTTCTTAAACCAGTCATACCAACTTTCCGAAATCCGAAGAAAACCGATAGGAAAAAGCCGACACAGAAAATATACATAATAGGTAAAAAAAACACTGAAGCTTCTAAACAGGTAATAGGAGGTTCCCAAAACCGCTATACTGGGCCGGCCAACTAATGCGAGCGCCAGAGGCGAGGCTATCGATCCCGGGAGCTTCTGTTCGACGCTCGCTGCGTCAAACAGTCGAGCTTCCTTATTGGGCCAGCCCATATAGCAAGCGCTGGACTGTAGCGAGCCGGGTCACTGCAGAGAGTAGGCTACTGTAGTAGACGGGTTTTGTATGTCCAGTGTCCTCTAGCAACCGAGTTTTAGTAGTTTAAAAGTTTCAGGAATTTTTTTATAAAATGAATATTTTTTGAGAACGCAAACAATTTTCGAAATTTCTGAACATATTTTGAAATTCCGTGCATTTTTTGAAATTGGGAACATATTTTGAGACCTAGAAACAGTTTTTTAAATCCATTTTTTTTATTAAAAAGCAAACATTTTTTGAAACTCCCGAACAAAAAATGAGCTGTAGCACGTGCGAAATCTCGTAGTTGGGCCGGCCCATCTTGATCGCTAGCTCGCTCGCCTCTGTGCGACGCAACGAGCGTCCGTTAGGATTTTACGTATATCCCCGTACGGGTGGGAAATAACTCCCACGAGGGTTACATGCCAAAAATTCATTTGCTAGTTTTATTGTATTTTTCTTTATGGTTTAAATGGTCTTTGAGGTCCGCAAATGTTAACTTTTACATTATATTTGCTCTATTTTTGCTTCCGACAATGCCCGCTTTCCTATTATTTTCTGGAATATGCATGTGCATAAAAGAAATGCGAAAACAAAAATGATAACACTAAGTTTCTTCCTCTTTGGCTCTTTGTCATCCCTACATCTATACAAGAATACTTAGTCTTGTCTCAATAAGTATAACTATCAGCTCTGTTTTGAATTAGAAGACATTTTGGAAATTTAAATATGGACTACATACGGACTAAAATGAGTTAACGAACACACTAAAGCACATCTATATACATCCGATACTGATTTTTTTAGAACAACTTATAATTTGAAATAGAGGTACTAGAAAATAGAGTAAATGGCCCAAAGAAAAAGTGCCATGTACAGATTCCTAGAGAAAACCAGGTTGGGAAGAAAACAACTCGCTTAGGTGGGCTCGTTGGTTCCTATGCATCAACCCATCACGGGCTTATTCGTTGACGCGGATCCACGTGGCGCACTAGTAGCTCCGGTAGGTGACCTCCAACGTTTTTTTAACAAGTAGACTTTACTCCTTGACGATGGTCATATTGTTTGCAATAAGATGAAAAATGAAGTCAAGGATCGAAGATTCTCATAAACCAGAAGATCTAGTGATAAAGGAATTTTTGCTAAACCATTCACACTTCATTTGCCTCATGGTAGCAATGCAGAAGAGACTTTTGCAAAGTCCATAACAATGGGCTTAATCTTCATGATGGTCGCCACATCCAGGCCAACATATATATATGCATCCTGTTGTGGCACAAAATCCAAGGCAAAGGTACGTAGTCGCCCCTCCACAACGTTTGCAAAATAGTTGTTTGCTTGGACTTAGCTTTTTCCCACAGAAGCAAGCACTATACCTAGCTTTTCATAAGGCCAAAATGACAATGGCCTCCCGAACACAATTGCTTTTTCCTGATGGATGCGGAGAAATGTTCCAACAACCACCAAAAAGATTTTGGCATGCTTGAGGGAATACAGGAAAAACATAAAGCACATGGTACCAATCCCCAAATGTATCTAGTAGCAATGCACCAACAAAAAAGATGGTCAAGAGACTCATGATGTATACAAAATGGGCACTTTTTCCCACCCACACACCCCCTTTGAAGGAGCACATCTCAGGTCAAAATATTCCCAAGGAGTGCTAGCTAGCAGAAGGTTTTAATAAAGGGTAATTTGAGCTTCCATAGATGCCTTTTTGGAGACACGGGATGTACACCAGGCAATTGCAAGTAAAATAGTTCACAGAGAAAAGTCCCTTTCCTCCGTGGAATCCACACACACCACCAATTCTAGGAAAACAAGAATATGATTCTCAAGGAGGACCAAGTTATTGAACCTTTGATATAGTAGTATATAGCTAGCGATCGCTCACACTAGTGACATGGCTCGATCGGATGGTCACGCGGGCCAGCACAATTGTTCCTTCCTTCCTGTTCAAAACAAGTGTTTCCCCGCTTTATTGGTATTTTAAGTATCCGGGTTCCCCTCCTCCACTCCACCACTGCATCAACCTCGACGCGTTTCTTTCTCCTCCGGCCCTGGACTGGCGCCGGCGCCGGCGGATTCGGTCTCCAGATCAACTAACTTTTTGTGGGTGAGTGGCGACACCCACTCTGGATCGACTAACCTCTCTTCCCAAGACTTTGTCGCCCTCCTTGCCTTTCCTGGGTTCACCAATAACAACATTATCTTTATTAGCAGATTCGGCTATGCTAGGCCGAATTAACATTTTCTTTCCCTCCAAGTCCATGGTGTTTATTGGAAAGGGTTGTTTATCAACTTGCATCTCAGCAAAATTCAATCGTCCATCATTAATGGCCGATAAAAACATTGCAATCGTTAGTAGCATGAGAAAATGAATTATGGTTTTTGCAATAAGCATGCCGTTTCAGCTCATCAAACGACGGTATGGTGTGTGATATTCTAATCATCTTATCCTGCAAGAGAGCATAAATATCTTATCACACTTAGATATATCAAATGTAAAACTCATCTCCTCATCACGATTCTTGCGAATCGTCTTAAGAACATTGCATGTATAGGGTTTGGCCTTTGAGGAACAAACAAACTCAGTAGTATAAACAACAACCTCGTCGTCCAAATTAGCTTCATTGTGTTCAACCATATGCATTCTATGATGATCGGTTGTACACCTATGAATCTCTTTACTTCGACTCTCTTGAGCTAAAGCTTTTTGTAAGACTTGATTAATGTTCAAAAACTCAAAGCTTTCTAGCCTCTCTTTAATGTGAGTTTTCAAACCACTAAGAACAAGATCTGCTAAGTCTCTCTCAGTTATCACTAAGCTATAACATCGGTTTTTATGTCTCTAAATCTCTTGACATAATCGGTGACCGATTCATCATGTTTTTGCCTAACTGATGTAAGATGTGACAACTTTAGCTCATTATCGCTGCTATAAAAATGATCATGAAACTTTTGCTCTAATTGCGACCATAAGAGAATTGAGCCATGTGGTAAAGCAGCAAACCATGAAAATGTGGTGCCAGTTAAAGACAAGGGAAATAAACGCACTTTCAACTCTTCTATGGAACCTGCTTCACCCAACTGTGCTAGATACTGACTCACATGCTCCCAAGTTGTTTTCGTACCCTCACCACTAAATTTAACAAAATCAGAAAACTTATAACCTTGAGGGTAAGAAATTGCATCGAAGTGTTCAGGATAAGGCTTTTGATACACATGACTCTTTATTTTCGACTTGTTTCCGAAAGTTTCTAGAAACATCTTATGCAAATCCTCCCTTAATTTAGCTAAAATTGGATCCGAGGTAGATGAAGATGTTTGTGGCAATGACATAGGAGCAACCTGAGTACTAGCTATTAGTGCAACTTGTGGGATGGGCGCCGAACCATAATTCGGCGGAAGACCAAACATGCTTGCACCTATGGGTGGTGTGACAAAGTGATTCGGCGTTGACGCCGAATTGGGCACACTCATAATGGGATTAGGGTATGTAGGTGCAGCCAGAAGTTGGTTGGTTTGAGTAGGGTAAAAATTCAACGACATATTATCTTGTTGTTGCATAGGTGGTGCCGATGAAATAGGTAAAATTGGACTAGGGTTTTCAGATATACCAACAGTACCACTAGATGATGGAGGCATATTTTTCTGAGCATTAGCACTAGCCACAAAAGAATTGTATGCCATCACATTACCCTTACTAACAGGACTTTCAATCACAGCCACTTGCTCTGGAGAAAAAACTTTACTCACAGTGATTATATCTTGTTCATCGATGAGGGGAGGAAAATTGACGTTTCCAACCAGAGTGATGTTGCCTTGACGGTCCTTCTTGAAACTTGAAAGAAACACTTCCAAATCCTCCTCCTCGCGCTTCTTCTTGAGCGCCTCAAAAGCCTGTTCACGCTGCTTCTTGCGCACTTCGTAGGCTTGGCGATGTTCATCCGATAGTTCATCAAGACCAGGCTTAATGATGTTATCGGCGTCAACTTCTGAGGGCTTGGGGAGATTAGACATGGTTGATGATGATTCTTGATATTTTGTCCTCAGCAGAGTCGCCAAAAAGTGTGTTCGCACACGAACACGTCACCGTGGACCTCCAACACCAAGGGTGATGCACCGCAGCTCACGCCGAAGGAGACCCGTTCGGAAGCGTGGCACGCAAGCAATCCGGCGGGTGCTTTTCAGGACCTGAAACCCCACGCGCCCGGGAGGGACCCTCTCTGGACGCGCGGCGGCTATGGGCTGCCCTAGGTCGATTCGCTCGCCCCTAGGACCTCAAGGATCGCTGCCCTTCAACACGAAGAACGAGAGAGAAAGAACAAGGGAGAGATGTAAAAACTAGGGTAAAGTAGTATATTGATTTGTCGATTGTGTGTTGTTATTCAATCGACCGTCACCTCTTACATATATATGAGGCGACTGGACTTTCCGAAAAGAAAAGGACTCAAATCCCGTCCAAAACATCAAAATATAACCTAACTCGGACTACGAGGGCCGGAACTTCCGGCTAGCCCGGAACTTCCGGGCTAAACTTACATCAAGTTTCCCTCTAGCACAGCTCCTGCAGGTCGCATATGGCCTCGGGTCGCAATGGTCCCAAAAGCAAAGTTGTAGATCTTGCAACGGAGAAAAATTCCTTAGTTGATCACTCTTTCATCCGAGTTCATCGTGATGTCGAAACTGGCCCCGCAAATCTGCAAATAATGTTAAAATTCTAGTTTTCGGGGCGCACCGCGTGCAAACTTTCGGTTTAGCCCGGAACCTCTCCGGAAGTTTTGCCCGGAACTTCCGGGACAGACTTGTGCAGCACACTGTTTTGGCTCTAACTTTTGCATACGAACTCTGATTCAGACGTTTTTATATCAAAATCGATCGTTTCGACGAGACGAAGACAATCAGTGTAGAAACTTGTCTCGTATGAGGCCATCTTGGGGGCGTAACCAGCCGAATAGTGTTCTGAATACAAAATCTGAATACTTCGAACACAACTTCGGCCTTAGAAATGAGACCGGATGGCTATGGCCCAAATATCAAAGTTTCTCCTTTTGACGATACGGAGCTTTCTCACTTTGAATACTTCTCCATTTAAGGCCATCTTAATTAAGTTCTTGGCCGTGCCAAAATCTGGTGTCAACAGCCGCCAAGATGAGCTCGTTGACGCGCACGAAGGCGGCGGCGGTGGCTGCGTGTCGGTTACGCTGTCGCTGGGGCAGCGGTGGTGGCACAACACGCACGACGGCGATGGAGGTGGCGGCGGAGTGAACTTGGCGTTCGACGGCGGTCCACTCAGCACAACGCGAACGGTTTCCTAATCCAGGCAAGCAGATGAACAGGCTCGTTGTGCTGCACATGAAGTCACGGTGCTTCAGGAGCTGCTACTCGTCCAGGTTATGAGCTGGGCGTCGGCGTTGCAACTTGCGAGGGCATGAACTTGGCGTTGCAACTAGTACCACCAAGGTCGAAGCACGCAACAGCGGGTTATTGCCTCCACCTAGCTACAGCCGCTGCCTCCAAACAAACTAAGATTCTCTCCCTCCCGCCGGCACTGGTGCCGGTCCGTCCCATCTCCGATGGCCTTAGGTCTATGGAGGCAGAGTGGATCTCGGCCCTTGCTGGTGGGAGGGCTCCATTTTCAGATCTGTTTTTGAGCTTTGTTAGGGTTTGTGTCCTGCTCAGAAAGGCGAGACGACGGCGGCTCCCTGAAGATGGAATAAAGGTCTTCTCGCCTAGCCCCCGTTCCGGTGATGCGTTTAGCATCATCGGTGGGCGTGTGGAGGTGCGTCTCCGCTGGATCTGTCTTTGGTGGATTTGCTCGGATCTGTTCGCCGTTCGTCTTCGTTCGTGTGCCTTCAGGTTGGATTCTTTTGATCTACACTCTTCATCTGCGGCGGTTGCTGTTCTGGTGCGTTGGTTCCATGGAGTCTTAGCACGACGACTTCCCGACTGTCTACTACAACAACGTTTGCCCGACTCCGGCAAGGGAAGGGCGATGACGGCGGCGCGCCTTCAGCTCGCTTCACAGTGCTTGTAGTCGTCACTAAGTGGTCTACGTATCTGGATGTAGTTTTTATTATTTCTAGTGTTCATTGTACTACCATGATTGAAGATGAATAGATTGAAAGTTTTTCCAAAAAAAAAGAACAAGCACGCAGCAGCGTGAAGTCTGTTTTTTCTTGCGAAGTCTAGTCAAAACCACTTCATGCCGGCAAGGAACTACCTGAAGCAGTGTGAGGGACTAAACTTATCCGGTTTTAAAAGTTTAGGGACTAAGGTTTGCCGGTATTAGAGTTCAGAAACTATTTCTAAACTTTCGAAGAAGTTGACGGACGAAAAATATACTTTTCCCCTAAAAAAAAGCCCCAAGGAAAAATTAATCAATCATATTTGAATAGATAGCTCCGCAAGATACGTTGAAGATGAGCAAAACCAACACTTCACAGTATATAGGAACCCAAGGAAAAGAATTATATTTGTTACGAAGAAGTAAAATTACACCGGAAAGGTTACTTTGCTTGGAATATCTATCCAAGGGAAATCTTAATAAATAAATGTCTCAACTTTAATACAACTTTGTACTAAAGTTAGTATATTTTAGGATAGAAGGAATATATATCAGGTACGACATTAAATATGAAGTTTGAGAAACTTAGATCATAGAAAAATGAATTTTTTTCACATGTTGGTCTTCTATCAACGAAAATTTATAGTGAAAATTTCTAGCCCTTTCGCATGTATTATCTAGAGAACAACAGTCATAGTGTCAAGATGCTTTTCTTATGGTTAAAAATCATGATGAATCTTCTGAACTTGATTGGAGCACATGCTACAAAATAATCAAGGGGGTTTGCTTTGGTTTATGTTACCTCCACGAGTAAACAGATAAGCCTATTATTCACCTTGACTTGAAGCCTGCAAACATATTGCTCGATGATGAGATGGTGCCGAAAATCACCGACTTTGGTCTGTCAAGACTGATTGATAAACAAAAAACTGTTTGCACTTCATCTCGTGATGGAACATTGTAAGTTACTGCAAGTTTTTAAGAACATACATTTCAGTAAATATGTGATCTCGTTACAATAACTTTAACACTTCAAAATTCTATTCATGGTGTGATCCAGTGGTTACATGTCACCAGTATTTTTACATGAAGGTGAGTCCTAAAATTGGCTAGGAATTGATTGGCGCCTAACATATCTTAGGGTATCTCCAACATGGATTCGTATTCCACCATGTCTGGATGAGACTGTCTGTATATTCAGGCCTTCAACGCGAACTCCTATTATGCCCCCGTTTTGTGCCTGAACAGGATGAACTTCAGAATCCCCTACTCTGTCATCAAATGAAGGAAGAAAAGAAGACTCCACGGACACATCCAGGCACATCAAAAAGTCATGCAGGCCCGGCCCACAACCTCCCCCCCCCCCCCCCTCCTCTCTCTCTCTCCATGGATAAAGAGGGAAAAACAGAGTTGAAATGTCTGAAACGTGGTGGTGTACATCCCAAATATGCGCGAACATTTGATGATGATCGGTTTGATATTTACCGTTGGAAATGGCGTAATGGCATCTCCAACGCGGACCATCAGACCGTCCACATCGCTCCAGACCGTGTGGTCCAGACGTGTTTTGACATCCAACGTGGTCCTGTATCCCTGCGTTGACCAGTTCAGACGTCCTTTTTCCTGCAAACTGGGAGGGGGGAGGGGGCTTTGCAGATGTCCGGACCGCTGTCACGCACGCGTCCGACAACCTTGGCCCACCCAAAACATTGCTCCTTGTGCCTCTAGCTGTTCCTCAAACTTCAATGGCTCTCCGTCGATGTCGACACCCTCGCCTCCTTTGGAGTCTTGGCCATCATTGTATTGGTTGTGGCCTTCTTGGCCTTGTGTGTCTTGGCTGTCAGCATCTTGGACGTCTCGAGTCTCGTCGTCATCTCCTCCAAGACTTCGATCGGCGCTGGGGTGGGCGTTTCACCAAACAGGTCGCGGGCACGGGAAAATTAGCTTGGGAGCCCACCCGCATGTGCTTCCTTTTGCGTCTCGGTGGACTGGCCAGCCACAAGGGTGGCGTTGAGGTCAATAGGGGGCACCGCATGGAAGTCCGGCACGTAGTCACCTGTTTCCGGCCAGCCGTCCCGAGGCGACGTGGAGAAACAGGACATGGTCGGGTTGTGTCCGGGAAGGAACCCGTACGTCGGCGGCGTTGTTGACATGCGTGGCGACTCGGGAAGAAGCGGCCGGGCCGCCGATGAGGCAAAGCTGGTTGTGGCCGCAGCAACGATGGCGAGAAGGGTCGGCTCACCGCGGCACCCTAGCATCAGGAGGGCCTGTTTGCGCGGCCTTGGCGATGAGGGCCTAGTTTTTTGCATCAACGGCCTTCGCCTGAAAGGCTGCGGCTATGGCTCGGCGACTGCCGTTGAGGCATCTCCTTTCTCCATGCCTCGCCTCCTTCGACCGGCTCGCTTCGCCGACTCGGCGGCCGTCTCCTCCGCGCCGCACACCTTCTTCGCCTTCTTCGGGGCCACGGCATGGGCGGTCATGGCGGGTATGGTGGTAGTGGAAATGGGGGCAGCAGCGGGTACGGCTCGTCTGCCATGGTGGGAGGGCGGAAGGGTTTTGCGAGAAAGGAGGGAATGGGGTGGGTGTGTCACAGACAGGCGGACCAGGCGAGGAAAAGGGAAAGGCGTCGCGGGCATCCGCGCGAACGCAAACTCGACCTAAATTTGAGCCAGAAATGGGTTGCGGCGGACAAAAAAACGGACACCCGTCTATTTGCGTCGATGCATTGGGTCCTGATTTGAACTAAACGGATCAAATGGCCCCTGTGTTGAAGTTTGCCTTACAGAAGTGAATGGAGGAAGCAATGCATACTCCCCTAACAAATATGGTCCTGGCTACCTTTGCGGCCACGTACGATGCTGACTCTGCTGCCACGTTGACATACAGATGTGTGTCCCACGTGTGAAAACATGGGAGAAAGAAACAGGAATACTAATATGTAAAATTGAAATGGCGCGGGGCGGCCGGCGAGGGACCCAGATTGAGGTTGGCCCGTATGCACGAGTTGACCAACCCCTCCGTCCCAAAATTCTTCTTGTCTTAGATTTGTCTAGATGCGGATGTACTTAATACTAAAATGTGACTTGATACATTCGTATTTAGACAAATCTAAGACAAAAAATTTGGGACGGAGAGTGTACTACCCAAGCGCGCTTCGTCCGGGATGGCTGATGGCAGGCCGTGTTCTTGTTCAAAATAGTGTACCAGAGTTCCCCTCACCACACCACAGCATTCTCTCTCTGGCCACGCTTCGTCCTCCGCCGGCCTTTTAAGTAAACAGGATATTTTCTCCGGCCCATGGGAGAAAGAAACAGTAATTATGAGTTAATGCCACTTTTTAATCAATTACTGTTATTTCATAAGCAGGTTATGTTCTTTTAAGTAAACAAAATTCTATTCTTGTTATGATTCAGTGGTTACATACATGGCACCAGAATTCCTACATTGAGGCACAATTACTCCAAAGTCGGACATATTCATTTTGGGTGTAATAATCATGGAGGTAGTAACGGGACACAGAGACTAGACGATTTATCGAGCTTGTAAGGGAATTTTGTCTCACATTTCAAAATGGAGATATCTATGTTTCACAGACACGATGGAGGAATGTGCTACAGATGTGTGTTCTGATTCTACAGACCCTTACAAAATGGAGGAATGTGCTACAGATGTCATTGGGATATCGATCCCTAGAAACAGAATGCGAACAAATAAAGAGATGTATGCATGTTGGTCTAATCTGTGTGAACCCTGACGGCACCAAGAGCCCTCAGATAACAAAGGTTATCAGTATGCTCCAAGCAGCAGAAAGTATTGAACTGCAACATTAGCAACGAGGCAACGTATACCGCGGTCCAGGTATGATCACTCAACAGTCATGCACGAGCATGTGTATCTGCTAGTCCGCTCATCAGCTTGTTAGCATTGTGCTTGAATATTTGCATATCTATTTAGTATCTAAGGACCTTGCATTCACATATGTGCGAACATTTGATGATGTCGGTTTAATTTGTCGTTCGAGATGACTTAAGTGTTGAGGAACGCAGTAATTTCAAAAAAATTCCTATGCACACGCAAGATCCATCTAGGTGATGCATAGCAACGAGAGAGGAGAGTGTTGTCCACATACCCTCGTAGACAGAAAGCGGAAGCGTTATGACAACGCGGTTGATGTAGTCGTACGTCTTCACGATCCGACCGATCCTAGCACCGAAGGTACGGCACCTTCGCGATCTGCACACGTTCAGCTCGGTGACATTCCACGAACTCTAGATTCAGCTGAGGTCGAGGGAGAGTTTTGTCAGCACGACGGCGTGGTGACGGTGTTGATGAAGCTCCCCACCTTGGCCGGCTCCTCCTCTCCCCCACTAAGGCCCAATAAGGCCCATACAGTCCCTGGGGGGTTCCGGTACCCCCCGGTACTCCGGTAAATGCCAGAACTACCCAGAACCATTCCGATGTCCAAAGATAGCCTTCCAATATATCGATCTTTATGTCTCGACCATTTCGAGACTCCTCGTCATGTCCGTGATCCTATCCAGGAATCCGAACTAACTTTGATACATCAAAACACATAAACTCATAATACCGATCGTCATCGAACGTTAAGCATGCGGACCCTACGGTTCGAGAACTATGTAGACATGACCGAGACTCATCTCCGGTCAATAACCAATAGCGGAACCAGGATGTCATATTGGTTCCTACATATTCTACGAAGATCTTTATCGGTCAAACCGCATAACAACATACGTTGTTCCCTTGGTCATCGGTATGTTACTTGCCCGAGATTCGATCATCTGTATCTCAATACCTAGTTCAATCTCGTTACCGGCAAGTGTCTTTACTCGTTCCGTAATGCATCATCCCGTAACTTACTCATTAGTCACATTGCTTGCAAGGCTTATAGTGATGTGCATTATCGAGAGGGCCTAGAGATACCTTTCCAACAATCGGAGTGACAAATCCTAATCTCTATCTATGCCAACTCAACAAACACCATCAGAGACACCTGTAGAGCATCTTTATAATCACCTAGTTACATTGTGACGTTTGATAGCACACTAAGTGTTCCAGCGGTATTCGGGAGTTGCATAATCTCATAGTCATAGAAACATGTATAAGTTATGAAGAAAGCAATAGCAACAAACTAAATGATCATTATGCTAAGCTAACGGATGGGTCGTCAATCACATCATTCTCTAATGATGTGATCCCGCTAATCAAATGACAACTCATGTCGATGGCTAGGAAACTTAACCATCTTTGATTAATGAGCTAGTCAAGTAGAGGCATAATAGTGACACTCATTTTGTCTATGTATTCACACATGTACTAAGTTTCCGGTTAATACAATTCTAGCATTAATAATAAACATTTATCATGATATAAGGAAATATAAATAACAACTTTATTATTGCCTTTAGGGCATATTTCCATCAGTCTCCCACTTGCACTAGAGTCAATAATCTAGATTACATAGTAATGATTCTAACACCCATGGAGTCTTGGTGCTGATCATGTTTTGCTCATGAGAGAGGCTTAGTCAACGGGTCTACAACATTCAGATCCGTATGTATCTTGCAAATCTCTATGTCTCCCTCCTTGACTTGATCGCGGATGGAATTGAAGCGTCTCTTGATGTGCTTGGTTCTCTTGTGAAATCTGGATTCCTTTGCCAAGACAATTGCACCAGTATTGTCATAAAAGATTTTGATTAGACCCGATGCACTAGGTATGACACCTAGATCAGATATGAACTCCTTTATCCAGACTCCTTCATTTGCTGCTTCCGAAGCAACTATGTACTCCGCTTCGCACGTATCCGGTTTGTGACTTAAAGTCATCCGGATCAGTGTCAAAGCTTGCATCGACGTAACCGTTTACGACGAGCTCTTTTTCACCTCCATAAACGAGAAACATATCCTTAGTCATTTTCATGTATTTCAGGATGTTCTTGACCGCTGTTCACTGATCCACTCCTGGATTACTTTGGTACCTCCCTGCTAAACTAGTAGCAAGGCACACATCAGGTCTGGTACATAGCACTGCATACATGATAGAATCTATGGCTGAAGCATAGGGAATGACTTTCATTTTCTCTCTATCTTCTGCAGTGGTAGGGCATTGAGTCTGACTCAACTTCACACCTTGTAACACAGGCAAGAACCTCTTTGCTTTATCCATTTTGAACTTCTTCAAAACTTTATCAAGGTATGTGCTTTGTGAAAGTCCAATTAAGCATCTTGATCTATCTCTATAGATCTTGATGCCTAATATATAAGCGGCTTCACCGAGGTCTTTCATTGAAAAATTCTTATTCAAGTATCCTTTTATGCTATTCAGAAATTCAGTATCATTTCCGATCAACAATATATCATCCACATATAATATCAGAAATGCTACAGAGCTCCCACTCACTTTATTGTAAATACATGCTTCTCCAAAAGTCTGTATAAAACCATATGCTTTGATCACACTATCAAAGTGTATATTCCAACTCCCAGATGCTTCCACCGGCCCATTAATGGATCGCTGGAGCTTGCACACTTTGTTAGCACCTTTTGGATCGACAAAACCTTCTCATTGCATCATATAAAACTCTTCTTTAAGATATCCGTTAAGGAATGCAGTTTTGACATCCATTTGCCAAACTTCATAATCATAAAATGCGGCAATTGCTAACATGATTCGGACAGACTTAAGCATCACTACAAGTGAGAAGGTCTCATCATAGTCAACTCCTTGAACTTGTCGAAAACCTTTTGCAACAAGTCGAGCTTTGTGGACAGTAACATTACCGGCAACATCAGTCTTCTTCTTGAATATCCATTTATTCTCTATGGCTTGCCGAACATCGGGCAAGTCAACCAAAGTCCACACTTTGTTCTCATAGATGGATCCCATCTTGAAGGAAATATGCCCTAGAGGCAATAATAAAGTTATTATTTATTTCCTTATTTCATGATAAATGTTTATCATTCATGCTAGAATTGTATTAACCGGAAACATGATACATGTGTGAATGCATAGACAAACAATATGTCACTAGTATGCCTCTACTAGACTAGCTTGTTAATCAAAGATGGTTATGTTTCCTGACCATAAACAAAGAGTTGTTATTTGATTAACAAGGTCACATCATTAGTAGAATGATCTGATTGACATGACCCATTCCATTAGCTTAGCACACGATCGTTTAGTATGTTGCTACTGCTTTTATCCATGACTTATACATGTTCCTGTAACTATGAGATTATGCAACTCCGCTTTACGGAGGAACACTTTGGTGCTACCAAACGTCACAACGAATCGGGTGATTATAAAGGAGTACTACAGTGTCTCCAAAGGCGATGTTGGGTTGGCGATTTCGAGATTAGGTTTTGTCACTCGATTGTCGGAGAGGTATCTCTCGGCCCTCTCGGTAATACACATCACTTAAGCCTTGCAAGCATTACAACTAATGAGTTAGCTGTGAGATGATGTATTACGGAACGAGTAAAGAGACTTGCGGTAATGAGATTGAACTAGGTATTGGATACCGACGATCGAATCTCGGGCAAGTAACATACCGATGACAAAGGAACAACGATGTTGTTATGCGGTCCGACCGATAAAGATCTTCGAGAATATGTAGGAACCAATATGGGCATCCAGGTCCCGCTGTTGGTTATTGACCGGGGCGTGTCTCGGTCATGTCTACATTGTTCTCGAACCGTAGGGTCCGCACGCTTAAGGTTTCGATGATGCTTATTATGAGTTTATGTATTTTGATGTACCAAGAAGTTCGAGTCCCGGATGTGATCACGGACATGACGAGGAGTCTCAAATGGTCGAGACATAAAGATTGATATATTGGAAGCCTATATTTGGAGTTCGGAATGGTTCCGGTGAAAACGGAATTTATCGAGTACCGGAGGTTACCGGAACCCCCGGAACTAAATGGGCCTTAGTGGGCCTCGAGGGAGAAGAGGAGGGCCGGCCAGGGGTGGCGCGCCCTCCCCCCAGTCCGAATAGGACAGGAGGGGGCGCCCCCTTCCCTCTTCCCCCCCCCAATCCTACTCCAACTAGGAAGGGGAGTCCTACTCCGTGGGAGTAGGACTCCTCCCGCGCCTCCCTTGGGCGGCCGCACCTCCCCTCCCTCCTTTATATACGGGGCAGGGGGCACCCTAGAACACACAAGTTTGATCTACGGATCGTTCCTTAGCCGTGTCGGTGCCCCTCCACCATATTCCACCTCGGTCATATCGTCGCTGAAGCTTAGGCGAAGCCTCGCGCGATAGAACATCAAGATCGTCCACCACGCCATCGTCTTGACGGAACTCTCCTCGACACTCGGCTGGATCGAGTACGAGGGACGTCATCGAGCTGTCGTGTGTCAAGAACTCGGGGCGTCGGAGTAACGGCGCCGGGATCGGTCGGATCGCGAGGAGAACGTCGACTACTTCCTCTACGCTGTGATCGCTTCGCCGGGTCTCGAGGGTGCGTAGACAACACTCTCCCCTCTCGTTGCTATACATCACCATGATCTTGCGTGTGCGTAGGAATTTTTTGAAATTACTACGCTTCCCAACAAAGGCATCCGAGCCTAGGTTTTATGGTTTGATGTTTTGCACGAGTAGAACACAAGTGAGTTGTGGGCGATACAAGTCATACTACCTACCAGCATGTCATACTTTGGTTCAGCGGTATTGTGAGATGAAGCGGCCCGACCGACATTACGCCAGACGCTTACGCGAGACTGGTTTCACCGCCACGAGCACTCGTTGCTTAAAGGTGACTGGTGGGTGTCTGTCTCTCTCACTTTAGTTGAACCGAGTGTGGCTACGCCCGGTCCTTGAGAAGGTTAAAACGGAGTCTATTTGACGAAGTATCATTGTGGTTTTGATGCGTAGGAGAGACTGGTTCTTGCTTGAGCCCGTAGCAGCCACGTAAAATTTGCAACAACAAAGTAGAGGACGTCTAACTTATTTTTGCAGGGCATGTTGTGATGTGATATGGTCAAGACGTGATGCTATATTTTATTGTATGAGATGATCATGTTTTGTAACCGAAGTTATCGGCAACTGGCTGGAGCCATATGGTTGTCGCTTTATTGTATGCAATGCAATCGCCCTGTAATGCTTTACTTTATCACTAAGCGGTAGCGATAGTCATAGAAGCATAAGATTGGCGAGACGACAACGATGCTACGATGGAGATCAAGGTGTCGCGCGGTGACGATGGTGATCATGGTGGTGCTGCGGAGATGAAGATCACGAAGCACAAGATGATGATGACCATATCATATCACTTATATTGATTTGCATGTGATGTTTATCCTTTATGCATCTTATCTTGCTTTGATTGACGGTAGCATTATAAGATGATCTCTCACTAAATTATCAAGAAGTGTTCTCCCGAGTATGCACCGTTGCCAAAGTTCGTCGTGCCCGCACACCACGTGATGATCGGGTGTGATAAGCTCTCGTCCATCTACAACGGGTGCAAGCCAGTTTTGCACACGCAGAATACTCGGGTTATACTTGACGAGCCTAGCATATGCAGATATGGCCTCGGAACACGGAGACCGAAAAGTCGGCGTGAATCATATAGTAGATATGATCAACATAAGATGTTCACCATTGAAAACTACTCCATTTCACGTGATGATCGGTTATGGTTTAGTTGATTTGGATCACGTGATCACTTAGATGACTAGAGATGTCTTTCTAAGTGGGAGTTCTTAAGTAATATGATTAATTGAACTTAAATTTATCATGAACTTAGTACCGATAGTATCTTGCTTGTTTATGTTTGATTGTAGATAGATGGCTCGTCTTTGTTGTTCCGTTGAATTTTAATGCGTTCCTTGAGAAAGCAAAGTTGAAAGATGATGGTAGCAATTACACGGATCGGGTCCGTAACTCGAGGATTATCCTCATTGCTGCACGTAAGAGTTACGCCTGGATGCACCGCTGGGTGCGAGTGCTGCCGCTGATGCAACCGACGACGTTAAGAACGTCTGGCGAGCAAAGCTGATGACTACTCTATAGTTCAGTGTGCCATGCTTTACGGCTTAGAACCGGGACTTCAACGACGTTTTGAACGTCATGGAGCATATGAGATGTTCCAGAGTTGAAGTTAATATTCCAACAGAATGCCCGGATTGAGAGATATGAAGTCTCCAATAAGTTCTATAGCTGCAAGATGGAGGAGAATAGTTCATCGGTGAGCACATACTCAAAAAGTCCGGGTATTACAATCACTTGACACAATTGGGAGTTAATCTTCCGATGATTGTGTCATTGATGTAATTCTTCAATCACCGCCACCAAGCTACAAAGGCTTCGTGATGAACTATAATATGCAAGGGTTAGTAAAGACTATACCGAGCTCTTCGCAATGCTAAAGGCTGGAGGTAGAAATCAAGAAGGAGCATCAAGTGTTGATGGTCAATAAGACCACTAGTTTCAAGAAGAAAGGCAAAGGGAAGAAGAAGGGAACTTCAAGAAGAACAGCAAGCAAGTTGCTGCTCAGAGAAGAAACCCAAGTCCGGACCTAAGCCTGAAACTCGAGTGCTTCTCTCGCAAGCGCACTCGTCATTTGAAGCGGAACTGCCCCAAGTATTTGGCGGATAAGAAGGATGGCAAGGTGAACAAAGGTATATGTGATATACATGTTATTGATGTGTACCTTACTAGAGCTCGCAGAGCACTGGTATTTGATACTGGTTACATTGCTAATATTTGCAACTCAAACAGGACTACGGATTGCTTAACACCGGCAAAGGACGAGGTGACGATGCGCGTGGGAAATGGTTCCAAAGTCGATGTGATCGCGGTCGGCACGCTACCTCTACATCTACCTTCGGGATTAGTTTTAGACCTAAATAATTGTTATTTGGTGCTGCGTTGAGCATGAACATTATATCTGGATCTTGTTTGATGCGAGACGGTTATTCATTTAAATCAGAGAATAATGGTTGTTCTATTTATATGAGTAATATCTTTTATGGTCATGCACCCTTGAGGAGTGGTCTATTTTGATGAATCTCGATAGTAGTGATACACATATTCATAATGTTGAAGCCAAAAGATGTAGAGTTGATAATGATAGTGCAACTTATTTGTGGCACCGCCGTTTAGGTCATATCGGTGTAAAGCGCATGAAGAAACTCCATCTTGATGGACTTTTGGAGTCACTTGATTATGAATCACTTGGCACTTATGAACCGTGCCTCATGGGCAAGATGACTAGAACCCGTTCTCCGGTACTATGGAGAGAGCAACAGATTTGTTGGAAATCATACATACAGATGTATGTGGTCCGATGAATGTTGAGGCTCGTGGCGGATATCGTTATTTTCTCACCTTCACAGATGACTTAAGCGGATATGGGTATATCTACTTAATGAAACATAAGTCTGAAACATTTGAAAAGTTCAAAGAATTTCAGAGTGAAGTTGAAAATCATCGTAATAAGAAAATTAAATTTCTACGATCGATCGTGGAGGTGAATATTTGAGTTACGAGTTTGGTCTACATTTGAAACAATGCGGAATAGTTTAGCAACTCACGCCACCCGAACACCACAGCGTAATGGTGTGTCCGAACGTCGTGTCGCACTTTACTAGATATGGTGCGATTTATGATGTCTCTTCAGATTTACCGCTATCCTTTTGGGGTTATGCTCTAGAGACGGCCGCATTCACCTTGAATAGAACACCGTCAAAATCCGTTGAGACGACACCTTATGAACTATGGTTTGGCAAGAAACCAAAGTTGTCGTTTCTTAAAGTTTGGGGATGCGATGCTTATGTGAAAAAGCTTCAACCTGATAAGCTCGAACCCAAATCGAGAAATGTGTCTTCATAGGATACCCAAAGGAGACAGTTGGGTACACCTTCTATCACAGATCCGAAGGCAAGACATTCGTTGCTAAGAATGGATCCTTTCTAGAGAAGGAGTTTCTCTCGAAAGAAGTGAGTGGGAGGAAAGTAGAACTTGATGAGGTAATAGTACCTTCTCCCTTACTTGAAAGTAGTTCGTCGCAGAAACCGGTTTCTGAGACATCTACACCAAGTAGTGAGGAAGTTGATGATGTTGATCATGAAACTTCAGATCAAGTTACTACAGAACCTCGTAGATCAACCAGAGTAAGATCCGCACTAGAGTGGTACGGTAATCCTGTTCTAGAAATCATGCTACTAGATCATGATGAACCTACGAACTATGAAGAAGCGATGGTGAGCCCAGATTCCGCAAAATGGCTTGAGGCCATGAAATCTGAGATGGGATCCATGTATGAAAACAAAGTATGGACTTTGGTTGACTTGCCGAGGGTAGGCAAGCAATAGAAAACAAGTGGATCTTCAAGAAGAAGACCGACGCAGACGGTAATGTTATCGTCTATAAAGCTCGACTTGTCGCAAAGGGTTTTCGACAAGTTCAAGGGATTGACTACGATGAGACCTTCTCACCCGTGGCGATGCTTAAGTCTGTCCGAATCATGTTAGCAATTGCCGCATTTTATGATTATGAAATTTGGCAAATGGATGTAAAGACTGCATTCTGAATGGATTTCGGAAGAAGAGTTGTATATGATGCAACCGAAGGTTTTGTCGATCCAAAGGAGCTAACAAAGTATGCAAGCTCCAAATGATCCATCTATGGACTGGTGCAAGCATCTCGAGTTGGAATAAACGCTTTGATAGTGTGATCAAAGCATTTGGGTTTGTACAGACTTTTGGAGAAGCTTGTATTTACAAGAAAGTGAGTGGGAGCTCAGAGCATTTACGATATTATATGTAGATGACATATTGCTGATCGGAAATGATATAGAATTTCTGGATAGCATAAAGGGATACTTGAATAAGAGTTTTTCAATGAAAGACCTCGGTGAAACTGCTTACATATTAGGCATTAAGATCTATAGAGATAGATCAAGACGCTTAATTGGACTTTCACAAAGCACATACCTTGACAAAATTTTGAAAAAGTTCAAAATGGATCAAGCAAATAAAGGGTTCTTGCCTGTGTTACAAGGTGTGAAGTTGAGTAAGACTCAATGCCCGACCACTGCAGAAGATAGAGAGAAAATGAAAGATGTTCCCTATGCTTCAGCCATAGGCTCTATCATGTATGCAATGCTGTGTACCAGACCAGATGTGTGCCTTGCTATAAGTTTAGCAGGGAGGTACCAAAGTAATCCAGGAGTGGATCACTGGACAGCGGTCAAGAACATCCTGAAATACCTAGTGCATCGGGTCCAATGAAAATCTTCTGTGACAATACTGGAGCAATTGCCTTAGCGAAGGAATCCAGATTTCACAAGAGGACCAAGCACATCAAGAGATGCTTCAATTCCATCCGGGACTTAGTCCAGGTGGGAGACATAGAGATTTGCAAGATACATACGGATCTGAATGTTGCGCACCGTTGACTAAGCCTCTTCCACGAGCAAAACATGATCAGCACCAAGACTCCATGGGTGTTAGAATCATTACTATGTAATCTAGATTATTGACTCTAGTGCAAGTGGGAGACTGAAGGAAATATGCCCTAGTGGCAATAATAAAGTTATTATTTATTTCCTTATTTCATGATAAATGTTTATCATTCATGCTAGAATTGTATTAACCGGAAACATGATACATGTGTGAATGCATAGACAAACAATATGTCACTAGTATGCCTCTACTAGACTAGCTTGTTAATCAAAGATGGTTATGTTTCCTGACCATAAACAAAGAGTTGTTATTTGATTAACAAGGTCACATCATTATTAGAATGATCTGATTGACATGACCCATTCCATTAGCTTAGCACACGATCGCTTAGTATGTTGCTACCGCTTTTATCCATGACTTATACATGTTCCTGTAACTATGAGATTATGCAACTCCGCCATACGGAGGAACACTTTGGTGCTACCAAACGTCACAACGTAATCGGGTGATTATAAAGGAGTACTACAGTGTCTCCAAAGGCAGATGTTGGGTTGGCGATTTCGAGATTAGGTTTTGTCACTCCGATTGTCGGAGAGGTATCTCTGGCCCTCTCGGTAATACACATCATCAAGCCTTGCAAGCATTACAACTAATGAGTTAGCTGTGAGATGATGTATTACGGAACGAGTAAAGAGACTTGCCGTAACGAGATTGAACTAGGTATTGGATACCGACGATCGAATCTCGGGCAAGTAACATACCGATGACAAAGGAACAACGATGTTGTTATGCGGTCCGACCGATAAAGATCTTCGTAGAATATGTAGGAACCAATATGGGCATCCAGGTCCGCTGTTGGTTATTGACCGGGGCGTGTCTCGGTCATGTCTACATTGTTCTCGAACCGTAGGGTCCGCACGCTTAAGGTTTCGATGATGCTTATTATGAGTTTATGTATTTTGATGTACCGAAGAAGTTCGAGTCCCGATGTGATCACGGACATGACGAGGAGTCTCAAATGGTCGAGACATAAAGATTGATATATTGGAAGCCTATATTTGGAGTTCGAATGGTTCCGGTGAAAACGGAATTTATCGAGTACCGGAGGTTACCGAACCCCGGGAACTAAATGGGCCTTAGTGGGCCTCGAGGGAGAAGAGGAGGGCCGGCCAGGGGTGGCGCGCCCCCCCCCAGTCCGAATAGGACAAGGAGGGGGCGCCTCTCCCTCTTCCCCCCCCCAATCCTACTCCAACTAGGAAAGGGGGGAAGTCCTACTCCCGGTGGGAGTAGGACTCCTCCCAGCGCCTCCTTGGGCCGGCCGCACCTCCCTCCTCCCTCCTTTATATACGGGGCAGGGGGCACCCTAGAACACACAAGTTTGATCTACGGATCGCCCTTAGCCGTGTGCGTGCCCCCTCCACCATATTCCACCTCGGTCATATCGTCGCAAGCTTAGGCGAAGCCTCGCTACCGATAGAACATCAAGATCGTCCCACGCCGTCGTCTTGACGGAACTCTCCTCGACACTCGGCTGGATCGAGTACGAGGGACGCCATCGAGCTGTACGTGTGTCAAGAACTCGGGGCGTCGGAGTAACGGCGCCGGATCGGTCGGATCGCGAGGAGAACGTCGACTACTTCCTCTACGCCAGATCGCTTCCGCCGGGTCTCGAGGGTACGAGACAACACTCTCCCATCTCGTTGCTATACATCACCATGATCTTGCGTGTGTGTAGGAATTTTTTTTTTGAAATTACTACGTTTCCCAACACATCTCAGATTTCATGGCCTCAAGCCATTTTGCGAAATCTGGGCTCATCATCGCTTCCTTATAGTTCGTAGGTTCATCATTGTCAAGTAACATGACCTCCAGAACAGGATTACCGTACCACTCTGGTGCGGATCTTACTCTGGTTGACCTACAAGGTTCGGTAGTAACTTGATCACAAGTTTCATGATCATCATCATTAGCTTCCTCACTTATTGGTGTAGGAATCACTGGAACTGATTTATGTGATGAACTACTTTCCAATAAGGGAGCGGGTAGAGTTACCTCATCAAGTTGTACTTTCCTCCAACTAACTTCTTTCGAGAGAAACTCCTTCTCTAGAAAGGATCCATTCTTAACAACCAATATCTTGCCTTCGGATCTATGATAGAAGGTGTACCCAACAGTCTCCTTTGGGTATCCTACGAAGACACATTTCTGTGATTTGGGTTCGAGCTTATCAGGTTGAAGCTTTTTCACATAAGCATCGCAGCCCTAAACTTTAAGAAATGACAACTTGGATTTCTTGCCTAACCACAGTTCATAAGGTGTCGTCTCAACGGATTTAGATGGTGCCCTATTTGACGTGAATGCAGCCGTCTCTAAAGCATAACCCCAAAACGATAGCGGTAAATCATAAGAGACATCATAGATCGCACCACATCTAATAAAGTACGATTACGACGTTCGGACACACCATTACACTGTGGTCTTCCGAGTGGCGTGAGTTGCGAAACTATTCTGCATTGTTTCAAATGAAGACCAAACTCGTAACTCAAATATTCTCCTCCATGATCAGATCGTAGAAACTTTGTTTTCTTGTTACGATGATTTTCCACTTCACTATGAAATTCTTTGAACTTTTCAAATGTTTCAGACTTATGTTTCATCAAGTAGATATACCCATATCTGCTCAAATCATCTATGAAGGTTAGAAAATAACGATACCCGCCGCGAGCATCAACACTCATCGGACCGTATACATCAGTATGTCTTATTTCCAACAAGTCTGTTGCTCGCTCCATTGTTTCGGAGAACGGAGTCTTAGTCATCTTGCCCATGAGGCATGGTTCGCAAGCATCAAGTGATTCCAAAAGCCCATCAACATGGAGTTTCTTCATGCACTTTACACCAATATGACCTAAACGGTAGTGCCACAAATAAGTTGCACTATCATTATTAAACTTATATCTTTTGGCTTCAATACTATGAACATGTGTATCACTACTATCAAGATTTACTAAAAATAGACCACTCATCAAGGGTGCATGACCACAAAAGATATTACTCATATAAATAGAATAAACATTATTCTCCGATTTAAATGAATAACCATCTCGCATCAAACAAGATCTAGATATAATATTCATGCTCAACACTGGCACCAAATAACAATTATTTAGGTCTAAAACTAATCCTAAAGGTAGATGTAGAGGTAGCGTGCTAACAGCGATCACATCGACTTTGGAACCATTTCCCACGCGCATCATCACCTCGTCCTTAGCCAATCTTCGCTTAATCCGTAGCCCCTATTTCGAGTTGCAAATAGTAGCAACAGAACCAATATCAAATACCCAGGCACTACTGAAGGTACACATCAATAACATGTATATGAAATATACCTTTCACTTTTCCATCCGTCTTCTCCGACAAATACTTGGGGCGGTTCTGCTTCCAGTGACCAGTCCCTTTGAGGTAGAAGCACTCAGTCTCAGGCTGAGGTCCAGACTTGAGATTCTTCACTTGAGTAACAACTTGCTTGCTGTTCTTCTTGAAGTTCCCCTTCTTCCCTTTACCCTTTTTCTTGAAACTAGTGGTCTTGTTGACCATCAACACTTGATGCTCTTTCTTGATTTCTACCTCCGCAGCCTTTAGCATTGTGAAGAGCTCGGGAATTGTCTTATCCATCCCTTGCATATTATAGTTCATCACGAAGCTCTTGTAGCTTGGTGGCAGGGATTGAAGAACTCTGTTAATGACACTATCATCAGGAAGATTAACTCCCAGTTGAGTCAAGTGGTTGTGGTACCCAGACATTCTGAGTATGTATTCACTCACAAACCATTCCCCTCCATTTTGCAGCTGTAGAACTTATTGGAGACTTCATATCTCTCAATCTGGGCATTTGCTTGAAATATTAAATTCAACTCCTAGAACATCTCATATGCTCCATGACGTTCAAAACGTTGTTGAAGTCCCGGTTCTAAGCTGTAAAGCATGGCACATTGAACTATCGAGTAGTCATCAGCTTTGCTTTGCCAGACGTTCATAACATCTGGCGTTGCTCCTGCGGCGGGTTTGGCACCTAGCAGTGCTTCCAAGACGTAATTCTTCTGTGCAGCAATGAGGATAATCCTCAAGTTACGGACCCAGTCCGTGTAATTGCTACCATCATCTTTCAACTTAGCTTTCTCTAGGAACGCATTGAAATTCAACAGAACAACAACATGGGCCATTTATATACAACAACATAGACATGCAAAATACTATCTGGTACTAAGTTCATGATAAATTAAAGTTCAATTAATCATATTACTTAAGAACTCCCACTTAGATAGACATCCCTTTAATCATCTAAGTGATCACGTGATCCATATCAACTAAACCATGTCCGATCATCACGTGAGGTGGAGTAGTTTTCAACATCACTATGTTGATCATATCTACTATATGATTCACGCTCGACCTTTCGGTCTCAGTGTTCCAAGGCCATATCTACATATTCTAGGCTCGTCAAGTTTAGCCCGAGTATTCTGCATGTGCAAAACTGGCTTGCACCCGTTGTATGTGAACGCAGAGCTTATCACACCCGATCATCACGTTGTGTCTCGGCAAGACGAACTATAGCAATGGTGCATACTCAGGGAGAACACTTATACCTTGAAATTTAGTGAGAGATCATCTTATAATGCTACCACCGAACTAAGCAAAATAAGATGCATAAAGGATAAACATCACATGCAATCAATATAAGTGATATGATATGGCCATCATCATCTTGTGCCTTTGATCTCCATCTCTATAGCACTGTCATGATCACCATCGTCACCTGCTTGACACCTTGATCTCCATCGAAGCATCGTTGTCGTCTTGCCAACTATTGCTTGTACGACTATTGCTACTGCTTAGTGATAAAGTAAAGCAATTACATGCAGATTGCATTTCATACAATAAAGTGACAACCATATGGCTCCTGTCAGTTGCCAATAAGTGTGTTACAAAACATAATCATCTCATACAACAATTTGTATAATCACGTATTGACCATTTCACATCACAACATGCCCTGCAAAAACAAGTTAGACATCCTCTACTTTGTTGTTGCAAGTTTTGCGTGGCTGCTACGGGCTTAGCAAGAACCGTTATTACCAATGCATCAAAACCACAACGATTTTTCATCAAGTTTGTTGTTTTAACCTTCAACAAGGACCGGGTGTAGTCACACTCGATTCAACTAAAGATGGAGAAATAGACACCCACTAGCCACATGTGTGCGAAGCACGTCGGTAGAACCAGTCTCGCGTAAGCGTATGCGTAAAGTCAGTCTAAGCCGCTTCATCCAACAATACCGCCGAATCAAAGTATGACATGGTGGTAAGCAGTATGACTATTATCGCCCACAACTCTTTGTGTTCTACTCATGCATATAACATCTACACATAGACCTGGCTCTGATACCACTGTTGGGGAACGCAGTAATTTTAAAAAAATTCCTACGCACATGCAAGATCCATCTAGGTGATGCATAGCAACGAGAGGGGAGAGTGTTGTCCACATACCCTCATATACCGAAAGCGGAAGCGTTATGAAAATACAGTTGATGTAGTCGTACGTCTTCACAATCCGATCGATCGTAGCACCGAAGGTACGGCAACTCCGCGATCTGCACACGTTCAGCTCGGTGACGTCCCACGAACTCTAGATCCAACTGAGGTCGAGGGAGAGTTTCCTCAGCACGACGGCGTGGTGACGGTGATGATGAAGCTGGCAGGGCTTCGCCTAAGCACTGCAACGATATGGCCGAGGTGGAAATCTATGGAGGGGGCCACCGCACATGGCTAAGCAATCAACTTGTGTGTCTATGGGGTGCCCCTCCCCCGTATATAAAGGAGTGGTGGAGGGGGAGGGCCGACCCTCTCATGGCGTGCCCAAGGGGGGAGTCCTACTCCCGGTGGGAGTAGGATTCCCCTTCCCTAGTTGGAGTAGTAGAGGAAGGAACGGGGAGAGAGGAAGGAAAGGGGGGCCGGCCCCCGCCCCCAATTCGGATTGGGCTTGGAGGGGGGCCACCCCCACCTTGTCCGCCTCCTCCTCTCTCCCACTAAGGCCCAATAAGGCCCATACACTCCCCGGGGGTTTCCGGTACCCCCCCGGTACTCCGGTAAATGCCCGAACTCACCCAGAACCATTCCAATGTCCAAACATAGCCTTCCAATATATCGATCTTTATGTCTCGACCATTTCGAGACTCCTCATCATGTACGTGATCCTATCTGGGAATCCGAACTACCTTTGGTACATCACAACACATAAACTCATAATATCGATCGTCATCGAATGTTAAGCGTGCGGACCCTATGGGTTCAAGAACTATGTAGACATGACCGAGACTCATCTCTGATCAATAACCAATAGCGGAACCTGGATGCTCATATTGGTTCCTACATATTCTACGAAGATCTTTATACGTCAAACCGCATAACAACATACATTGTTCCCTTTGTCATCGTTATATTACTTGCCCGAGACTCGATCGTCGGTATCTCAATACTTAGTTCAATCTCGTTACCGGCAAGTCTCTTTACTGGTTCTGTAATGCATCATCCCGTAACTAACTCATTAGTCACATTTCTTGCAAGGCTTATAGTGATGTGCATTACCGAGAGGGCCCAGAGATACCTCTCCAACAATCGGAGTGACAAATCCTAATCTCGATCTATGCCAACTCAACAAACACCATCAGAGACACCTGTAGAGCATCTTTATAATCACCCAGTTACGTTGTGATGTTTGATAGCTGATACATCTCCAACGTATCTACAATTTTTTATTGTTCCATGCTATTATATTACCCCTTTTGGATGTTCATGGGCTTTATTTTACACATTTATATCATTTTTGGGACTAACCTACTAACCGGAGGCCCAGCCCATATTGCTGCTTTTTTGCCTATTTCAGTATTTCAAAGAAAAGGAATATCAAAGCGGAGTCCAAATGGAATGAAACCTTCGGGAGCGTGATTTTTGGAACGAACGTGATCCAGAGGACTTGGAGTGCAAGTCAAGAAGCAGCCGAGGCTCCCACGAGATAGGAGGGCGCCCTATAGGGCGCGCCGCCTCGTGGGCCCTCAAAGTCCCACCGACGCATTTCTTCCTCCTATATAAGCCTCACGCCCTCAAATCATCGAGGGGCGAATTAAACACAATTTACACCACCGTAACCTTCCGTATCTGCGAGATCTCATCTTGGAGCCTTCGCCGGCACTCTGCCGGAGGGGGAATCGACCACGGAGGGCTTCTAGATCAACATCCTTGCCCCTCCGATTGAGTTGTGAGTAGTTTACCGCAGACCTATGGTGTCGTGGGAAACGAACACCTATGGGGCAGGGCCCCTTTCGGTCCGGCAAGGGAGCGGAGGGCGCACGAAGAGCGGATCGAGGCGGAGCACGTGAGGGATTTTTACCCAGCTTCGGAGCTCTCCGGAGAGATAATACTCCTACTGCTGCTTTGTGACTGTATTCTGTTCTTGCTTGGGAGCGTGAGAGTGGTGAAGTTTCGAATGTGTCGAACCCCTTCTACGTTGCGCATGGGCCTCCTTTTATAGGCTAAAGGGGTCACCGACAGGTGGCAACGCAGTCAAGGGTACAAATGTAAAAGGGTGGTTGGTACAACCGCCATCTACATGCACTCTACCTAACTCGACGGCAGGGACAAGAGCATTTAATGCCCGTCCGCGTCGCCTAAACAATCTTGTAAAAGCGATCGTTAGGAGCGCCACCGCTTCCACGATGGCCTTCTCGTCATCTCCACTTGCCACCTCGCCGCTTGGCTGCACAGACTTCCGCCACGCGCCCGGAATGGTCTCGTAGGCGACACATCGAAGGATGCGCCGAGCGTGGCACAGAGTGGTAACCGCGCCTGCAAGCGCCTTGCCACGGTCGTTGTCTTGTCGCACCCGAAAGCTTGTCGCTCGTCTGGTCTTGCCGGGACGCGCGGCGCGTCGCGGCAAGTTCTATGAAGTGCCTGGGTCGGCCTTGTCCTTCCCGGCAAGCTCCTCTTGCCGGGGTCTTGTCTCCTCAGTTAAAACACTTTGTTCTTGAATGGCATCAATAGGAACTACGGAGGATCTTGGCGGACACCCGGCAAGCCTTGCCGCAGGACGCTGCAACCGCCCGTGCACAAGTTCGGGATACTAAGGTACCCCTACTTTAGTACACCGACAGGAGCCCCCGGGCCTGGGCCACACACGGTGTTGAGCGCTGTTGGGCAGGCCCAAAACAGGGCACGGGCACACGCGGCCTGGGTCCATACCAAATCTAACTCCGTATCCACCGCGCCCTCCCGTAATGGCACGCGTCGAACGCGGCGTCGTGGGAGAGATCGTGGGCAATTCTTTAATCGAAAAAGGCGTAACGTTCGCCTCCTCCTCTTTATAAGCAGGGGAAACAGGGGCCGTTCCCCCACCTTCGCCACTTGCAGTTGCTTCCTCAGAAATCTCCGCCGCTCCCCTCCGCTTCTCAAAGCCGAAAGAGAGCAGCGCTCCGCCGTCGCCGCCAACGCCCTCGCCCTCCCCCACCGCTTCCGCCATGGCTCCGAAGACCGGGAAGGGTGCGAAGTCAGCCGAGGCGCTGCGGCTCGAGGCGCTGCGCAAGGAGCGAGCACTTTCCCCCCCGAGCTCACCGCGAATGAGCTGCGGGAGTGGTTCTACCTCTTCTGGTCGACGGAGACGCGGGCGCATCCACGCACGCAGGTACTCTCCGCCGAAGCTTATACTTCGAAGCGGTGTCCAAAAGGACACTACTTCTTTCATTTGTTCTTCTATTGCGGGCTCTGCCCGCCCTTTTCTGAGTTCTGCGATATCATGAATACCTACGGGTTTCATCTCCTTGACTTCACCCCCAACGCTGTTCTGACCATGGCGGTTTTCGCACATCTCTGCGAGAACTTCATCGGAATCCACCCAAATGTTGCCCTTTTTTGCCACTATTTCATCCCCCAAGCCGAGAAAGGAGAGCCCTTAGCGGCTGGATCGCCTGGATCTCAAGAGTCGGCATGAAGGAGGTGTATCTGGAGGGGGAGCTCCGCAGCAAATGGGAGGAGTGGAGAGCGGAGTGGTGTTGGATTGTTGATGAGAACCCGCATCCATTCACCAACTTGCGCCAAGCCCGAGTAGTGCGCGGCGGCGACTGGAGCGCCCTGGCGGCGGACGATGCCAGATTGAAGATCGCCACCACCCGGATCTTGCGGCTCAGGCTTGCCGGGCTCACTGTGGGGGCTGTTGGCGCGGATTTTCTTCGCCGCCGTATCGCCCCTCTTCAGGAGAGGGGGAGACCCGCCTGGTTGTTCGGGGGCCCGGCGGATATCATGAGGCTGCGCCCAGGCCTCAATTTTAACTTTACTATTCTGGAGTTGGATGGGACGCTGAAGGAGCTGTTCAAGCACGACCCCAACCATCCCGAGTGGTTCAGGCTGCCGCAGGGTGTCGTCCCATTGTGTAATAACTCCCAGCTCGACCGCATCCGCGCAATGATGCCGGAGTGCGACTCGCATGGGATTATCCCAACTTGGCAGGAGCCCGCCGACGATGTCGTGCAGCAATTCTTTGACAACTTGGTGGAGGTGGCCGTTCGCGCCGACGAGCAGAGGCTTCTCACCCGCGACACCACTGACGATGAGATGCGCGACGCCACTGGGGAGGGAGGAGGCGGCGGCGAAGCCGCCCGCGGGCGAGTTCGGGTTTACTTTGGAGGAGGCAGAGGCGGCCGAGGCGGCAAGCCTTGCCGATCGAGAGGATCTTGGCGGGGAGGTTGCTGGCGAAGGAGAGCCCGAAGCCGAAGCAAGCGAGTCTGCCGGGGGCGCAAGTGGCCAGCCGTCTTCAAGCAACTTGCCGCAGACGGAGCCCTCAGTGCAGCCCCCAGCTCAACCAAGAAGGCGCCTCCGCAGGACCGGAGACACAGCAGGGCGGCAGACGGGCCAACAGCCGCCGCGCCGCGGGACACGCTCCACCGCGCCAAGCACTACTGCCGCGGGAGCTTCTCACGTCGCACCGGCAACTAGGGTGGGGTCTTCTCAGGCCGCCGCTTCCGATCCTGCCGGAGCTCCCGCCAAGCATCCAAGGGAGCCTACTCCTCCATCTCGCCGCGCTGAGAGGGTGCCAGACTTTGATCTCTCCGCGCTCAGCTCCGACGAGGAGGAAGAAGATGAGGACGAGTAAGTCTTTTTCTTTTCGTGGTACTTATGGTTCTTCAACTTTTGTTGTTTCTTTTCTTGTTTCTGATCTGCTTTCTTCTGAACCTTGTTCCTTTCCAGGACTCTGGCCCAGAGAGCGGCGAAGAGGGCCAAGGTACCCGTGGTTGTCATCGAGGACGATCCTGCTGTGGCAACAGAGGACGCATCCGAGACCACCTTGTCGGACCCGACAATCTCTCCCCGAAGCAGCCCCCAGCGCAGCCCCCAGCGTAAGTATTTGTTCACTTCCTGTTGTGGGGCGTGCATGGGTGCTCTTTCCTTGCTAATATCTTGTTTATTGGTTTGCTTGTGTAGGAGCAGAACAGGCTCACCAGGAGCAACCAGAAGTTGCCCCTGAGGTGCTATCTGCTTCGACTACGCTGCCAAGGGGTGACTCTCCGGCAAGGGAGCGCTCTCCGACAAGGGAGAGGTCCCCGGCAAGGGAGGAGCCTTCGGCAAGGGGTAGCACCAGCGACCCTCCGGTGGTAGAGCCCATGACCGCGGATCCCAGCACTGGTAATTTCCCTTGCTTGAAATTTCCCTTGGATTCTTCTTCTTCTGATCTTCTTTTTTGGATATTTGCTTGACTTCTTCCCCCTCTTCCTATCTTCAGATCCTCCCTCCTCGGAGCCGATGGAGACCGACGCCACCGGCGAGGAGAACGTGCGCGGAAATACTGACGATGCCGCTGCTACTGAAGAAGAGGCCGGCGCTGATGATCCCGCCGAAGAAGAGGCCGCCAGGGCTGCTGGCGCAGGAGCTGGCGAGGGGTCTGGCGATCGTACTGACGACCCGGGGGCCGCAGGAGCGCAAGGCGCTACGCCGACCGCCGATCCCTCTGCCGCTGATGCAGCGCCAGGTTCCGAAGAGCCCCAGCCCGGCGCCTACTTGAAGGCCGGCAAGGGTGTCTTCATCAAGCTTCCCTGGGCGTCGAGCTCCAGGGCGCCGATTGAAGGAGAGGCATTTGACGGGGAGGTGCTTGCCTCCGCCGGGCTGACAGTGGTTGACGCGCCAAGCAGCAGCGGCGGCGAGTCTGAGGAGGAGCACCTACTCCGGAAGTTAGTGTCACTCTATCGCGCCTGCCAAGAGAAACTAGAGTCCCGGGAAGCGCTTGTCGCGCGGGCGGGAGTAGACATAGAAAAGCATGTGGAGGAGCTCCAGAGCCGCAACCAAGAGGCCCTCCGTTCCATTGCAGAGGAGAGGGCGCAGCTTGTCGAGGCGCGGAAGGCATTCATCCTTGAGAAGGCTGAAGCCGAGGAGCAGCAGCGGCTTGCCGCCGAGGAGCTATCTGTGCGGGAAGGCGAGCTGACGCAAAAGAAGGTCAACTTGGACAGCTATGAGGAGGAGCTCACTGCACGTGAGGAGAAACTTGGCGGGGCTCTCAAGGAAGCGAAAGATGCTGCCGCAGCTGCCGAGGCCGCCAAGAAGGAACTGGAGGTGAGGGTGACGGAGCTAGAAGCCACCCTCAAGACAAAGAATGAAGAGCTTTCCGCGCTCCAGCGCGAACGCGAGAAGGACGCCCTTGCCCATGGTGAGCTGCAGGGCCGTCTCTCTGAGAAGGGCAGGGAGTTGAGCGCCGCCAAGGATGCCAATGCCGATCTTGAGCTGAAGCTGGCCACGCTGACGGAGACGCTGGACGGCGCCAAGAAGCGGGAGGAGGACCCGAAGCAGGAGATCAAGGCCAATGAGGCGCTGCTGACGAGGGCCGCCAAACCCGTAACACCTTCGTGGCTATTGTGGAGCTCGGACGGAGGGCCTCGCCAACATCGCCGCAGTTATCGACGAGGAGCTGGCGCAGCTGGAACTGGAGGGCTTTGGGTACTCCTCCGACGAAAACCTCCAGCCCAGCTCCAAGCTCACTCTATTCTTCAAGTGCGTGGCGACGGCTCTCCAGCAACTCTGGGAAAGGATCCCAAGGCAGCTGGCTGACGAGTCGCGCGCAATCTGCGCCCGAGTCTTGGAGAAGGTGCTGGTGAAGGTGCTCTTCCGCAATCCGGGCCTCAACCTCACCAACGTCCTCAAGAAGCTGCCGGCGGGTGCTGATCTGGAAGAGCTCAAGGCCCTTGTCGCACCCATTGTGGACAAGGTGAATGAAGTCAGGAGGATCGACGGCGAGCGCGTGGATTAGGCTGCCCTTTTTCTCTTTTCCTTGCCGCTGCCATTTATGTTATGAGAACAATTTAGTCAGTGCCACGACAAGTTATCTTTGTAATATAACTTTATATTGGGCAGTATTTGCTATGTTATTTCCTTTACTTGATTCCTTCCTTTGTATGTTTTTACCCTACGCTTTTAGGGAACTTGTCGGCGCAGGCACCCTTGCCGCGAGCGCTGAGTGTGGAACATCAGCAGCCTGCTGGCGGTGCTGCTTCTGGCAAGAAACCTTGTCGTAACTAGTCGCAGCACACTTAAGTTGTTGAGCGGACTCGAAACAAAGTAAGGGCGCAACTAGCTACGAGTTGGTTCCTCCGCGTACAGGTTTTCCATACAAAGCACGGTCGTTCAAGGAAGATAACTTAAGAAACTTCAAAACTGATTGTGCTCAAACTCCGGCAACTTAAGCTTTTCTGTCGTCTGCGTCCCGGCAAGGCTATACTTCTTTGAACGACGCCTGGTCCACACCATTATCTTCTCCTCCCCCCCGGTGAACTTGTGGGCGAAGGAACCTTCTTTTTGAGGAAAAGAAAGAAGAGAAAATAAAGATATGGAGCCTTAAGGCTCAAGTATTGCTATCGGGGCAAGTGCTGCACAAAGTGTCGATAATGCATGCAAAAAGGAAAAAAGGCATGAAATTTGACAGGATGTGCGGAGCACATGAGCTTTATTTATGCACAGGATCTGTGCCCGGCTTTGTACAAAGGGTTACATGCAACTGCGGCAAGGCTTGTACAAAAGGTGGTTGCCGGAATAGTTTCCGGCAACCGCGCCTTATGGGTAATACTTACGAAGATGCTCAATGTTCCAGGAGTTGCTCACCAGAAAGCCATCTTCGGTCTCAAGGCGGACAGCTCCAGGCCTAGTGACTCGTTTCACCCGATAAGGGCCTTCCCACTTCGGCGTCAACTTATTGGAATTCTTGGCGGATTGAACGCGCCGAAGAACAAGGTCGCCTTCCTCGAGACTTCTGGCATTGACTTTGCGGCTATGGTAGCGGCGCAAAGCTTGCTGATATCGAGCAGCTCGTCAGAGCTCGAAGATCGATCTTCCTCAAGGAGCAGCGCGTCATCTTGCCGCAGCTGCTCTTGCTCAAGCTCATCATAAGCGAGCACTCGAGGCGATCTCAGATACGAAGTTCCGTGGGGAGAACTGCTTCGCTCCATAGACTAGAGCAAAAGGTGTCCGCCGTGGCTCGATTTGGCGTCGCCCCGATCGACCAAAGAACCACCGGCAGCTCCTCGATCCAATTCCTTCCGCACTTGTGTAGCCTGTCGAAAGTTCTGGTCTTGAGCCCGCAGCACTTCAGCGCTTGCCCTCTCTCTTGACCATTGCTTCTCGGTGAGCAATGAAGCGAAGCGGCACCTTGGCGCCAAGATCTTGGACGATCTTGTATGAAGGTGCGGCTCGTGAATTGTGTACCATTGTCGGTGATGATCCTGTTAGGGACTCCGAAACGGCAAACAATTGATCTGAAGAACTTGATCGCCGATCGTGCTATCATCTTCCTCATCGCTTCCACTTCCGCCACTTTGTGAACTTGTCGATTGCCACGTACAAGTACTCAAAGCCCCCGACAGCTCGGGGAAAGGGGCCGAGGATGTCGAGCCCCCAGACCAAAAATGGCCAGGACAAAGGGATCGTTTGGAGAGCTTGAGCTGGTTGATGTATCTGCTTGGAGTGGAACTGGCATGCTTTACTTGTGCAGTTGCATCCTGGAGGGCCGTCGGCCAAAAGAAACCTTGCCGGAAAGCTTTGCCGGCAAGTGCTCTTGCGCCAATGTGATGACCTCATATGCCTTCATGTATCTCCGCCAACAGCTTCTGTCCATCTTCCCGGGGAATGCACTTCAATTTCACTCCGTTGAATCTCCTTCTGTACATTATGTCATCGACAAACTGGTACATACTTGATTGCTGGGCTACTCTCTCCGCTTCTTCTTGCTCTTCGGGAAGTTCTCCTGTCTGGAGGAAACGGACAATCTGCTGTGCCCATGCTGGAGCCTGCGGCTCAACAACAAGGACTAAAGGCACAAACGCTGCTGCGGGAACATCTGCTTCTACGGCAAGAACATGCGGTTCAGCCGGAGCTCGACGTTCCCCGGCAAGTTTGCCGGAGCAAAACTTGTCGGGAGCGTCTGCTTCAACGGAACAAACCCTTGGGCTTGTCGGAGCAGACTGCCCCTCAGCACTCTTTGTGTTGATCTTGGGGACCTTTTTGGCGGCGGCTTCGGGGAGCTCTGCCGGAAGGTAGTCACCAGAAACCAACTTCCTCTTCTTGTTCTGTCCAGTTGATGGTGTCACAGATGGTTGAGTCAGCTTGAGCACAAAAATTCCTGGCTCCACAGGTAACTTGAGTGCGGCGCACTTTGACAGGCCATCTGCAATGTCGTTCTGAGCTCTCGGAACATGTTCCATCTGTAGGCCGTCAAAGTGCTCTTCCAACTTTCTCACTTCATCAATGTAGGCTTCCATCAACGGACTCGATAATCTTTGTTAACTTGGCGGACGACAAGCTGCGAGTCACCCTAACAATAAGCTTTTTGATCCCAAGGTCTGCCATGATCCCGAGTCCGCAAGCAAACCTTCATACTCTGCAGATTGTTTGTCGCTTGCTCCTTGGGAAAGTGCATCCGACCACGTACTTGAGGTGCTCTCCGTGGTGCGACAAGTAGTACGCCGCACCGGCGCCTTGTAATGAGAAGGCACCATCAAAGTACATGATCCATTCTTTGCTTGCTTCTTTGATGGGGATGCTCGCTCGAGTTTCTTCATCGTGTTGGCGCCCATTCTGCTACGAATTCTGCCAATGCTCGGCTCAATAGTTGAAGTACTCTCAAACTTGAGGCCAAAGCTTGACAATTCCAAAGGCCCACCGACAATCCTGCCTGTTGCTTCAGATTCGCAATATCCTTTTCAACGAAAAAGCGAGTGACAACTGTGATCTCATGTGCTTGAAAGTAATGGCGAGCTCTCGAGGCCATGAGAAGGCCGAAGCAACTTCGCACACCGAGTACCTTGATCTAGCCCCGCAGAAGGGAACTGACAAAGTAAACTGGGCGCTGCACCATTTTCTTCTGCTTCTCTTCTTGTGGCTGCGCAGATTCATCCTTGTCGGGACCAGAGCTTGTCGGGGAAGCCCCCTGCTTGTCGCTGGACATGTTTGTCGCGGCCGCTGACTCATCATCTGCCTCCCTCTCCGCTACTAACGCAGCACTAACCACTTGATCGGTTGCCGCTAGATATAGAAGCAACTTCTCTTGTGGTTTAGGTGCGACAAGTATTGGAGTGGAGGACAGGTATCTCTTCAAGTCCTGCAGCGCAGCCTCCGCTTCTGGAGTCCATTTCATTGACCTGCCTTTTTCAAAATTTAGAAAATGGCTGGGCGCGCTCAGCAGACTTAGAGATGAACCTGCTGAGAGCAGCTACGCAGCCGGCAAGCCTTCGTACATCCTTGACGCGCTTCGGTGCTTCGATCTGCTCAATGGCTTTGATCTTGTCGGGGTTGGCTTCGATCCCCCGCTGAGACACAAAGAACCCGAGAAGCTTGCCGGAAGGGACTCCAAACACGCACTTCTCGGGGTTGAGTTTGAGATTGATCTTGCGCAGATTTGCAAAGGTCTCGTCCAAATCTTGAATCAGAGTTGCTCTGTCTTTGCTCTTGACCACTATGTCATCCATGTAAGCCTCTACATTTCTGTGCAACTGTGGCTCAAAAGCTTCGTGGACTACCCTTGCAAATGTTGAACCAGCATTAATTCTTTAGTCCGAAAGGCATTCGTACAAAGTAGTACGTGCCACACGGAGTAATGAATGTGGTTTTCTCCTCATCTTCTTCTACCATGAAGATCCGATGATATCCTGAATATGCATCAAGAAACGAAAGCAGATCACATCCTGCCGTGGAGTCGACAATCTGGTCAATGCGCGGCCAGGGAAATGGATCTTTGGGAGAAGCTTTATTAACATCAGTGAAGTCAATACAAAGCCTCCATTTCGTTCGCTGCGCGCACTACAGTGATTGGCCAACCACGTAGGATGGAGCACTCCTCTGACCAGGCCTGCTGCTTCCAACTTCTTGATCTCTTCAGCAATGAACTCTTGGCGCTCCACTGCTTGCTTCCTAACTTTCTGCTAGACGGGCCGCGCGTGAGGACGGACGGCAAGGTGGTGCTCAATTACTTTCCTGGGAACACCGGGGATGTCAGATGGTTGCTGTCGGTGTCAAAACCGGCGGATCTCGGGTAGGGGGTCCCGAACTGTGCGTCTAGGCGGATGGTAACAAGAGACGAGGGACACAATGTTTTTACCAAGGTTCGGGCCCTCTCGATGGAGGTAAAACCCTACGTCATGCTTGATTAATATTGATGATATGGGTAGTACAAGAGTGGATCTACCACGAGATCAAGGAGGCTAAACCCTAGAAGCTAGCCTATGGTATGATTGTTGTAATGTATGTTGTCCTACGGACTAAAGCCCTCCGGTTTATATAGACACCGGAGGTGGCTAGGGTTACACAGAGTCGGTTACAATGGTAGGAGATCTACATATCCGTATTGCCAAGCTTGCCTTCCACGCCAAGGAAAGTCCCATCCGGACACGGGACGGAGTCTTCAATCTTGTATCTTTGTAGTTTTGGAGTCCGGCGTATATTGATAGTCCGCTGTCCGGACACCCCTAGTCCAGACTCCTCAAGAGCCCTGAACCAAAGCTTCACCGACGATTAGTCCGGCGCGCATAATGTTCGGCATTGCAAGGCGGGTTCCTCCTTGAATAATCCGAGAAGATCATGAACACCAGGATAGTGTCCGCTCTGCAAAATAAATTCCACATTCCACCGTAGAGAGAATAAAATGTACACTTAGTTAAATCCGCTGACGTATTATGCGGCGTGACATCACACCGCTACCAAGGCTTTGTTTGAATCGTTTTTTACTATACCACCTCAGCACGTTTTAGCGAAGCGGTTTCCTTGGCACGTCTTGTCGAAGCAGAGATCGTGTTCGTCAGATGTCCTAGTGATAGGACTTAGTCGTGGAGCCATCGCAACGAGATTAGCTTAAAGGGGTTAAACCGGACAGAGGACACGGGGAGTTTATACTGGTTCGGCCCCTTGCGATGATGGTAAAAGCCTACGATCTAGTTGTGGTGGAATTGATGAGGTCTCGATGAGTAGGGAGCGAATCTGCTTTACCTGTCTCTCGAGTTGTTGTTTCTTGTCCCTGAACCGTCGCCGGGTCGTCCCTTTATATACATAGATTGACGCCCGGCGGTTTACAAAATACCGAGGCCGGCTAATACACGTGTCGGCTCGGTTTCTACCTTTCCCTAACTTACAATACAAGTTACATATCTCATGGCGGTTTATGACTATGGGCCCTAATCCGCCCTTGGGCCCTAGGCCTCTAAGCTTCAATAGTACAGTGCCATATTCCTTGTCTTCATGAGCATAACCCGGCCCCTCCTGGGCGGTTTATACTGAGTAATTATATCCCCAACACCTCCCATTGAAGTAAAAGTAGTTGCACCTATTACAGTTGAAGAAAAGATTGTCACTTACAATGATCCTATTGTTCGTACTACTTATGTTGAGAAACCTCCTTTTCCTGTTAGGATAAAGGATCATGCTAAAACTTCGACTGTTGTTCGTAAGAGTAATACTAGAACTTATACACCTCTCGAGCAAATCAAAGTTGAACCTAGTATTTCTATGGTTAAAGATCTCTTGTGGTGATACTGCTAAATTGCTAGACCATATGCTAATATACATAGACCTGTTGTAGGCATGCCTGTTATTTCTGTTAAAGTAGGAGATCATTTTTATCATGGCTTATGTGATATGGGTGCTAGTGCTAGTGCAATAGCCTATGACTTATATAAAGAAATTATGCATATTGCACCTGCTGAAATAGAAGGTATTGATGTTACTATTAAGCTTGCTAATAGGGACACCATTAAGCCAGTTGGGATTGTTAGAGATGTTGAAGTCTTGTGTGGGAAGGTTAAATATCCTGCTGATTTTCTTGTTCTTGGTTCCCCACAAGATGACTTTTGTCCCATTATATTTGGTAGACCCTTCTTGAATACTGTTAATGCTAGGATTGATTGCAAAAAGGATGTTGTTACAATTGGCTTAGGGGATATGTCTCATGAGTTTAATTTTGCTATGTTTCCTAGACAACCCCGTGATAAACAATCACCTAGTAAGGATGAGATTATTGGTCTTGCTTCTATTGTCGTGCCTCCTACTGATCTGTTAGAACAATATTTGCTAGACCATGAAAATGATATGTTTATGAATGAAAGAAGGGAAATAGATGAAGTGTTCCTTCAATAGGGTCCTATTCTGAAACACAACCTACCTATTGAAATCCTAGGGGATCCCCCTCCACCCAAGGGTGATCCCGTGTTTGAGCTCAAACCATTACATGATAATCTTAAGTATGCTTATCTTGATGAAAAGAAAATATATCCTGTTATTATTAGTGCTAACATTTCAGAGCAAGAAGAAGAAAGATTATTGAAAACTCTGAAGAAGCACCGTGCTGCTATTGGATATACTCTGGATGATCTTAAGGGCATTAGTCCCATTCTATGCCAACACAAAATTAAAGTGGAGAAAGATGCCAAGCCAGTTAGAGATCCTCAACGACGGTTAAACCCTAAGATGAAAGAAGTGGTAAGAAAGGAGATACTAAAGCTCCTTGAGGAAGGTATAATTTATCCCGTTGCTGATAGTGAATGGGTAAGTCATGTCCATTGCGTTCCTAAGAAGGGAGGTATTACTGTCGTTCCTAATGATAAAGATGAATTGATCCCGCAAAGAATTATTACAGGTTATAGGATGGTAATTGATTTCCATAAGTTGAATAAAGCTACTAAGAAAGATCATTACCCTTTACCTTTTATTGATCAAATGCTAGAAAGACTATCCAAACATACACATTTCTGCTTTCTAGATGGTTATTCTGGTTTCTCTCAAATACCTGTGTCAGCGAAGGATCAATCAAAAACTACTTTTACTTGCCCTTTCGGTACTTTTTCTTATACACGTATGACTTTTGGTTTATGTAATGCACCTGCTACCTTTCAAAGATGCCTGATGGCTATATTCTCTGAATTTTGTGAAAAGATTTGTGAGGTATTCATGGATGACTTTTTCGTTTATGGATCCTCTTTTGATGATTGCTTGAGCAACCTTGATCGAGTTTTGCAGAGATGTGAAGACACTAGTCGTTGAATTGGGAAAATTGCCACTTTATGGTTAATAAAGGCATTGTCTTGGGGCATAAGATTTCTGAGAGAGGTATTGAAGTTGATAAAGCTAAAGTTGATGCTATTGAAAAGATGCCATGTCCCAAGGACATAAAAGGTATAAGAAGTTTCCTTGGTCATGCCGGTTTTTATAGGAGGTTCATTAAGGACTTTTCTAAAATCTCTAGGCCTCTGACTAATTTATTACAAAAAGACATTCCTTTTGTCTTTGATGATGATTGTGTAGAAGCATTTGAAATACTCAAGAAAGCTTTGATCACTGCACCTATTGTTCAGCCACCTGATTGGAATTTACCCTTTGAAATTATGTGTGATGCTAGTGATTATGCTGTAGGTGCTGTTCTAGGGCAAAGAGTTGATAAGAAATTGAATGCTATCCAGTATGGTAGTAAAACTCTTGATACTGCCCAGAGAAATTATGCTACTATTGAAAAGGAGTTCTTAGCAGTTGTATTTGCCTGTAATAAGTTTAGACCTTATATTGTTGATTCCAAAGTTACTATTCACACTGATCATGCTGCTATTAAATATCTCATGGAAAATAAAGATGCTAAGCCTAGACTTATTAGATGGGTTCTCTTGCTCCAAGAATTTGATTTGAATATTATTGATAGAAAGGGAGATGAGAACCCCGTTGCAGACAACTTGTCTAGGTTAGAGAATGTTCTTGATGACCCACTACCTATTGATGATAGCTTTCCTAATGAACAATTAGCGGTCGTTAATGCTTCTCGTACTGCTCCTTGGTATGCTGATTATGCTAATTACATTGTTGCTGTATTTATACCACCTAGTTTCACATACCAGCAAAAGAAAAAGTTCTTTTATGATTTAAGACATTACTTTTGGGATGACCCACACCTTTATAAAGAAGGAGTAGATGGTGTTATTAGACATTGCATACCTAAGCATGAACAGGAACAAATCCTATGCAAGTGTCACTCCGAATCATATGGAGGACACCACGCTGGAGATAGAACTGCACATAAGGTATTGCAATCCGGTTTTTGTTGGCCTACTCTCTTCAAAGATGCTCGTAAGTTTGTCTTGTCTTGTGATGAATGTCAAAGAATTGGTAATATTAGTAGACGTCAAGAAATGCCTATGAATTATTCTCTTGTTATTGAACCGTTTGATGTTTGGGGCTTTGATTATATGGAACCTTTTATTGCCTCTAATGGTTACACACATATTTTAGTTGATGTTGATTACGTTACTAAGTGGGTAGACGCTATTCCAACTAGTAGTGTTGATCATAACACTTCTATTAAAATGCTTAAAGAAGTTATTTTTCTAAGGTTGGACTCCCAAGATATCTTATGACTGATGCTGGTTCACATTTTATTCATGGTGCTTTCCGTAAGATGCTTGCTAAGTATGATGTTAATCATAGAATTGCATCTCCTTATCACCCACAGTATAGTGGTCAAGTAGAGTTGAGCAATAGAGAGATCAAATTAATTCAGCAAAAGACTGTCAATATATCTAGAAAGAACTGGTCCAAAAAACATGATGATGCATTATGGGCCTATTGAACTGCATATAAAAATCCTATGGGTATGTCTCCGTATAAGATGGTTTATGAAAAAGCATGTCACTTACCTCTTGAACTTAAACATAAATCATATTGGGCTATTAAAGAGCTCAATTATGACTTCAAACTTGCCGGTGAGAAGAGGTTATTTGATATTAGCTCACTTGATGAATGGAGAACCCAAGCCTATGATAACGCCAAGCTATTCAAAGAAAAAGTTAAATGATGGCATGACAAAAGGATACAAAAGCGTGAGTTTAACGTAGGTGATTATATGTTATTATTCAACTCTCGTTTAAGATTTTTTCCAGGAAAACTTCTCTCTAAATGGGAAGGTCCTTACGTTATCGAGGAGGTCTATCGTTCCGGTGCCATAAAAATCAAAAAACTTCGAAGGCACAAGTCCGAGGGTGGTTAACAGTCAAAGAATCAAACATTATATCTCAGGTAATCCTATCAATGTTGAAACCAATATTATTGAAACCGTAACCCTGGAGGAATACATAAGGGACACTTTCCAGAATGTTTTAGACTCCGAAAAGGAATAGGTATGTGGTACGGTAAGTAAACCGACACCAAAACAGTTCTAATGGCAATTTTTCTCTGTTTTGGAATATTTAAGAATTTTAGGAAGCAAGAAGTAATCCGGGAAGGACACGAGGCCTCCATGAGGGTGGAGGGCGCGCCCACCCATACTGGGCGCGCCCCCCTGTCTCATGGCCACCTCGTGTGCCTCCCAGCCTCCGTTTTCTTGCATGCTACGTATTTTGGTCGGTAATAACATCACAGCTCCCCGAGGTACAAAGCGGGCGGCCGCTCCAACGTTCCGCTCGGGCCCCCCGCTGCAACTGGCGTCATGGGTCAACAAGGGGCTGGATTGGGGGCCGATTAACGATGTGCTCACACTGCAAAGCCGCATCCGAGACCTCCTTAAGAGGTATATCTGTCTTGTTAAGATAATGCAAGTGATGCTAGTTCATCGAGTCCTGCCCTGCCAGCGTCGTCCTCTCCGTATGTGGGAGTTCAACCCAGGATGACCGCAAACCATTCAACAATTCTTCGGCATAACACTCAAAGAGATATATGGGTCATTCTTCGGATGACGAATAAAGTGTCCGGACACCATCGAGGATATGGGTCTCAATTGCAACCGCCCGGATACCCAAGTAACCCGGATACCCAAGTAAGTAATTCCGCTACCGAACACACCATCCTTTATGTTTATTATAACACCATTCTGAAAAATTGCTATCTGCCAGGATTGGCTAAGGAAGGCAGAGAGGATTAGGTGTTAGGCCCCTCTTCCCGAAGGCTTGCTGGATTCTTTGTTGACCAGGATGCTTGAGCGTGCGCCGTATCAGGTGCCATCAGAAGAAGGCGAGGGGAGGAATAGAGAAGCCGCGGGTGGGCCTCATTTTTTACACATCAAAATCGGGGGAGCAAGCGCCTCCACGAAGGAGGATAATCGGGGAGGGGAACCTAAAGTCGCCTCTCCTCAAGGTAAGAAAAGGGCCACCTCCGAAGGTTTGGAAACAGAGGCTTCTAAACGAGGGAAGAAAACCTTGCAAGGGGGCCGGCCCTCCACCGAGCCTTAAGTGAAAGAGTACTTTGGTAGACATACCCCGTTTTGTCTCTGAGGATAATGACCGAAACATATTTGTTGCAGTCCAGCTCGTAGCCCTTCTCCACAGAGTTCGTCCTCGGGGGATCTTCCTCCGGAGATGATGGAGAGCAAGACGCCTCCCCCTGTCTCCCGTCACATGGGTCGGACGACCCCGAGGTGTCGTCACGGAGGATTTCTCCTGATCCACAAAGGCCAGAAGTTGACACTTTGGCTGCCCGAAGTCTGGAATATCCGGCTCCCAAAGGGAGCTTCAGGAGGAGTCTGGGATTGTCCAGCACACAGCCGGACATACTAATGTGCCTTTTGCAGTGAGCAGCCATCTCAGAGACACATCGTGCCTTAATGGGTACGGTGGTTGAGTGTATTTCATCCGCGAAAAGTGGTTTGAATGAAGCTTTTACGAGTCTACTAAGAGGCTTTGAGGTACGCAAAAGATGTATTTTTGATGATTCCGCACATGCTAAGTGTGCTCTGTATAGATAGTAGCCCTTGAGAATCTGGTTTCCATCAACATGGCGAACAGAGGATCGTAATCTGTGGTAATAAGCGCGTTGATGTATGTGGAGGTGGCTGAGGGTCCGGCGGCCGACCGATCTGCTGATTTTGCCGAACTAAAGCGGCAGCTGGACGTGGCCAATGCCGACATCGCACTTGTTAACAAGCGGCTTGACGAGGCCCAGGGTATGTATATTCGGCTTGTCAGCAAATGTTTAAGAGGAGCATGATGCTGGTATCTATAATATGCTGTGACTGCAGATGGAGCTGCTGCCGTGGAGACCCTTCGGGTGGAGCTTTCCCGAGCCAAGGAGCAAGCCTGGATAAGTGATGCAGCCGCTCTGAAGGCGGTCGAGGAGTTAAGAGCTGAACAGGTTGCTCATCGCCGGAGCAAAGAAAAGATAGCCCAGATGGCTACCGAGCTGGAAGATGCTGAAGGAAATATGCCCTAGAGGCAATAATAAAGTTATTATTTATTTCCTTATTTCATGATAAATATTTATCATTCATGCTGGAATTGTATTAACCAGGAAACATCATACATGTGTGAATGCATAGACAAACAATATGTCACTAGTATGCCTCTACTAGACTAGCTTGTTAATCAAAGATGGTTATGTTTCCTAACCATGAACAAAGAGTTGTTATTTGATTAACAGGGTCACATCATTGGTTGAATGATCTGATTGACATGACCCATTCCATTAGCTTAGCACACGATCGTTTAGTATGTTGCTACTGCTTTTATCCATGACATATACATGTTCCTGTAACTATGAGATTATGCAACTCCGCTTACGGAGGAACACTTTGGGTGCTACCAAACATCACAACGAATCGGGTGATTATAAAGGAGTACTACAGTGTCTCCAAAGGCGATGTTGGGTTGGCGATTTCGAGATTAGGTTTTGTCACTCCAATTGTCGGAGAGGTATCTCGGGCCCTCTCGGTAATACACATCACTAAAGCCTTGCAAGCATTACAACTAATAAGTTAGCTGTGAGATGATGTATTATGGAACGAGTAAAGAGACTTGCCGTAACGAGATTGAACTAGGTATTGGATACGGACGATCGAATCTCGGCAAGTAACATACCGATGACAAAGGAACAACGATGTTGTTATGCGGTCTGACCGATAAATATCTTCGAGAATATGTAGGAACCAATATGGGCATCCAGGTCCCGCTATTGGTTATTGACCGAGACGTGTCTCGGTCATGTCTACATTGTTCTCGAACCGTAGGGTCCGCACGCTTAAGGTTTCGATGACGGTTATATTATGAGTTTGTGTATTTTGATGTACCAAGAAGTTCGAGTCCCGGATGTGATCACGGACATGATGAGGAGTCTCAAATGGTCGAGACATAAAGATTGATATATTGGAAGCCTATATTTGGAGTTCGAATGGTTCCGGTGAAATCGGGATTTTATTCGAACACCGGGGTTACCGAACCTCCCGGAGGCTATTGGGCCTTAGTAGGCCACGAGGGAGAAGAGGAAGGGCCGGCCAGGGCAGGCCGCGCGCCCCCTCCCCCCCTAGTCCAAATAGGACAAGGAGAGGGGGCGGCGCCTTTCCCTCTTCCCTCCCCAATCCTACTCCAACTAGGAAGGGAGGGGAGTCCTACTCCCTGGGAGTAGGACTCCTCCGGCGCGCCTCCTCCAAGGGCCGGCCGCACCCCTTTGCTCCTTTATATACGGGGCAAGGGGCACCCTAGGACACACAAGTTTGATCTACGGATCGCTTCCTTAGCCGTGTCGGTGCCCCCTCCACCATATTCCACCTCGGTCATATCGTCGCAAAGCTTAGGCGAAGCTCTGCGCCGTAGAACATCAAGATCGCCACCACGCCGTCGTCGACGAAACTCTCCTCCCCGAAGCTCTCTTGGATTGGAGCCCGAGGAGCGCCATCGAGCTGTACGTGTGTCAAGAACTCGGGCGCCGGAGTAACGGCGCCGGATCGGTCGGATCGTGAGGAGATCGTGACGACTACTTCCTCTCGTTGCCAGATCGCTTCCGCCGGTCCACGAGGGTACGTAGACAACACTCTCCCTCTCGTTGCTATGCATCACCATGATCTTGCGTGTGCGTGGAAATTTTTGAAATTACTACGCTCCCCAACAAAGGCATCCGAGCCTAGGTTTTTATGGTCTGATGTTTTGCACGAGTAGAACACGAGTGAGTTGTGGGCGATACAAGTCATACTACCTACCAGCATGTCATACTTTGGTTCAGCGGTATTGTGAGATGAAGCGCCCGGACCGACATTACAGCGTGACGCTTACGCGAGACTGGTTTCACCGCTATGAGCACTCGTTGCTTAAAGGTGATGGCGGGTGTCTGTCTCTCTCACTTTAGTTGAACTGAGTGTATACGCCCGTCCTTGAGAAGGTTAAACAGAGTCTATTTGACAAAGTATCGCTGTGGTTTTGATGCGAGGTGAGATTGGTTCTTGCTTAAGCCCGTAGCAGCCACGTAAAATTTGCAACAACAAAGTAGAGGACGCCTAACTTGTTTTTGCAGGCATGTTGTGATGTGATATGGTCAAGACGTGATGCTATATTTTATTGTATGAGATGATCATGTTTTGTAACCGGTTATCGGCAATCGGCAGGAGCCATATGGTTGTCGCTTATTGTATGAAATGCAATCGCTTCAGTAATGCTTTACTTTATCACTAAGCGGTAGCGATAGTCGAGAAGCATAAGATTGGCGAGACGACAACGATGCTACGATGGAGATCAAGGTGTCGCGCGGTGACGATGGTGATCATGGTGGTGCTGCAGAGATGGAGATCACGAAGCACAAGATGATGATGACCATATCATATCACTTATATTGATTTGCATGTGATGTTTATCTTTTATGCATCTTATCTTGCTTTGATTGACGGTAGCATTATAAGATGATCTCTCACTAAATTATCAAGAAGTGTTCTCCCGAGTATGCACCGCTGCCAAAGTTCGTCGTGCCTGCACACCACGTGATGATCGGGTGTGATAAGCTCTCGTCCATCTACAACGGGTGCAAGCCAGTTTTGCACACGCAGAATACTCAAAGTTATACTTGACAAGCCTAGCATATGCAGATATGGCCTCGGAACACGGAGACCGAAAGGTCGAGCGTGAATCATATAGTAGATATGATCAACATAAGATGTTCACCATTGAAAACTACTCCATTTCACGTGATGATCGGTTATGGTTTAGTTGATTTGGATCACGTGATCACTTAGATGACTAAGAGAGATGTCTGTCTAAGTGGTAGTTCTTAAGTAATATGATTAATTGAACTTAAATTTATCATGAACTTAGTACCTGATAGTATCTTGCTTGTTTATGTTTGATTGTAGATAGATGGCTCGTACTGTTGTTCCGTTGAATTTTAATGCGTTCCTTGAGAAAGCAAAGTTTAAAGATGATGGTAGCAATTACACGGACTGGGTCCGTAACTTGAGGATTATCCTCATTCTGCACGAAGAGTTACGTCTGGATGCACCGCTAGGTGCCGTGCCTTCTTGAGAGCAACACCGATGTTGTGAACGTCCGCGAGCAAAGCTGATGACTACTCTATAGTTCAAGTGCCATGCTTTACGGCTTAGAACCGGGACTTCAACGACGTTTTGAACGTCATGGAGCATATGAGATGTTCCAGAGTTGAAGTTGATATTCCAACAGTAATGCCCGGATTGAGAGATATGAAGTCTCCAATAAGTTCTATAGCTGCAAGATGGAGGAGAATAGTTACATTAGTGAGCACATACTCGTAATGTCCGGGTACTACAATCACTTGACACAATTGGGAGTTAATCTTCCGGATGATTGTGTCATTGATGAAATTCTTCAATCACCGCCACCAAGCTACAAAGGCTTCGTGATGAACTATAATATGCAAGGGTTAGTAAAGACTATACCGAGCTCTTCGCAATGCTAAAGGCTGCGGAGGTAGAAATCAAGAAGGAGCATCAAGTGTTGATGGTCAATAAAACCACTAGTTTCAAGAAGAAAGGCAAAGCGAAGAAGAAGGGGAACTTCAAGAAGAATAGCAAGCAAGTTGTTGCTCAGAGAAGAAACCCAAGTCTGGACCCAAACCTGAAACTCGAGTGCTTCTACCGCAAGCGATCGTCCTTTGAAGCGGAACTGCCCCAAGTATTTGGCGGATAAGAAGGATGGCAAGGTGAACAAAGGTATATGTGATATACATGTTATTGATGTGTACCTTACTAGAGCTCGCAGATAGTACTGGTATTTGATAATGGTTACATTACTAATATTTGCAACACGAAAACAGGGACTACGGATTGCTTAACACCGGCAAAGGACGAGGTGACGATGCGCGTGGGAAATGGTTCCAAAGTCGATGTGATCGCGGTCGGCACGCTACCTCTACATCTACCTTCGGGATTAGTTTTAGACCTAAATAATTGTTATTTGGTGCCTGCGTTGAGCATGAACATTATATCTGGATCTTGTTTGATGCGAGACGGCTATTCATTTAAATCAGAGAATAATGGTTGTTCTATTTATATGAGTAATATCTTTTACGGTCAGGCACCCTTGAAGAGTGGTCTATTTTTGATGAATCTCGATAGTAGTGATACACATATTCATAATGTTGAAACCAAAAGATGCAGAGTTGATAATGATAGTGCAACTTATTTGTGGCACCGCCGCTTAGGTCATATCGATGTAAAGCGCATGAAGAAACTCCATCTTGATGGACTTTTGGAGTCACTTGATTATGAATCACTTGGCACTTATGAACCGTGCCTCATGGGCAAGATGACTAGAACCCCGTTCTCCGGTACTATGGATAGAGCAACAGATTTGTTGGAAATCATACATATAGATGTATGTGGTCCAATGAATGTTGAGGCTCGTGGCGGATATCGTTATTTTCTCACCTTCACAGATGATTTAAGCAGATATGGGTATATCTACTTAATGAAACATAAGTCTGAAACATTTGAAAAGTTCAAAGAATTTCAGAGTGAAGTTGAAAATCATCGTAATAAGAAAATTAAATTTCTACGATCTGATCGTGGAGGTGAATATTTGAGTTACGAGTTTGGTCTACATTTGAAACAATGCGGAATAGTTTCAACTCACGCCACCCGAACACCACAACGTAATGGTGTGTCCGAACGTCGAATCGTGCTTTACTAGATATGGTGCGATCTATGATGTCTCTTACAGATTTACCGCTAACGTTTTGGGGTTATGCTCTAGAGACGGCCGCATTCACACTGAATAGAACACCGTCAAAATCCGTTGAGACGACACCTTATGAACTATGGTTTAGCAAGAAACCAAAGTTGTCGTTTCTTAAAGTTTGGGGATGCGATGCTTATGTGAAAAAGCTTCAACCTGATAAGCTCGAACCCAAATCGGAGAAATGTGTCTTCATAGGATACCCAAAGGAGACAGTTGGGTACACCTTCTATCACAGATCCGAAGGCAAGACATTTGTTGCCAAGAATGGATCCTTTCTAGAGAAGGAGTTTCTCTCGAAAGAAGTGAGTGGGAGGAAAGTAGAACTTGATGAGGTAATTATACCTTCTCCCTTACTTGAAAGTAGTTTGTCGCAGAAACCGGTTTCTGAGACATCTACACCAAGTAGTGAGGAAGTTGATGATGTTGATCATGAAACTTCAGATCAAGTTACTACGAACCTCGTAGATCAACCAGAGTAAGATCCGCACTGAGTGGTACGGTAATCCTGTTCGGAAATCATGCTACTAGATCATGATGAACCTACGAACTATGAAGAAGCGATGGTGAGCCCAGATTCCATAAAATGGCTTGAGGCCATGAAATCTGAGATGGGATCCATGTATGAAAACAAAGTATGGACTTTGGTTGACTTGCCCGAGGGTAGGCAAGCAATAGAAAACAAGTGGATCTTCAAGAAGAAGACCGACGCCGACGGTAATATTATCGTCTACAAAGCTCGACTTGTCGCAAAGGGTTTTCGACAAGTTCAAGGGATTGACTACGATGAGACCTTCTCACCCGTAGCGATGCTTAAGTCTGTCCGAATCATGTTAGCAATTGCCGCATTTCATGATTATGAAATTTGGCAAATGGATGTAAAGACGCATTCTGAATGGATTTACGGAAGAAGAGTTGTATATGATGCAACCAAAAGGTTTTATCGATCCAAAGGAGCTAACAAAGTGTGCAAGCTCCAGCGATCCATTTATGGACTGGTGCAAGCATCTCGGAGTTGGAATAAACGCTTTGATAGTGTAATCAAAGCATTTGGGTTCATACTGAGACTTTTGGAGAAGCTCAGATTTACAAGAAAGTGAGTGGGAGCTCAGAGCATTTCGATATTATATGTAGATGACATATTGCTGATCGGAAATGATATAGAATTTCTGGATAGCATAAAGGGATACTTGAATAAGAGTTTTCAATGAAAGACCTCGGTGAAGCTGCTTACATATTGGGCATCAAAATCTATAGAGATAGATCAAGACGCTTAATTGGACTTTCACAAAGCACATACCTTGACAAAATTTTGAAAAAGTTCAAAATGGATCAAGCAAAGAAAGGGTTCTTGCCGTGTTACAAGGTGTGAAGTTGAGTAAGACTCAATGCCCGACCACTGCAGAAGATAGAGAGAAATGAAAGATGTTCCTATGCTTCAGCCATAGGCTCTATCATGTATGCAATGCTGTGTACCGCACTGATGTGTGTCTTGCTATAAGCTTAGCAGGAAGGTACCAAAGTAATCCAGAGTGGATCATCGGACAGCGGTCAAGAACATCCCGAAATACCGAAAAGGACTAAGGATATGTTTCTCGATATGGAGGTGACAAAGAGCTCATCGAACAGTTACGTTGATGCAAGCTTTGACACCGATCCGGACGATTCTAAATCGCAGACCGGATACGTATTTACACTAAGCGGAGGAGCTGTCGGTTGGTGCAGTTCTAAACAAAGCGTCGTGGCAGGATCTACATGTGAAGCGAATACATAGCAGCTTCGAAGCAGCTAATGAAGGAGTCGGATGAAGGAGTTCATATCCGATCTAGGTGTCATACCTAGTGCATCGGGTCCAATGAAAATCTTCGTGACAATCTTGGAGCAATTGCCTTAGCGAAGGAATCCAGATTTCACAAGAGGACCAAGCACATCAAAAGACGCTTCAATTCCATCCGGATTTAGTCCGTGGGAGACATAGAGATTTGCAAGATACATACGGATCTGAATGTAGCGAACCGTTGACTAAGCCTCTTCCACGAGCAAAACATGATCAACACCAAGACTCCATGGGTGTTAGAATCATTACTATGTAATCTAGATTATTGACTCTAGTGCAAGTGGGAGATCAAGGAAATATGCCCTAGAGGCGGCAATAATAAAGTTATTATTTATTTCCTTATTTCATGATAAATGTTTATCATTCATGCTTTGAATTGTATTAACCAGAAACATGATACATGTGTGAATGCATAGACAAACAATATGTCACTAGTATGCCTCTACTAGACTAGCTTGTTAATCAAAGATGGTTATGTTTCCTAACCATGAACAAAGAGTTGTTGTTTGATTAACAGGTCACATCATTGGTTGAATGATCGATTGACATGACCCATTCCATTAGCTAGCACACGATCGTTTAGTATGTTGCTACTGCTTTTATCCATGACATATACATGTTCCTGTAACTATGAGATTATGCAACTCCGTTTACGGAGGAACACTTTGGTGCTACCAAACGTCACAACGTGAATCGGGTGATTATAAAGGAGTACTACAGTGTCTCCAAAGGCGATGTTGGGTTGGCGTATTTGAGATTAGGTTTTGTCACTCCGATTGTCGGAGAGGTATCTCTGGGCCCTCTCGGTAATACACATCACTGAAGCCTTGCAAGCATTACAACTAATAAGTTAGCTGTGAGATGATGTATTACGGAACGAGTAAAGAGACTTGCCGTAACGAGATTGAACTAGGTATTGGATACGGACGATCGAATCTCGGGCAAGTAACATACCGATGACAAAGGGAACAACGATGTTGTTATGCGGTCGACCGATAAAGATCTTCGTAGAATATGTAGGAACCAATATGGGCATCCAGGTCCCGCTATTGGTTATTGATTTGAGACGTGTCTCGGTCATGTCTACATTGTTCTCGAACCGTAGGGTCCGCACGCTTAAGGTTTCGATGGCGGTTATATTATGAGTTTGTGTATTTTGATGTACCAAGAAGTTGAGTCCGGATGTGATCACGGACATGACGAGGAGTCTCGAAATGGTCGAGACATAAAGATTGATATATTGGAAGCCTATATTTGGAGTTCGGAATGGTTCCGGGTGAAATCGGGATTTTACCGGAACACCGGGGGGTTACCGGAACCCTCCCGGAGGCTATTGGGCCTTAGTGGGCCACGAGGGAGAAGAGGAAGGGCCGGCCAGGGCAGGCCGCGCGCCCCCTCCCCCCCTAGTCCAAATAGGACAAGGAGAGGGGGGCGGCGCCCCCCCTTCCCTCTTCCCCTCCCCCAATCCTACTCCAACTAGGAAGGGGGGAGTCCTACTCCCGGTGGGAGTAGGACTCCTCCGGCGCGCCTCCTCCAAGGGCCGGCCGCACCCCCCCTTGCTCCTTTATATACGGGGGCAGGGGGGCACCCTAGGACACACAAGTTTGATCTACGGATCGTTCCTTAGCCGTGTGCGGTGCCCCCTCCACCATATTCCACCTCGGTCATATCGTCATGCGAAGCTTAAGCGAAGCTCTGCGCCGATAGAACATCAAGATCGTCCACCACGCCGTCGTCTTGACGAAACTCTCCTCCCCGGCTCTCTGGATTCGAGCCCGAGGAGCGTCATCGAGATGTCGTGTGTCAAGAACTTCGGGCGCCGGAGTAACGGCGCCGGGATCGGTCGGATCGCGAGGAGATCGTACGACTACTTCCTCTACGTTGTGATCGCTTCCGCTTCGGTCTATGAGGGTACGTAGACAACACTCTCCCCTATTGTTGCTATGCATCACCATGATCTTGCGTGTGCGTAGGAAATTTTTTGAAATTACTACGTTCCCCAACAGATGCCGCCAACCGCCGTGAGCTCCTTGAAAAGGAAAATCAAGCAAAAGCGGCTGACTTGAAAAAGGCCCTGGAGGCAGCCAAGGAAACCCGCTCTGAAATGAGGGGGATGAGGGAGGAGCTTCGTGAAGCCGGAGATATCATGGCTGGGAAGCCCTATCTGTTGCGGATGAAATTCGGAGATCCGAAGTATGCCCCTCTGGATGAGTTGTGAAGTGCGGCAAACTCATATGCGGACCAGGCAAAGAGTGCTACTGATGCGACTGAGTTTTTCAAAGATCAGAAAGACCATAAGGCTGAGAGGTTATTCTGGTCGCAGTTCGACGGCCGCATGGGCCAAACTCCACAGGTTGTCAGGGCTTGCTATGAGGTCTGTCGTGGATCACCTTTGGCCACAAGGACATAGGCCGGACCAATATTTTGTATTGGTGCAACAATTTCTTGGTGCTGTGTTGCATATCGATGCTATGAAGAGGTCGGCGTGCATAGAGGGTGCGCGGATGGCTCTTGCCCGTGTTAAAACATACTGGGCTAGGATGGAAACCACCGCTATTGCAACCCGGAGTGCGGCGGACGGTCAGGACCCGGCCAAGCACTATTTCGAAGAAGTCTTAGAAGGCGCCCGTTTAATAGAGGCTCAGTGCTCGAAGAGTGCCATGTTCGAATGACATGTATCGCGATTGTAAAGACAATGCTATTTTGATTATAAAGGCTGTTTTTATACTTTTGCCCAAAATTATTATGATGCCTCCTATGCGGCCGTTTATGTATGTATATTACCTGAAAGTTTGCAGTCGTCGGCTTCAGCCCCCACGCATATAATGCGGGGGTGTTCCAGAAAACGCGTAGTCACACTTGATCCAACATCTTGGTCCGTTAAGGAGGTGATAGCGCGGCGAACCAGGCAATCGGACTATATAGCTTTAACACTTTCACTTAACCATAGGAGTTTGACGTTGGGGCTACTATATAGCCCCTGGTACTTTCGCGTTCAGCCGGATATGGTGCGCGTATGTACGTGACCGAGAAACCGGTCCTTCGTTAATGCGGGGGAATCGCGAAGATTCCGCTGGGTCATCGAGTGGTTGACCAGTCTCGCGCTGTATCATGACAGTCAGTTTTCGGCTTTCTCTACTGAGGTGCTCGTCCAGATGAACCGGGGCACAATCATAGTAGTTCCCCCGGTGCCGCCTTAGCCGATAGAACGGAACGTAAGGTAGCAAAACACGGGAGCCGGGAAAACCCAACGTTTGACCAAAGACATGATTCGGAGCTGATGCATATAAGGCCAAACTCGCGACGTCAAACACTCCCTAAGGTATTCAGACTTTATAATGTGTACTGGGCTGAATAACGCCATTGACAATAAGCCCTGAGTTTCCAGGTATGAGCAGTAGTCTGGTGTGACAAAAATGCCGAAAACACCATTATCCCTCCCGGTTGTATAATGTTTCCGGAGGGGAAGAAGCAACAAGAGACATTAAAAAGGTTTATGTAGGGTCTAAATCTAAAAAGAAACCTTTGAGCGGGGCCCTACTACACGTCTGCGCCTTTATCTCCGTTGTGCCGTATCCTGGAAGGGTGTAGCATGATGATCATCTGTAAAAGAAAAGAAAAAACCCAGGTGAAAGACTTCGTGCGAGGTGTTCGTTAATCTGAACGAACCATAAAAATTCAATATGCTATTGTATTGATAGGGTCGAGCCAAACTATGGGCTCTTTTTGCAAGCAGCCCCTAACATCTTTTATGGGGAAAATCCCAATTTGGCTGTTACATTGGGTGGAGCACCGGACTCGTCTAACCGTGTCCGTGATCTTGATGACCGGCCCTTTGTCCTGGTTGGAGGGACCACTCAATGTTCGGCTGCTAGAGCCGCCACGTATTCTTCCGCGCGTAAGGAACACACTGTATTTCCGCTAACTGTGATGACACCACGTGGATCAGGCATCTTAAGTTTGAGGTAGGCACAATGCGGTACTGCATTAAAACGAGCGAAGGCCGTTCTTCCGAGTAGTGCGTGATAGCCGCTTCGGAATGGAGCGATGTCGAAGGTGAATTCCTCGCTTCTGAAGTTGTCGGGAGAACCGAATACAACCTCTAGTACTAGAGAGCCCGTACAGTGGGCCTCGACGCCTGGTATTACTCCTTTAAAGGTAGTGTTGCTTAGGATGATTCTTGAGGGGTCTATCCCCATTTTGCGGACAGTGTCCTGATATATCAGGTTTAGACTACTGCCGCCGTCCATGAGGACTCGTGTGAGATGGTATCCGTAAATTATTGGGTCGAGCACCAAGGCAGCCGATCCTCCGTGTCGGATACTAGTCGGATGATCCCTGCGATCGAAGGTGATCGGGCAGGCCGACCAGGGATTAAATTTGGGGGCGACGGGCTCAACAGCGTATACGTCTCTGAGTGCGCGTTTGCGCGTTCTCTTTGGAATGTGAGTTACGTAAATCATATTCACTGTTTTGACTTCTGATGCGAATTTTTTCTGTCCTCCAGTGTTCGGATGATGAGGCTCATCCTCGTCTTCACTTGGCGTCTCCCTCCCCTTTTGTTCGGCATTCAGCTTGCCGGCCTGCTTGAAAACCCAACACTCTCTGTGGGTGTGGTTTGCAGGTTTTTCGGGGATGCCGTGAATCTGACATAATTTGTCTAGAATCTTGTTTAGGCTAGACGGTCCATCTCTGTTGCCTTTAAATGCCTTCTTCCGTTGACCGAGTCGAGAGCCCCTGAATCCGGCGTTGACCATCGTGTTCTCTAGGCTGCCATCATTGTTTCGACGCTTGTTTTTGTTGCGTCGCCGCTTCCCGTTGCCATCCCTGACTTCGGATGTGCTTGGGTCGCTGGTGCCGCTACGGGCCAGCCAGTTGTCCTTGCTCGCGCAAAAGCGGGTCATAAGGCTTGTTAAGGCTGCCATTGTCCTCGGCTTTTCTTGGCCGAGGTGTCTGGCAAGCCATTCGTCCCGGATACTGTGTTTGAAAGCTGCTAAGGCTTCGGCGTCCGGGCAATCGACTATTTGATTCTTCTTAGTAAGAAATCTGTTCCAGAGCTTTCGGGCTGACTCTCCGGGCTGTTGAATTATGTGACTTAGGTCGTTTGCGTCCGAAGGTCGGACATAGGTCCCTTGAAAATTGCCCTGAAAGCATCCTCGAGCTCTTCCCAACTTCCGATTGAGTTTTCGGGAAGGCCTTTTAACCAGTGCCGAACTCGTCCCTTTAATTTGAGGGGTAGGTATTTAATGGCGTGGAGATCGTCTCCGCGAGCCATGTGGATATGAAGGATAAAGTCCTCGATCCAGACCCCGGGGTCTTTAGTTCCGTCGTATGCCTCTATATTCACGGGTTTAAATCCTTCCAGAAATTCATGATCCAGTACCTCATCGGTGAAGCACAGGGGGTGTGCGGCACCCCTGTATTTGGTCGTGTCGTGGCATGCTGTCGACGGTTGTTGTGTTCGGATCTGATTCCTAGCTGGTGTTCGATCAATGTGATCGTTTCGGTAGCTCTGATCCTGTGCTGGAGCATGCTTCCTAGGTCCGTAGATGGATCTGGCCATACCGGACTTTTTGTCCAGGAGCTCACGTAAATCGTGTGCTGGCTTGTGTGCGGCATCATTAGCCATCTTGTCACAGCCACGGGGCGGTCTGTCCGTCTAATTGGTCGTTTTCGGCTGAATGGGCTCTACGACCTCGTCGTCGTATTTGGGCAGCAGCTTGCGCTTTGGATAGCTCTTTGGGTGACGATCGTCGCCGTATTTTTCTTGTGTCGAGCACTTTGTTCCACCTGCGGTTGAGCGTATCCTGCGCGGCCTTAAGCCTTTGCTTCTGCTTCTTTAGGCTCCTCCCGGTGGCGATAAGCCTTCTGTGGATGTTCTCTTGTTCTAAGAGGTTTTCTGGGATGATGAGTGCATCATCGTCCGGGCTGTTCTCTTCTCCGAAGACAGGTTGGTGAATTTTACCCTCGGGATCAGCGTCATCTGACGTCGGCTCCGGAATATGCTCATCGTCCCCTGGCTCATCCCGCTCCATCGCTGGGTCCATGGGGTCGTCGTTTCCTTTGGAGTCAACCGGAGTATTATTATTTATTGCGCTGTTGTCGCTATTTTTACTGTGGCATGATTTAGAGTGGCGTCTACGGCGCCGCTTTGGTGGCTTATCGAGTGGACTATCCTTCATTGTATCGTCACCATCGCCTTCTTTTGGTGTGTCCACCATATATATATATATATATATCATATGATGAGGTGGCTGTCCAGCGCCCTATAGGCGGTGGTTCCTGTTCTTCTCCTGCATCGTCGTCCATACCGTCGATGTCTTCGGAATCGAAGTCAAGCACGTCGGTTAAGTCATCGACAGTGGCTATAAAGTGGGTGGTGGGTGGGAGACGAATTTCTTCGTCGTCTGCTCCCCACTCGAGCCAGACATAGTTCGGCCAGGAATCTCTCGACAAGGAAAGAGACCTTAGTGAGTTTAGCATATCTCCTAAGGGAGAGTGCTGAAAAATATCCGCGGCGGTGAACTCCATGACGGGTGCCCAATTCGATTCGATAGGCACGGACGCACGCGGTTCGGATCCTGTAGCCGGAGACGAGTCTGAGGGTCCGATGACACCACCCTCACAGGAGGTGGGATTAGTGTTCGGCTCCAACGCCGATGAGTGTGTGACCTCCGTGACGGGGTCCATCCACCCACCCTCGAAAGGAACGATCTGCTTTGGATTGATTCCCGGCGCCACCGCTGGCGCGATCTCCCGAATACTGTCCGACGGCTGATTAGAGTCATGCCTGTCATGACCATTCAGCGTACCCGGCATGGGCTCGAATCCGTCGAAGATCAAGTCTCCGCGGATGTCGGCAGTATATTTTAAGCTTCCAAACCTGACCTGATGGCCAGGGGCGTAGCTATCGATCTGCTCTAGATGGCCAAGCGAGTTGGCCCGCAGTACGAAGCCGCCGAATACGAAGATCTGTCCGGGAAGGAAAACCTCTACCTGGACTACGTCGTTGAAGATGTTTGAAGGAGCCATCAAGCCTTATTACGACGACACGGTGGAACTCTCAATGAAAGCACCAATGTCTGTGTCAAAACCGGCAGATCTCGTGTAGGGGGTCCTGAACTGTGCGTCTAAGGCTAATGGTAACAGGAGGCAGGGGGCACAATGTTTTACCCAGGTTCGGGCCCTCTCGATGGAGGTAATACCCTACTTCTTGCTTGATTGATCTTGATGATATGAGTATTACAAGAGTTGATCTACCGTGAGATCGTAGAGGCTAAACCCTAGAAGCTAGCCTATGATTATGATTGTTGTTGTCCTACGCACTAAACCCTCCGGTATATATAGACACCAGAGGGGGCTAGGTTACACAGGGTCATTTACAGAGAAGGAGATCTAAATATCTGAATATCCAAGCTTGCCTTCCACGCAAAGGAGAGTCCCATCCGGACACGGGATGAAGTCTTCAATCTTGTATCTTCATAGTCCAATAGTCCGGCCAAAGTATATAGTCCGGCTGTCCGAGGACCCCTTAATCCAGGACTCCCTCAATGACCCACAAGTATAGGGGATCTATCGTAGTCCTTTCTATAAGTAAGAGTGTCGAACCCAACGAGGAGCAGAAGGAAATGACAAGCGGTTTTCTGTAAGGTTTTATCTGCAAGCACTGAAATTTCAGGTAATAGATAGTTTTGTGTTAAGATAATTTGTAACGGGTAACAAGCAATGAAAGTAAATAAAGTGCAACAAGGTGTCCCAATCCTTTTGGTAGCAAAGGACAAGCCTGGACAATTTCTTATAATGAGAAAAGCGCTCCCGAGGACACATAGGAATTATCGTCAAGCTAGTTTTCATCACGCTCATATGATTCGCGTTCGGTACTTCGATAATTTGATATGTGGGTGGACCGGTGCTTGGGTATTAACCTTACTTGGACAAGCATCCCACTTATGATTAACCCCTATTGCAAGCATCCGCAACTACAAAAGAAGTATTAAGGTAAACCTAACCACAGCATTAAACATATGGATCCAAATCAGTCCCTTACGAAGCAACGCATAAACTAGGGTTTAAGCTTGTGTCACTCTAGCAACCCATCATCTACTTATTACTTCCCAATGCCTTCCTCTAGGCCCAAATAATGGTGAAGTGCCGTGTAGTTGACGTTCACATAACACCACTAGAGGAGAGACAACATACATGTCATCAAAATATCGAACGAATTCCAAATTCACATGACTACTAACACTACTAGAAATTCCCATATTTCCGACGGTGAAATCTAATAGCCGACGGTCCGTCGGTCATTACAGTAATAACCGACGGTGGAGGCAGTAGCCGACGGTTATTGACAACTCACAGGTATGACCACTAATAACCGACGGTGTCCTAAATTATCCGTCGGGGAAAACCCAACTCTCGGTTATCCAACTTAATGCCCGACAGTTCATTGTAATATCCGACGGTTTTGGCTATACCCACGGGGATTACACGTAATGCCCGACGGTGAAATTTAATAGCCGAAGGTTAAAATGAAACTCTCGGCTATAAGTGGAAATGAGCGACGGTACACACGTCACTCTCGGCTATTAGATTAAATACCTGACGGGGTATAGCAATAACCGACGATTGAGTTTAACCCTCGGTGACATCTTTCAATAGAGGACGATGATAAACGTGTGGAACAACCGATAGTTCTATCCAGAAAAATTCAATAAAAGTAAACTTTCAATTTAGTTCTAGGATGTTGTAAGTGCATGATATGTTATTTTTCATTAATAGGATGGCAAAAAAGTTGGTCCAAAAAATACAACTATGATGGTTTAAGAAAATGACATGTTTGAAAGAATGTGCATTTACACAAAGTATCACAAGGGAAAGAGGCCCAATCCCTTATCTGAGCGAATGTTGTCGACGAACGGATTAAGGGAGATGCTCAACATAGTCTTGTATATATAGTTCTAGGTCGGATAATTACTATGTGGCACATGGTGTTCTGGCTAAGTGGAGTGTGTTATCGCCGTGTCCGAGCAGTGGCTGGTGGCTCACGATGTGAGAGGAAATGGAATTCTAGATCGGGATAGAGTCCATCCATGGTTGCTTTGTAGTGGCTCGGCCTTTGTTGCAGTGATCGGCTGTTGTCCTGCTCCACGACACCACCACATCTACCGGGGCAAGGACGCCCATTCAACTTCCCCCCGACCAAGGAGGTAGAAGGGAGGCAACGCTGACTCTCCTCGGAGTCTGTGCCATGGAGCCATAGAGGTTTGTGCCATGGTGCCATGGTGTCATCCTCGACGACGATGAGGATATGCATGTATATATTGGATCGTTACATCAATGTTCTAGGGCCCTCTTTGTAAAATCCATGGTCAAGTTTGCTATTTTTTTGTAGTTATATGTCCTTCTGTAACTTGTTGTGTATCTTCATGTTTTTACTTGTTGTGTATCTTCATGTTTTTTGTTTATTTAATGCACCTTTGTGATCTAGAAGTACCCTAGGCTCCATGTTTTTATTAAATGCAATTTAGATCATGTATTACAAAAAGGCATGAATTCTGCATTCAAAATTAAAAAAATGTCCTGCTATGCATACGACTCTTTATGTATGATCCTTGTCCTGCATTATCCTTGTCCATATTTATGAATTTAACTTTACCTAAGTGTACATTATGGATACAATTGACATCCTGGTAATTATACGCGAGTTTAAAATGTTGCAAACTATATTTCATCATCAAATTGAATTTACTGCATTGTATTTAAATTGATCAAATATTAATATGATCAATGTTCAAATATAAGTAAAAGAAAACCTGAAGTCTGGTTCTCAAAAAAAAAAAACCTGAAGCCTGTTTACACGGGCGGCTGAAAGTTTCAACCTACACTGGCGCGGGCCGAAAAAAAATACGAAGCCCACGCGGCACGAAGCCACGAACTTGCAGTTGCAATTAATCAACCTCCCCCTGCTAGTCGTCGTGGCCTAGCTTCACCTCGCCGCCACAGACCAACCTCACCTTATCCGCCTCCACCCCTCACCGCCCCCACCACCTAGCTTCAGATCGGCTCCAACCCGCCCCTCTCCACTCCACAACAGCCATGGCCGGAGGCTGGTGGAGATGTTTTCTCCTCCCGCATTTCTATCCTCCCGTAAAAAGACAAGTCCACCCAGCCAGATCCCGTCTCTCGCCAATTCTGGCGGCGTGCAGCACCCGGCGACCTATGGTGCTAGATCCGTGCATCTTTCCTCTCTTTAAGGGAAAATCTTTCTCCTCTCGCCTTGGTCTCTTATTTCTTCTCTTTCTGCAGAAACAGTACTGCTAGCAGTAGTGGCGGACAATGGCGAGCAGCTGCGCAACTTGACGGGGGAGCGGCGACGCGGCTGATGGTCGAGCGGTGGCGCGTGTTGATGGCCGAGCGACAACGCAGGCTGAAGGGTTCTATTCTGCTGTGTTCTCCTTCTCATGTAGGCTAAAGGAGGTGGGAGATCCATATCGCTAGCTTCATCCAATGTCAAATCCATGTACCAGGCAAGCGGCCAAGAATGCCTTCTCCCTGCCCGGCTAGAAGTAGGATCCTTCCAAGGTACTGTAACTGAATTACATCCTTCTCCCTCTTCTTAATTCGTTCATGCTAGAGTACACCTATGTTTCCATTCATCTGATTTTTTTTTTAATTTGGCAGAGGGAACCTCTCAGGATTTTCTATGAGTCACTGTCCAAAAAGTATATGTTAAAATTCATCTGATTTTCTTTTAAATTTTGGCAGAGGGAACCTCTCAGGATTTTCTACGAGTCACTGTCCAAAAAGATCCAATCCAGTGAGATGGCCGACTTCAGGTAGGTGTACCACCTCTGTTCAGTTCCATTACCAATTACCGTATTGTAGTACTCTGCAAGTTAAGGCTGCAATCCCCAGCTAGTCTAGTCTGATATATTTCTAATGTCCAATCTTTGCGAGCTAAGATGTCAAAACTGGCACAATTCACACAACTATGGTGGAAATTCTACTAGGTAGTAGTAGTTAGTAGTAGCTTCACTTTGTACAACTAGTTACTCAGGAACAAAGTAAGATGAGAAAATATGTGCATATTCGGATGATGGAAAAGCTTCTCATGGTTGTGCCGCACTTAACTATTTCACTTAGAAACTTTCTGGATTTACTTTAAGTTCATAAATCATTCCTCTTGGCTAAATCATAGAGTTGACTACTAAAAACGAATTATCACATGTACCAGGGAACTATATTAAAAGGTCAAAATTACTAGTATATAAGTTTGTGGATAAAAGGTGCAAACAAGTGAACTAGTTTTATTTTTATTGTTCCTGTTTACATTTAGTTTCTATTCCCCAGATGCATGGTTTGAAAAGGAGCGAACCACTGGTGTAACACTAGTAAATGCTGATGTACGCTGAGTTCCTAGTCCATGCATACACGATATAGAACAACTAATTTTATTACCTGTAGCTTCCCTATAAAAGTTTGTTCCCTGTGGCTCAATTGAATTTAACTACATTACATCATTTTTCATCTCTCTTACAACTTATCATTTCATAGGCGGTGAGAAGCAATATTGGAGGCGGTCCGAGTCAAGACAATAATCATTGCATTAATGATGATGATGATGACACCTATGACATCGAGGGAGGCGATATCTCGTGCGATAAACATTATGATCCATATGGCGATGAATGCGATACTAACTCTGGCGATGATGGTGACTAGTTTAACAATCTTATTCAAGTCACGCAACGAAGCGAAGTTTTGAAGATCGTGGGCAATTTAGCTTATCTAAATTACGTGAACCATTATATCATGCATAGTTACTATTTGTTTTGCATTGTACACTCCCTAGATGGATCACTAGGGTTAATGTAATTCGCATGGAACTCATTAGGCTTGTAGTACTTTCTTAGATTTGCAAAATATAATATATGTTTTTGGGTCATGTATGGTCGTGTAATCTTGAGACCTATTTGATATGACAATATTCTGAAACAAAGTTTGGTGTACCACACTACTGGCCTATGGTGTAGAAAAGATCTCGGGGTGACTATGCCTTATAACGTAGCCAACATCATGGGTACACAATATGTGTACGATGAGCCTTTGTAAATTGGAAGTGCTTGCCAGCCTCTCAACTAAAGGAATCCCTGAAGGGTTATATGCACCGTCGGTAATCATACTAATTGACGGTTGGGCTCTACTCTTAGTTATAATTAATCCCGACGGGTCAAACATACAGTTGACTATTAACAAAACCGACGGGAAACAGTTACCGTCGGAAGAATAATATTTGACGGGGCACCGTCAGCTATATGAGTTGGCAAGCTAGTGCGAGCCAACCGTGGCCTAAACATATCCGACGGCTCACCGTCGGCTTAATACCGTGGGCAAAGATATTAGCTAAGAGTACCGTCGGCTATTAATGTAATGGCCGACGAAGCATAGCCGACGGGAGATGGCCGACGGTGAACCGTCGGTTATAAGTGTATCTGACGGTGAACTTACATATCCGACGGTAATTGGACCCTCGGCTAAAACGGGATATCTAGTAGTGTAATAGCAAGACTTCACCCATGTCCTCAGGAACAAATGTAACTACTCACAAAGCATATTAATGTTCATAATCGGAGGAGTATTAATATGCATTAAGGATCTGAACATATGATCTTCCACCAAGTAAAGCAATTAGCATCAACTACAAGGAGTCATCAACACTACTAGCAACCCACAGGTACCAATTTGTGGTTTTGATACAAGATTGGATACAAGAGATGAACTAGGGTTTTGAGAGGAGATGGTGCTAGTGAAGATGTTGATGGAGATTGACCCCCTCCCGATGAGAGGATCATTGGTGATGACGGTGGTGATGATTTCCCCCTCCCGGCGGGAAGTTTCCCCCGGCAGAACAGCTCCGCCAAGGTTCCGCCTCGTGGCGGCGGAGTTTCGTCCCGTAAGCTTGCTTATGATTTTTTTCCAGGGTAAAAGCCTTCATATAGCTGAAGATGGGCACTGGAGGGCCACCAGGGGGCCCAGGAGACAGGGGGCGCGCCCGGTTGGGGTGGGCACGCCCCCCACCTTCCTGGCCACGGTGTGGGTCCCTCTGGTGTTTTCTGCACTCAATAATTCTTATTAATTCCAAAAATAACTTCCGTGGAGTTTCAAGATTTTTGGAGCTGTGCAGAATAGGTTTCCAATATTTGCTCCTTTTCGGCCCTGAATTCCATTCTAAGCATTCCCCCTCTTCGTGGTAAACCTTGTAAACTAAGAGAGAATAGCCATAACTATTGAGATATAATGTGTAATAACAGCCCATAATGCAATAAATATTGATATAAAACCATGATGCAAAATGGACGTATCCGCCACCACCGCCCACCGACCAAGGATTGACCTCTTCTCCGATAGCCGCTACTTAGGCTGTCGCCGCCATCTCTATATGTAGACCGGTTGTTTTATTTTTGACGGATATCCGTGGAGCGGCTGTTTACACGGTATCACTGTAACTCGATTATATGTATAGGGTAGTACATCACATACGGTTATGTAACAGCAACCGTGTCTCACCTACGTTGTCTTCTCACACAGTTTGGTGCGGAAATCGTGTGTGACGTTGTAATACCTAACACAAAGGACACGTATAAACATTGTGCCGTATACAACATATAGTGCCATAAGTAGTTCCCGACTGTTAGCTTATCCCCACAGTTTCCCCACAAATCCCTAGATAGCATCCAAATTCCCTTGCGTGGCGCTGACATTGGGGGAATGCAGACGAGTTGTGCTGATGGTTTTGGTGCGGCTGCTCCTGATCGTATCGCCGCCATGACGGCGGTCGCCGACGAGCACTTGCCTAAGGTCATCAGAAGGTAGGTGTACTACGGATTCGAATCGTATTGTCAGGTTTCAATCTATCCGATCTTTTTTAGCATGTCCAAAGTAGCTCCTTGTTGAATCCATCCTGAATGACCCCCCTCCCCCATCGGCAAAGCGATATGCCACCGGATTCGGAGCATGACTCCAGACTCCCGCAACACTAATTCGACTCCGAGTTTTGCGCCACCAAGAAGTACCAAAAGCTGAGTTGTGTGCACGGGCACACTCCTGCTCGACGTGTATGCACGAAGGGATTCAATATTGGTAGGCGGTTTCTCAGTTTCCCCTTAGAGGTTAGTGCTAAGTTCATCATTTTACTGGATTTAATGCCACCGATCATCTTGAATACTATTTAATATTGGCAGGGATATGAGGCTTATGCCTTTGTTTACTCGCTAGATGAAGAATGGCATGGTAGGGCTCGGAGTGTTATCACAAAGCTCACAGAAGATAACGTAAAGTTGATGAAGAAATTGGCTGATCTGGAATGTACAATCCAGTATGATGAAGTATAAGAAAGAATCAATCACAGGCAACAGATGAAAGCAAGAGACAAGAAGGAACTAGCATGTGTAGTTGTCGTTGTCGCATTAGCCATGTTCTATGCGCTGTTTGCAATGATGATTAGGTTTTTTTGACAGTATTGCTAAAGAACATCTAGATGTGCTCTAAGTAATGCACATATAGGTCCTACGCCATTGATGTTACGCGAAGATTCGTGCAGGTATTTTCCTTTGTCTTTTTTTCTTTTCCGTTGTAGTTTGATTATTACTGGATTTATTAATAAGAAGAGCTCAATGTATTGCTTGCGATGACTTGACGCGAAGATTCATGCAGGAATCTTCTTCGTCGTTTCCTTCAGAGGAAGAATCTGATGCAACCTTGAGAGCATGATTCTTGCGATGACTTGAGCCATACAGATCTCTATTTTCTTCTTCTTGTTCTTCGTGAGTGTTTAACCTCTCCATGATGTGAGCAGAATTGAGAAATTTGAAATCAGCTCGTTCCCTAATCATCAGCACAAGTGTGTGGAATGAACTGTCAAGTGATCGGAGCAGTTCCATCACAACTTCATGATCAGTGATATCTTTCGCGCCAAGACCTTGTAGCTCGTTTGCGATGTCACTCAGATGATCGAAAGTTTGCTGGCAGCTTTGGTTTCCGATTCGTTTGAACCGATTGAATTTCGCCCGAAGTGTATCGATGCGAGCTTTTTCTGAGTTGAAACACCCTCATTAATCTTCTCGAGAATAACGCACAAATCCTTCGCCGTTTCATACAGATGATAGCGAAGAAATTGACCACGAGAGAGATGGCCACCAATTTCATCTTTGGCTTGAGCGTCCAACTGAACAAGTCTTTTCTCTCGGTCAGTGGGGACTTGGGGCACTTCAATCGTTACTCCATTCTGCACCACATACCACATATCATCATCAATAGCTCGGAGACGGATCTTCATCTTCTCTTTCCAGAAGGGATTGTCCGTCCCATCAAAGATTTGAATCTTGAGATGCAACTTGTAGCTCACTGAAGACATACTTAAACTCCGAGGTGGTTAGACCAAAATGAGTAGAGTCAAGGAGTACCTCACTCTGATACCAATTGTAGGAATGAAGTATGTCTACTAGAGGGGGGGGGGTGAATGTGAGTTTTAAAATTTCTTTCAGAAAAATTAAAACTCTCGGAACCCAGCAGCGGAGCGAATGAAAACAGATAATAGTGAGCGAAAGTAAACTACTGAATGGAAAGTAAGGCAGGCATCGAAGAAAATCACATGATTGAATCAGTACGAATATAAAGGGTAGGAGCGGATGAAACTAGTGATGCTCGATGGTGACAGGGTATTTGTTCGACCAGTTCATCCTTTTGCACAAGGACGACGTCTCGTTGGAGGGGTTGTGATTTAACACAGAAGATAAACTCTCTTCGTCCTATTCTCCTCGATAATTTTTCGTCAACCAATGCCGATTACTCGTGGTAGATACTTGAGGTGATCTCTGAACATTTACATTCTTTTTCTTCGAGTACCACAATCGCTCTTGGTCTCTAAAGAAATTGACACCTAACCATCCAGAGTGTTTGTTGCTCTCAAAAGTAATAGGCGGAGCGTACTGGACTTAGATTCGAGTGATGTTGAACCACTATCTAATTCCTCGGCTCTAGGGATTTTCTCTCGGTGGATTTTAAACTCAAAGCACTCGGAGAGGGGGTTGCTCAACAATCTTCTCACAATCAAACGGAGCAGCCACCGGACAAAGCCGGCGCAGGGTGGCTATTTATAGCCGCAGCCTTCCCGGATGGGAAATGACCATTTTGGACACTCTGTCCAGTTAATGGCCAACAGACACGTTCTCAGCGGTCGGATTTTGGAGCAACGGTAACATTACTTGTGGAGCAAGTAATGCTAACTCCTCGGTCTGAGACACTGCCACCTACCTGATTAATCGCCTGCCTAGCAAAGTCATCAAGTTTGAAACCCCTCTTGAGAGATTGTTTCATGAAAAACCAAATTATTCCTCACTTAGAATTTTTGGATGTGCTTGTTGGCCTAATCTCCGACCCTATAACAAGCACAAACTTCAATTCCACTCCAAACAATGTATGTTTCTTGGTTATAGCAATCTCCACAAAGGTTTTAAATGCCTTGATATTGCAACAGGACGAGTATATGTGTCCAGGGATGTTATCTTTGATGAAAACATCTTTCCCTTCTCTACACTACACCCAAATGCTGGTGCAAGGCTTGAGCGAAATCATACGTTGAATCCGGAGTTACTCAACCTTACCGATCATGGGGACGCGCAATATGCTGATGATCATTTGTTACATAGCCCTACTACTGACGGAGATGGCAGTGAAAAAAACTGCACTCCAAATGCTTGTGATTTTATGCGGCAGCAACAGGAAGCACCTGGCAGCGGACACGAGGCAGATTCGCCTAGTCGCACTGACACGGGAACGAATCCCCACGCGGATCCTCTGACGCCGCCCTCGCCAGGATCCGGGAACGCCCACTCTTCGGGCGCCGCCTGGCACGAGTCACTAGGCCAGTCGGGTGGGCCGGACCGTTCTCTGTCTCCGCGCCCCACCTATAATGAGGCGGGTGGATCCGAGCCGGGTCGCGTGTCCCCCGCTGCGCGTCACAATGATGACGGGCACAACCGCACGCTGACCCACAGTCCCGTGGCGCCAGCCGATTAGCTGAGGCCAGATTCTCCTCCCTGATCGGCACGTGATCCAACCTCGTCCGAACGCGCGACAGGCGAGGCTGATTCTGGTGTGGCGGGATCAGGATCTTCTGCGGCCACCGAGTCTGTACGCTCAAGTACACCTCCTCGGATGACTACACGAGCACAATGAGGTATCTTAAAACCCACAGTTTACAAAGATGGGACACTAAGGTATGATATGAACTTCAAATTTGCAAATTTTGCTGCTACTGGTGAGCCCCAAACTTTGACCGAAGCTCTAGGAAATGATAATTGGAAAAATGCCATGAATGTAGAGTATCATGCACTTATGAAAAACCAAACTTGGCGTTTGGTTCCTCCTAAGCGAGGGAGGAATATTATTGATTGTAAATGGGTGTATAAAGTAAAAAAGAGACCTGATGGCACGATAGATAGATATAAAGCTAGACTAGTAGCTAAAGGCTTTAAACAACAATATGGCATTGATTATGAAGATACTTTTAGTCCAGTAGTTAAAGCTGCTACTATTAGACTTGTTCTGTCTATTGCTGTCTCATGGGGATGGAGTCTTCGCCAGTTGGATGTTCAGAATGCATTCTTACATGGCGTTCTCGAGGAGGAGGTTTATATGAAACAACCACCTGGGTTTGAAAATAGTTCAAACCCACAACATGTGTGCAAATTGGACAAGGCCTTATATGGTTTAAAATAGGCACCTAGAGCTTGGTATTCAAGATTGAGTGCAAAACTTCAGCAACTTGGTTTCAAGCCTTCAAGGGGTGACACTTCTCTTTTCTTCTTCAGGAAAGGGAAGGTGATTATATTTATGTTAATATATGTTGATGACATAATTATTGCCAGCTCTTCACAGGAGGCTACCTCAGCATTACTATCAAATCTGAAAAATGAGTTTGCTCTTAAAGATCTAGGAGAGTTACATTACTTCCTAGGTATTGGGGTAAAAAAGTTGCATGAAGGTATTATGCTAACTCAGGAAAAATATGCCAAAGATGTAACCAAACGAGTAGGTATGAAGGATTGCAAACCCTCCAGTACACCTATGTCTATCACTGACAAGTTGTCGTTGTATGAGGGAGAATTACTGAGCCCAGAAGAAGGAACCAAGTACAGAAGTATAGTTGGTGCTCTTCAGTACTTGACACTAACAAGACCTGATATATCCTTTGCTGTTAACAAAGTCTGTCAATTTTTACATGCTCCTACTTCTGTACACTGGACAGCTGTAAAGAGGATATTTAGGTATCTTCAAGGCAGTGCAAACACAGGGCTAAAACTGTGTAAGTCTCCTTCAACCATGGTAAGTGCATTTTCTGATGCAGACTGGGTTGGATGCCCTGACGACAGAAGATCTACGGGAGGATTTGCAATCTTCCTTGGGTCGAACCTCATATCTTGGAGTGCAAAGAAACAGGCTACGGTGTCACGTTCCAGCACTGAAGCAGAATATAAAGCTTTGACAAACGCAACGGCTCAGGTAATGTGGATTGAAACTCTACTTGATGAACTTGGCATTGGAAGAACAGGTGTGTCATGCTTGTGGTGTGACAATCTTGGAGCAACATATTTGTCTGCAAATCCAGTGTTTCATGCAAGAACGAAACACATAGAGATTGATTATCATTTTGTATGAGAAAGAGTTGCGCAAAAGCTACTAGATATTCAGTTCATTCCAACAGGAGACCAAGTCGCGGATGGGTTCACGAAACCATTACAAGTGAAGCAACTACAGGCCTTCAAACACAATCTGAACCTTGACACGTTAAGATTGAGGGAGGATGTTAAAATAGTAGGGCCGTAGTTGTACTTGTGACAATGTAACGTGTTGTAATTGAGGCGCAGGTTGTTGGGTCAGGATCGTCTCTATCTTGTACGTAGCTTGGAGTAGAGGGCAAGTTGATACCCGAACCAACTACCTGCGCCATATCTTGTAATCCTCATGTCTATATAAACACGAAGGCGTCCCTGCCAAGAGGCAACACGCTTAACGCAGCCAACCCTAGATTTTACACGAATGAGTTGAGCACGTGCGCAAGAGTATCATTCTTATTGCGACAATACAGTACAAAGTTGGATATTATTCTTGGAGGCTGGTATTGCCTAGCCACTTGTCCTCCTAGAAACCAATTTTTGTTCCATCTTTTATCTTGAAGGGTCAAAGCGGCAAAGGTGTTTCTTTGCCACCATTACACCAATTCCAAAGTGTGAGTCGCCAGATTTTCAATAGACCGGAGGCATTGTTTTTTGGCCTAGATGCTTATTGCGTAACAGGTTTTGTCAAACACCATCCTTAATAAGTAGTTTGAACAACCGTTCACTAAGTAAGGCATCATTCTAGACCTAGAAATTATGAACGCTATCGCTATGTCACCTTCTTCTTTTGACATACAAACCATGCTTCATTTGGCCAGTCATAATGAGGGTGTCACAATGCAAAAATAACTGACACAACTCAAAAATGAAGGCAGACTCTACATTCAAAATCCTTCACTTTATCTTTAATTATACCCCTAATATTCCCGAAAAGTGAAGTCACCTAAGACCTAATTTTCCTGGGGTGCTTTCCCGGCTTAGGCCATGTTCGGTTGACAGCGTTGTGGAGGGGTTTTGACAGGGATTGAGGTGGATTAAATCCTCTACAAGTCAAATCCCCCCCAAATCCCCTCCAATCCTCTTAGGGCAGGGTGTAACCGAACAAAGCCTTATGGATTTCACCATGAAAAAAGAAGAGCTGCTGTGTAAATCAACCCTGGCACTAGTGTTGATCGTGGTTGATTCGTCGCTCGACATACATATATACAGAGGCCGGCCGAGGAGTAGGGCAGCATCAGGATGCGTCGGTTGGCTTCGCACGCAAGTACCTAGCGATTTGGCCGGCGTATATCCAGAGTATATTGTACGGAGTAATAACGTTGACAACAAGACACCGTGTCTGTATCCATTTGGTCTTTTGAGATAACTTATTACTACCTCCGTCCAGATTTATTAATCCTCTTTCTATTTTGTGTAGTGTTAGAATTTGACCATAAGTTTAACTGACAAAATGTTAATGCAAGTCATAAAAAATGATACCGTTGGATTCGTATTTGAACATAGTTTACAATGATACTATTTTTTGGTGACATTCATTAACAGTTTGTTAATTAAATTCATGGTTAAAATTTGGCACAAAATACTAAGGAGACTAATGAATCAAGACGGAGGTAGTACTATTACAACACATAGGCCACGTGGTCGTGTTTGTATGTATGCATTGATAGGGAAGGGGTCAGCTAGCTATGTGCTGTCGACACTTCCAAATTTCCTTGTTCTTCTTCCACTAGGCTGTGACAACGACCCAACCCTATCCGCTACCACCGTCCAAGGGTCCAAGCCTCCTCTTCTAGTCTTCTCCGACCTCGATCCATCTGCTCTACCGGACTGGCACATCCTATCCGGATCGGATACATGCCCTACGATCGAGCCATCGGTGAGCAAATCTAACTTTTTCCATCAATTTTATTCTCTCACACTGGTCGTTTCGCTGGCTGCTCTAATCAAGCATACTGCAGTATTTGTTTCACTGCTCCCCATGCATCCAGTTTGCTGTGGATTCCTTTGCTGCTTGCGTCGCGTGGGGGAGAACTAATACGGGTTTAATTTGCTGCTTAATCGCCGGAGAGATATCCAGTGGGCAGAGGCAGTCCCTTGTTTTTCCAAGAGAAAATTGAATCCGCCCTTACCTATAGCTATTGTACGCATATACTGCCTCCTTTACCCACTCCCCTTCTGCTTTAGCCTCATCCAATAGGGGATTTAACATCAGTGCTCAGTTCAATCAAAAGGTCAAGGGCTCTCCTTGGTTCAAAGGATTCCCAAAGGGGTTTTGGAAAAATCTAGCCTTGAGAAACTTTCCCACGTTGTTTGGTTTGTAGGATTGGTATCCTTGATTTTTTTTTTCTATGATATGATTCATTTGTGTTGGGAAGTTAGACAATCTCGTGATTGCCCGTCCCAAGTACCCGAAGCAGGGTCAATCAACTCATGTACCTTTGGGAGATGTGTACCTCCCCTTTTCAGTAATGATTTTACTATTGGGACTCCTGAAACCCAAGAGTCGTTCCATATGTTAATTTGCTCTCCTGTAAATAATTCATGAGTAAAACAATTATTAGCATGAATATCTCTAGCAAACTAAATGAACAGTGCAACATAACAGCAACACAGCACATGCAGCAACAACCAGAATTATAGATTGGATAATATCACGACGCACGTACTAATCGTTTGTAGGTGAAGTAGTCACGGCTACTACAGAGGTGATGTTGGTGATGACAACGTTTGTGAAGACCGGCCAAAACAGACTGTAGCGGAGACAACGGTACGCGACGCCCCTAGACTTGAAAGGAAAACTACTCGTGTTGACGAATGTGAGTAGTCGCGTGGAGCGCTTCCCAAAAACCTAATCTGCCCTTCCCCGATGCATGATCACAAGGACGAGAGGATCTTCAGGCCTGCTCTCGTGCTCACTGGTGTATGCCAGCATTCGGGATGGAGTAGACTACAGTGGCGACACAGGTAGAAAGCAGAGGCAAAACCCTAACTTGTTCTGTGTGTATTTGGCAGTGACCAATAAGTTGTATATGTAGGAGAACTCATGCGGTCTCATGTCACGATCCAAACCGATTAGGTTTCCAAAACTAAATGGTCAAGAAACTAAAATATAAAACGTCAAAAGAAAGTCACGCACCTGCAAAGGCATGGACCCGATTTTGGTAGACCATTCACGCACATGCATGTCGCATGTCACACGTATGCGCCCTTCACCCTGGCCAAGCTAGCACGCACATGGTGTTATCATTCTCTCCTCATACCAATCACGAAGTGTAGTTGGGAGAACCCACTATATAAGGTGGTGTCACACCACCTCCACCAGTGGAATTTTTCTCAAAAAAAAAAACTAGTGGCATGGGACTAAATGATTTGCAGCACCTCTTGCAATTTATTCAAGCCCATTAATTCTAACAATTTATACTTCTTTCATATATATTTTTCTCCAGCCGTATGCGAGGAATAATATATCTTCCGTGACAAATGAACTTTCCTACAATCATGTACTCCCTCTGTAAACAAATATAAGAGCGTTTAGATCACTAAAGTAGTGATCTAAACGCTCTTATATTTGTTTACGGAGGGAGTAGTATTCAACATGTCATGACATTGTATTCCTGTGCTTGTCTCATTTGTTTCTTAGAAATCTTGTGAATCGAAAATGCCCCAAGTTAAGTCATGCCCAACTTTTATATTCAGGATGCTAATGCATTATGATATAACCTCACCTTTCACGGCTCATTTAGGTCGAATGGTTTTCTAGATTCAGTTACAAACTTTTGGAGCCACTTCACTTCATGGACTCCTTCCTGCTTGTAGGCAATGATGCTAAGTAACTATGTTTTTTCTCTTTTGCAGCATTACGGTCTAGTAGACTGCAACATAACTGCCAGACACAATGCCAAAATATAAGCTTGGCGTGGAAGTTGTGGGTGCTCGTGGTCTGATGCCTAAGGATAGCCAAGGTCCCTTGAGCGCCCGTGTCCAGCTTCGCTTTGATGGCCATCGGCTCTGCACGGCCGTTAGGGAGAATGATCTAAACCCGGTGTGGAATGAGCGTTTTTACTTCGACGTGTCTGATCCATCAACTCTTGACGAGCTTAGTCTTGAAGCATATGTCTACCACGTCGTAAAATCCACTGAAGGCAGTGACGGATCCTCCTCCTTCCTTGGCAGGGTCCAAATTGCCTGTTCCACAATCGCGGACCTCTCTGATGTTGTAATATCACAATACTACAAGTTGGAGACGCGCTCGCTGCAGAAGCATTCACTTCTCCGGTGTGTCAGTGGGAAGTTGGGTTTGAAATTATACCTCGCCACCAGTGATTCCTCTGTCAAAGCTTCGGAACCTCCTCCACATCGGCTGATGGATAATGTGATATGCTCCTTCTCAGCACCACTGTTGCAGGAGGATCATACTCCAACACCGCATGATATACCATTACAATATTTGAAAGAAATCACAAACAACTTCTCTGATGAGCGAATCCTTGGTCAAGGTGGTTACGGTGTGGTATACAAGGTAGTGAGATTATAGCATGTCGTTGTTGTCTGGTTTTTTTTTTCCGCTACATTATAAAGCTAATCCACAAACCCATATACTATGTATTAATAGGGTGAGACTTTTAAACAGGGAGTGCAACGAAATGGGGAAGCAATTGCTGTCAAGAAAATCGTGTCTTTCTTAATTTCAAGCCAGAAACAATTTGAAAACGAGGTCTATCATCTTATGATGCTTAAGCACCGCAATATAGTGCGATTTGTAGGCTACTGCTACGAAACAAAAAATGAGTGTTTAGAGTACAATGGGAAATATGTTTTTGCTGAGATGGTGGAAAAGTTAATTTGCTTGGAGTATATGCCCAACGGAAGCCTTGATAAGTATATATCGGGTAAGTCATTCAATATGGAATGTTGTTTCTCGGTTTGAGATTCTAGCTTGTGAGGTTTGAACTTTGCTCTGCAAAACTTATTTTATCCACATATACTAATTAAGTGTCAAAACGGATAGTCATTTGATGCTGATATCAATCAATAATGGACAACTGAGAACACGCTGTGATGTTTTATAGACATCATGCTTGATTATATTATCTGGAGAACAACCACAAAGATTTTCATGTGACATCTGTGAGAATGCTCTTCTACTAATAATTACCAATGTAGATGAATCTTCTGGACTTAATTGGAGCACACGCTATAAAATAATCGAGGGGATCTGCTATGGTTTACACCATCTTCATACAGAAATTGATAAGCCTATTATTCACCTGGACCTAAAACCTTCAAACATATTGCTCGATGATGGTATGGTGCCGAAAATCACAGACTTTGGTCTATCAAGACTGTTTGGTCAACAAACTATTTGCACCTCATCTCGTGATGGGACATTGTAAGTTAACGCCACTTGTTAATACCGTGCATTTTTTTCATGAGAAGTTTGTATTTTCATTAGACTTTTTAATACTTCAAAATTGTATATGTGTTGTGATTCAGTGGTTACATGGCACCGGAATTTTTGCACGGAGGTACAATGACACCAAAATCAGATATATTCAGTTTGGGTGTACTGATCTTGGAGGTCATAACAGGACATAGGGACTACCCCGACGTTACTAGAACACCTTCAGATGACTTTATTGAGCTTGTAAGGAAAATTTCCTTACGTTTCAAGATGGAGGTCTTTCTTTCAGAGACGGTGACACATTAGATCTTCTACACACTAAAGTTGCACATGTTTGTTCTGATTCTACAGACGGTTGAGAAATGGAGAAATGTGTTGCAGAGATCACCGGCGTATGGATCCCTAGAAACATGTTGCAAGCAAATAAAGAAATGCCTCCAGGTAGGTTTATTATGCGTGAATCCTGACCGCACCAAGAGGCCTCCAATAGCGAACATTATCAGTGTGCTCCAAGAATCTGAAAGTATCGGCTGTGACATTAGCAACGAGGCTGCGTTATGGGTGGACCAGGTATATATATGATCACTCAACGGTCATGGATATTATTTGTTACCACTTTTCATTGACTTTCAGCAATATGGGTAAGCCATCGCACCTCTAAGGATACACTCCAGAAACTATGTATCTAGTATCTGAGGAGCTTGCGTTCATATGCAGAATTGCAGTGTGGTAAGAAGACACTTGTATAAGTGACCGTGGATCGATGCAGACTATGAGAGGCCGGATGGCTGGAGAATATGATTGATCTGCACTCCTCCACTTTGTGGTTTTCACACGGTCGTACGCTAAAACTGATAGTGGTCGTTGGTTGAGGTAGTAGAGGGCTAGGGGGAGGCTTATGGTCGACTCCTGCGTGTAGTCTTGCAAGTTACAAGTGTCCTTAAAATGTTTCATCATGCAGCCGAGCTAATCTGATGACTGAATGCTTGGCCTTGGATTGTTGTTATTGAAGTCAGGGACAGTGACTGTGTTTCGCTTCTTACCCAAGTATGAAGTACTGGAGTATGTATGTATACAACTGTCGGAATGTACAGCAGTGCGGATCCAGTGGTCTAGTCATTAGTTCAAACTTCTATATAGTGGCTCCAACCAGGACAAAAGAAGGGCATTTGTCCCGGTTGGTGCCACCAACCGGGACCAAAGAGCGGGATTGGTACCGGTTGGTGCCACCAACCGGTTCCAATGCACCTCTTTCTGCAGCTGTTTTTAATTAGTCCCACCTCGCCAAGCGAGAGGCACTCACAGCGGTTTATAAGCCCTGAGTGCAGAGACGATGAAGAAGAGGCTCAATGCTCACCTGCACGTTGCTTAGCTTCAAGCCTTGAGGATTAGGGTAGACTGCACGATGCTGTGTGCAGTGCAGTTTACACTATTCGAAAGGCTTGAAGCTAATTAACGAAAGATTACGCCTCTTTTTATTTTTAATGACTTATTACAACTCAGAAATAAAAAAAAAAATAAATATAGCAGAAAAACTATATAAAAACTACTCAGAAATAAATAGAAGAAAAAATAGTTGTGATTAACTTTACTAAAAAATGAGCATAGATGCTTATTTTTGATGACTTATTACAATTCAGAAATAAATAGAAGAAAAAATAGTTGTGATTAACTTTACTAAAAATGAGCATAGATGCTTATTTTAATGACTTACTACAACTTAGAAATAAAAAGATAAAAATAAATATAGCAGAAAAGAAAAAATATATAAAAAAACTACTCAGAAATAAATAGAAGAAAAAATAGTTGTGATTAACTTTACTAAAAAATGAGCATATATGCTTATTTTAATGACTTATTACAATTCAGAAATAAATAGAAGAAAAAATAGTTGTGATTAACTTTACTAAAAAATTAGCATAGATGCCTATTTTTAATGACTTATTACAACTCAGAAATAAAAAAATATAGCAGAAAAGAAAAAATATATATAAAAAACTACTCAGAAATGAGCATAGATGCGCTTATAGAGAAAATTCAACCTAAATTCATAATAAATTTCTACTAACTTCAGAGAAATTCAGTATGAATTTAGGTTAAATTCCCTGTATAAGGGCATCTATTTTCATTTTGAGAGGAGTTCAACATGGCAGATAGGGAGGGGCTTATAAACCGATCTGAGCCCCCTTCGGTCGGCGAGGTGGGACTAAACTCTGGCCGCAACGAGGACCAAGCCTTCAGTCCCGATTGGTGGCATGAACCGGGACTAAAGGTCAGCCTTTGGTCCCGGTTTATGCCTCCAACCGGGATCAATGGTGGTGGGCCAGGAGCGAGGCCCATTGTTCCCGGTTCGTCCCACCAACCGGGACCAAAAGGTCCAGACAAACCGGGACCAATGGCCCACGTGGCTCGGCCGGCCCCCGGGGCTCACTAATTAACCGGGTCCAATGCCCCCATTGGCCCCTGTTCTGGATTGAACCGGGACTAATGGGCTGGCCCGGCCTGGACCATTGCCCCCTTTTCTACTAGTGTTTGTTTGAGTGTTGTATTTGATGGCTTGGTGTTGTAGACTCTTAATAATAATAGTAGCTAATGAGGAATATTGTTTTAATAGAGGGCGGAAAGGTTGCGCCTTTTGGAGTATATGCCGAAAAGAAACCTTGATAAGTATCCATCTATTATGATGTTTCTTTGTTTCATCCTCATTTGAGATCATAGTTTGTTTAGTTACCGTGCATGTAACGGAACCGCGTCAAATGCCACATCTGAATTTGTCTTTTTTGTTTCTATTTTTGTATTTCGAATTTGGATCTGATTTTTTAAGGGTTGTCGATATATGTGTTGTGAACATCCATGATTTTTTTTAAAGAATTTTTTGACATATTTAAATTCGAAGTTTGCAAGTTTGCATACTTTCACCTTGCTGTATGCATGCAGCGAGCGAGCAATCACACGAGATGGGTGTGCAGTGAGGTGCGGAAGGACGACCAATTCTCCGTTGTCGCGTTTCACCGGATTAATTCTTCCTTTCGTTTCGGACTACTTTTTGTTTTCAGCAGCACGCTCTAGCTAGCGTGTTCCCTTGTGCTTTAATTCTTCTGCCAGTTAGAAAGAGAGTTCCTGTGTAAATCGACCGCTTAAACTCTCCAACGATATATAGGAAAGTTGATGGTTGCGCTTACTACCGACGTGAGTGGAGAATATCCAGTCAAATGTGCCTACTAATATGTGGATGACAACACACCTTGTACTGGCTGGAGCACCGCGCTTCCCGCTGCATACTAATACGTGGACAACAGTACCCCCGTCTACTGGCTCACAAACTCTGCTCTTCCGTCGCGCGAGGGTGTTGATCGGGCCCTCTCCGCAACCGCCAACGCCACGGAGCAGTCCTCGTCTTCTCCGGCCCCAGTCGACCCGCCCTATCGTACCAGGACTTTGTATTCATCATCTCATAGGTACCAAACCTGTTGCTCCGTTATAATTTGTTCCCACGGGTCTAATCCAAGTTCTGTAATGTTTCCTTCTCTACACCCCATGTATCCAGTTTGGTGCGGATTTGTTTGTTGCTTGCCTAATTCTGATTCATGCCTAGCAGGGCTCTAGTTATCTGCGTTGGTAGATTGCTCCGTCTGCAGCAGAGGCAATGGGGACATGTAAGTTGATAATAACGGTCGAACTTGCTCGTGGCCTGATTCCCAGGGATGGGCATGGTTCTCCCAGTGCCTACGTCGAGCTTTTCTTTGACGGCCAACGAATCCGCACGACTATCAAGGAGGAAGACCGGAACCCGGCATGGAACGAGAGCTTCTGGTTCGACGTGTCACCGGATCCATCTAATATTCATGACCTCGTTCTTGAAGCTAGTGTGTATAACACCAACGAACCAATCCAAGGTCGCGGAAACTATTTTCTTGGCATGGTCACACGAAATGTGGCCTCATTCCACCGCTTCTATGAACCCACACACAGACAACAAGCAGCCCTTTATCCACTGGAAAGGCGGCGTGGGATGCCCATGGTTGGTGTGAGAGGGGAATTGCTTCTAAACGGATACATCCTTGATGTGAGCCCCATCAGAGCTCCCATCCCGTCTTCAGCACCAATGGGCTTACGTGTGGAGGTCATAAATGCTACTGACCTCAAGCCAGTGGACTACCCGGTCGTTGTTACTAAAACATCTTCAAATGACTTTATCGACCTTGAAGACTTTTTACTCACATTTCAAAAGGCATGTCTTTGTTTCATAGATATGATGTTGTGTTTTACCCTTTGCGCACTAACATTCTAGATGGTTGTTCTGATTCTGCAGACTCTTACAACATGGAGAAATGCGTTACAGAGATCACTGGGGTATGGATCCCTAGAAACATACTACGAACAAATAAAGAGATGCATCCAAATAGGTCCAATGTGCATGAACCCTAACCTCTCCAAGAGGCTTCCGATAATGAAGGTTATCCGTATGCTCCAAAGATCGGAAAGTATCAGCTGTGACAGCAGCAATGAGACAACAACATAGTTGTAGGATAGGTATGACTTACTGTTGTATTTCGTTGTAAGGTCTTTTGTGAATACTTAATAAAGTGGCTGCATGCATCGCCCAGATGCAGAGGCCGGGGGTCTTCCTCCTTTTCTAAAGAAAAGATATGACTAACTTAATTGTAATGCACATTATCACAACCCTTGAGAAGTACAAGACCTAACTATACCTTAAATATTTGTATCTCGTAGCTGAGAACCCTTTGCATTTATATGCAGTGTGGCGAGCCGCTGGATGACCCTTGTAAGAGACCATGCATGGGCAGGCATTATCTCGATCGGCTTCTTTGCGAATATTCTCGGTTGTGTAATGTGATGAATGGTTTGCATTGGATGGTGTATCTATTGTTGAACTTGGATATGATTTAGGGGCAGCTCTGGTGTTGCACCACGTATCCAATTTTGTATATTTTTTTATGGAAGGAATATGTGTTTATCGGTCGATCCGATGGAACCTCGTTAATGGCATTGCGTGTTTGCCTGGGGAGTTAACCCTTGTTTCACTTTCGGGTTTATAAGTCGGTCGTACCCACTGTAAACTAGCAAGGTGGAACTGAACATGCCACCTCGTGTCACTAATCAAGCAAAGAGAGAAACCACCATGAGGCCCAACTCGTCACACCACAGCCCAACATCTATTTTATCACGGCCCATCTTCTCACATGGGTCACGTCAAACCTCCAACTTTTTTTACTTGACCCGGAACACTGCCCTTCCTTAACAGAAGAACCGAAAGTGTATGCGAGAAAGAAAGAGTTGCTGCTTTTCTTTTTTACTTTAAGCGAAACAAAACAATCAATGGTAGTCGCCACGTTGATCATGATTTAATCATATTAATCATCGAATCTATTATAAATAAATAAAAACCACCCTAGGCTTAGATTCACCATCTTGATTGATTTGATCAAGATGACGAGTTAGGCCTGGGGAGCTGTTAACCCCTGTTTCACATCTGGGTTTATAATTCGGTCGTACCCACTGTAAGAGCATCTCCAAAAGAAGATGCAAATTTGGAGATGTAAAATAGGAGATGTAAAAATTTACATCTTTACAAGGTGCTTCTCGCATCTCGAAAAAAAGGACCAACTCCAACAAATGATGTAAAACGGAGATGTAAAAGTGGAACTCCAACAGGTGATGTAAACTGGAGATGCAAAACCAGCCGGCCACCGCGCAGCCGCTGTAGCTGTTGTACAGCCGTTGTATAGCCGCTGTTCATCAGCCACACAATTTGAAATAAAATATCCGATAATCAACTAAAAAATTGCACATGTCCACAATATCAAATTATTACATAGTTCATCAAATCCACAAGATCAAATGCAACACACATACAACATAGTTTTGCACAATACACAAACAAATAAATGAAACTAGGCGCCTCTCTCGCCATGATATTTCCAATACTCCTCCATCAAACTTCTGAAGTTGATAGTGTGAATCGGAGTCTCTAATTCCCTTGTACACCTTCAACTATGAAGGATTTTATTGCACATGTCCACAATATCAACTATGAAGGATTTTATTGGCATATGCCTATATACGAGCACGACACTCTTAAATTATGTCAGGTCTAACACATGGGCGTCACATACTAGTGACGTGGCCAGGCTACTAGTAACTCCTTAATAGTGATGTTCGCTATACCCCGTGCCACTCGTTTTTTTTTGTCACCCAGTCCCAGAGTACTAGTAGCGTGATTTATAGTGACCCGCTGCCATCTATAAGCACTTTCCTACTAGTGTGAGGTTCTAGCAACCCGTGAAGGTTGTTTGTGATAGTTTTTCATAATAAACTTGACTTCTGAACAAATGTTTACAAACTTGCATCTTGCTAATGACATATGCTCATGGTTTTAGATAGAGCATTTTAAACAATTATAATCTTATTTGAACTTATTGTGTACGTCGTACTCATCATTTGCATCTCGAAATTCTTGCTTAGACTTTGAAGAGCTGGTCGAAGAGGAAAATGGAGCATACGACGAAGGGATTGTCTATTATGAAGCACCAGACTTACCGTAGGAGTCGACAACATGATCGATATGTATGTGATGTCGTCGATCCAGTTATTTACTTAGTTAAATATTTCTTAGTTAAATCCATATTCGACGACATGATCGGAGTCCCCTTCGACGTGCTTCCGCTTCTTCCCCTTGTGCATTGCCAATAACATTGCAATGTCCTCTTCTTCATTTAAATCAAATTCCTCGTCCGACAAGGAATCGTCCACAAAACAGGAGTCACACGAGCTCATCTACAATGTGGAAAATCACCGTCAAACTATTTTCCACACCCAACAAAAAAACATCAAGTTTCATTTTCTTTTACCTTCGGAATTTCACCAAACACCTTGCCAGCAGGGTGGACGAAATCGGCCGGCTATGAGTTGGGCAGTCGTCGGCGGTGACGGTTGTGGGCGGCGGCAAGTGCACAGCAGAAGAGACGCATGCACATCGGCAGGAGCTCCACGCGGCAGGTGGGCGGCTTCGCACTACCGGATGAACGGTCGAGCCTCACGGCAGTCGGGCGGGCGGTGTGGCGTGCCTCCACTACTCCGATGGGCGTCTAGGCATGGATGAAGCCTGCCTCATCATAGACCTCGCCGGGGAAGGCGTTTTACCCAGCCGTAGCTGCTGGAGAAGCTTCGATTCGGCGGCAGTCGAAAGTGAACCGGCGGTGGACGGGGGGGGGGAGGCAAAGTCGTGACGGGCCCGGCAGGGGGCGGCGCCGTCGATTTGGTGCGGATTTGGCCGGCAGCAGAGTCGGGCAAGCACTGGTTGCGCGGAAGGGTAAGGAAGTGGCAGTTGGGCGGCGGACGCGTTCTTGCATCTCTTGTAGGTGGAGATGCAAATTTGCACTACGAGGTGTTGGAGTTTACATCTCCGAGAGGTGGTGATGTAATTTGTTTTGCATCTACACCATCTGTTGGAGCGGCGTTTTCAGGCTGCGAAAGGTAGTTATTTTTTCATCTACATCTTTTATTGAAAATGCTCTAATCTAGCGAGGTGGTTAAGCAGAAAGAGAAACCACCGTGCGGTCCCACTCATCATGCCACGGCCCAACATCCATTTTCTCACCGCCCATTTTCTCACATGGGTCACCTCAGACCCTGAACCTTCTGTTTGGACATGACTCTGAACTCTGCCCTACACTCGCCGTTAACTGAACAACGGAAAGTGTATGCAAGAGAGAAAGCCTTGGGAACATTGTTGCTTGTGTAAAAAAAAAGTAAGAGGCAAAGTGATTTTCCAACAATGATACAACAATAAAATCCTTTATATTTGACTTCCTTTAACTGATTGTGTATCTTCTTCAATTCCCCCTTCAGTTCCATATTCCAGTCGACGGAACGGGTCTGTCCCCCCAATTGAGAGGCTTCCCGAGTTCTCCACAGGATGCGGCAATTTGAGCTCCCAAGCCCCCCAAAAAAAATAAATTAATTGAGTCCTCTTATTGATGCCTCTCATGCAAATCGAGACGACCGTTGGCAAGCTGGGTCGGAGCAGCGCCGTTTGTAGCAGCATACCGCCGCCATCTCCCCTGCTTTGGTTCCGGCAATGAAGAACAAGGATGGGGGCAGCCTGGAGCTGCAGCAGCGTGGCGCTTGATCTGCTCGCGGGGTAGAAGGTACGGGCAGGGGGCGATCTGTCTGTTGCGTCTCTAGTTCGCTGCCACATGCAGCACCTCCGTTTATCTACGTGGTGCGCCCTGCTCAACCCCGAGGCCCTCCATGGAAGAGTCGGGGCGGCAGGGAACAACGAAGGAGCGTGCGAAGGCAGCCGACAGGAGGTGTTGTGCCAGTGGGAGGCTTGGCTGGGGAGAGCGGCGGCGCGAGTATAGAGAGAAATGAGAATTGAGGCTCTGTTGTGCGTGCGTGCAGAACATGGGAGGACAGGGGCAAGGGGATAAGGCAGCGGAAATTAATTCGAAAAGTCAGTAGGGGCCTTTTCCCTAATGTCCCTTGACCCTAAAAAGAAGGGAATTAGTTCGCAAAAAAGTCCAAGAGTCCCTACCGTAATTTTCCGTCTACGCATGTTTTTTCATTGAACACCAATTGCGTGACCCCCAGCACCCACGACACTGGTAATATAACGATTAGTGGCATGCCTACATACGAGCACGCCACTCCTAAATTATGTCAGGTCTAACACATGGGCGTCACATACTAGTGGTGTGGGCTATACCCCATGCCACTAGTTTCTTTTGCCACCCAGTCCGAGAATACTAGTGGCGTGACTTTTAGTGATTGTAATACTAACTGTGTAATAGTTGGACCCACACTGTCTTTATTGTATCACTCTGGGGGGATGTAGTATTTGCGGAACGGTGTTCCATGGGTGTTATATTAGTGACTTGCACAATACAATATGATGTGATGTGTTGCATCATCACAAATGGTATCAGAGAAATTTCTTTGACCTTAGGTTTGAAACCAAGTGAAACTAAAAATCCTGTAAGGGATAGGAAACGTTAGAGTTTAATTAGGACTAAATTTTCTATTCATATGGTTGATGTTCACTTCATAATAACATTATCATATCACTAGTGATGATTATTTACTTATAAGTTTACATTATTATTGATAAGCTTTGTTTTGTGTACAGTTAGGATGGATAACTACTATCTGTATATGGGGGTGAGGGATGCCTCATTAATTGTTTTAAGGAAGAATGGACGAATCTCTTGTGACAAATGATGGCAACACTTGGTGTCAAAGCCAAAGATTTTTTTCCTAGTGATCTGGATATGAATCCATAAGGAACCTAGCTCTGGAAGTTCTATAGAACATATATCTTCCATGTGGCATAGTTCTATCTTTCCTTGTTTGTTTACTTCTCTCATGTTGTTTTCCTAGTATTTTCTTGCTAAGTTAGACATATTCAAAACATTAGTCTATTTCGGTCACACTATACAAAGGGGAGCATATCACAAAATTACACCCATCCAAATTAGCCAGTGAGAGGATCTAGAATAAGAACATCTCACGAATCCTTTCATTATTCTACCATTACTGGTTTAAGTTACTACCTTCATAGATTTAGGTGATTAAATGTGTTCATTAACCGAAATTGGTATACTCATATTACCATGCAACTTACAAAGTTCCTTATATTTAAACATAGACATCCAGGCAAAGAATTCAATAGCGGGCTTACATATTCCACCCCATCACTATTTAACATTTTGGTTGAAAACACAAGAACCATATTTAATTAAGAATTTTCTTGTAGTGTGGACGAAATGTCAAAGAAGTTAGGATGTTAACTTGTGGTGACATCATGCAAAAAATTTAGGCCTTGTGTTAGTACCAATAGCTTCGGGGCTAGGTTGTTAACCTAGAGCATGATCTTGACAGATCAATTAAGATCTCCCCCAGCAAGATTTTTTTTCAAAACTTGATGATCGAGTCCACAAGCACATATCTTGATGTCATGATGTTTTTCTGCTTCACAAAACTATGTTGTTATTTCAATATTTTAAATAAAATTTGTTCATAATTTAGCATATCAACTTATTTTTTAGTAGATTGGATCATATTTTTAAATACATTTTGCTCATAATCTCGGTATTGGATGTTCTGAGTCCATTGGGATCATGCACGCCTTTGTTGCGCATGCAATGATTTAACTACGAAAATTATTTCATAGCCCTTCATGTGCTTCTTACAAATTTTATTCTTATTTCAGCAAGATATTGTTGTTGTCGACATGACATTGTCTACTTGGTCACATTATGAAAGAAATGTATAAATATGAATCTGTCTATGATGTAAATGAACCCGATGTTCTAGTATACTCCTTGTGCATGTGCAAAGAAATATTTGTAATGTGTTGTGAAATTTCTGTAATGTGACGAGGAAAATGCTCAATGCAAACTTTAAAAACCAAAATTATGTTGCAGGTAAGTTGTCCACTACCGATGCGCTTCAGAGTTGGTCATAGAGAAAGTAGAACTCCATTTATGTTGGGGCACCTCATTGGCAATAGATAAAATTTCCATTTTGGGTGTGCTCTTTATATTAGTGATAGGGTTATAGGGTGACGAAGACTTTCTCCATTCTGAAGGTTTTTTTACCTCTGTTCATAGTGTTGCTCTGTGCTAGTGTCATTCACACTTGGAGGACTAGACTATCTCTAACATTTACCACCTTTTATCTTCATTTATTATCATGAACTTAAAACCACAAAAAAAATCACTCATGAATCTTTACATCAATTATAGTTATTATGACGCAACTTCTACATGCCACTTCCTTTAGCTCCTCATGGATTTGACACATTACTTATTGAAACATGCTATATATAATTGACCGACTAAACTTATGGGTATCAAGTGACTACCTGAAATTAAGTATTGCATACATTAACAAAAATTATCTCGTGAGAAGAATGAAAAACAATTGATGAACATAAGTGGATCAATTATCTCAGAATAGGAACATTCCAAGTCTACGTAAAATATGTTGCCTCATGAGCGTCTTGGTAAATGTAAATATCAATCATTATATTTACCGCCTTCATGATTAGAAATATATGTTCACCATGAGGTCTCCAGAAAGTAACTTAACCACTTGTTAAAATCCCTTTCTCCTCGATAACTTATAGAATAGTGCTACTAAGGATTGTCTGAGATAACTCGGAAAGCGACTTCCTTCATTGGGCTCCAGACAAATAGCATGTTGGCGTAGGAAGCCTGCTTACAATTGCTTCGTGATGCGTAATGGATCCTTAAGAACTATTTCTGCGTATATCTACAAAAATTTGAGTATGTGAATGTTTCGGCATAGAAGGATCTTGGAGTTGAATCACAATGTACCATGGTTAAGGATGAGCCAAACAGAATGGTTTGTGTGACCGATTATACATTTCTTATTGGTGGAGAATCACGCCCAAACTGAGGGAAATGTGCCTTTGAAGTCAAATAAGAAATGCCACCAATAAATCATGCAATCTTCCCACAATGTAATAACAAATTTCCATGTTAGGATAAAAATATCCTTTTGATTACAATTACAAGGATAGAGTACATGCCAATTCACACACTGAGACATACACCCACACATGAGTATACCTCATAATCCCATGCTAGAGATGACATGGGCCGGTGATAAATATTCTTTCAGTAAGCAAGTGACAAAATTTGATGGTTTTGACTCTTGAGGTACATGAATGAACAAATTAGAGTTGAGGACCAATAATAGATTATCACAATAGTTTAGACACCAAAATAAATTTTCCATACTTAATAATGATAGTAAAATTTGTATTATCGCTAGAAACTCTCTTTAATAATAACATACACCATGCATGTCTGAATACTTCTAGTCTTTATGATATACATATATACACACACAAACTAGACTACTTCATGAAGGACAAAAAGACTGGACATTTGCCTAACGTTTCTGGAAGTTCAAGACTTTGATAGAGTAGGCAAAGACGAAGTAGAACCCAATGGCGTAGGAGAAGTGGGCTAGCACAACATAGCCAAGGAAATCATGATTGATTCCCAAATTATCCTCTAAGAATTTCTTCACAACTATGGGGCTCCCTCCGGGGATCGAAAGAGAATTGTTGTTCTCGCCAAACTGTGATGCAACAACGCCATAGATGGTCCAGGATACTGGGTTGGCCCAATAGTACCACCTCCACCAAATTGGAATGGCCTGCAATAATAACAACAACCATCCATCACAATGATCCTCAGTTACTGAATTTGGCCGACTGGAGATGTATCTTAGCTTCCTTACCGGTCTGACGATGAGGAACCCAGCAAACAAGTTCCAAAGAGGGAGTACAAAGGATATGATTATGTTTGCAAGCAGCGCAGATGGGGTCAATGCCACCAACATCATGCCAAACAATGAGAAGTAGTTGAAACTTGCAATTATGAAGAATAGGAAATAAAAGAACTTGTCAGCTTTCCACTCATATCCAATCATCGAATAGATGATGATTGTGTATAGACACCCCTGCAGGATGTTGTAGATGATCTCCACGCCTGTCTGAACGAATCAAAATTTGCACAGTGTTGAGAATGAATGAGTTTAGATTTGGTAATATCCAAAATGTTCAACAAACTGCTGCATTAGAAAACGACACAAGCGAAATCAAACCTTTCAGCACCTGTAACTTATTGAACTCATTGGATTTATTCTTTGATTGGAAAGCATACTAATGTGTATTCTCTTATTTCTCAAGTTTTGGATCTTCCCTAATCTCAGGGTTGTTAATTGTCTCCAAGTTTAGTAGCTAATTAACAGGGAACCATATCAACTTTGGAAGTTCTGCTCCATATATTTTGAATAGGATGGTGTCATACTATTTATCCAAACAATAAAACTTCAATCAAAACGAGACCAGACTAAGAATATGAACAAAATACCTGAGCTAACGCATAGGATAATGGAGAGTACATCCCCGCCGCCCTTTCTCGGTAGAAAACTGTTCGCTCTATTGCCACAACGGGTTGAACTGTGATACAATTAGAAGCCCCAAGGAAGAAGACAGCAGCATAAGTGGCTCCAAGTAGATTGAACAAATCTTGTTGTGATTCTCTGCCCACAAATCAAACACAAGAAAAGTATTAGTGCATCCATAAGAGATAATGTATCATCTTTCAACAACACTGCTCTCAAATCTCAACTATAGCAACACAATGGGATCATACAGTTTTGTTCCTTTTTTCCAAAATACAGTGCCAAATACAAGACCATTGAGCACCGTCATAAGATAGCGCATGACATTGTAGGGTGGATTCTTCCAATAAGATTTGTATTGCTTCCAGAAGTTTGCAATACACTGGTTGTAGAAATTCTGAGAATACTTTGTAGGAAATGAAAGATCCTCATAGCCTGGCAGGGGAACACTCAATTCCTTAATAAGTTCTTGGTTTTCCCTGGTAATTATAACAAATGTGAACTGAATGTTGATAGTATGAATTAAAAAATGCATTCTTGGTGCTCGTTTCAGCATAATGTGTATGTAATGTAAATTACAACCACTGGTTCAAAATGGCGAAGAGTTACCTTCAACAAATGAGGTACTTACATATAAAGAGGAGAATTAGCATAAATTTCAGCAAAATTTATTCCCAAGCGAGCCTCAGCAAGAGGGGAGCTAACTTCCAGCATCCATGTCGCTGGATTATAACCTTCTGTGATCTTTGCGACACCTGGAATTGCCTGCAATTTAATGACAAACTCATCGTTTATTTATTTCTAATTTTGCTAACCCTCCAAAGAGATTGATACCTATTTAGTCTTCAATTGCTTTTCTGATCCCACTAGTATTTGTAAGAATGTATTTAACTAAAAAATTAGTGAAATCCTGGCTAGCCCAAACCAACACATGTACGTAAAGTATCACCTCAAAATATTCAACTAGTTTATGAGAGTGGCGACCAAGTTCGCCAGCATAAATAACCTGCCCTCCTCTTTTCAACAGTAGAAGCTACAGAAGGAATCAGTTGAGAGTTAGATAAGGGAGAAATATATAGAAATACAGGGATACATATACATAAATGTACATTTCTATATATATATATATATATATATATATATATATATATATATATATATATATATATATATATATATATAGAGAGAGAGAGAGAGAGAGAGAGAGAGAGAGAGAGAGAGAGTACGTCATCGAAAGACTCGAATATATCGATGCTGGGTTGATGGATTGTGCAAACCACGGTACGCCCAGTGTTGACTGTATTTCTCACCACCCGCATGACAATTGCGGCTGCTCTAGCATCAAGCCCAGAAGTTGGCTCATCCATGAATATGATGGAAGGATTTGATACTAGCTCCACTGCAATTGTCAATCTCTTTCTTTGTTCAGTCGATAACCCGTCAAATCCAGGGAGACCAACCATAGTATTACGCAACACATCGAGCTCTACAAGGGTCATGACTTCCTCCACAAACATCTGCGCGAGTGAAGATTTATGTTTTAACCAGAAACATTTACTGTTTGAAGTTTCTTGTATATAGAGCACTTCATCTCTACTTGTGCTGAATATATACCTTTCTTGTTTTTTCGTCAACATCTGATGAAAGACGTAGCCAAGCAGAGTAGAGAATGGATTCATATACAGTAACATTGGGTGAATGGATGTCAGTCTGTTCGCAATAGCCACTAATGCGGGCAAATGTTTCTTGGTTTTTGGGGTAACCAGACAGGGTGATACTTCCTTCAATAGATCCACTAGTTTTCCTTCCAGCTAGAACATCCATTAGAGTGGTTTTTCCAGCTCCACTCATGCCAACTAGTGCTGTCAGAACAGCTGGCCTGAAAGCACCACTAATATCAGTGAGAAGCTGGAGACGATTTTCTGCGAAACCTTGCTCCTTCATTTCCTGAAACACAGGATGACACATTATAATGCTAGGCCTAAAATATGTTTTTTCAATGTCTAAAGATAAAGTTCTCACAGAAGTGACGAATTTATGTCTTAACACTATATGTGCGAGAGGAGGAAGGTAGGTAGGCTTACCGCAGGCATGTCCACGAAATAGTTTATATGGTTGAAAGAAAGTGAAAGAGGATGAAAAGGCAAGGCAATTCCTGAATGAGTTGGCGTATTTGTGTCTCCATTAGTACCTACAGAAATTGCAAGTCCAAATGGTGACTAAATATTATTTTTAAGGCGTTAATAAGCTTGATAAATATTACATCAACTAATTATAAAATGTTACAATAGTCTAACATAGATACTTAAAAAGGAACTCACCCATAGGTATTGAAGATGTCACACTAGATGATGCATTGGCTTCCGACATTTGATCTCTACTTGTCTCATTATCATTCTCTTCATCCAGATCTAGTGTGTTTGAGTTGCCGCTAGCTAGAAGTTAAACAATTTATGCAATGTAAGTACCTAGCTCTTCAAGCAATCATACAATAATCTCAATGAAAATAAAATAATGGTACTCACGGCTCAAGTACGCAAGGGACAAAATGTACAAGATGTTGAACAAAATAGCAAATCCTATCACGGCTCCTATTGAAAGCCAAAAGCCTGAGTCACCAGTAAAGAGTCCTTTCGATTTAAGAATTGCCTTTCCTACCGTTGGTTCATGAATAGAAATGTCGTTGTTTGGCTGTAATAACATTGAAAGACATGCATTAGTTGGGATGTGCTCTCCTCTTACAATACTAGGATGTAATGGTTTCTTAGTTTAGAGGGACTAAAACAAAAAATATTGGATCCGCAGAAAAACTTACAGTTGCCCACCTACTTGCAAGGAATTCATTGACAGATAATGCATTCTGACTGTACATCATCGGAGATGACCAATAAGCCCAGATCCACCATGGTCTGATGTCACCTGTCCGTATAATATTTAGGAAGGGAGAAGGTCACTTTCATCCATGAAAAGAGTCCCGCTTCGGTACAACCCCCCTTCACAAAACGTATAAGGATAGTATGGTCTTTTCAGAGAAACGTATACCCACCTCTGGGTCTTTTTTGGGGACGTACGCATACGCGTTTGCACATCCTGTCCGCCTCCCCTCCCTCATGGGCCGGCCCATTTTACAATTTTCTTTTGCTACACTTTTTTTTTCGCTAAAAAAAGGCCGGCCCATTTTACAATTTTCTTTTGCTACACTTTTTTTTTCGCTAAAGAAAGGATGTGTACGTGGGATTGGGATTCGAACCAGCAACCTCAAGGTTCAAAACCAATCATGATAACCAACTGGAAAGCCTACGTTTCGTTTGGTAATACATACTTGTTTACTCTTACTTCTTGTTCGCTAGTCGGTTTTTTTGGGGGTTTAGTTTCTTTTTCCTTTTTCTGTTTTAGTCAAATTCGTGAATTTACAAATCCGTCCATGTTTTTCATTTTTGTTTTTCTTTTCCAATCTGTCCGAACATTTTTGTTCCAAATTGCAAGAACTTTTTGAAAAACTCATGAGCTTTTTAAAATTGATGAATTTTTTTTTCAAACTCGGTGAAAATTTTCAATTTTGTGTTTTTTTCTCGAATTGATGAACTTCTTTTTTAAAATCGATAAACTTTTTCAACTTCTATGAACTCATTTTCAGTATTGATGATTTTTTTTCCAAATATATGACCTTTTCTTCGTTTTTCAGTGATTTTTCTTATTTTTTTGCGAACTTATGTTATTTCCTGTTTTTTTTTCAACCAAGCATGAATGCCTACTATGGGCACACACCCTTGGCGGAAAAAATAAGAGCGTGCTGACAGTATCGTAAGTAGTTCAAATCAGGCATGGATGGATGCCTATTATGTCCATGTCAAGCTATTGCAAAAATCCGTTCGAATTAGGCATGGGTCATTTATTCATAGTGCAAAAAGAACACCAGTTAAACGGGTGCCGAACTAGCCCAGTTAAACGGAAAAATAACTAAACTCGAGAAAGGAAAAAATGAAATAACGAAAAAAGGAAAGACAATATAATAAATAGATAAGGAAAAGTGCGACAGCCATGGCCCAACACGCCGTCGGGGCCTGTTGAGCGAGCCCAAGCATGCGACCTCGTTTTGTACAATAAGCAGAAAAATGGAATCTAAACACAAGCAGTAGGTTGTCCCGCTTGGTTGCTTTTGCTACCTACTCCCTCCGTTCGGAATTACTTGTCGCAGGTATGGATGTATCTAGATGTATTTTAGTTCTAGATACATCCATTTCTGCGACGAGTAATTTGGAACGGAGGGAGTATTAGAATAGGAGGTTTCGACTTCGAATCATGTTGCGTGCACAATTTTTTGATCTTAACCAATAAGAGAAAGGATTAAATGGGTTGGCCCGCACGCGTCGGCCGTGGCCCGTTAGGCGTACCTCTTTCTACGTACAGCGCGGATAGGGGCGGAAGCTTATTTGAAATAGGACCATCATGCCCTTTATTATGAAAGGGTATGGATCAATCCCAGCCCTTCATGTGTTTAGGGGGGTTGTACCGAAGCGAAAGTGCGATGAAAATGAAGTGCAGATTACTAACTTGTCGTGCTTAGCTAGTTAGTTAGATATAAATGATTTGGGTATGACATCATGCTTACCTCTAGGGATGAGAAATCCTCCAAATATGAAAATAAGAAGGATCACAAACATCCCAAAATTGTTGGCCATAACCATTGATTTAAAAATAGCAGCAAGAAATCGGAACAAAGCCATTGCCATTTGGTGAGTAGCAAACAAAGCTAAAAATTGACGAAAGAACCTATATTGAGGAGATATATGGATAACAGAGTTAAGATTTCGAAATTTCAAAATGAAAATGGTTAAGTGGGCACAAGGATTATACACATATGCTTACCTTCCTGCAGCAGGTGCAAAGCCCATCACATAGTACGTGAGTATGACCCATACCCCAGCCTCCATTAGGGAAATAGGAATTTTTAAGAGTATGTTTGCCAATGCAAAGGTCCACGGAGGGAAGAACAAGGAATCCCTTTGTTTGTAGAACGTAGGAAGCATCTTTATGGTCTGTTGTAGCTCAGCTAACCCATTGAACAAGATGGTGATTAAACTGAAAGTCAGAGCTCCAGAGAATTTGATACTGTCAGAAATCTGACCACTAGGCATATTTGTTCTGAGGAAGACAGTCATGGCCATGATCCCGAGGATGATCAACTGGGAGACCTTGAAGATGTAGATAAATGCGTTTCGCTTCATCAACAACACCTCTCTCGAGATCACTGCCTTGAGTGACTCCTTTCTAGATAGGCCATACTTCTTGGTGGTCAATGCAGCAGGATGGGTTTTGGATTTTTCGAAAGGGATTTGTAGCTCCTTGAGCATCAACTGGCCTACATGAAATGACTTGAAACGTTCAGCAAACTCTCGGACTGACACAAAAATATATTTTTCATGTTCAAGGTACCAATACTGTCTCTGGTCTTTCTTGGAAGTAACCTCTTGAAGGAAGTCAGCAACTCCTTTCCTCTGAGGGCAACGGAAACCAGAAGATTCAAAGAACTCCAAGATGTTCTCACGTGGCCCGTGGTACACTATGTAGCCTTCTGATAGCAGAATTATGTCATCAAACAGGTTGTATGTCTCAGGAGGTGGTTGTAGGAGGGAGATCATCACAGTCTCATTCATCACATGGACCAATTGCTTCACATATTTTACAATCTGAAATGTGCTAGAGCTATCCAAACCAGTGGAAATTTCATCCATAAACAAAGCCCTTGCGGGTCCGGTTAACATTTCCCCTGGCATCAACAAAAATAAAAAAAATTCAAATAATCATATAACATAGCTTAATGAGAAACTCCTTTTTCACAAGGAATTGAGCATTTGAGCTTATTATGTTCATGTGTATGTGCATACCTGTTGTGACACGCTTCTTTTGGCCACCAGAAATTCCTCTGATCATCTCATCACCGATCATGGTATCAGCACAAATGTCAAGCCCAAGAACCTGCCAGTGAGTTTTTTAATAGAATCGGTTAGCAAAATGTTGTTAGAGAGCTTTGTGACATTATCAGAATAGTCAGAAAATCTCACCTTTAGAGTAAGATCTGTTATAATATTATTCTCTTGTCCTTGTACCGCACTAGCTTTCATGTAAGCGTCAAGCTCAGGATCCGGCTTTATGCCAGCATCACGCTCCCTTCTAGAGAGCTCTGTAAGCATGTCATATCTCGCACCGACACCCAAGCAGCGCCTAGAGAAATCCAATGTCTCTCTTACAGTCATCTCTGCATTATGGAGATCGTACTGACTAACATATGCGCTGGTCCTCTCGGGGTAGAACTCGGAAAATGTATGGCCACAATATGTGATGTTGCCAGATACCTGCGATATCCATAAAATGGTGATTTTTGATATGCATCCGGCAAAAAGCATAAGAAATAAAAACAAGGCGAGTTAAAACCTTGAGTCTTTTGTCAAGCTTGCCGCTAAGGGCTCGCATAAGTGTGCTCTTTCCTGAAGAAGGAGGCCCAAGAAGAAGAGTCATCCTGAAAACAACATACATGTTGAATAATTTCCTTTGGAGATAATTATATACATTTAGAGCAAATCGACAAAAAAATAATTAGTGATTTTTCTTTCAGAAGATAAGGTTGGTTGGCACACACTGAGAATTTATTTTTGGGAACCCCTGGCCTATCAAAATACACCTATGACAAAGTGATATTGGCTCGTGATGCATGAGATGGCAGATAATGGGCCTGCTATATGGCTATTGTTGTTGATGGCATAGTTAGTCATAATAAAGAAGCAACAGCAGTAGCAGGAAGGAGAAAGAGAAGGAGATGATGACCTTGATGGTTTGAGGATGCCATTGATGTTGCGAAGTATGTTGATGGTTTTTTTGTTGGAGGATCCAAGTCGTCCAGTAAGACCCTGCGATGGCCATGCCAGGTGTTGCGTTGTGTAAGAAAAGAGGATTATGGCATTGCAGAAATAGTGAAGATTGGTACGGCATAAAAAAAGGGCGAGTAATCAACTACTCCCTTCGTTCCTAAATATAAGTCTTTGTAGAGATTACCCTATGAACCACATACGGATGTATATAGATGCATTTTAGAGTGTATTTTCACTCATTTTGCTAGTTCATAGTGGAATCTCTACAAAGACTTATATTTATGAACGGAGGGAGTACAAGCTATATGTAGTACTAGTTTTTGATCAAAGTGATAAACATTTGGTGGGATTGTCTTATATGGTGTTTGTTAGAGATATTTGCTCGAACACCTCCAAGGCGCCGCCCCAAGTTGACCTGCACTACTCTGCTCTTGAGGACCAATTTGTATTGAACATCACATCTATGTTTTGAGGAGTTCTCCATGGTGAGGTATGCGTTGAGCTCAGGGAAGGCCAGGGGAGCAAAGCAAGCAAGAAGAAGAAAGTGTGAATGGTTACCGAGCTCTAGGGAGTACTTTTAAAAATTATGTTTTGAAGTTCCCAAAAACTCTGAAAAAGCTTTGGATATAGTCAATGATGTCTATTGTAATCGTGCAAAATCTCAATTCAAACATTTTTGTATCTGTGCTGTACAGAAATAAAACAATCTTACAAAATTCAGAATATTAAAATGCACCGTTCACTATACTTAGATCTAGTACATTTTTTGTCATTTTTGTGTGACCGGAATACAAATAAAGTATTTCAAACTGAGATTTTCCACGCATATAGTATATGTCATTGAGTACACACAAACCTTTTTCAAATTCTTTTTACAGCTTTAAAACACGACTTTTGATATACTTTTTTTCAAAATAAATAGCTATATAGAGCTCGAACTCCATTTCGAGTTTCCGGTAAAAATCTGGTGACGTAGCAGCCCAATAAACAAAGAGTTGAACACTGGTCCAATGCGAGGGAGTGCACGTGAAGAGGAAACATTTTATTTGTCATGAATATTTTTCAGGCTCATACCCCTGAAGAGATTAGAACAAAGGACTCCACGTGCCGCTCCCGCCCAAGGCGACTTCGGTCCGGGTCGCCGTTACCTTACCCTAGCGCCCGCCCCTCCCCTCTTCTCATATGCGCCGTCACCGAAGGATGCTGCCCGGCAAAGGCCACACGGATGACGATGATGGCGTGGGATCTTCATGCGGCGACGACGAGTTCTTGGGCGACGGATCTCATCAGTCATCAGCAGTGCGGAGGAGCACTGGGTCGACGACGTCCTGTCGTGTGGCTGTGGTGCCTGGTGGGTGTAGGCGGCGTGCTTTAATTTGGTGGACCTCCAATTAGGGTTGCAGATTGCGGGGGCAGATGGCGTAGTTGTCTCGCACATCGCATCTGATGCCCTCGCACCCAGATCCAAAGCGACTTCGAGGGAAACCTCATATATCTATGGGATTGAGCGATGTCGATGCTTGGGCATCGTTTTGGGAGCTTTCAGCGGTTGGAGGGACCAAACGACAACATGGTGAAGTCGTGGTGGCCTCGTTTCTTTCGGTTGATGGGTCTATGGAGCGAGCTATGCAACGGCTTGTGGCGGGAGGTGGTGGATGTCGCGGTCGATGCTACGTGTCAGCAAGGTTGCCTGCAGCAGATCTGGCGGCGACGTTCTGGCCGCTGTGTGCTTGCTGTGGTGTCATCTGATGACGCAGCAAGAGTTTGGCGAGAAGCTATCGTACCGGCTTCCGTGGTCATGTGAATGATCGCGATGGCTAGATCTTCGCTTTTGTGCTGGTCTCCAGCTATGGGACATCATCTTCTGGAGTAAATGGCACTGGCGGTCCGAGAACTTGCGCTGCGGGTGCACTTAAGTCACGGTACTTCTAAACTGGAAAACCCCGTCATAGAACTTGCATTGCGGGTGTAGATAGGTCACATATGCCATCTAAACCGGCCAGCTGTCCTATTTTCGAGAAAAACCCGTCATAGAACTTGCGTTGCGGGTGCAGATAGGTCACGTTTCAAATTTTTCGTTCCTGGACATTTTTTTAAAGTCAAGAATCACAAATATTTTTAATAAATATTTTCTAATTTATCGTCCGAGAACATTTTTTTAAAGTCGCGAATCACAAACATTTTTTAAAATGTTCACCACTTAAATAAAAAGTTCACAAATCACAAATATTTTTCAAATTTATCATTCGCGAACATTTTTTAAAGTCGTGAACAAATATTTTTCAAATTAATCGTTCATGAACATTTACAAATTTATTGTTCGCAAACATTTTCAAAATTTTAATTTGTGGACATTTATTAAAAATCAAGAATCACAAATATTTTTAATAAATCTTTTTTAGGTTTGCGAACTTTTTTTAAAGTCCCGAATCACAAACATTTTTTTAAATGTTCACCACTTAAATAAAAAGTTCACAAATCACAAATATTTTTCAAATTTATCATTCGCGAACATTTTTTAAAGTCGTGAACAAATATTTTTCAAATTAATCGTTCATGAACATTTACAAATTTATTGTTCGCAAACATTTTCAAAATTTGAATTTGTGGACATTTATTAAAAATCACGAATCACAAATATTTTTAATAAATCTTTTTTATTTTAAGGTTTGCGAACTTTCTTTAAAGTCGCGAATCACAAAATTTTTTTAAATGTTCCCAACTTAAGAAAAAATCGCGAATCACAAATATTTTTCAAATTTATGGTTGTCAATTTTTTTTAAAGTCGTGGACAAATAGTGTTCAAATTAATCATTCACCACATTTTCAAATTTATCGTTCGCAAGCTTTTTAAGAAAAATTGGTGGACATTTTCTTAAAGTCACGAATCATAAATATTTTTAATAAATATTTTTTAATTTATCGTTCGCAAACTTTTTTTAAACTTCGTGAATCACAATTTTTTTTAATGTTCACAGCTTTAAAAAATGTTCACGAATCAAAAATGTTTTTCAAATTTATCGTTCTCGCCCTTTTTTTAATATCGTAAATAAATAGTTTTCAAATTAATCATTCACGAACATTTTTAAATTTATCATTCAAAAACATTTTCAAAATTTTCGTTCCAGGAATTTTTTTTAAAGTCACTAATTACATATATTTTTAATAAATATTTTAATTTATCGTTCGCGAACATTTTTTTTGAAGTCGCGGATCACGAATATATTTTTTGAAACGTTCGCGAACATTTTTTTTAAGTCGTGAACAAATAGTTTTCAAATTTATCGTTCGCAAACATTTTTTTAAAGTCGCGGATCACGAATATATTTTTTGAAACGTTCGCGAACATTTTTTTAAAGTCGTGAACAAATAGTTTTCAAATTTATCGTTACCATTTTTTTAAAGTCACGAATCACATATATTTTTAAAGTCGTGAATAAATTTATCGCGCTTGACCGTTAGAGGGAGAAAACCGGGCAGCTGGCCGGTTCAGATGACCTGTGTGACCTATCTGCACCCGTAATGCAAGTTCTATGACGGGTTTTTCCGCTTTGCAAGTACCGTGACTTAAGTGCACCCGCAGCGCAAGTTCTCGGACCGCCGGTGCCATTTACTTTCATCTTCTGTGACCGCGGAGTTTCAGTTCAATGCACCAGGTGCTATGCATGACTGCTTCAGAGGTGCGGTCAAGTGATGCCTGGCCTGCGCTGGCGATGTGGTGTCTCATGCGGAAGCGTCATGTTATGCCATAGATGCTACACTCGGCGTCTCATCCACGGTGTAAAGTCATGCATTTTGCTACTCGATTGAAATTGGTGCGATAGTGGCTGGATGCGTGGCGGTATGGGACATCATCGGCTACCAGTTTCTCTTCGAGTGGCATCTGGTCGGTGATGTGTCATTGGCCGGACAGGTAATGCGGAGGCCCACCGAGGTCTCCTTCCCTTTTTCAAAAAAAATACCTTCTTCCCCTTTTCCAAAAAAACCTCTCAATCGATTAACATAAATAGCTGAAATCCCTAGCGAACGATCACTGCATCGAACTGTCGCGGTTTCACACATGTATATCGAGCGATCGATCAACTTGGGCCGGCATGTTTAATAGTTTTAGGGATCCTAGTTTTCACAACCTTTGAGAGGTTTCTGGCCGGGTATTTTCGGCTTTGGGAACCTTCTAACCGGTCTTTCCAATTGGACAACGCTAACGGCCACACTTGTGGTGGCAGCCAAACCCGCCCACACGCCTTATAACACACAGACTGCGCCACGTCATCACATGCATGCATGTGGGAATTTTTTTTAGATTTTCAATTTTTAAAATGTTTCATCTCTTAAATGAAAAATCCGATTGAAGATCCATTTTCATCATTAAATCCCTCGCGACGAGATCTTCAAAACTAGATGGCATATCAATATATTTCAACGAATTTTTTTCGGGTTAAAAGTTGTCATGTCTATTGCATATGAATTAACATGATGTTTACACTGAAGTTGCCATGATATGTTTCAGCTATTTTCTTCTACATTTAAAAGTAAAATTTGACATATTATAAAATAGAGAATTAAGAAACTAGACTTGCCATGAACCATAAACTAAAATTGCCATGATACATGCACTTAAAATTGCCATGGTTCGTACAAAAAATAATTTTCATGGTCAATATACTGGAATTGCCATAATAAAAAAACTAAACTTGCCATGTTCTACAAACTAAAATTACCACATGGCAACTTTAGTTTAAGGACAATGGCAACTACAGTGTAAACATCATGACAACTTTTGCAAGAAAAAAGAATTTGTCGAAACATATCAACATGGGGTCTAGTGTTGAAGATCTCGTCGAGGCGGATTTAGTGATGAAAACGGATTTTTAATTTGATTTTTTTAATTAGGAGATAAAACATTTTAAAGCCGAAACCAAAAAGATTCCTGCTGATGTCATCGGCACATACGTGAAAAAATGAGTGGTGATGGAGGCGTGTGGGCGACGTGCAAGATACCACACGTGTGGGCGTTAGTTATTTCGTTTCCAATTTTCTTTATGTTTCTTTTCCTTTTTTCCTTTTTCTGTTTCTTTTCTCTTTCCTTTTTTCCTTTTCCTTTTCTGTTCAAAATTTTTAAATATTGTTTTGGAATTTTGAAAAACTATTCTTGTTTTCAAAATTTATTCATAATCTTAAAAAATATATTCAGAAATTTCACAAAAAGTTCTTGTTTCAAATTTTTGTTCACAATTTTTAACAAAAGCTCGTGTTTCAAGAATTTCAAAAAATGTTCTCATTTACAAAATATGTTCGTAATTTCAAAAAAGTATGTTCGTCTTTCAAAACATATTCAGGAGTTTCAAACTAAATTTGTATGCAATTTTTCAGAAATATGTTCATACTTAAAAAGATGTTCGCGGTTTCAACCATTCGTTTGCAATTTGAAAAAATGTTCCCATGTCTCAAATTTTGTTTGAATTTCCAAAAAATAAGAATTTGTTTCTATTTTTTTAAAATGCATGTTTTTGCTTTTTTATCTTAATTTTCAAAATGTTATTATTTCCAACTTATGTTCCAAAATTCAAAACTGTTTGGAATCTCAGAATATATTCGTCAATTTAAAAAAAAGATTTTCATTTTTCGTAATTTGTTCTTTTTTTGACAAATGTTCAATTTTTTGAGAAATGTTCGCATTTTAAAAAAGTTTTTGGATTTGCTAAAATTATTCCTGTTTGTAAAAAAATTAGAATTACAAAATGGTTCACTTTTCCAAAAAGGTTAGGAATATCAGACAAAATTGCCGCTTTAAACTGTTAGAAATTTGGAGGAAATATTTTTAAAATGGTTTCCAGACCTCAACCTCTATTGTGTGTTGTTATAGGATTTTGCTCATTTTATGAGCAGCACATGATGTCTGGTATATTGGCTATCAGCTCGTGGTGGATAGGAGTGTGCGCTGTGCGAGCACTCGTGATCGTGGTGGTGGTTAGGAGGATTGCCTGTGCGAAGCCCTACCATTCTGCCACGAAATGCGGCAGATAGGAGGTTCCATAAATAGCGATCCATATATAATATATTACTGGGGCATCACCCGGGAACCGGGTTGGGCCCCGGGCAACAAGGGCCATGGCCTGGGAACCAGGTTGCAGCCCAGCAGGGGCCTGTTTTTTCTTCCTCAATATACCTAGCATGGTCGAAACCAGGGGAACTCCTGTATGACGCCCGCGAGCGTCAAGCTGTTGACCCTTCGCTGAACAGAACTGCGAACGGGCCGGCCCAGTTGGAGCTAGCAAAATCCAGGCACATAACAATTTTTTTTTACCAGAGAGCTATTGCACCAGAAAGATAGCTCGAACTCATTATCTCCAGCTAGTGTATAGCTCGTCCAAACCAATAGACCAGACACATCCTAGTGCTTGATTTTCAGCGCCCACCTTTAAGAACCAATGCATATCGCCTGATCAATTAAACTACTATATACAACAGCAGATCCATTTCTTGGGGAAATGAACAGTTTTTCTTAATTTTTTTCATAATGTTTGAAATCTTGATTTTTTTTAGAAACTGGATCAAACTTTTAAAAACGTCAACATTTATTGAAAACTTGAACAAAAAATTTGAAATTTCAAATGATGAACAATTTTTAAATATACATTGAACATTTTTGGACATATGCTGAAAACTTTTTAAATACACACTGAACGTTTTTAATGTACGCTGAAAAAACATTTAAATACGCATTGAACATTTTGGTGATATACGCTGAACAATATTTAAATACTCATTGAACATTTTTGTGAATATATGTTGAACAATTTCGAAATACACATTGAACATTTTGTTAAATATACGATGAACATGTTTGCATATAAATATGCAATGAAATGAGTATAATATACAAAAAAGAAAGAAAAATAAAAAAAATGAAAGACGGAAAAGAAAATGAAACAGAAAAACAGAAATGAAACAAACAGGAAAAAGAAGAAAAAGCAGCCGACCGTGGGCCGGCCCAAACTGGGGCGTCGGGTTGGCCAGGCTTCAGCGGAGCCACGTCCTTTTGACGCCTGCGGGTGTCAAATAGGATCTGCCTGAAACCAGATGGAAACGAGCGAAAAAAGGGAGCTCCTATGTCACGCTCTCTGCGTCAAAGAGCCGTCATTTCGCACAGGGCGCGGCTCACTTGGGTCGGCCCATATTGCGGTGGCACTTCACGAGGTAGAAAATCGTCAAAAAATCAAGCGCTAGAAATGGGATTCGAAATCTAGCCGACGTAGCAATGCGCCTGATGACCTAGCCACTCCGCCAGACAAGGTTCTACGCTTCATATGCAACGCGGATCTTAAATAAACAAACTACAGCGGCAAGATGTAAATGTTCAGAATTGTGAACAAAATTTTTGAATTGTGTTCAAATTTAGAAACATGAATAAAATCCAAATTCGTGAACAAAATTATAAAACAGCGAACATTTTTGGAATATGCAAACAAATTTTGAAACTGCGAACATTTTCCGAATTTTTAAAAATTTCAAAATCATGAACAAAATTATAAAACTGTGACATTTTTCTAATTCTGAACAAATTTTAAAACCGTAATTTTTTTCTAATTGTGAACAAATTTTAAAACATAAATAAATTTCAATGAATCTGTGAACGAATTTTGAAAACCATGAACATTTCTTAATTGTGAACAAATTTTGGATTATGAACAAATTTCAAATTCATAAACAAAACTATAAAATTTTGAACATTTTTCGTTAAACCGCGAACACCTTTTGAATTGTGAATAAATTTTGAAATAAGATGAAATTTCAAAATGCATGAACAAAATTATAAAATTGCAAACATTTTTCAAATTGTAAACAAATGTTAAACCCGTAAACTTTTTTGAATTGTGAAATTTTTTTGTAACCATGGAAAGTTTTCGAATTATGCACTAACTTTGAAACTGTGATTTTTTTTTAATTGTGCACAAATTTTAAATTAATAAAAAAACAAAATAGAAACAATATAAAATAACAGAAAAAGGAAACTAAGAGAAAAGAAAAGGAAAAAGAAAATAGAAACCAGAATAAAGAAACAAAAGAAAAAAACAGAAATAGGAAAATGAGAGAAAAGAAAAGAAAAATGAAAAAAGAAAAAAGAAAAACAGAATAAAGAAAAAACCGATCCAAGGAACCTTCTAGAAGTTTCCCAAAACCAGAGAAAACCAGCTGGGAACTTCTAGAAGGTTCCCAAAACCGAGGGCGTTGGAACGGTTAAACGGGCCGGCCCATTGCGTCGCTGCTCGGTCGCTCGCCTATGCGAAGCGCCGACAGTTTGACGCAGCGAGCGGCAAATAGCATTTTCCTGAAAAAAAGGTTGACTCTTCGTCTCTGCCCGACTCTGCCCCCTCGCTGACGCGCCCATGCAACTCCATAGTCTCCGATAGGCCAGCTTGCCCCCCTGCCCGACACGCTCGCCGTTTTTCTCCACCAAGTCCCTCCGCTTGGTTGCTCGGCTGCCGCCGCTGGCCTACCTTGCCTGGCCACTTATAGTCCTCCTCAGGAGCTGCCACATGTCGTGCTCTAAGCGCTTCCTTCGATTTTTTTAATTATCCGCATGCGTTTTCAGCTTTTTAGATGCTTTTTATTTGGTGTTTTCGGCTTTTTGATAATTCATCGGTCTTTCTTAGTTTTTGGATAATAAATTTGGAAAACAATTTGTATGAAAAACCACGCTTAGTTTGCTTGCACGTGCCTCTCGAATTTGGAAAGAAAAACACATTTTTTTCTGACACGAGGAGCATGGCCGTGCCTCTCGAAAATGAAAAAAAAACTCTTTTTTTTTTGCTTCCACGAGGAGCATGGCCGTGCCTATCGGAAATGTAAAAAAATGTATTGTTTTTTGCTTCCGTTCGTGCCTCTCGAAAACAGAAAAAACAATGTGTTTTCTTTTTTCCTTCCACGAGAGACACGGGTTTACTTCTCGTCGAGGCACAAATTTGCTTCTGTGAGAGGCATAGTCGTGCCTCTTTTAGAAAGAAAGAAAACATGCTCCCTGTTCGGTTTTTTTGTCCGGTTTTTTTCGTGAAAAAAAACTTCGTCAAAACATATGAACATGGGATCTAATTTCAAGACCTCAACGCGGGGAATTCAACGGTGAAAACGTTTGGAGATTTGGATGCACGGTTTAAGAGATCAAATGTTTTGAAAAAACGGATCTAAAAAAACTCCCATGTTGCGACAAGTAGCGTGCATGCAGTGCGTCATTTGTCACAACCTGGGAGGTGAGAGTGAATTTTGCAAAGAGTGCTCTTTAATTAGTGATTTCGATTTTTTGTCCTAATACATGAGGTTTTTTAGAAAAAAAAAATTGTGCTTAGTTTTTGTCCCGTGGTATATGTTAAAATCCTGACTCGACCACTCCATATAGACATACCGCTACAGCTTTTTTTTTAATTTATTACTTCACAATAATAAACCTTCAAAGGTCACAACAAATTAAAGGGGTAAAATTAAGACGAAGCAGAGCATGATGCAGGGAGACAACTATACCTGGAGGAAGCTGGTGGTGAAGTTCCAGAGCGTGGGCAGAGCTCGGCTCCCGACCAAGGCGTCCACCTCAATGGACACATCCTGGTACCGTACTTCAATGGCCGGGAGCTCGATGCCGACCCTGTCCACCCGGTCCCTCAGGCTCCTCAGGAACCGCTCGCTGTCGTCCTGGAACACCTTCTCCAGCAGCGCCCGCCCGCCCTCCCCGCTGGCGAGGTGCTCGATCTCCACCAGCTCCCCCGTACCTTTGTCGCCGGCGTACTCGTGGAGGACGATGGCGCGGCGCATGCGGTCGTACGTGGGCAGCTTCTCCAGCGCCGCCCACCGCAGGTTCTCCTCGTCGTCGCCGCCGTCCTCGTGCCGCCGCTTGAAGGGGTCGTTCGTGTCAGGCTGGAGGCCCTGATGGCGGAAGGATTGAGAGATTGAGCTGCCCCAGCTCCTGCCGCTACCCATGCTGCGGCGGCTGGACGACAGCGCGGCCCCCGGGCCCGGACCCTCCATGGTTTGCTTGCTAGCTTAATGTTTCACTGCTAGTTAGACGAGAGAGTTGTATATACAAGGAGGAGTTAGTACTGTATTAAGCTAGAGCAGGGACAAGTAATTAAGATTATCTAGCATGTGCGTGCAATCAAATCACGATCGAGCTGACTCCGGCTGGCTTGCATCATTACCTATTTTATTGGTAGCTTCTAGATCACCTGGACTTTACGTTATGACTGAACAAAAGATCATGTCTGCATGTGATCAGTAGTAATGCAACTAACCGTGCCGGAGTAAGTTAATCCAGTGCCAGCTCCGTACCTTGACCTCGTGCTGCACGGGATGCATGTCACCATCTTTACGTACTTATCTCCAGCAAAAAAAACGCAAGTAATTAGAAATTATATAATTAGCAGCCATCCTTGACCAGAGGTGCACACGCTAACACCATGCGAACCAATTAACACCATGCTAGTTAGAGCCTAGTGAATGAATTGACTGTTCTACATTTATGCGATCGGTAGGCCCAGGAAGAACTTCGTGCTCCATCGTAGGGTGGACCATGTACTGCTCTCAGAGCATCTCCAGCCGTTCGCCCCGAGCGCACCGGGCTATTGTGGTTTGGCCCGAGCGCAGGCGCTTTTTTGGCCCTTGGGGTGATCCAGTTCCCAGCCACGTCCTCTGGTTTCGCACTCAAGACGTGCAGAAATTCAAACTTGCCATTTCCCGCTACCCAAAAAAAACGTCACAAGTCCGGCGATCAAACGACCGCCACAAAGTTCGGCGATCACCATGCCACAATTTGGCGATCAATCATGCTTGAAAATTCGGCGTTCAAAATGAAGGACACGTAGGCAATGCATCAAACAACGGCGAGCTCCTCCGGCGTCGGACTGGCGGGCGTAGGCGTGCTCAGCGTCGGTGTGGCTTATGTGCTCGGGTTGGTCGGCGTCGGCGTGGCTTCTGTGCTGGGTGTCATGGCGGCATCATGACTCGGGCTTGGTGGCGGCGTTGCGGTCAGCGTGGGAGTTGGTGCGGTCGTCGACGGCATTTGGTTCAAGATGAGGCCGCACTCCACCAGGTACTACGCCTGGACCTGCTCGTCCATCGTCATGTCTGCCCCCATCAAGAACGCCAGGTCGGTGTTCCTCTTCTTCGTGGAGACGTTGGTCCGGAGTAGGTCGAGCTTGACGGCTCTGTTCATCATCAACGCCGACCACAACGCCTCGGATTTCTCTTCCCTCTGAGCGGCATGGTTCTTGGTGTTGGCGATGCACTGCTCGATGGATGCTTGTAGCCGCTCGGCAGCCGGTGCGGCGTCCTTCTCCGTCTTGGCTTGTTTGTTGCCGTCAGGGCGCCCATCCACCGCCTCCGGCATGGGCGCGTCTGGCTGGCGAAATAGGGGTCGACCAGTTTGCGCTCATCGAACACCGACTTGATGCACGTCACGTGTCGGCGTTCTGGTTCGTGCCGGTGATAGGGTCGAGGCAGACGGTCTTCCATGCATCGGCGAGGCACTCGTCTTCTTTGGACGTCCACTTGACGCGTGGCTCACCCGTCCTAGCCCCAGCTTCTACTTCTTGCCTTTCCTCGTTGGCGCAGGCGCTGACTCCTCCTCCTCGCCAACGTCAAGCTCGTCATCCATGTCGCCAGTGAGGTTCATTGAATTGTCTTGCGCCTGGAACCCAGGGGAGGCGGCGGCGGTGACCGAGCCGCTCATGATGATCTCGTCCATGTCGGCTTCCATTGCATCGGGTTGCCAAAATGTGACGACAAGGCTTGCGAGAAGGGCAGGGCGCCACAGCGCAGAGGCGGCGTCAAGGAGGCTGTGTACGCCGGCGGCGAGTAGGTGTACGGGGGGGTACTGGACGCCGGCGAACGCGGGCGAGGGCGTGCGCTGGTTGGAGAGACCGGAGGATGAGGCGCGCTGGCCATGCAGAAAAGGTGATGTTGGGGTTGAATCCACCATGTGCGTCGTCGTCGGCGCACCCAGGCGAGGGTGCGTACCCTCAGGGCTGTGGCGACGGTGAGAAGCTGGTCGGCGACCCGATGTTCTGCTGGCTCCAGGCAGCTTGCGGGCCGTGGTCGCTGGGCGGATTCATCATCCCCGCGTGAGACGCCTCTTCCTGCTCCGCCGCCGCGTCCCGGGCCTTCTTGGCGTTGAGCCTGTTCCGCCGATCGGTGGAGATAGCCTCCCGGCGCTGAACCTTGTTGGGGAACGTAGTAATTTCAAAAATTTTCCTACGCACACGCAAGATCATGGTAATGTATAGCAACGAGAGGGGAGAGTGTTGTCTACGTACCCTCGAGACCCGGCGAAGCGATCACAACGTAGAGGAAGTAGTCGTACGTTCTCCTCGCGATCCGACCGATCCCGGCGCCGTTACTCCGGCGCCCCCGAGTTCTTGACACACGTACAGCTCGATGACGTCCCTCGTACTCCGATCCAGCCGAGTGTCGAGGGAGAGTTCCGTCAGCACGACGGCGTGGTGACGATCTTGATGTTTCACCGGCGCAGGGCTTCGCCTAAGCTTCGTGACGGTATAACCGAGGTGGAATATGGTGGAGGGGGGCACCGCACACGGCTAAGGAACGATCTCACGATCAACTTGTGTGTTCCAAGGTGCCCCCCTGCCCCCGTATATAAAGGAGCCAGGGGGGAGGGGGCCGGCGGCCAAGGAGGGCGCTACGGGAGTCCTACTCCTCTGAGTAGGATCCCCCAATCCTAGTTGGACTAGGATTCCTGAGGGGGAAAGAGAGAGGGGGGGCCCCTTCTCCTAGTCCTAGTAGGACTAGGGAAGGGGAGGCGCGACCAGGCTTGGGCTGCCCTCCTCCTTTCCACTAGGGCCCATCGAGGCCCATTTACCTCCGGGGTTCCGTAACCTCCGGTACTCCAGAAATTCCGCCGCCGGAACCATTCGAACTCCAAACATAGGCTTCCAATATATCAATCTTTATGTCTCGACCATTCCGAGACTCCTCGTCATGTCCGTGATCACATCCGGGACTCCGAACTCCTTCGGTACATCAAAATACATAAACTCATAATAACTGTCATCGAAACCTTAAGCGTGCGGACCCTACGGTTCGAGAACAATGTAGACATGACCTGGAACCATTCACGGTCAATAACCAATAGCGGGACCTGGATGCCCATATTGGTTCCTACATATTCTACGAAGATCTTTATCGGTCAGACCGCATAACAACATACGTTGTTCCCTTTGTCACCGGTATGTTACTTGCCCGAGATTCGATCGTCGGTATCCAATACCTAGTTCAATCTCGTTACCGGCAAGTCTCTTTACTCGTTCCGTAATACATCATCTCACAACTAACTCATTAGTTGTAGTGCTTGCAAGGCTTAAGTGATGTGCATTACCGAGAGGGCCCAGAGATACCTCTCCAGACAATCGGAGTGACAAAACCTAATCTCGAAATACGCCAACCCAACATCTGCCTTTGGAGACACCTGTAGTACTCCTTTATAATCACCCAGTTACGTTGTGACGTTTGGTAGCACCCAAAGTGTTCCTCCGGTAAACGGGAGTTGCATAATCTCATAGTTACAGGAACATGTATAAGTCATGGATAAAAGCAGTAGCAACATACTAAACGATCGTGTGCTAAGCTAAGGAATGGGTCATGTCAATCGATCATTCTACTAATGATGTGACCTTGTTAATCAAATAACAACTCCTTGTTCATGGTTAGGAAACATAACCATCTTTGATTAACAAGCTAGTCTAGTAGAGGCATACTAGTGACATGTTGTTTGTCTATGCATTCACACATGTATCATGTTTCCGGTTAATACAATTCTAGCATGAATGATAAACATTTATCATGAAATAAGGAAATAAATAATAACTTTATTATTGCCTCTAGGGCATATTTCCTTCAGTCTCCCACTTGCACTAGAGTCAATAATCTAGATTACACAAGAATGATTCTAACACCCATGGAGTCTTGGTGCTGATCATGTTTTGCTCGTGGAAGAGGCTTAGTCAACGGTTCCGCAACATTCAGATCCGTATGTATCTTGCAAATCTCTATGTCTCCACCTGACTAAGTCCCGGATGGAATTGAAGCGCTCTTGATGTGCTTGGTCCTCTTGTGAAATCTGGATTCCTTTGCTAAGGCAATTGCTCCAAGATTGTCACGAAGATTTTCATTGGACCCGATGCACTAGGTATGACACCTAGATCGGATATGAACTCCTTCATCCGACTCCTTCATTAGCTGCTTCCGGCTGCTATGTATTCCGCCTCACATGTAGATCCCGCTTCGACGCTTTGTTTAGAACTGCACCAACCGACAGCTCCTCCGCTTAGTGTAAATACGATCCGGTCTGCGATTTAGAATCGTCCGGATCAGTGTCAAAGCTTGCATCAACGTAACTGCCATTTATGAGCTCTTTGTCACCTCCATATACGAGAAACATATCCTTCGTCCTTTTCGGTATTTCAGATGTTCTTGACCGCTGTCCAAAGATCCACTCTGGATTACTTTGGTACCTCCTGCTAGACTTATAGCAAGGCACACATCAGGTCCGGTACACAAGATTGCATACATGATAGAGCCTATGGCTGAAGCATAGGAACATCTTTCATTTTCTCTATCTTCTGCAGTGGTCGGGCATTGAGTCCGACTCAACTTCACACCTTGTAACACGTGCAAGAACCCTTTCTTTGCTTGATCCATTTTGAACTTCTTCAAAACTTTGTCAAGGTATGTGCTTTGTGAAAGTCCAATTAAGCGTCTTGATCTATCTCTATAGATCTTAATGCCCAATATGTAAGCAGCTTCACCGAGGTCTTTCATTGAAAAACTCTTATTCAAGTATCCCTTTATGCTATCCAGAAATTCCATATCATTTCCGATCAGCAATATGTCATCCACATATAATATCAGAAATGCTACAGAGCTCCCACTCACTTTCTTGTAAATACAAGCTTCTCCAAAAGTCTCAGACAAACCCAAATGCTTTGATCACACTATCAAAGCGTTTATTCCAACTCCGAGATGCTTGCACCAGTCCATATATGGATCGCTGGAGCTTGCACACTTTGTTAGCTCCCTTTGGATCGATAAAACCTTCTGGTTGTATCATATACAACTCTTCTTCCAGAAATCCATTCAGAATGCAGTCTTTACATCCATTTGCCAAATTTCATAATCATAAAATGCGGCAATTGCTAACATGATTCGGACGGACTTAAGCATCGCTACGGGTGAGAAGGTCTCATCGTAGTCAATCCCTTGAACTTGTCGAAAACCTTTTGCGACAAGTCGAGCTTTATAGACAGTAACATTACCGTCGTCGTCGCCTTCTTCTTGAAGATCCACTTGTTTTCTATTGCTTGCCTACCCTCGGGCAAGTCAACCAAAGTCCACACTTTGTTTTCATACATGGATCCCATCTCGATTTCATGGCCTCAAGCCATTTTATGGAATCTGGGCTCACCATCGCTTCTTCATAGTTCGTGGGTTCATCATGATCTAGTAGCATGACTTCCGAACAGGATTACCGTACCACTCAGTGCGGATCTTACTCTGTTGATCTACGAGGTTCTGCAGTAACTTGATCTCAAGTTTCATGATCAACATCATCAACTTCCTCACTACTGGTGTAGGTGTCTCGAAACCGGTTTCTGCGATTTAACTACTTTCAAGTAAGGGAGAAGGTACTATTACCTCATCAAGTTCCACTTTCCTCCCACTCACTTCTTTCGAGAGAAACTCCTTCTCTAGAAAGGATCCATTCTTAGCAACGAATGTCTTGCCTTCGGATCTGTGATAGAAGGTGTACCCAACTGCTTCCTTTGGGTATCCTATGAAGACACATTTCTCCGATTTGGGTTCGAGCTTATCGGGTTGAAGCTTTTTCACATAAGCATCGCATCCCCAAACTTTAAGAAACGACAACTTTGGTTTCTTGCTAAACCACAGTTCATAAGGTGTCGTCTCAACGGATTTCGACGGTGTTCTATTCAGTGTGAATGCGGCCGCCTCTAGAGCATAACCCCAAAACGATAGCGGTAAATCTGTAAGAGACATCATAGATCGCACCATATCTAGTAAAGTACGACATGACGTTCGGACACACCATTACGCTGTGGTGTTCCGGTGGCGTGAGTTGCTAAACTATTCCGCATTGTTTCAAATGTAGACCAAACTCAGAACTCAAATATTCACCTCCACGATCGATCGTAGAAACTTAATTTTCTTGTTACGATGATTTTCAACTTCACTCTGAAATTCTTTGAACTTTTCAAACGTTTCAGACTTATGTTTCATTAAGTAGATATACCCATATCTGCTTAAGTCATCTGTGAAGGTGAGAAAATAACGATATCCGCCACGAGCCTCAACATTCATCGGACCACATACATCTGTATGTATGATTTCCAACAAATCTGTTGCTCTCTCCATAGTACCGGAGAACGGGGTTCTAGTCATCTTGCCCATAAGGCACGGTTCGAAGTGCCAAGTGATTCATAATCAAGTGACTCCAAAAGTCCATCAGTATGGAGTTTCTTCATGCGCTTTACACCGATATGACCTAAACGGCAGTACCACAAATAAGTTGCACTATCATTATCAACTCTGCATCTTTTGGTTTCAACATTATGAATATGTGTATCACTACTATCGAGATTCATAAGAAATAGACCACTCCTCAAGGGTGCATGACCATAAAAGATATTACTCATATAAATAGAACAACCATTATTCTCTGATTTAAATGAATAACCGCCTCGCATCAAACAAGATCCAGATATAATGTTCATGCTCAACGCAGGCACCAAATAACAATTATTTAGGTCTAAAACTAATCCCGAAGGTAGATGTAGAGGTAGCGTGCCGACCGCGATCACATCGACTTTGGAACCATTTCCCACGCGCATCGTCACCTCGCCCTTTGCCGTTGTTCGCAATCCGTAGTCCTGCTTCGAGTTGCAAATATTAGCAATGTAACCAAGATCAAATACCAGTGCTATCTGCGAGCTCTAGTAAGGTACACATCAATAACATGTATATCACATATACCTTTGTTCACCTTGCCATCCTTCTTATCCGCCAAATACTTGGGGCAGTTCCGCTTCAAAGGACTACCGCTTGCGAGAAGCACTCGGCCAGGTTTAGGGCCGACTTGGGTTTCTTCTCTGAGCAGAACTTGCTTGCTGTTCTTCTTGAGATTCCCTTCTTCTTCCCTTTGCCTTTCTTCTTGAAACTAGTGGTCTTATTGACCATCAACACTTGATGCTCCTTCTTGATTTCTACCTCCGCAGCCTTTAGCATTGCGAAGAGCTCGAGCATAGTCTTTACTAACCCTTGCATATTATAGTTCATCACGAAGCCTTTGTAGCTTGGTGGCGTGATTGGAGAATTACATCAATGACACAATCATCCGGAAGATTAACTCCCAATTGTGTCAAGTGATTGTAGTACCCGCACATTCTCGAGTATATGCTCACTAATGTAACTGTTCTCCTCCATCTTGCAGCTATAGAACTTATTGGAGACTTCATATCTCTCAATCCGGGCATTCTGTTGGAATATTAACTTCAACTCTGGAACATCTCATATGCTCCATGACGCTCAAAACGTCGTTGAAGTCCCGGTTCTAAGCCGTAAAGCATGGCACACTCGAACTATAGAGTAGTCATCGCTTTGCTCGCCAGACGCTCATAACATCTGGCGTTGCTCCAAAGAAGAAGCTGTCACCTAGCGGTGCATCCAGACGTAGCTCTTCCGTGCAGCAATGAGGATAATCTCGATTACGGACCCGATCCGTGTAATTGCTACCATCATCTTTCAACTTTGCTTTCTCAAGGAACGCATTAAAATTCAACGGAACAACAAAGACGAGCCATCTATCTACAATCAAACATAAACAAGCAAGATACTATCAGTACTAAGTTCATGATAAATTTAAGTTCAATTAATCATATTACTTAAGAACTCCCACTTAGAAAGACATCTCTAGTCATCCAAGTGATCACGTGATCCAAATCAACTAAACCATAACCGATCATCACGTGAAATGGAGTAGTTTTCAATGGTGAACATCTTATGTTGATCATATCTACTATATGATTCATGCTCGACCTTTCGGTCTCCGTGTTCCGAGGCCATATCTGCATATGCTAGGCTCGTCAAGTATAACCCGAGTATTCTGCGTGTGCAAAACTGGCTTGCACCCGTTGTAGATGGACGTAGAGCTTATCACACCCGATCATCACGTGGTGTCTGGGCACGACGAACTTTGGCAACGGTGCATACTCGGGGAGAACACTTCTTGATAATTTAGTGAGAGATCATCTTATAATGCTACCGTCAATCAAAGCAAGATAAGATGCATAAAAGGATAAACATCACATGCAAATCAATATAAGTGATATGATATGGTCATCATCATCTTGTGCTTCACGATCCCCATCTTGCAGCACCACCATGATCACCATCGTCACCGGCGCGACACCTTGATCTCCATCGTAGCATCGTTGTCGTCTCGCCAAACTTATGCTTCTACGACTATCGCTACCGCTTAGTGATAAAGTAAAGCATTACAGGGCGATTGCATTGCATACAATAAAGCGACAACTATATGGCTCCAGCCAGTTGCCGATAACTTCGGTTACAAAACATGATCATCTCATACAATAAAATATAGCATCACGTCTTGACCATATCACATCACAACATGCCCTGCAAAAACAAGTTAGACGTCCTCTACTTTGTTGTTGCAAATTTTACGTGGCTGCTACGGGCTTAAGCAAGAACCAGTCTCACCTACGCATCAAAACCACAACGATACTTCGTCAAATAGACTCCGTTTTAACCTTCTCAAGGACCGGGCGTAGCCACACTCGGTTCAACTAAAGTGAGAGAGACAGACACCCACCAGTCACCTTTAAGCAACGAGTGCTCGTGGCGGTGAAACCAGTCTCGCGTAAGCGTACGCGTAATGTCGGTCTGGGCCGCTTCATCTCACAATACCGCTGAACCAAAGTATGACATGCTGGTAGGTAGTATGACTTGTATCGCCCACAACTCACTTGTGTTCTACTCGTACAAAACATCAAACCATAAAACCTAGGCTCGATACCACTGTTGGGGAACGAGTAATTTCAAAATTTTCCCACGCACACGCAAGATCATGGTAATGTATAGCAACGAGAGGGAGAGTGTTGTCTCGCACCCTCGTGAGACCAAGCGAAGCGATCACAACGTAGAGGAAGTAGTCGACGTTCTCCTCGCGATCCGACCGATCCCGCGCCATTATCTCGGCGCCCGAGTTCTTGACACACGTACAGCTCGATGACGTCCCTCAGACTCGATCCAGCCGAGTGTCGAGGAGAGTTCCACAAGACGACGGCGTGGTGGACGATCTTGATGTTTCACCGGCGCAGGCTTCGCTTAAGCTTCATGACGGTATAACCGAGGTGGAATATGGTGGAGGGGCACCGCACACGGCTAAGGAACGATCTCACGATCAACTTGTGTGTTCCAGGTGCCCCCTGCCCCGTATATAAAGGAGCCAGGGGGGGGGCGGCGGCCAAGGAGGGCGCTACAGGAGTCCTACTCCTCTGGAGTAGGATTCCCCAATCCTAGTTGGACTAGGATTCCTGAGGGGGAAAGAGAGAGGGGGCGGCCCTTCTCCTAGTCCTAGTAGGACTAGGGAAGGGGAGGCCAGACCAGGCTTGGGCTGCCCTCCTCCTTTCCACTAGGGCCCATCGAGGCCCATTTACCTCCGGGGGTTCCGGTAACTCCCTCCGGTACTCAGAATTCCGTTTTACCCGGAACCATTCCAACTCCAAACATAGGCTTCCAATATATCAATCTTTATGTCTCGACCATTCCGAGACTCCTCGTCATGTCCGTGATCACATCCGGGACTCGAACTCCTTCGGTACATCAAAATACATAAACTCATAATAACCGCCATCGAAACCTTAAGCGTGCAGGACCCTACGGTTCGAGAACAATGTAGACATGACCTGGAACCATTCACGGTCAATAACCAATAGCGGGACCTGGATGCCCATATTGGTTCCTACATATTCTACGAAGATCTTTATCGGTCGGACCGCATAACAACATACGTTGTTCCTTTGTCACCGGTATGTTACTTGCCCGAGATTCGATCGTCGGTATCCAATACCTAGTTCAATCTCGTTACCGCAAGTCTCTTTACTCGTTCCGTAATACATCATCTCACAACTAACTCATTAGTTGTAGTGCTTGCAAGGCTTAAGTGATGTGCATTACCGAGAGGGCCCAGAGATACCTCTCCGACAATCGGAGTGACAAAACCTAATCTCGAAATACGCCAACCCAACATCGCCTTTGGAGACACCTGTAGTACTCCTTTATAATCACCCGATTACGTTGTGACGTTTGGTAGCACCAAAGTGTTCCTCCGTAAACGGAGTTGCATAATCTCATAGTTACGTGAACATGTATAAGTCATGGATAAAAGCAGAGCAACATACTAAACGATCGTGTGCTAAGCTAAGGGAATGGGTCATGTCAATCGATCATTCTACTAATGATGTGACCTTGTTAATCAAATAACAACTCCTTGTTCATGGTTAGGAAACATAACCATCTTTGATTAACAAGCTAGTCTAGTAGAGGCATACTAGTGACATGTTGTTTGTCTATGCATTCACACATGTATCATGTTTCCGGTTAATACAATTCTAGCATGAATGATAAACATTTATCATGAAATAAGGAAATAAATAATAACTTTATTATTGCCTCTAGGGCATATTTCCTTCAAACCTTCGCCCTCCAGTCGGCGTTCGACATGCCCGGTGGTTTTGCCGGCGATGCCCTCGGCTTCCTCTGCTTTGGCTGGGTGGCATCGGCAGCGGCAGGGGCGCGAGGGGTCAAATAGTTCTTCGGCGGCATGGTGGGATGGCAGGCGGATGGTGGGGAGAGGGAGGAGAATGGTGGGAGAAGAGGGGCAGAAGGGGCAGGGAATCGAGGGAAATGGATGGGAAAAGTGGGAGATCGATGGGAAACAACCTGTCTTTAGCCGACAGAGCGTACCCACGCGCCTTTTGGCTTCAGGCGCCGCCCGGGCTTGGGTTCGGCTCGGGTTCGCTAGCTGTTATTTCGGCCAAACCGGCGATAAACAAGGTCCTGGCGGCACGACTGAGCCGATTTTTCAGCGTCGGGCTAAAAAAGGAGCCCTGGGGGCATGTTGGGGGTCGAGTGGAGATGCTCCCAGAGCAGGAGGATAAAGCTCATGCGGCGGTTCTTAGTTCTGAGGTTGTGTTTGGTAGCAGTTCGGAACTTCCCACCATAGCATTGTTGTTCCCCTTCGAGACATGCTAACTTTAGACATGTTGAGTACATGCATTTTTGTTGTTTGTTCGTGGTGTATGAGCTGAGACATGCTGAGTTGAGACTTTATTTGGCAACCTGCATGTGTTCAGACATGTTGAGCAACTTCGAATTCTGAATATAGTTTTTAATCGTGAACAAAATAAAAAATGATGAATAAAAATTTAAACACATTTTGGAATTCCAGTTTTTGATAAGAAATTAAACAAATTTCGAATTTCACATTTTTTAGAAATTGAAACAAAATTTGAAATTCATAACATTTAAAAAAAATTAAAACAAAAGTTTGAACTCTGACCATTTTTAAAAAAAATTAAGAAAAAATTGAAATTCTGATCATTTCTGAAAATTCAAGCACATTTTGGAATAAACTTTATTTTTAAAATTTAGAAAATATGAAGTTCTGAACACTTTTTGAAAATTTAGACCAATATTGAAATTATGAACATTTTTTGAAAATTTGTACAAATTCTGTACATTTTTTCAATATGTAAGAAAAATTGGAATACTGAACATTTTTTAGAATTTAAACAATATTTGAAATTCTGAGCATTTATTGAAAATTTACACAAAATTTGAGTTCTGAGTTTTTTTCTAGAATTTGAACAAGGTTTGAAATTCTGAACATTTTATGAGATTATTGTCATATGCATGACACTAGGGTAACTCCCCACTATGACTAGCCTAAGCCACGACATTCACCACGCCAAAAGCAAGAGAAACCCTGCATAATATCCCCATTCACCACGCTGCTGTCCAGATATGTGGTTGGGTGCAAGTTACCGGTGGCGATTCTACTCAGCAGGCTTGAACAGGCTCAAGCCTGCCCTCAAAAATTGCCAAATAAATTTACTACCAAGCGCACTAGTTAGGCCTAGCCCAGGAAATAGCAACTTCCATCCACCTTATTGCATCACGCCGCACTACCTCCAACAAAAAATAGTGTATTTGAAGTTGAGCCTACCCTCCATTTACGTCCTAGATTCGCCGACCCTCCCAGCAGCCGCAGCCAAGCCACCACCAAAAGATTTCGGGGCCGTCGCGTTGGGTTCCGAGCTCTGCCAAACGAGACACCCGCGTTTAGCAGGACGGGAAGAGAGCCCACTGCTACGGTACGTATAGTCTTTGCCCTTCGGCAAAAGGTGGGCGAGTAATGCTAGACCTACGTAACCGAGATTGGTTTTTCTACTGTGCATGGTAGTACCGTGCATGTATCCACCGTTCCATTGTTGTGTTGGGATGTGTGCCAGCGGAATTTGTAAATCAATTAAATATACTAACACTTATTGATGCATAGCATCGCTGACACCAAACACAGTGCTTTCTCTCTCCTATCATTTCATCATGTGATGTTCCCTAGATTCAACAACGAAGTCAGATTTTCTCAGCAAGTCAGCCCCATCTAAATTTTAATTTATATTTGGTTGGAACAATTGTTTTTATTTCAATAAGATCTTGAAAACAATAGTAATATTGAATATGTTTTTTGAATATTATTTCTTTAAACACTCAAATGTAATATTTTTTTATATGGACATTACTTTTTTTTAGAGGTTCATCATGTTTCATACTGCACCATCAAACATGTATCCTGTAAATTTGATTTTTTGTAATTATGTGACTACTAATGTTTCGTTATGCTTATCATGGTTTTGAACATCTCATACAAGTTTAATCATGCTTAAATTTGTCGAAACATATTCAATATTGGGCTTGTTTTGAAGATATAATTGAAAGGAAGATACATGTTCAAATGGACTATTTTTCTTTGATTTATTTTATCATATATAACTGTTCCAAGTTTAGGATGGAAAATAAAATGCATGTATTGGTGAGTGGGAGAGATAACTCACTCTGTGTGCATGCCCTGTGAGAGGAAAAAGGATGAGAGAGAATGTGGAAAAGTTAGTACAGCATTTACTCTAGAGAATAAAAAATACTACTAGTCAGTTTGCATGCCCCCCTAATCTCAAACTAAGTCGACGGTTGATCCATGCACGGGACCTCCCGTGCATGGGAGAACTGCTTTTCTCCTACGTAACCTACGTAATTTGCTAAACACTAATCAAAACTGCCCCTCCTGATTTCAAGGGTGGACCCGTGCCCCCAACTAATGACGAATTAAAAACTGCCAAATCATCAATTACGTAAGGTACGTAAGAATCCCTACTCCCTCCGTCACGGTTTAGAAGGCGCAGTTAAATTTGCGTGCGTTTTCACAATAGACAAGGTTTAGGGCGCATTGCATTTATTTCTAGTAGCTAATTAGTACTCCGGAGTACTATTTCTATATGCATGCGTAGTGTGAATGCTATTTTTTAGCCCATCTCACAACCAATAGATAACCACCTAGGTCCCAGAGAATTTCCAAGCGCGCCTTTTAAACCGTGACGGAGGGAGTACGTAGGTCTAGCATTACTCCAAGGTGGGTGTGGGAGAGGGGAGATGGGGCGGCAGCTAGAGTTTGACCAGAGCCGTCCCCTTGGTGAGACAGAAAAACTGCTTCTGACGTTGTAATGTGCCCCCAAGAACCCAAGTGCATCTGGCGCTACATGTAGTCCATTTTTCAAAATTTTGGAAACGACATTAAATTTTAAAAATTCTGAATTTTTTTCTAGATGTTGATAATGATGCATTCCATCATCATGCAAAATCTCAACTCGAACCACCTTGTAGTTTGAGCCACACAAAAACTCTGCACTTTTGCCAATTTTACAGTCTACAATACGGTGTATTTCAAGTAGAAAATTTGCACAATGATAGAATACATCATTTCCTACATCTAGAAGTTCTTTCAGATCTTTTTGAACTTTATAATGTCGTTTGAAATTTTATTAAACAAAACTGCATGTAGCCCGGTCTATAAACGCTCTTTGACCCCCTCTGTTTTGTGGGGCAAATCCGAGCTTTTCAAAGTCATACTACTAATCAGGAGATCAGTACGTATGTGTTGGTTCGACTACTAGTATATATGGTTGCGGGGTGGTGGCGCTGGAAAGATCACAAATTAACAGCTTAGAACACAAAGCACAATGGAAACCATTGAGGTTTTAGCACTCGTAGCCGCTGTGCTCTTCTGCCTAGCCGTCCTCCGGCGAAGCACCAGTCCTGCCGTCCAGCTGATCAGGGACCCTGCCGTTGCCCACAGCCTCCTTAACGAGAACGCCGACGCTTTCATGAACCGGCCGTCAGCTGGCCTTCTCACGGCTCTGGCGACCTGGACTCGTGGCCCTGAACGGAACGAGACCTTGGCGACCGTGACCTACGGCTCGCACTGGCGATCACTCCGGTCCAACCTCACCGCGGGCTTCCTCAACCCCACGCACCTCGCCGCCGTTGCTCCGCTGCGGGCGGATGCCATCCAAGACCTTGTCACCGGCCTGTCACAAGCCGGCGGAGAGGAGGTGGTCATGCGGGAACACCTCGACCGCGCCATGTTTACGCTGGCCGCGCGGCTGTGCTTCGGCGGCGACCATGGTCTGGAAGAGAGCGGCGTGCGCGCCATGCAGCGCGCGATGGACGACCTCTCGCAGGCCATGGACGACACGGTCTCCTTCGACGGCTCGACACTGGGCAAGATCACGCACTGGAGGAGGCTGCGCCGGCTCTTCGGCCTGTTCGGCCCGCTGTTCGAGGTGGTGCGCCCGCTCATCGCAGCAGCACGGGCAAGGAAGAGCGGCGACTCGTATGTAGACTCGCTCGTGGAGCTCCGCGTGCCGAACCCCGACGTTGACGTCGTCGACGCCAAGCGTGCGCTCACCGACGACGAGATCCTGGGCCTAGTGGCGGAGTTCCTGGCCACCAACACGGGGGTGATCGTGGCGTGCATCGAGTGGACACTCGCGAACCTCGTCATCCAGCCGGAGGTGCATAGGAAGCTGCGGTGCGAGATCGACGAGGCGGTGGCAGCTGGTGGTGGTAAGGCCGAGCTCTCCGAGAAGCCCATCCGCGACATGCCGTACCTGCGCGCCGTCGTGCTCGAGAGCGTGCGCATCCACCCACCGTCGCCTTTCGTCACGCGCGGCGTCCACGACGTCGCCACCGGCAGGCTGAGAAAGAGGCTAATCTTCATGGTGCGGGAAATCGGGAGGCACGGGAGCGCGTGGACGGAGCCCGGCCAGTTCAAGCCGGAGCGGTTCCTGCCGGGCGGCGAGGCGGAGGACGTCGGCCACATGCCGGGGCGGAACGAGATCAGGATGATGCCGTTCGGAGGCGGGAGGAGGTTCTGCCCGGGCTCCAATCTGGCGATTCTGCAGGCCAAGTTCTTCCTGGTGGCGCTCCTGCGCAACTTTGAGCTGGTGCCGCCCAGCAGCGGCGTGGACCTGACGGAGGTGGGCGACTTCAACAACGTGATGAAGAAGCCGCTGCGTGTGCGCGTCACTCCGCGCAAGTTGCCCTAGAGGGCCATGCATACATGGCCTAAATGATATGCATTATCGTCTACTATCATCTGCCCTTCTCTTGTGTTTTCTTCAACCTGTTTATGTTCAGAATAAGGTTTACGTACCACCTGTTTATTCTTCACCAAAGGTGCCTGATGGTACGATAACCATGTAAAATCGGCATGCACAAAGGTTCAAAGTAAAATCAGTGGCTGTTCATGTTCACGCATGCATACTAACACACCGGATGGCTGCTCGTGTTTTGGAGGCATCTGTTCAGAAGAAAGTTTTTTTTTTCCGCTGCATGCATCAACTGCAAGTGCCCAGCTACTAAGTTCTTACATCAACTGCAGTTCAAACATGAAATAGATGCGCGGCTACTAAGTTCTTACATGCAGTCTTCGTCATTGCCACGTACATCTGCGTCAGCGGCCAGTTCATGCCCACCAAATATTTCTTTCAGGCCGGATTTGATCGCCCCCGTCTTATGTCATGGCAATTTTTTTGTTCAGATTAGATTCGATTAACCTGACACAAGGACGGGATGTGTTCCGCTGAAACCTGACTACATCTGGGCCCCTCACAGTCGACTCTATGTAGCATGCGCTCACGCATTCAGAGGTCTCAGTGGATAATAACAAGAAAATTTGGAAGTTGAAGATTTCACTGAAAGTTAAAATCTTCATGTGATATCTTCGGAGGGGATTTGTGCTAACCAAAGACAACCTTGCCCATCGCAATTGGCAAGGAAGTAAGAAGTGTAGCTTTTGTACTCACGATGAAACAGTATAACACATCTTTTTTCAGTGCAAGTTTGCGCGTTCTATATGGTCAATCATCTAAATAATGTCTAATTATATCCGCCCACAAGTGTTGTCAATATTTTTGGTCATTGGTTGGACCGTATTTCAAATAGGTTCAAAACATTATTGAGGGTTGGAGCGTTTGCCTTATTAGGGTTGCTTGGACTAGGTAGAAATAATTTGGTTTTCAATAACATAAAGTCGTGTACTTTGCAGGTTATTTTCCGCTGTACGCACTCGCTTAGTATGTTGTCTACGCTACAACGAATGGAGTACCAACCGCTGTTCAAGGCGGTGTGTACGCGGTTGGAGCGGGTGGTCGAGGAGGGTTTTTTTCCAACATGGATGGCAGCATAATCTTCGGATCAGTCCACCATCTTCTCCGACATAGGCAGAATGCTGGTCCTATATGACTCTACTGTTGCCGATATGTCGGTTTCTCGTTTATTTTCAGTTTTTTGTCAGACTTTTGATGTTCGGCTCTGCGCATCTTTGCTATGCAGAGACCGGGTGTTACTCATCATGTTTTGTATCCGCTTGATGCTATTTTAAATTAATAAAAGCGCCTTTTATCGAAAAATTAGAATGAGAGAGACACTAGTAGTAAGCTAATACTCAAGTACGCCCAGCTAGCTAAAGTTCTCCTGAAAGAATTATAGTATGGTTGAGTACTTGAGGTAGATCCCGTCCCCAAGTAAGTTCAAGTGTAAACGAATCCTGAACAGTGATGAACAAATATAATTAAGTAGTAAGTAACCAAGCTCGTAGCTCAATCCTTGTCCGCATATGCAAGTAAGAGGGTGCTTGGATCCAAGGGACTATTTTTAGTCTGACTAAAAATAGTCTTTTTTAGAGGCTAAAGTTCCAATCACCCCTGACTAAAGAGAGGCTAGGACTAGTCTTGAGGCTAAAAAATTTTAGTCAGTGGAAACCTACTAAAATATGGAATAGTCCTCTCTCTCCTAATTTAACTCCTCTCGTTTAACACATGCGAGTTCTGGATTGGAGGGTTTGGAGGATAATAAATGCTCATTAACTTGATTTTAGTCTCTTTAGTATTTGGATCCAAGCATGGGTGAGGCTAGCAAGTTTTAGTCTCATTACTTTAGTCATGGGACTAAAACGTATCCAAGCACCCTCTAAGTACAACAAGTCAGCTAATCCTTACAATTAATTTATGTGATCATCTCATCACGGCGACTTCTGAAGAAAAGACCATACTTATTATTGTCATCCGTAATAATAAGTAATGAATAATCCGCAGCCAGCCTTGACCATCAAACCATGCTGACCTATCAATACACGCGACCTTTATGAATGAATACGTACTGTTTCTTATTTACTCATCAGCTATAGTGTTGGTGGACTCCCTCGCACCGACCCCCTCGCGCCGCCACCCAGGGCTTCACGCCGTCAGCCCTCCCGCGAGGCAGATCCCTGCCGCCGGCACTGGCCACGGTGGTTGCGGCGCTCGACGCCAAAAGGGATAGGGCAGGAGGGTTGCGCCGAATCTCCCATGAGGCAGCTGGGGCGCCTCATACGGGTGTCTTCGAGCGGCAGCCACGGTGGCAGCCAGCATACCATGTTTGGCGAGGTGCTTCGGTGGGATCTCCGCTGTTCGATGGGCGGCGGCGGTGGCCGTGGATCTGGCATCCCGGCCAAATCCGTCGCAGTTCAACTATGGCCGGCCGACAGCGCATGATGGAGCCGGGGTGGGGCGGCCGGAGGTCCTCAACCGGCTTTCCGATGACACCTACGTCTACGTGGCAAGGGTGTGCTCGGATCCAGTCAGCGGCAAGATCGTGGTGGCGTTACTTCCAATGAAAATTGTGCCGACTTCGGTCATGGCGGACGATGACGACGTCTCCGACGTCATTCCCCTGTAGAGGCGTCGTCGTTGCAAGTTGCGTCAACATGTTCAAGATGTTCCGGGGGAAACCCTAGATCTGGGTCTACCGGATCAGACGATGACAACGCCTTCAGTGTTGTTGTCCCTTCTGGGGGCATCGTTTTGGAGCAGAAGCTGGCTGGAGGGGGCAAGAGGAGGAGCGATGTTACATCTACCGCAAGACCGATGACGGATCCCGGTGGCAATGGCATTGCGGAGTTTCGGCGATGGGCGCATGAGGATGGATACGTGCAGGATGGTGGGGTTTACGGTAGGTCTGGCAAGGTTGGTGCGTCAGTACCTGCTCTAGAGATGGATCGGTGGAAGATAGCGGCGGCGGTCTCTGAGAGTGCGCCAGACCGATGTGTGACCTAGTCCCGGTATTGTGGCTGGGCTAGGGCATTCGGTTTAGACGTTAGGCTTTGGTGCGTCCCGGTATTGTGGCTGGGCTAGGGCATTCGGTTTAGATGTTAGGCTTTGGTGCGATGTTTGTTTGGTATTAGGCCCGGACATTCGGCACCCTTCATCAAGGGGATAGAAGTAGCGACAGGTGTTGTCAAGATGGTGGCTTCAGACTTACTGATGTATTACTTTATAAGATCATTGTGAATAATTAATAAAATGGATGTATGCATCGCCCAAATGCAGAGGCCATGGTATATCCCCCCTTTTTTTTAAAAGGAAGCTATAGTGTCGGTGCTGTCACTGACGTGCGAGGCAGGCTCTTTGATAATCCTTTCGGAGCATTTTCCCAAGCTCGCCGGCTTCTCGCCTACAGGGCTCAGATAGGCAACCTCCTTTGTCTGCTAGGAAATTCGGAAGGAGCAGAATGCCAGACTGTTCAATAAAAAGTACTCGATGCCGTCTATATATCCTAAGGCTGGTTGTAATGGTAGTATCATAGCTAGTATCATGCATGCTAACTAGGCAATTTTGATGAGGTGTCGTAGCATTAAATGAAGAAAGAGAGGGTGTAATATCATATCATGATATCGTATCATATTAAATGCTATGCTACTTTGTGTCATGCATGGCAATAAATAGAGTACTACATGATACTAATATATGATACTCCCTCCGTCCCATAATGTAAGACGCTTTTTAACACTAGTGTAGTGTCAAAAAATGTCTTACATTATGGGACGAAGGGAGTACTATGCATTAGGAAGGTAGTATCATACACTAGTATCATATGCATGATACTAGTATATGATACTCCCCATTACAACCAGCCTAATAGGCAGGATCAAAGCGGAAGGCATGGCCTGGATTGCCGAGGGCGCGAAGCACTTTGCCGAGCTCGTCCCCTGATTGCATCCGTGGGGGCCTGCCCCCATGTTGTGTGGTTTGGTTTCTTTTGCTGTAATGTAATCGCCTGTTATTATGGGCTTCGGCATTTGTTTCTCTTCTTTACCGATGAACAGGCAGAGTTCTTGCCCCGTTTCCAAAAAGAAGTATTTAATCCTATAGTCTATTATCACATATGTACCCGTGAAAGTCAAGAAAGTACACGCTACCTTTGATTATGGACCTCGAGAACTTGATCACCTTGTGGATTTGTCCAAGGACCTAGGTCACCGAGTCATTGGATTGACGCGAAAATTGTCAAGAAATGAGTAATGAGCATTGAAGGGTTTGTTTCCTAGCCAAATGTCTATGCATAATCGGGTCTTTTCTCCATTGCCAATGTTGAGAAGTCCAAATCTTAGAAATTGTCGTTGCTTCTATTCAATCTTGATAAGTATTTAGGCTAGGCCATGGAACCAACTAACCTCGTATTCAAACTGTCATAATTTACATGTCGTCAGTGCCTTAGTTTGAACAGATTCATTTAATCCATTATTGCATGAGAAGACGAAGTACCCGCTTACGGCTGCTAGCGTACGATCGTCCATGTTATCATTTATTCATGCAGCTCCTTGTGATGACTGCTTTCTGTTGAATAGGGTAACCTGATAGACTATTTTGTCCACCATTTTGGCTTGTTGTGCAATGTGAGACGTGAATGTTTTGACTTATATTAAGCTGACCACCACGTCGTTGGGATTTTTTATATAAAGGGCATTATTACTTAAAAGGTTTAAGCAGTACACCCGGCTTTCACATAGCGAAGATGCCCATAGCAGCAATCCAAAGAGTAAAAAAGAAATTGGAAGCAACTCACAAATTACAAGCAAACATCTGTAAAAACGCCTAGGCCTAAGGTGGACCAATCCGAATATCAAGTGTCCATCCATGTTGGATAAAAATATCCCTCGTCGTTCACTCCAGTCGTGCACACGCCTGCATAAAAAGGTCTCGATATTCCACACGTAGTAATGTGGACCACGAACAGAAAAAACTTTTGCACTGGTAGACTACCAGCAAAAGAGAATATTTGTTATCATTAAAAACCTTTTCATTTCTACCAAGCCATAACGACCAGATAACGGCTACCGATCGCACTCTAATAATAGTTCTGAATTTGTGATCAATCCCATGTAACCAATTGCCACAGATGTTTGGAACGGATCGTGGTGGATAAATGTTAGAAGCCATATGGATAGCTGACCAAATAGAACGTGTAATTTTGCACTCGAAGAATAAGTGATTTATCATCTCAACCAGTCGACAGAAAACACACATTGGGACCTAATAGTATTTCAAAAACTTTTGGGGCTTGGCTCAATAGGATTGGTCAAGCCTTAAAACCATTTACTCATGTTACACTCTATGACTTAAATTATTGGACGAATATTTATATCACAAGGATGAAAATTATTTTGAAACCTTTGTAGGTTATTATCTCTATTATCAACATGTTGTCTGTGTCTACACTCGAGGTGGCTCAACACTAATTTGGTTTATGGATTCCGATGTATGAAGTCTAGTATTACATTGGGTCTCTCAAACTTTAGTGGCCGAGCCGTCTATAGGTTAGGTAATGTTCAATTTATTACATGGAACCGTTTATATACCTTTATATTATTTTTGTTAATCCACACTTAATAATAAACTATAGGGTTGTGTGTATATTTGCACAAACACCAAAATCAACATTTATCAAAATGAACTGAATAAGGAGAGCCAATTTGGATCTTGTCATGAAAAAATACTTACAAAAAAGTGCAAAATTTCCACTGATTAGCATTCGAAACAATATAGGAGTTTGTTGTAAGACAAGTTTTATAAAAATCCAAGAAGAATCATACTAAATAAAAACTACGTGTCATGGCTTAATAGTAATACGTAAGTTACTCAAACGAACCGGCGAAGCTATCTTGCATTGTTGAAATAACCAACGAAAAGATAAGTTGACACCTACTCACCTTTTTCAATAGCGAAATAAAAAAATGGACTTACACACAATCTTCGTCATTGCCACATATCGGCCACCTCTTCTAAGTAATTGTCCAGCGAAATATGTATGTATGGTTAACTTAGACCCTATGCTTCAAGTCTGCTCAACATGTGGTCAAGTATTTCTGTACATGATGATGAGTTCAGACGCTGACCAGTCGTTAGACAATATATGCTAGTTTAAAAACATGCAAAACGAGCGTGATATGAGAAACTAAGTGATGTGACCGTTGCATCCTTGAAACAACCAACACAAGGAAAAACTCATCACCTACTCACATTGATCAAGAGGATAATAAAAACATTCTTATATGAAATCTTCACTGTTCCTATGTACACATCACCCCATTAGAATAAGAGACATGCAAACAATTAGTTACTCTAATTCGCAGCCTTACTAATTGTCCGCTGAAGAATATTTAAAGTATGATTGAGGTACACACATACAGAAAAAAGTATAAGATGTATGCATATCATGAGCAGTAATGAATGTGATTAAGACATGTAGTAAGTTAACTAATTTCCTATCTCAATCCTTGTCCGCATATGTAAGTTAGTCCAACAATTGAGCAAATCCTTACGATTAATTTTCTGTGATTGACACATTATGAAGACTATAAAAATTTGATTGAACAAAAGATCATTGTTTCCTAGGCAAATGTATGTGTATAATCCGGTCTTTTCTCCATTGCCAATGTTGAGAAGTCCAAAGCTTAGAAATTTTCATTGCTTCTATTCAATCTTGAAAAGTATTTACTAGGCTATTCCAAGGAACCAACTAACCTCATATTCAAACTGTCATAATCTACATGTCATCAAAGCCTTAGTTTGAACAGATACATTTAATCTGTTATTGCAAGAGAAGACTAAGTCCCCGCATACGGCTGCTAGCGTATGATCGTCCATGTTGTCATTTGTTCATGCAGCTCCCTGTGATGACTGCTTTTTCTGTTGAATAGAGTAACCTGATAGACTTTTTTGTCCACCATTTTGATTTTTCGTGCAATGTGCGATGTAAATATTTTGACCTATATTAAGCTGACCACCACATAGTTGTGATTTTTTATATAAATCACTTTAGTATTTAAAAGGTTTAAGCATTACACCCGACTTCCACATAGCGAAGATTCACATTGCCGCAATCCAAAGAGTAAAAAAGAAAATAGAAGCAAATCACGAATTACAAGCAAACACCTGTAAAACGCCTATGCCTAAGGAGGACCAATCCGAAGATCAAGTTTACATCCAGGTTGGACAAAAATATCCCTCGCTGCTCACTCCAATCGTGCACACGCCTACATAAAATAGTTCTCGATATTCCACACGTTGTAAATTGGACCACGATCAGAAATTTTTTTTTGCACCAGTAGAGTACCTGCAAAAGAGAATATTTTTTATCATTAAAAACCATTTCATTTCTGCCATACCATAGCGACCAGATAACGGCTACCGATCCCACTTTGATAGTAGTTCTTAACTTGTGATCAATCCCATGTAACTAATTACCAAAGATGTTTGCAACGGATCATTGTGGATAAAAGTTAGAAGCCATATGGATAGCTGACCAAATGGAACGTGCAATTTTCCACACAAAGAATAATAGTTTTATCATCTCATCTTGTCGTCAGAAAACACACTTTGTACTTCAATTCCACTTAAGATTAACAAGTTTAGTGCAATAGACGACATGTTGCACGTGGTTTTGTTCTTCTTTCTTGTTGAAGCGTTCCGGCATCCACATGATGTCTTCACCTGTGTATGGCCAGACGATTATGGATGCTATCACACCGAGAGGGCCCTAAGAATACCTGTTCAATGTGATTAACAGATTATGAACACTATAAATTTTTGACTGAACAAAAGATGATTGTTTCCTAGCCAAATGTATGTAAATAGTCGAGTCTTGTCCCCATTGCCAATGTTGAGAAGTCCGAACCTTAGAAATTGTCGTTGCTTCTGTTAAATCTTGAAAAGTATGTACTAGGTTAGTCTAAGGAACCAACTAACCTCATATTGAAATTGTCATAATGAACATGTCATTAGAGCCTTAGTTTGAACAGATTCATTTAATCTGTTATTGCATGAGAAGACAAAGTCCCCGCGTATGGCTGCTAGCGTACGACCTTCCATGTTGACATTTGTTCATGCAGCTTCTTGTGATGACTGCTTTCTGTTGAATAGAGTAACCTGATAGACTTTTTTGTCCACATTTGTTTTGATTTGTTGCGCAACGTGACACAAATGTTTTGACTTATATTAAGCTGACCACCACGTCGTTGGGATTTTTTATATATAAAGGGCATTATTACTTAAAAGGTTTAAGCATTACATCCGGCTTTCACATAGCGAAGATGCACACAGCCGCAATCCAAAGAGTATAAAAGAAACTAGAAGAATCTCACAAATTACAAGCAAACATGCGCAAAAATGCCTAGCCTAAGGTGGACCAATCCGAAGATCAAGTGTCCATCCATGTTGGATAAAATATCCCTCTCTTTTCACTCCAGTCAAGCACACGCCTGCATAAAAAGGTCTCGATATTCCACATGTTGTAATGTGGACCACGAATGGTCAAGTATTTCTGTACATGATGATGAGTTCCAGTCGTTAGACAATATATGCTAGTTAAAAAACATGCAAAACGAGCGTGATATGAGAAACTAAGTGATGTGACTGTTGCATCCTTGAAACAACCAACATAAGGAAAAACTCATCACCTACTCACACTGATCAAGAGGCTAATAAAAACAGTCTTACATGAAATCTTCACTGTTCCTATGTACACATCACCCCGTTAGAATAAGAGACACGCCAACAGTTAGTTAGTCTAATTCGCAGCCTTACTAATTGTCTGCTGAAATATTTAAAGTATGATTGAGGTACACATGTACACAAAAAAGTATAAGATGTATGCATATCGTGAACAGTAATGAATGTGATTAAGACATGTAGTAAGTTAACTAATTTCCTATCTCAATCCTTGTCCGCATATGTAAGTTAGTCCAACAATTGAGCAAATCCTTACAATTAATTTTATGTGATTGAAACATTCTGACGACTATAAATTTTTGACTGAACAAAAGATCATTGTTTCCAAGGCAAATGTATGTGCATAATCCGGTCTTTTCTCCATTACCAATGTTGAGAAGTCCAAAGCTTAGAAATTTTCATTGCTTCTATTCAATCTTGAAAAGTATTTACTAGGCTATTCCAAGGAACCAACTAACCTCATATTCAAACCGACAAAATCTACATGTCATCAGAGCCTTAGTTTGAACAGATTCACTTAATATGTTATTGCAAGAGAAGACTAAGTCCCCGCATACGGCTCCTAGCGTACGATCGTCCATGTTTTCATTTTTTCATGCAGCTTCCTATGATGACTGCTTTCTGTTGAATAGAGTAACCTGATAGACTTTTTTGTCCGCCATTTTGATTTGTTGTGCAACATGCGACGTAAATGTTTTGACTTATATTAAGCTGACCACCACGTAGTTGTGATTTTTCTATATAAAGGGCTTTAGTATTTAAAAGGTTTAAGCATTACACCCGGCTCCCACATAGCGAAGATTCACATTGCCGCAATCCAAAGAGTAAAAAAGGAAAATAGAAGGAAATCACGAGTTACAAGCAAACACCTGTAAAACGCCAATGCCTAAGGTGGACCAGTCCAAAGAACAAGTTTACATCCACGTTGGACAAAAATATCCCTCGCTGTTCACTCCAATCGTGCACACACCTGCATAAAAAAGTTATCGATATTCCACACGTTGTAAATTGGACCACGATCAGAAAAAAACTTTTGCACCGGTAGAGTACCTAGAAAAGAGAATATTTTTTATCATTAAAAACCTTTTCATTTCTACCATACCATAGCGATCAGATAACGGCTACCGATCCCACTTTGATAGTAGTTCTGAACTTGTGATCAATCCCATGTAACCAATTACCAAAGATGTTTGCAACAGATCATTGTGGATAAAAGTTAGAAGCCATATGGATAGTTGACCAAATGGAACGTGCAATTTTCCACACAAAGAATAATTATTTTATCATCTCATCATGTCGATAGAAAACACACTTTGTACTCCAATTCCACTTAAGCTTAACAAGTTTAGTGCAATAGACGACATGTTGCACGTGGTTTTGTTCTTATTTCTCGTTGAAGTGTTTCGGCATCCACATGATGTCTTCACCTGTGTCTGGCCAGACAATTATGGATGCCATCACACCGAGAGGGCCCTAAGAATACCTGTTCAATGTGATTAACATATTATGAACACTATAAATTTTTGACTAAAGAAAAGATCATTGTTTCCTAGCCAAATGTATGTGCATAATCGGGTCTTGTCTCCATTGCCAATGTTGAGAAGTCTGAACCTTAGAAATTGTCGTTGCTTCTGTTAAATCTTGAAAAGTATGTACTAGGCTAGTCTAAGGAACCAACTAACCTCATATTGAAATTCCCATAATCTACATGTCATCAGAGGCTTAGTTTGAACAGATTCATTTAATCTGTTATTGCATGAGAAGACAAAGTCCCCACGTACGGCTGCTAGCGTACGGCCGTCCGTGTTGTCATGTGTTCATGCAGCTTCTTGTGATGACTGCTTTCTGTTGAATAGAGTAACCTGATAGACTTTTTTGTCCACAGTTGATTTGATTTGTTGTGCAACGTGAGGCGTAAATGTTTTGACTTATATTAAGCTGACCACCACGTCGTTGGGATTTTTTTAAATAAAGGGCATTATTACTTAAAAGGTTTAAGCATTAAATCCAGCTTCCACATAGCGAAGATGCACACAGACGCAATGCAAAAAGTATAAAAGAAACTAGAAGAATCTCACAAATTACAAGCAAACATCCGTAAAAATGCCAACGCCTAAGGCGGACCATTCCGAAGATCAAGTGTCCATCCATGTTGGATAAAATATCCCTCCCTGTTCACTCTAGTCAAGAACATGCCTGCATAAAAAGGTCTCAATATTCCACATGTTGTAATGTGGACCACGAATGGTCAAGTATTTCTATAGATGATGATGAGCTCAGACGCTGACCAGACGTTAGACAATATATGCTAGTTAAAAAACATGCAAAACGAGCATGATATGAGAAACTAAGTGATGTGACCGTTATATCCTTGAAACAACCAACAGAAGGAAAAACTCATTACCTACTCACATTGATCAAGAGGCTAATAAAAACATTCTTACATGAAATCTTCACTGTTCCTATGTACACATCACCCCGTTAGAATAAGAGACACGCAACCAGTTAGTTACTCTAATTCGCAGCCTTACTAATTGACTGCTGAAATATTTAAAGCATGATTGAGGTACACACGTACATAAGAAAGTATAAGATGTATGCATATCCTTAACAATAATGAATGTGATTAGGACATGTAGCAAGTTAACTAATTTCCTATAAACCCTTGTCCCCATATGTAAGTTAGTCCAACAATTGAGCAAATCCTTACAATTAATTTTATGTGATTGACACATTATGATATAAATGTTTGACTGAACAAAAGATCATTGTTTCCTAGCCAAATGTATGTGCATAATCCGGTCGTTTCTCCACTGCCAATGTTGAGAAGTCCAAAGCTTAGAAATTTTCATTGCTTCTATTCAATCTTGAAAAGTATTTACTAGGCTATTCCAAGGAACCAACTAACCTCATATTCAAACTGTCAAAATCTACATGTCATCAGAGCCTTAGTTTGAACAGATTCATTCAATCTATTATTGCAAGAGACGACTAAGTCCCCGCATACGGCTGCTAGCATACGATCGTCCATGTTGTCATTTGTTCATGCAGCTCCCTGTGATGACTGCTTTCTGTTGAATAGAGTAACCTGAGAGACTTTTTTGTCCACCATTTTGATTTATTGTGCAACGTGCGACGTAAATGTTTTGACTTATATTAAGCTAACCAACACGTAGTTGTGATTTTTTATATAACGGGCTTTTGTATTTAAAAGGTTTAAGCATTACACCCGGCTTCCACATAGCGAAGATTCACATTGCCGCAATCCAAAGAGTAAAAAAGAAAATAGAAGCAAATCACGAATTACAAGCAAACACCTGTAAAACGCCTATGCCTAAGGTGGACCAATCCGAAGAACAAGTTTACATCCACGTTGGAGAAAAATATCCCTCGCTGTTCACTCCAATCGTGCACACGCCCGCATAAAAAAGTTCTCGATATTCCACATGTTGTAAATTGGACCACGATCAGAAAAAAACTTTTGCACCAGTAGAGTACCTGCAAAAGAGATTATTTTTTATCATTAAAAACCTTTTCATTTCTACCATACCATAGTGACCAGATAACGGCTACCGATCCCACTTTGATAGTAGTTCTTAACTTGTGATCAATCCCATGTAACTAATTACCAAAGATGTTTGCAACGAATCATTGTGGATAATAGTTAGAAGCCATATGGATAGCTGACCAAATGGAACGTGCAATTTTCCACACAAAGAATAACTGTTTTATCATCTCATCTTGTCGACAGAAAACACAACTTGTTCTTCAATTCCACTTAAGCTTAACAAGTTTAGTGCAATAGACGACATGTTGCACGTGGTTTTGTTCTTATTTCTCGTTGAAGTGTTCAGGCATCCACATGATGTCTTCACCTGTGTCTGGCCAGACGATTATGGATGCCATCACACCGAGAGGGCCCTAAGAATACCTGTTCAATGTGACTAACACATTATGAGCACTATAAAATTTTGAATAAAAAAAAGATCATTGTTTCCTAGCCAAATGTATGTGCATAATCGGGTCTTGTCTCAATTGCCAATGTTGAGAAGTCCGAACCTTAGAAATTGTCGTTGCTTCTGTTAAATCTTGAAAATTATGTACTAGGCTAGCCTAAGAAACCAACTAACCTCATATTGAAATTGTCATAATCTACATGTCATCACAGGCTTAGTTTGAACAGATTCATTTAATCTGTTATTGCATGAGAAGACAAAGTCCCCGCGTACGGCTGCTAGCGTACGGCCGTCCGTGTTGTCATGTGTTCATGCAGCTTCTTGTGATGACTGCTTTCTGTTGAATAGAGTAACCTGATAGACTTTTTTGCCACATTTGATTTGATTTGTTGTGCAACGTGAGATGTAAATGTTTTGTCTTATATTAAGCTGACCACCACATCCGGCTTCCTCATAGCGAAGATGCACACAGCCGCAATCCAAAGAGTATAAAAGAAACTAGAAGAATCAAACAAATTACAAGCAAACATCCGTTAAAATGCTTATGCCTAAGGTGGACCACTCCGAAGATCAAGTGTCCATCCATTTTGGATTAAATATCCCTCTCTGTTCACTCCAGTCAAGCACATGCCTGCATAAAAAGGTCTCTATATTCCACATGTTGTAATGTGGACCACGAATGGTCAGGTATTTTTGTACATGATGAAGAGTTCAGACGCTGACCAGTCGTTAGACAATACATGCTAGTTAAAAACCATGCAAAACAAGCATGATATGAGAAACTAAGTGATGTGACCGTTGCATCCTTGAAACAACCAACACAAGGAAAAACTCATCACCTACTCACAATGATCAAGAGGCTAATAAAAACATTCTTACATGAAATCTTCACTGTTCCTATGTACACATCACACCGTTAGAATAAGAGACACGCAAACAGTTAGTTACTCTAATTCGCAGCCTTACTAATTGTCTGCTGAAATATTTAATGTATGATTGAGGTACACACATACAGAATAAAGTATAAGATGTATGCATATCCTGAACAATAATGAATGTGATTAAGACATGTAGTAAGTTAAATAATTTCCTATGTCAATGCTTGTCTGCTTATGTAAGTTAATCCAACAATTGAGCAAATCCTTACAATTACTTTTATATGATTGACACATTATGAAGACTATAAATTTTTGACTGAACAAAAGATCATTGTTTCCTAGCCAAATGTATGTGCATAATCGGGTCTTTTCTCCATTGCCAATGTTGAGAAGTCCAAATCTTAGAAATTTTCATAGCTTCTATTCAATCTTGAAATGTATTTACTAGGCTATTCCAAGGAACCAACTACTGTCATATTCAAACTGTCATAATCTACATGTCATCAGAGCCATAGTTTGAACAGATTCATTTAATCCGTTATTGCAAGAGAAGACTAAGTCCCCGCATATGGCTGCTAGCATTCGATCGTCAATGTTGTCATTTGTTCATGCAGCTCCCTGTGATGACGGCTTTATGTTGAATAGAGTAACCTGATAGACTTTGTTGTCCACCATTTTGATATGTTGTATAATGTGTGACGTAAATGTTTTGACTTATATTTAGCTGACCACCACGTAGTTGTGATTTTTAATATAAAGGGATTTAGTACTTAAAATCATTAAGCATTACACCCGGCTTCCACATAGCGAAGATTCACATTGCCACAATCCAAAGAGTAAAAAAGAAAATAGAAGGAAATCGCGAATTACAAACAAACACCTGTAAAACGCCTATGCCTAAGGTGGACCAATCCGAAGATCAAGTTTCCATCCATGTTGGACAAACATATCCCTTGCTATTCACTACAGTCGTGCACACGCCTACATAAAAAAGTTCTCGATATTCCACACATTGTAAAGTGAACCTTGAATAGAAAAAAAACTTTTGCACCAATTGAGTACCTGCAAAAGAGAATATTTTTTATCATTAAAAATCTTTTCATTTCTGCAATGCCATAGCGACGAGATAATGGCTACTGATCCCTCTCTGATAATTGTTCTGAACTTGTGGTCAATCCCATGTAACCAATTGCCAAAGATGTTTGCAACGAATAGTTGTGGATAAAAGTTAGAAGCCATAAGGATAGATGACTAAATGGAACGTGCAATTTTCACACAAAGAATAAGTGTTTTATCATCTTATCTTGTCGACAGAAAACACAATTTGTACTTCAATTCCACTTAAGGTTAACAAGTTTAGTGCAATAGACGACATGTTGCACGTGGTTTTGTTCTTATTTCTCGTTGAAGTGTTCCGGCATCCACATGATGTTTTCACCTGTGTCTGGCCAGAAGATTATGGATGCCATCACACCGAGAGGGCCCTAAGAATACCGTTTTAATGTCAAAAGAGTAAACCCCACTCTCGAGCAATCTAGTACCATGTCAAACTTTTTGATGGACGAGTAAGTTGTCGGCATGATGACCTTGTTACAACAAACCTTCAATGCCCATTACCCAATTATTTAAAATTACTGTTGCCTATAATCTCATTTCATGGTGATTAATGTCCTTGTGACAAATCCGCCACTCATTGAGCTTGGGAGGTCCATAATTGATGAAAACAAAGTAGCGTGTGATCCGCTAGTTGCTCGGTTATCATTGGTTCAATTGTCAGAGGTTGTGGCACCTTTTGTTGAAAACCCAAACAATTAGCAGTTATCTGTAAGATTCAAGTACAACACCATCGGTGAGAAATCTCTTAGATGCCAGTAAATTCCAACGGAAGTTGAGAATCCCAACTCAGATATTTTTTTACTTTCGCACCAAAAATGACATTTCTTACTAACAAAGCACAATCTAATAAAGTTTAACCAGAAAGGAAAAAATGTGTTCTTACAACTATGGCAAGGCGATCAAGCATTTGTTCTCAGACTGCCCTATTGCAAAAATCGTCCATATCCTGCAAAATAGTTGATAATAGTTTTGTACCTCTTATACTCCCATTGATCCGTATTAACTGACACTTAATGTGATGTATCTACACATCTTTTTGTGCTAGATACATCCGATTCAGTGACAATTAATATGGTTCGGATGGAGTGGTATATTGACACCTAGTATTTAAAAAAAGTTTGTGCCTGGCTTAATGGCATTGGCAAGCCTCGAAACCATTTACTCATGTTGCACTCTATGATTTAAATTATTGGAATAATATTTATATCACAACGATGAAAATATTTTGAAACCTTTGCAGGTTATTATCTCTATTATCAACATGTTGTTTGTGTCCACACTTGACGTGGCACAACACTAGTTTGGTTAATGGATTCCCATGTATGAAGTCTAGTATTACATTGGTTCTCTCAAACTTTAATGGCCGAGCCGTCTATTGGTTAGGTAATGTTCAATTTATTACATGGAACCGTTTATATACCTTTATAATTTTCATTAATCCACATTTAATAATAAAATATAGGATTGTGTGTATTTTTGCATAGAAACCAAAATCAAATCCAAATGAACTCCCCGCAAAGAAAAACCTTTACCCAAATGAATTGAACAAGGAGAGCTAATTTGGATTTTGTCGTGAAAAAATACTTGAGAAAAAGTGCAACACTTCCACTGATTAGCATTCAAAACAATATAGGAATTCGTTTTAAGATTAGTTTTATAGAACTCCAAGAAAACTCATACAAAATAAAATCTATTGGCCGTGGCTTAATAGTAATCCGTAAGTTACTCAAATGAACTTGCGAAGCTATCTTGCATTGCTGGAAAAACCAACGAAAAGATAAAGTTGACACCTACTCACTTTTTCTAATAGCGATATAAAAAAATGGACTTACACAATATCGTGGTCATTGCCACATATCGGTCACCTCTTCTAAGCAATTGTCCAACGAAATATGTTTGTATGGTTAAGTTAGACACTATGCTTCAAGTCTGCTCAACATGTGGTCAAGTATTTATATACATGATATAAAAAACTAGTCAAGTTGAATGCCAACATATTTTGGTTTGTCATCAATGATGAGCTCAGACGCTGACCATTCGTTAGAAAATATATGCTAGTTAAAAAACTTGCAACACGAGGGCGATATGAGCAACTAAGTGATGTGACTGTTGCATCCTTCAAAAGGAAAAACTCGTCACCTACTCACATAGATCAAGAGGCTAATAAAAATTTATTACATGCAATCTTCATTGTTCCTACGTACACGTCACCCTGTTGGAATAAAAGACACACAAACAGTCAGTTACTCTAATTCGCAGCCTTACAAACTATCTGCTGAAATATTTAAAGTATGTTTCAGGATGACACGTACCAAAAAAAGTATAAGGTGTATGCATATCCTGAACAGTAAAAAATGTGATTAAGACATGTAGTAAGTTAACTAATTTCCTATCGCAATCCTTGTCCGCATATGTGCGTTAGTACAAAGCTAATCCTTACAATTAATTTTATGTGATTGACACATTATGAAGACTATAAAGTTTTGACTGAACAAAAGATCATTGTTTCCTACCCAAATGTATGTGCATAGTCGGGTCTTTTCTCCATTGCCAATGTTGAGAGTCTAGAGCTCAGAAATTGTCGTTCCTTCTATCCAGTCTTGAAAAGTATTTACTATGCTATCCCAAGGAACCTTCAAACTGTCATAATCTACATGTCATCTGAGCCTTAGTTTGAACATATTCATTTATTCCGTTATTGCAAGAGAAGATTAAGTCCCAGCATACGGCTGCTAGCTTACGATCGTCCATGTTGTCATTTGTTCATGCAGCTCCCTGTGATGACTGTTTTCTGCTGAATAGAGTAACCTGATAGACTTTATTGTCCACCATTTTGATTTGTTGTGCAACCTGCGACATAAATGTTTTGACTTATATTAAGATGACCACCACGTAATTGGGATTTTATATAAAGGGCTTTAGTATTTAAAAGTATTAAGCATTACACCCGGCTTCCACATAGCGAAGATTCACATTGCCGCAATCCAAAGAGTAAAAAAGAAAATAGAAGGAAATCACGAATTACAAGCAAACACCTGTAAAACGCCTATGCCTAAGGAGGACCAATCCGAAGATCAAGTTTACATCCATGTTTGACAAAAATATCCCTCGCTGTTCACTCTAGTCGTGCACACGCCTGCATAAAAAAGTTATCGATATTCCACACTTTGTAAAGTGGACTACGATCAGAAATAAACTTTTGCACCGGTAGAGTACCTGCAAAAGAGAATATTTTTTATCATTAAAAAACTTTCATTTCTACCATACCATAGCGACCAGATAACGGCTACCGATCCCACTTTGATAGTAGTTCTGAACTTGAGATCAATCCCATGTAACCAATTGCCAAAGATGTTTGCAACGAATCATTGTGGATAAAAGTTAGAAGACATATGGATAGCTGACCAAATGGAACGTGCAATTTTCAACATAAGAATAATTGTTTACTCATCTCATCTTGTCATAGAAAACACACTTTGTACTTGAATTCCACTTAAGCTTAACAAGTTTAGTGCAATGGACGACATGTTGCACCTGGTTTTGTTCTTCTTTCTCGTAGAAGTGTTCCGACATCCACATGATGTCTTCACCTGTGTCTGGCCAGACGATTATGGATGCCATCACACCGAGAGGGTGATAATACTTGTTCAATGTGGTTGACATATTATGGACACTATAAATTTTTGACTGAACAAAAGATCATTGTTTCCTAGCCAAATGTATGTGCATAATCGGGTCTGGTCTCCATTGCCAATGTTGAGAAGTCCGAACCTTAGAAATTGTCGTTGCTTCTGTTCAATCTTGAAAAGTATTTACTAGGCTAGTCCAAGGAACCAACTAACCTCATAATGTACTTGTCATAATCTACATGTCATCAGAGCCTTAGTTTGAACAGATTCATTTAAATCCGTTATTGCATGAGAAGACAAAGTCCCCGCGTACGGCTGCTAGCGTACGGCCGTCCAGGTTGTCATTTTTAATGCAGCTCCTTGTGATGGCTGCATTCTGTTGAATAGAGTAACCTGATAGACTTTTTTGTCCACCATTTAAGTTGATTTGTTGTGTAATGCGAGACATAAATGTTTTGACTTATATTAAGCTGACCACCACGTCGTTGGGATTTTTTTATATAAAGGGTATTATTACTTAAAAGGTTTAAGCATTACATCCGGCTTCCACATAGAGAAGATGCACATAGCCGCAATCCAAAGAGAAAAAAAGAAACTAGAAGAATCTCACAAATTACAAGCAAACATCTGTAAAAATGCCTACACCTAAGGTGGACCAATCCGAAGATCAAGTGTCCATCCATGTTTGATAAAATATCCCTCCCTGTTCACTCCAGTCGTGCACATGCCTGCATAAAAAGGTCTCATTATTCCACATGTTGTAATGTGGACCACGAATGGTCAAGTATTTCTGTATATGATGATGAGTTCAGACGCTAACCAGTCGTTAGACAATATATGCTAGTTAAAAAAAATGGAAAACGAGCGTGATATGAGAAACTATGTGATGTGACAGTTGCATCCTTGAAACAACCAACACAAGGAAAAACTCATCACCTACTCACATTGATCAAGAGGCTAATAAACACATTCTTACATGAAATCTTCATTGTTCCTATGAACACATCACCCCGTTAGAATAAGAGACACGCAAACAGTTAGTTACTCTAATTCGCAGCCTTACTAACTGTCTAGTGAAATATTTAAAGTATGATTGAGGTACACATGTACAGAAAAAAGTATAAGATGTATGTATATCCTGAACAGTAATGAATGTGATTAAGACATGTAGTAAGTTAAATAATTCCCTATCTCAATCCTTGTCTGCATATGTAAGTTAGTCCAACAATGGAGCAAATCCTTACAACTACTTTTATGTGATTGACACATTATAAAGACTATAAATTTTTGACTGAACAAAAGATCATTGTTTCCTAGCCAAATGTGTGTGCATAATCGGGTCTTTTCTCCATTGCCAATGTTGAGAAGTCCAAAGCTTAGAAATTTTGTCACTGCTTCTATTCAATCTTGAAAATTATTTAGCAGGCTATTCCAAGGAACCAACTAACCTCATATTCAAACTGTCATAATCTACATGTCATCATAGCCTTAGTTTGAATAGATTCATTTAATCTGTTATTGCAAGAGAAGACTAAGTCCCCGCATACGGCTGCTAGCGTACGATTGTCCATGTTGTCATTTGTTCATGTAGATACCTGTGATGACGGCTTTATGTTGAATAGAGTAACCTGATAGACTTTGTTGTCCACCATTTTGATTTTTTGTGCAATGTGCGACGTAAATGTTTTGACTTATATTTAGCTGACCACCACACAGTTGTGATTTTTAATATAAAGGGATTTAGTTCTTAAAAGCATTAAGAATTACACCCGACTTTCACATAGCGAAGATTCACATTGCCGCAATCCAAATAGTAAAAATGAAAATAGAAGGAAATCGCGAATTACAAACAAACACCTGTAAAATGCCTATGCCTTAGGTGGACTGCTACGTCTTGAGCTTGCGTTGGTTTTCCTCGAAGAGGAGAGGGTGATGCAGCAATAGTAGCGCAAGTATTTCCCTTAGTTTTTGAGAACCAAGGTATCAACCCAGTAGGCTCCTCAAAAGTCCCACACACCTACACAAACAAACTGAGAACTCCCAACCAACACAATAAAGGGGTTGTCAATCCCTTCACAGCCACTTGCGAAAGTGAGATCTAATAAAGATAGTAAGATAACATAAATATATTTTTGGTATTTTATAATATAGATGCAAAAAGTAAAGATGCAAATAAAAGTAGATTGGAAGCAAATATGATAAGAGATAGACCCGGGGCCATAGGTTTCACTAGTGGCTTCACCCAAGATAGCATAAGTATTACGGTGGGTGAACAAATTACTATCGAGCAATTGATAGAAAAGCACATAGTTATGAGATTATCTAGGCATGATCATGTATATAGGCATCACGTCCATGAAGAGTAGACCGACTCCTGCATGCATCTACTACTATTACTGCACACATCGACCGACTCCTGCCTGCATCTAGAGTATTAAGTTCATAAGAACAGAGTAACGCATTAAGCAATATGCCATGATGTAGAGGGATAAACTCAAGCAATATGATATAAACCCCATCTTGTTATCCTCGATGGCAACAACACAATACATGCCTTGCAACCCTTTCTGTCACTGGGTAAGGACACCGCAAGATTGAACCCAAAGCTAAGCACTTCTCCCATGGCAAGAAAGATCAATCTAGTAGGCCAAACCAAACTGATAATTCGAAGAGACTTGCAAAGATAACTCAATCATACATAAAAGAATTCGGAGAAGATTCAAATATTATTCATAGATAAACTTGATCATAAACCCACAATTCATCGGATCTCGACAAACACACCGCAAAAAGAGTTTACATCGAATAGTTCTCCAGAAGAGAGGGGGAGAACATTGTATTGAGATCCAAAAAGAGAGAAGAAGCCATCTAGCTAATAACTACAGACCTGTAGGTCTGTTGTAAACTACTCACAACTCATCGGAGGGGCAAGGATGTTGATGTAGAGGCCCTCCATGGTCGATTCCACCTCCGGCAGAACACCGGCAAAGGCTCCAAGATGGGATCTCGCGGATACAGAAGGTTACGGTGGTGGAAATTGTGTTTCGTCCTGCTCCTGGATGTTTTCGGGGTATGTAGGTATATATAGGAGGAAGAACTAAGTCGGTGGCCGCCTGAGGGGCCCACGAGACAGGGGGTGCGCCCTATAGGGGGGGGGGGCGCCCTCCTATCTCGTGGGAGCCTTGGCTGCTTCTTGACTTGCACTCCAAGTCCTCTGGATCACGTTCGTTCCAAAAATCACGCTCCCGAAGGTTTCATTCTGTTTGGACTCCGTTTGATATTCCTTTTCTTCGAAATACTGAAATAGGCAAAAAAAACAGCAATAAGGGCTGGGCCTCCGGTTAGTAGGTTAGTCCCAAAAATGATATAAATGTGTAAAATAAAGCCCATAAACATCCAAAAAGGGGTAATATAATAGCATGGAACAATAAAAAATTATAGATACGTTGGAAACTTATCAAGCATCCCCAAGCTTAATTCCTGCTCGTCCTTGAGTAGGTAAATGATAAAAAAAGAAATTTTTGATGTGGAATGCTACCTAGCATAATTCTCAATGTAATTTTCTTTATTGTGGCATGAATGTTCAGATCCAAATGATACAAAATAAAAGTTCATATTACCATAAGAATAGTAACACTTCAAGCATACTAATCAAAGTAATCATGTCTTCTCAAAATAACATGGCCAAAGAAAGTTATCCCTACAAAATCATATAGTCTGGCTGTTGCTCTATCTTCATCACACAAAGTATTTAATCATGCACAACCCCGATGACAAGCCAAGCAATTGTTTCATACTTTAATAATCTCAAACTCTTTCAATTTTCACGCAATACATGAGCGTGAGCCATGGACATAGCACTATATGTGGAATAGAATGGTGGTTGTGAAGAAGATAAAAAGGGAGAAGATAGTCTCACATCAACTAGGCGTATCAACGGGCTATGGGGATGCCCATTAATAGATATCAATGTGAGTGAGTAGGGATTGCCATGCAACGGATGCACTAGAACTATAAATATATGAAAGCTCAACAAAAGAAACTAAGTGGGTGTACATCCAACTCGCTTGCTCACGAAGACCTAGGGAACTTTTGGGAAGCCCGTCATTGGAATATACAAGCCAAGTTCTATAATGAAAAGTTCCCACTAGTATATGAAAGTGACAACATATGAGACTCTCTATCATGAAGATCATGGTGCTATTTTGAAGCACAAGTGTGGAAAAAGAGATAGTAGCATTGTCCCTTCTCTCTTTTTCTCTCATTTTATTTTTTTCTTTTCTCTTTTTTCCCTTTTTTTCTTTGGCCTTCTTTTTTTTTCTTTTGGCCTTTCTCTTTTTTTTGCCTTCTCTTTTTTTTTGTAAAAGTCCGAAGTCTCATCCCGACTTGTGGGGGAATCATAGTCTTCATCATACTTTCCTCACTAGGACAATGCTCTAATAATGAAGATCATCACACTTTTATGGATTTACAACTCAAGAATTACAACTCAAAGCTAGAACAAGATATGACTCTATATGAATGCCTCCGGCGGTGTACCGGGATATGCAATGAATCAAGAGTGACATGTATGAAAATTGTGAAGGTGGCCTTGCCACAAATACAATGTCAACTACATGATCATGCAAAGAGCAATATGACAAAAGTAATGTGTGTCATGAACAGAACGGTGGAAAGTTGCATGGCAATATATCTCGGAATGGCTATGGAAATGCCATAATAGGTAGGTATGATGGCTGTTTTGAGGAAGGTATATGGTGGGTGTATGGTACCGGAGAAAGTTGCGCGGCACAAGAGAGGCTAGCAATGGTGGAAGGGTGAAAGGGTGCGTATAATCCATGGACTCAACATTAGTCAAAAGAACTCATGCACTTATTGCAAAAATTTAGAAGTCATCAAAAACCAAAGCACTACGCGCATGCTCTTAGGGGTATAGATTGGTAGGAAAAGACCATCGCTCATCCCCGACCGCCACTCATAAGGAAGACACTCAATAAATAAAATTGTGCTCCAACTTCATCACAAAGCGGTTCACCATACGTGCATGCTATGGTAATCACAAACTTCAACACAAGCATTCTTTAAATTCATAATCACCCAACTAGTATAACTTTAATATTACTACCTCCATATCTCAAAACAATTATCAAGCATCAAATTGATCATAGCATCCAGTTCACTTTCTATGATAGTTTTTATTATACCCAACTTGGATGCTCATCATTCTAGGACCAACTTTGTAACCATAGCAAATACCATGCTGTTCTAAAAGACTCTCAAAATAATATAAGTGAAGCATGAGAGACTAATAATTTCTTCAAAATTAAGACATCACCGTGCTCTAAAAGATACAAGTGAAGCACTAGAGGAAAAACTATCAAGTTCAAAAGATATAAGTGAAGCACATAGAGTATTCTAGCAAATTCTAATCAAATAGGCTTCTACCAAAAGGTGTGTACAGCAAGGATGATTGTGGTAAACTAAAAAGCAAAGACTAATATAATACACGTCGCTCCAAGCAAAACACATATCATGTGGCGAATAAAAATATAGCTCCAAGTAAAGTTACCAATGAATGAAGATGAAAGAGAGGATGCCTTCCTGGGGCATCCCCAAGCTTAGGATTTTGGCTATCCTTGAATATCTTGGGGTGCCTTGGGCATCCCCAAGCTTAGGCTCTTGCCACCCTTTATTCCATAGTCCACAAAAGCTTTACCCAAAACTTGAAAACTTCACAACACAAAACTCAACAAGAAATCTTATAAGCTCCGTTAGTGAAAGAAAACAAAACCACCACATAAGGTACTGTAATGAACTCATTCTTTATTTATTTTGGTGTTAAACCTACTGTATTCCAACTTCTCTATGGTTTATAAACTGTTTTACTAGCCATAGATGTATCAAAATAAGCAAACTGTCAAAAACAGAACAGTCTGTAGTAATCTGTAACTAACACAAACTTGTGGAACTCTAAAAATCTTACCAAAATAGGAAGTCCTGTAAAATTTGTTTATTGATCAGCATCAAAAAGAATCAAGGCAAAATCACGTTCCTATTATTTAACAAAATTATATTCGTGCGTGCAAAGTTTCTGTTTTTCAGCAAAAATCAACTATCATCATAGGTTATCCTATAGGTTCTACTTGGCACAAATAATAATTAAAACATAAAACACATCTAAACAGAACGTAGATGCAAAATTTATTACTAAACAGGAGCAAAAAGAAAAAACATAAAGAAAATTGAGTTGCCTCCCAACTAGCGCTATCATTTAACGCCCCTAGCTAGGCATAAAAGCAAAGATAGATCTAACGAGTGCCATCTTTGGCACTAAATTCATAAGTAGCACGCATGATAGATTCATAAGGTAATTTGAATTTATTTCTTGGAAAGTGCTCCATGTCTTTCTTTAATGGAAATTGGAATCTAATATTCCCTTCCTTCATATCAATAATCGCACCAATCGTTCTAAGGAAAGGTCTACCAAGAATAATAGGGCAAGAAAGATTTCAATCTATATCAAGAACGATAAAATCTACCGGCACCAAATTTCTATTTGCAACAATAAGAACATAATTGATCCTTCCCATAGGCTTTTTAATGGTGGAATCCGCAAGGTGCAAATTTAGAGAGCAATCATCAAGATCATGGAAACCTAGAATATCACATAAAGTTTTCGGAATCGTGGAAACACTAGCACCCAAATCACACAAAGCAAAACACTCATAATCTTTAATTCTAATCTTTATAGTAGGTTCCCACTAATCATTAAGTTTTCTAGGTATAGAAACTTCCAAATTAAGTTTTTCATCATAAGATTGCATCAAGGCATCAACAATATGTTTGGTAAAAGCTTTATTTTGACTATAAGCATGAGGAGAATTAACAACGAATTGCAGCAAGGAAATACAACCTTTTAAATAACAATTATCATAATCAAATTCCTTGAAATCCGAGATAGTGGGTTCAATGTTATTTGAAGTTGAGGACTCTCCAATCTCACTTTTACCAAATTTAGCATCAAGATCTAAAGACTCCGAATTCTTGGGATGCCTTCTAGGCAAAGTTGATTCATCATCAGTCCCATAATCATCAAAATTCATATTGCAAAACATAGATCTAATAGGAGACGCATCAATAACTTTAAGATCCTCATCATTATTTTCATGGAAACTAGAAGAACACGCTTTTATAAAGCTATCTTTTTTAGCACGCAATCTAGCGGATCTTTCCTTGCACTCGTCAATGGAAATTCTCATTACTTTGAGAGACTCATTGATATCATGCTTGGGAGAAGAAGATCTAAGTTTAAGAGAATCAACATCAAGCGAAAGTCTATCAACGTTCCTAGCCAAATCATCAACTTTGAGCAATTTTTCTTCAAGCAAAGCATTAAAATTCTTTTGAGAAAGCATAAATTCTTTCACACTATTCTCAAAATCAGAGGGCATCTTATTAAAATTACCAGAAGAATTTTTGTAGGAATTTCCATAATTATTAGAGGAATTACTAGGGAACGATCTAGCATTAAAATTTCCTTTATAAGCATTGTTTCCAAAACTATTCCTACCAACAAAATTCACATCCATAGATTCATTATTATTCTCAATCAAAGAAGACAAAGGCATATCATTGGGATCAAGAGGAGTATTTTTAGTAGCAAACATCTTCATAAGTTCATCCATCTTTCCACTCAAAACATTGATTTCTTCTATAGCATGCACTTTTTTACTAGAAGATCTTTCGGTGTGCCATTGAGAATAATTAGCCATAATATTATCAAGAAGTTTTGTAGCATCTCCCAACGTGATTTCCATAAATGTGCCTCCCGCGGCCGAATCTAAGAGATTTCTAGAAGCAAAGTTCAAACCGACATAAAATTTTTGTATGATAATCCATAAATTCAAACCATGAGTAGGGCAATTGCGAAGCATCAATTTCATTCTTTCCCAAGATTGGGCAACATGCTCATGATAAAGTTGTTTAAAATTCATAATATCGTTCCTAAGAGTGATGATCTTAGCGGGAGGAAAAAACTTAGAGATAAAAGCATCTTTGCACTTGTTCCAAGAATCAATACTATTTTTAGGCAAAGACAAAAACCAAACTTTAGCATGATGTCTAAGTGAAAACGGAAATAACTTCAATTTGACAATACTGTTATCCGTATCTTTCTTCTTTTGCATATCACACAAATCAACAAAGTTGTTTAGAGTAGCGGCATCTTCACTAGGAAGGCCGGCAAATTGATCTTTCATAACAAGATTCAGCAAAGCAATATTGATTTCACAAGACTCAACATCATTAAGAGGAGCAACCGGAGTACTAAGGAAATCATTATTATTGGTATTCGAGAAATCACACAGTTTGGTATTATCTTGCGCCATGGCAACAAGTAATCCAACACACAAGCAAACAGAAAAAGGCAAGCGAAAAGAGAGGAGGAGATTGCGGAAAGAGAGGGCGAATAAAACGGCAAGGGTGAAGTGGGGGAGAGGAAAACGAGAGGAAAATGGCAAATAATGTAAATGCGAGGGAGATGGGTTTGTGATGGGTACTTGGTATGTCTTGACTTGAGCGAGGTCCTCCCCGGCAACGGCGCCAGAAATCCTTCTTGCTACGTCTTGAGATTGCGTTGGTTTTCCTCGAAGAGGAGAGGGTGATGCAACAATAGTAGCGTAAGTATTTCCCTCTGTTTTTGAGAACCAAGGTATCAATCCAGTAGGAGGCTCCTCAAAAGTCCCACGCACCTACACAAACAAACTGAGAACTCGCAACCAATGCAATAAAGGGGTTGTCAATTCCTTCACGACCACTTGCGAAAGTGAGATCTAATAAAGATAGTAAGATAAGATAGATATATTTTTGGTATTTTATAATATAGATGCAAAAAGTAAAGATGCAAATAAAAGTAGATTGAAAGCAAATATGATAAGAGATAGACCCTGGGGGCATAGGTTTCACCAGTGGCTTCTCTCAAGATAGCATAAGTATTACAGTGGGTGGACAAATTACTGTCGAGCAATTGATAGAAAAGCACATAGTTATGAGATTATTAGGCATGATCATGTATATAGGCATCACGTCCATAACAAGTAGACCGACTCCTGCCTGCATCTACTACTATTACTCCACACATCGACCGACTCCTGCCTGCATCTAGAGTATTAAGTTCATAAGAACAGAGTAACGCATTAAGCAAGATGACATGATGTAGAGGGATAAACTCAAGCAATATGATATATACCCCATCTTGTTATCTTCGATGGCAACAATACAATAGGTGCCTTGCAACCCTTTCTGTCACTGGGTAAGGACACCGCAAGATTGAACCCAAAGGTAAGCACTTCTCCCATGGCAAGAAAGATCAATCTAGTAGGCCAGACCAAACTGATAATTTGAAGAGACTTGCAAAGATAACTCAATCATACATAAAAGAATTCAGAGAAGATTCAAATATTATTCATAGATAAACTTGATCATAAACCCACAATTCATCGGATCTTGACAAACACACCGCAAAAAGAGTTTACGTCGAACAGATCTCCACAAGAGGGGTAGAACATTGTATTGAGATCCAAAAAGAGAGAAGAAGCCATCTAGCTAATAACTATGGACCCGAAGGTCTGTGGTAAACTACGCACAACTCATCGGAGGGGCAAGGATGTTGATGTAAAGGCCCTCCATGGTCGATTCCCCCTCCGGCAGAACGCCGGCGAAGGCTCCAACATGGGATCTCGCGGATACAGAAGGTTACGGTGGTGGAAATTGTGTTTCGTCCTGCTCCTGGATGTTTTCGGGGTACGTAGGTATATATAGGAGGAAGAAGTACGTCAGTGGCAGCCTGAGGGGCCCATGAGACAGGGGGGCGCGCCCTACAGTGGGGGGCGCCCTCCTATCTTGTGGGAGCCTTGACTGCTTCTTGACTTGCACTCCAAGTCCTCTGGATCACGTTCGTTCCTAAAATCATGCTCCCATAGGTTTCATTCCGTTTGGACTCCGTTTGATATTCCTTTTCTTCGAAATACTTAAATAGGCAAAAAAACAGCAATACGGGCTGGGCCTCCGGTTAGTAGGTTAGTCACAAAAATGATATAAATGTGTAAAATAAAGCCCATAAACATCCAAAAAGGAGTAATATAATAGCATGGAACAATCAAAAATTATAGATACGTTGGAGACGTATCATGGACCAATTCGAAGATCAAGTTTCCATCCATGTTGGACAAAAATATTCCTCGATGTTCATGTAGGGGAACGTAGTAATTTCAAAAAATTTCCTACGCGCATGCAAGATCATGGTGATGCATAGCAACAAGAGGGGAGAGTGTTGTCCATGTACCCTCGTAGACCGAAAGCGGAAGCGTTAGAACAACGCGGTTGATGAGTCGTACGTCTTCACGGCCCGACCGATCAAGCACCGAAACTACGGCACCTCCGAGTTCTAGCACACGTTCAGCTCGATGACGATCCCCGGACTCCGATCCAACAGAATGTCGGGGAAGAGTTCCGTCAGCATGACGGCGTGGTGACGATCTTGATGTTCTACCGTTGGAGGGCTTCTCCTAAGCAAGGCTACAATATTATCGAGGACTATGGTGGAGGGGGCACCGCACACGGCTAAGAGATCAAGAGATCAATTGTTGTGTCTAGAGGTGCCCCCTGCCCCCATATATAAAGGAGCCAAGGGGGAGGGGGCGGCCGGCCAAGGAGGGGCGCGCCAATGGGAGTCCTACTCTCACCGGGAGTAGGACTCTCTTCTTTCCTAGTTGGAATAGGAGAAGGGGGAAGGAGGAGGGAGAGAGGAAGGAAAGGGGGGTGCTGCCCCCCTCTCATTGTCCTATTCAGACTAGGGGGGAAGGGCGCGCGGCCCAGCCCTTGCCTTCTCTCCTCCTCTCCACTAGGGCCCATGTAGGCCCATTAAGCCCCCGGGGGTTCCGGTAACCTCCCGGTACTCCGGTAAAATCCCGATTTCACCCGGAACACTTCCAATATCCAAATATAGGCTTCCAATATATCAATCTTCATGTCTCGACCATTTTGAGACTCCTCGTCATGTCTGTAATCTCATCCAGGACTCCGAACAAGCTTTGGTACATCAAAACTCATAAACTCATAATATAACTATCATCGAAACCTTAAGCGTGCGGACCCTATGGGTTCGAGAACTATGTAGACATGACCTAGAACTGTTTCCGGTCAATAACCAATAGCGGAACCTTGATGCTCATATTGGCTCCTACATATTCTACGAAGATCTTTATCGGTCAAATCGCAGAACAACATACGTTGTTCCCTTTGTCATCGGTATGTTACTTGACCGAGATTCGATCGTCGGTATCTCAATACCTAGTTCAATCTCGTTACCGGCAAGTCTCTTTACTCGTTACGTAATGCATCATTCTGTAACTAACTCATTAGCTACATTGCTTGCAAGGCTTATAGTGATGTGCATTACCGAGAGGGCCCAGAGATACCTCTCCGACAATCGGAGTGACAAAACCTAATCTTGAAATATGCCAACTCAACATGTACCTTTGGAGACACCTGTAGAGCTCCTTTATAATCACCCAGTTATGTTGTGACGTTTGGTAGCACACAAAGTGTTCCTCCGGTAAACGGGAGTTGCATAATCTCATAGTTATAGGAACTTGTATAAGTCATGAAGAAAGCAATAGCAACATACTAAACGATCAAGTGCTAAGCTAACGGAATGGGTCAAGTCAATCACATCATTCTCCTAATGATGTGATCCCGTTAATCAAATGACAACACATGTCTATGGTTAGGAAACATAACCATCTTTGATTAATGAGCTAGTCAAGTAGAGGCATACTAGTGACATTAAGTTTGTCTATGTATTCACACATGTATCATGTTTCCGGTTAATACAATTATAGCATGAATAATGAACATTTATCATGATATGAGGAAATAAATAATAACTTTATTATTGCCTCTAGGGCATATTTCCTTAAGTCTCCCACTTGCACTAGAGTCAATAATCTAGATTACACAGTAATGATTCTAACACCCATGGAGTCTTGGTGCTGATCATGTTTTGCTCGTGGAAGAGGCTTAGTCAACGGGTATGCAACATTTAGATCCGTATGTATCTTGCAAATCTCTATGTCTCCCACCTGGACTTGGTCCCGGATGGAATTGAAGCGTCTCTTGATGTGCTTGGTCCGCTTGTGAAATCTGGATTCCTTTGCCAAGGCAATTGCACCAGTATTGTCACAGAAGATCTTCATTGGTCCCGATGCACTAGGTATGACACCTAGATCAGAAATGAACTCTTTCATCCAGACTCCTTCATTTGCTGCTTCCGAAGCAGCTATGTACTCAGCTTCGCATGTAGATCCCACCACGACGCTTTGTTAAGAACTGCACCAATTGACAGCTCCACCGTGCAATATAAACACGTATCCGGTTTGCTCTTTAGAATCGTCTGGATCAGTGTCAAAGCTTGCATCGACGTAACCATTTACGACTAGCTCTTTGTCACCTCCACAAACGAGAAACATATCCTTAGTCCTTTTCAGGTATGTCAGGATATTCTTGACCGCTATCAAGTGATCCACTCCTGGATTACTTTGGTACCTTCATGCCAAACTTATTGCTAAGCATACATTAGGTCTGGTACATAACATTGCATACATGATAGAGCCTATGGCTGAAGCATAGGGAACATCTTTCATTTTTCTCTATCTTCTGCTGTGGTCGGGCATTGAGTCCGACTCAACTTCACACCTTGTAATACAGGTAAGAATCCTTTCTTTGCCTGATCCATTTTGAATTTTTTTCAAAACTTTATCAAGATATGTACTTTGTAAAAGTCCAATCAAGCGTCTTGATCTATCTCTATAGATCTTGATGCCCAATATGTAAGCAGCTTCACCGAGGTCTTTCATCGAAAAACTTTTATTCAAGTATCCCTTTATGCTATCTAGAAATTCTATATCATTTCCAATTAATAATATGTCATCTACATATAATATCAGAAATGCTACTGAGCTCCCACTCACTTTCTTGTAAACACAGGCTTCTCCAAAAGTCTGTATAAAACCATATGCTTTGATCACACTATCAAAGCGTTTATTCCAACTCCGAGATGCTTGCACCAGTCCATAAATGGATCGCTGGAGCTTGCACACTTTGTTAGCACCTTTTAGATCGACAAAACCTTCCGGCTGCATCATATACAACTCTTCTTCCAGAAATCCATTCAGGAATGCAGTTTTGACATCCATTTGCCAAACTTCATAATCATAAAATGTGACAATTGCTAACATGATTTGGACAGACTTAAGCATCGCTATGGGTGAGAAAGTCTCATTGTAGTCAACCCCTTGATCTTGTCAAAAACCTTTCGCAACAAGTCGAGCTTTGTAGACAGTTATATTACCATCTGCATCAGTCTTCTTCTTGAAGATCCATTTATTCTCGATGGCTTGCCGATCATCGGGCAAGTCAACCAAAGTCCATACTTTGTTCTCATACATGGATCCCACCTCAGATTTCAGGGCCTCAAGCCATTTTGCGGAATCTGGGCTCATCATCGCTTCCTCATAGTTCGAAGGTTCGCCATGGTCAAGTAACATGACTTCCAGAATAGGATTACCGTACCACTCAGTGCGGATCTTACTCTAGTAGACCTCGAGGTTCAGTAGAAACTTGATCTGAAGTTTCATGATCAATATCATTAGCTTCCTCACTGATTGGTGTAGTTGTCACAGGAACCGGTTCTTGTGATGAACTACTTTCCAATAAGGGAGAAGGTACAGTTACCTCATCAAGTTCTACTTTCCTCCCACTCACTTTTTTTGAGAGAAACTCCTTCTCTAGAAAGGATCCGAATTTAGCAACAAAAATCTTGCCCTCAGATCTGTGATAGAAGGTGTACCCAATAGTCTCTTTTGGGTATCCTATGAAGACACATTTCTCCGATTTGGGTTTGAGCTTATCTGGTTGAAGTTTCTTCACATAAGCATCGCAGCCCCAAACTTTAAGAAACGACAACTTTGGTTTCTTGCCAAACTACAGTTCATAAGGCGTCGTCTCAACGGATTTTGATGGTGCCCTATTTAACGTGAATGCGGCCGTCTCTAAAGCATAACCTCAAAACGATAGCGGTAAATCAGTAAGAGACATCATAGATCGCACCATATCTAGTAAAGTACGATTACGATGTTCAGACACACCATTTTGCTGTGGTGTTCTGGGTGGCGTGAGTTGCGAAACTATTCCGCATTTCTTCAAATGTAAACCAAACTCGTAACTGAAATATTCTCCTCCACGATCAGACCATAGAAATTTTATTTTCTTGTTACGATGATTTTCCACTTCACTCTGAAATTCTTTGAACTTTTCAAATGTTTCAGACTTGTGTTTCATCAAGTAGATATACCCATATCTTCTCAAATCATCTGTGAAGGTGAGAAAATAACGATACCCGCCACGAGCCTCGATATTCATTGGACCACATACATTAGTATGTATGATTTCCAACAAATCAGTAGCTCGCTCCATAGTTCCGGAGAACGGCGTTTTAGTCATCTTGCCCATGAGGAACGGTTCGCAAGTACCAAGTGAGTCATAATCAAGTGATTCCAGAAGTCCATCAGTATGGAGTTTCTTCATGCGCTTTACACCAATATGACCCAAACGGTAGTGCCACAAATAAGTTGCACTATCATTATCAACTCTGCATCTTTTGGCTTCAACATTATGAATATGTGTATCACTACTATCGAGATTTAATAAGAATAGACCACTCTTCAAGGGTGCATGACCATAAAAGATATTACTCATATAAATAGAACAACCATTATTCTCTGATTTAAGTGAATAACCGTCTCGCATCAAACAAGATCCAGATATAATGTTCATGCTTAACGCTGGCACCAAATAACAATTATTCAGGTCTATAACTAATCCCGATGGTAGATGTAGAGGTAGTGTGCCGACCGCGATCACATTGACTTTGGAATCATTTCCCACATGCATGGTCACCTCGTCCTTAGCCAATCTTTGCTTAATCCGTAATCCCTGTTTCAAGTTGCAAATATTAGCAACAGAACCAGTATCAAATACCCAGGTGCTACTGCGAGCATTAGTAAGGTACACATCAATAACTTGTATATCACATATACCTTTGTTCACTTTGCCATCCTTCTTATCCGCCAAATACTTGGGGCAGTTCCGCTTCCGTGTCGATCGCTTGCGATAGAAGCACTCAGTTTCAGGCTTAGGTCCAGACTTGGGTTTCTTCTCTAGAGCAGCAACTTGTTTGCTGTTCTTCTTGAAGTTCCCCTTCTTCTTCCCTTTGGCCTTTTTCATGAAACTGGTGGTCTTATTGACCATCAACACTTGTTGCTCCTTCTTGATTTCTACCTCCGCAGCTTTTAGCATTGCGAAGAGCTTGGGAATAGTCTTGTCCATCCCTTGCATATTATAGTTCATCAGGAAGCTCTTGTAGCTTGGTGGCAGTGATTGAAGAATTCATCAATGACACTATCATCGTGAAGATTAACTCCCGGTTGAATCAAGTGATTATTATACCCAGACATTTTGAGTATATGTTCACTGATAGAACTATTCTCCTCCATCTTACATCTATAGAACTTATTGGAGACTTCATATCTCTTAATCCGGGCATTTGCTTGAAATATTAACTTCAACTCCTGGAACATCTCATATGCTCCATGACGTTCAAAACGTCATTGAAGACCTGGTTCGAAGCCGTAAAGCATGGCACACTGAACTATCGAGTAGTCATCAGCTTTGCTCTGCCAGACGTTCTTAACGTCGTCAGTTGCATCTGCAGCAGGCCTGGCACCCAGTGGTGCTTCTAGGACGTAATTCTTCTGTGCAGCAATGAGGATAATCCTCAAGTTACGGACCTAGTCCATGTAATTGTTACCATCATCTTTCAACTTAGCTTTCTCAAGGAACGCATTAAAATTCAACAGAACAACAGCACGAGCCATCTATCTACAACAAACATAGACAAGAAAAATACTATCAGGTACTAAGTTCATAATAAATTTAAGTTCAATTAATCATATTACTTAAGAACTCCCACTTAGACAGACATCTCTCTAGTCATCTAAGAGATCACGTGATCCAAATCAACTAAACCATGTCCGATCATCACGTGAGATGGAGTAGTTTCAATGGTGAACATCACGATGTTGATTATATCTACTATATGATTCACGTTTGACCTTTCGGTCTCCGTGTTCCGAGGCCATATCTGTATATGCTAGGCTCGTCAAGTTTAACCTGAGTATTTTGCGTGTGCAACTGTTTTGCACCCATTGTATTTGAACGTAGAGCCTATCACACCCGATCATCACGTGGTGTCTCAGCACGAAGAACTTTTGCAACGGTGCATACTCAGGGAGAAAACTTCTTGATAATTTAGTGAGAGATCATCTTAAAATGCTACCGTCAATCAAAGCAAGATAAGATGCATAAAGGATAAACATCACATGCAATCAATATAAGTGATATGATATGGCCATCATCATCTTGTGCTTGTGATCTCCATCTCTGAAGCACCGTCGTGATCACCATCGTCACCGGCATGACACCTTGATCTCCATGGTAGCATCGTTGTCGTTACGCCATCTATTTCTTCTACGACTATCGCTACCGCTTAGTGATAAAGTAAAGCAATTACAGGGCATTTGCATTTCATACAATAAAGCGACAACCATATGGCTCCTTCCAGTTGCCGATAACTCGGTTACAAAACATGATCACCTCATACAATAAAATATAGCATCTCATCTTGACCATATCACATCACAACATGCCCTGCAAAAACAAGTTAGACGTCCTCTACTTTGTTGTTGCAAATTTTACGTGGCTGCTACGGGCTGAGCAAGAACCGTTCTTACATACGCATCAAAACCACAATGACAGTTCGTCAAGTTAGTGCTGTTTTAACCTTCGCAAGGACCGGCCGTAGTGAAAGTGCGTTATATCGACTAGAGGGGGGGGGTGAATAGGCGATTTTTATGAAATTCTTCACTGAGGAATTTTGCGGTGAGGAAATTCCTTAACGAAGAACTGTTTGCAGCGGAATATGTACTCAGAGGTAAACATAACAGATTACACACATAGTCAGCATGATGAAATGAAGACTAGAATAGAGTACAGGAAGCGTAAACACAGGATAACAAGATGAAGACAAACAGATGAAGAAATTGAACGAGGAATTTGTGAAAGTCTTGATCAAAGTCTTCAAGCACGATATGAACAACATACAACATGAATGAGGAAATGGATGAGTTGAGGAAATAGAACCACTCGGTTGGTGAAGACAATGATTTGGTAAACCAGTTCCAACTGCTGTCTCGGTTATACGTCTGGTTGGAGCGGTGAGTATTTAAACTCGAGGACACACAGTCCGGACACCCGATCTCTCGAGCCGCAACTCAGACACCCAGTCCTCACCGTATTCTCCTTGAACTAAGACCACGCAGGCCTCGTCCAATCACTCGTGGTAAGTCTTGGTGACTTCAAACCTTCACAGACTTGGTCACTCGGCGATCCACAATTCCTCTTGGATGCTCTAGACCTTGGCGCCTAACCGTCTGGAAGAAGCACAGTCTTCAAATGTAACAAGCGTCAGATCCACGCAGGATCAATTTCTTCAGTGATGCTCAATCACTTGGGGTTTTGTGGGTTTGGTTTTGGGATTTTCCTCACTTGATGATTTTCGGTCAAAGTCCTCAGAGGATGGGTTGCTCTCAAATGACAAGTGTCAAGTTCTCTCGGAGCAGCCAACCAACTAGTGGTTGTAGGGGCGGCTATTTATAGCCTAGGGAGCAGCCCGACATGATAAGACATAAATGCCCTTCAATGATATGACCGTTAGGTGGATAAGATATTTTGGTCCGCCGCAGCAAGAGACAAAGAACGGTCGGATATTTGACTTTCAAAGTCCTCGGGGCTATCATGTTCCTCATCGTAGGCAATTCAGACCGGCGAATTCCTAACTCCTCGATCGAGCAAAGTGATCGGTGACGGAAGAACTGCGTCTCACATCAAGAACTTGACTGAACTGTATGAGATTTCAATGGCTTCACTCGAAGGGATTGGTAGGTGTAGGATTTTGAGTTGAGCATCACATGGAAATTTTTCCTTTGTATTTCCTCGACCCCTTTAACGATGACGGTGTTTCCTATGACTCAAGAAAGAGAAAATGAAACTACGAAAACAAAAGTCTTCACGCTTCATATTCCTCGAATGAATATCAAGTCTTCATGGTCACACCAATTTCTTCACTTTCAAAGTCTTCGAAAGTCTTCGAATATCAAAGTCTTGATTGAAGAACTTCATTTTTAGGGTCGACTTTCTCTGTAAATATCAAACTCCTCATAGACTTATAGACCTGAGTACACTCACAAGCGATTAGTTACTTAACCTATAAGTCTTCAATACACCAAAATCACTAAGGGGCACTAGATGCACTTACAATCTCCCCCTTTTTGGTGATTGATGACAACATAGGTTAAGTTTTCAACGGGGATAAACATATGAAGTGTAAATACTGATATTGAGGAATTTGATTGCAAGATATAGAAGAACTCCCCCTGAATATGTGCATAATGAGGAATTTGCTTTTGAGGCAGTGCACATTTGAGGATTTGAATCATGGAGATCTCCCCCTATATCTTGTAATTCATACACGCATTTGATATATATACTATGAAGAATTTGAAATGCATGATGAAATATGGTGCCTGATGAGATTCAGCATGCATGCAATAGTATTGACTAGGAATGAGCATGCGGAATATCACATCAAAAGTATCAGAGCTCAAATATCACATTCAGAGCGTAGTGCTTCAAAAGCATCAGAGTATATCACATATCAAGGTCAGAGCATCAGAAGCACGATCAAAAGTATCAGGGCACCATCGGATTTAAGATTACAACTCGATCCAATAAAAGTTTCGGAAGAACAAGAGTTGTAACTTAATAAAAACGCCCATAGTATAAACCCGCTTGAAGACTAACTCAGATTTCTCCCCCTTTGTCATCAAATGACCAAAAGGATTGAAACTGATGACTAACGCCCCTGAAGATATTCAAGTTGATGGAGGAGCGCCAGCATTGTCGGGGTTGGTTGTTGAAGTAGGGCCTGCCACAGTGTCGTCCAAATCTTCATATTCATCAGTTTCGCGCGATGAAGAATAAGAGCTGGCCACCAAATCAGGAACTTTGACTCTCTTGAATTTCTTCGGAGGTGGTGCAGACCAGTCATAAGCTTCCTGAAGACCCATGGTCTTCAATTCTTCCGCGGAATCGGCATGATTTAGAACAGCCCAGGTGCGGTTGAGGGTTTCATGAAGGTAGTACTGGTTTTTCTTCACTGCATTATGCGTTGAGGTCATGTTGTGAAGAATTGCAGCAAATTGGCGCTTCACCCATTTCTGATTGCGATCAACCTTCTGATGAAGACTGAGGAGTAACTCACGATCAGTCATCACCCTGGGTGCAGTTGCTTGAGGCTGTTTCTTGGTTGAGGTATTTGCGGCAGTATCATGCGTTGCAGAATCGTCATTGGTGGAGTAAGATGCAGCCTTGCGAAACTGGCCATCCAATGGACGAGTGCCTTCATCAATTACAGCTGCTGCCTTGCCCTTGTCATCAGATGATGAAATTGGTCGCTTGAGGACTTCAATGGGCGGCAGGAAGCTGCCATGGTTCAGAGTGTCAGCCTTGTAGTTCAGTGAAGATCTTGCTCTTATGAATCTCATGATCCAAGGTGCATATGGCTTCAGCTCAAAAGGTGACATTGCAACGTTGGCCAGAGTCCTCATGAAGAAATCATGGAAGTTGACAGGAACGCCATGTATGATATTGAAAAGCATGTTCTTCATGATGCCAACGACATCTTCTTCATTTGAGTCGTGGCCTTTGATTGGACTCATTGTCTTCGTCAAGATTCTATACACAGTCCGAGGCACATACAACAAATCCTTGACGAGGAATTTGGTTTGAGGAGCTTGGCCAGGCTTCAATGGCTTCATAAGCACTTGCATAAAGTGATCAGACAGTTCACGGTCATTGTAAAGGCAACGAGCAGATTCATGGGGAGGATCAAGAGGAAGGACACGAAGCAATTCAGTTGCTGGTGCCTTGTAGTGAGTATTCTCAGTCATCCAATCCAGAACCCATGAGTTGATGTCTTGACATCTCCGTGATGTGCGGTGGCATAGAATCAAGAATGAGTTCTTCATTCCAGTCACATATATCAGTGCAGAAATTCAACAGCCCTGCATCGTGAAGAACACGGAGTACTGGCTCGAAGCATGGTACTGATTCCATATCCACATGAGGAATATGCTCATGGTCGAAGATCTTGTCCTTGTCAAATAGCACCGAGGAATAGAAATTTGCTTGTGTTGGAGTCTAGAAGCGTCTTTTCCTCATTCGAGCAGAGTCATAAGGATTGTAAGCAGTGAAGAACACATGCTCAGAAAAGAAATCTTCAGCCTTGAACTTTTGCTTGCTCGAAAATGGATTCGTTGGCTTGGGCAGAGGAATATCTGTGATTTGCAGCACAACTTCAGGAATCGCAATTTCAGGTTCTTCGGGCTGAGGAATTTCTGTTTCCTCTCCTTGTGCAATTTGGGGTTCTTCAGCGCTAGTGGCTGGAATCTCTTCGTTTACAGATGATGTGGGATGAGTTTCTTCAGAGCCCATTTGAACAGTTGTAGCCGGGGACTGAGGGACTTGTTGAAGCGGAGTGAAGAGAGGAGTATTGGGATGCTGACTTTCCCAAAAGTCATTGTTCATCACAGGTGTAGTGCACCCAATATCCACATCTTCATCTTCTTTTTCAATTTCCTCAACACCTGCCTCTTCAGCTGTGAACTGAGGCACGGGTGAGGAAGCAACAGGAGTTGAAGGGAAAGCTTCCACTTCAATTTCTTCATCAAGCTGTTCTGAAGTAGCAACAGATTGATTTTCTTCATATGATCCGCTTGGGATCGTGTATTCTTCTCCAAAGGGAACAATTTCCTTGGATGACATGGAGGAAATGGGAATCGCATCGATAGGATTCTCAATCGAGCTGGTCATTGGCTTCATTTTCTTCGCAGCCGAAGAATTTGACGCAGCCGATGCCTTCCTTTTCTTCACTGCAGCTCGTTCTGCAGCCTTTGCCTTCTTCACTTCATAGGCAGAAGGAAGAATTGGAGATGGTGTTGGCGCAGGAGGAGCTGAGGATTTTGGTACAGCTTTCTTTAGGCGATGGCTGTGCGATTTCCTGTTTCCTTCAGATTCTTGAGCGCACTACTAGGTGGATGCCACAGAATTTCTTCAGCAATGGAATGGAGTCATCACCATGGAACTTGTGTTTTCATCAAGATGCTGAAAGTCATCAGCAGTCTTGGCATGTTCTTCAAAGAGGCTGAGCAGTTTCTTGACTGATGATTTTCTTGTTGCGATGGAGCTGCAATAGTTGACATTTTCTTCGTCAGAGTGACGAATCTCACCTTGGCTCCTTGCCAACAAGATTGTAAGCATCAAAATCCTTGCTGAGTGCTTGGATTTCTGATTGAGCTTTAAGAAGTTCTTCAGGAGACAAGTTGATGATGTTTTTCCTCAGAAGCTTCTCCTTTCTGGCTTTTGCTCCCTTCAATTCACGAGCCTTTTCAAACTTCCATTTCTCTTCAGAGATGAAATGGTTCAGCATATGACTTTGACCAGGAGTCAGTGGCAGATCCGGAAGAGGAGTGTGTGGATCCTGATGCCATAGGTCAATGAAGTCAAGGATCTTCTTCGGATCCAAAAGCAGAGGCACACTTGTTTTCTTGGCTCTAGCGGCCTTGGTCAGTCTGTCTCTGATGATTTCTTCAAGTTCTTCATCAGAGGCTTCATCATCGGAGGGAACGTTGAATGCAACCTGTTTCTTCTTTGGACTTGGCCGAGGACCGCGTCCAGCTGTTGCTTTTGTCTTCAACAGAGTGGGGCCTGTTGAGGACATTGGTGCAGCTGAGGAACTTGCTGAAACACCAGAAGCATTGGAGAAACTTTGAGTCCTTTGACAAGTAGCAAGATGGACATGTGTTGAGGACTTGGAGGGAGCTGCTGAGGATTTTGCATAAGCAGCAGCAGTCTGAGGAATTTGCCCTGAGGGTGCAACTGAGGAACTGGGCCGTGAGGGCGCTGACGGTGAAGCACTTGGCTTGCGTGCAGGCTTCTTTGGCATTGATTTCCTCGGCTTGACCGAGGGCTCAGCAGCAGCAGCAGCAGCAGTATCCTCATTGAATTTCCTCACTGCCTACTTGGCCTGTCTTGCCAATTTGGCTGGGCGCCAGGACCATTCTTCAGGAAAGTCCTCACCACGCTTGATGCTGGTGGGATCAGCGACTTGGCCAGGTGCCAGAGGAGCTCTTGGGCATGGAGGATTTAGCGCGAATTTCCTCATGTATTTGGGAGTGACATAGCGGTATTCTCGCCATTCTCGTGCCCATCTCCTTTCTATCCTCTGTATGCGCACTTTGCGCTGGTTCTTGGTTTCCTTGCCAAACTTGGATTCATCAGGTGTGCAGTAGTCTTTGTATATTTCCTCAGGAATTTCAAAAGCAGTCATGACTTCCGGTTTCTTTCCTCCCTTCTGAGGTCTCTTGCCTTCTGCCATTTTCTTCAAGTGAGGAATTTGAACAATAGAGCACTCTGAAGAAGTATGCAGTTTTTCTTCGAGGAACACTGCAAATTAGTTAAGTTGATGAGAACCTAGTGATTCAGCAGCGGACATAAGTACCTGTGAACAGAGTGTAGGTGCGAGGAATTTGGAGAGGTCATATGCGTTCTCAGAAGATTTTTCAAAAGAAGCAAGTTTTGAGGAAGTTGACCAGTTGAGCCTTGAGGAATTTCACTAAGCGTTTTGTCTCAGGTTCCAGAGTTGTACAGATTGAAAATCCGCACAATTGAGGAATCTTGAAGAAATGAATGCTTAGGGAGATAAATCAAAAACATACAGTGTGTGAGGTGTTCATATGTGAAGATTTTGAAGAGCAAAAACACCTTTGAAGATTTTCAGAAAGATTTGAGAATCAATGCGAGAAATAAAAGTGACTTTTAATTACCCGAACTGAAGAACACGACGAACAGAGATGAACTGTAGAGAAGTTCGTCACATTAGATCTCCCATGCCCTAACTTGGCAGAGGGAGACAGCTACGGCGACGGCGGAGTGAGGATTTCCGCGACCGGCGCGAGTACGACGGCGATGAGGTCGAGGCAGTGAAGCTTTTCCTCACCGGCGGCGATGGAGTAGCGACGGCGCTAGGGTTTGAGGAGAGCTCGAGCGAGAGATAGCGATCGAGCGGAGTAAATGAAGTGAGGAGGGTAAAGGGGTATTTATAGCCACGATGAAAAACTGTTCGCCCGAAGATTTTGGACGAACATGCCCCTGCCCTTTCTCCTTCACGCGATGTGTGTCACCCACGTACTGTGCAGATGAGATCGTGTAAGATCGTCGGTGATTAAACTAATACATCGTGGGATGCGGAACGGTTTGAGCGGTAAAACCGAAAACATGGATAAGATTTGTTTAAAAGTTTCGTTCGCAATTTCTTCAGCTGTCAAGGACCAGTGAAGACTTTGAACGAGTTTCAATCAGAACGCACATGAAGAATTTGTGAATAGATTGGATTGAGTATAGCATAGAGGGGAAGGGTCCGATCACATTCACTTAGCAGAAATCGCAACTTGAAGAAATAGCAATAAGTGAATGCTGTAGAGGACATAAACTCATATATATATATATATATATATATATATATATATATATATATATATATATATATATATATATATATATATATATATATATATATATATATATATATATATATAATGAAGAAAGACGATGGAAATACTGAAGATTTTGCAAAGTTGAAGAATTTGAAAAGCTGAGGAATTTCAAAAATGAGGAAAAACTCAAATTGAAGATTTTCAACTTTTGTGGTGGCGTAGCCCACCGTATAAGAATGATGATTTCAGACACCGCGTACAATTGTCGTAGGGTTCTGAGAATCAAATTCTTCATTGATTTCTTCACACTTAGAGTGTTATTCTTCATTGATTGAGGAACAACGTTTCTTCATGTGTTGCACATCTAAGTCATCAATTATGCATAAGTGTTAGGATGTGTGTCCTTTTCAAAGAACATTCGAAGATTCTAAGATATTTAGCTCACACCGCAACTTGCTAAATCTCTTCTCATCCAAGGGCTTGGTGAAGATATCAGCCACTGTTCTTGATCTTCACATGCTCGATGGAGATATCACCCTTCAACACATGATCACGAAGAAAATGATGGCGAATCTGGATGTGCTTAGTCTTGAGTGCTGAACTGGGTTGTGAGCAATCTTGATGGCACTCTCGTTGTCGCAGAGGAGAGGCACATTCTTCACGTTGAAGCCATAGTCCTTGAGGGTTTGCTTCCTCCAAAGCGATTGAGCACAGATGACCCAGCAGCAATGTATTCAGCTTCAGATGAGATGGTGATACACAGTTGCTTTCTTCGAGGACCAACAGGACCAAAGATCGTCCGAGGAAATGACAAGTGCGGATGTTGACTTGCGGTCCACACGATCACCATCATAGTCGAGTCGAATATCCAATGAGATCAAAAGCAGAGCCCTTGGGGTACCATAATCCTAGTGTTGGTGTGTGAGCTAGATATCGAAGAATATGCTTCACAGCCTTATGGTGTGACTCCTTCGGTGCAGCTTGAAATCGGGCACACATGCAAACACTAAGCATTATATCTGGCCTAGATGCACATAATTACAATAAAGAACCAATCATGGAGCGGTATACCTTGTGATCGAAGTCGATACCATTTTCATCAGTGCATAGATGGCCATTTGTGGGCATAGGAATTTTGACACCTTTGCAATCTTGCATGCGAATTTCCTCAAGACATCTTTGAGGTATTTCTCTGAGATATGAATATGCCATTGCGCTGCCGATTTAATTTGAAGACCTAAGAAGAATTTCAACTCTCCCATCATAGACATTTGATATTCTTCACTCATCATATAGGCAAATTCATCACTATATCGTTGTTTAGTACAGCCAAAGATAATATCATCAACATATATTTGGCACACAAACAGTTCACCATCATATGATTTAGTAAATAGAGTAGGGTCGAGTGAACCGGGTGTGAAGCCATTCTTCACGAAGAATTCCTTCATGTGTCATACCACGCCCGAGGGCTTGCTTGAGGCCATAGAGGGCCTTATTTAGTCTGAATACTTTGTCAGGATTCTTGGGATCTTCAAAACCTGGGGGTTGAGCAACATATACTTCTTCCTCAAGCTTACCATTGAGGAATGCACTTTTCACATCCATTTGATATAAGATGATATCATGATGGTTAGCATAGGCAAGTAAAATGCGAATAGCTTCAAGTCTAGCAACAGGTGCAAAAGTTTCATCGAAATCAATTCCTTCAACCTGTGTGTAGCCTTGAGCTACTAGTCGTGCCTTATTCCTCACAACGAGGCCATTTTCATCTTGCTTGTTGCGGTAGATCCACTTTGTGCCAATGATATTATGCTTGCGAGGATCTGGGCGATTGACCAATTCCTAGACATTGTTCAGCTCGAACTGATGTAATTCTTGTTGCATAGCCTGAATCCACTCCGGCTCCAGAAATGCTTCATCTACCTTAGTGGGCTCTGAGATAGAGACAAAAGCATAGTGCCCACAAAAGTTAGATAAGTGTGAGGCTTTTGAGCGGGTGAGAGGACTGGTCTTGTTGACGTCATCGATGATCTTCTCCACTTGCACTTCTTTTGCAACGCGTGGATGAGTTGGTTGTCGCTGAGGATTTTGATCAGCATTTTCTTCAGCACCAATTTCCTCATCACGTTCTTCAGGTGCATCAGCTCGACGTTCTTCACGAACAGGAATGAATTCTTCACCAGATTCTTAAGTAGGAATGACATCCTCAGTTGCCTTGAGCTTGATAGCATCCTCAGGTGCTGGTTCATCTAACAGAGAAGGTAGGTGCTCTCTTTGCGAGCCATTAGTTTCATCGAACCGCACATCTACAGTGTCAACAATCTTGTGAAGAACAATGTTGAAGACTCTGTAGATGTGCGAGTCCTTTCCGTAACCAAGCATAAAACCTTCATGTGCTTTCGGTGCAAATTTAGAGTTATGGTGAGGATCTCTAATCCAACATTTAGCACCGAAGACTTTGAAATAACTCACATTGGGTTTTTGTCGCTGAGAAGTTCATAGGCGTCTTCTTGAAGTATTTGTGAAGATATACTCTGTTGATGATGTGGCGGCGGTGTCAATTGCATCAATCCGTAAACGCCGAGGCGTTTTGTATTCATCAAGCATAGTGCGAGCCATCTCAACAAGAGTTCTGTTCTTGCGCTCCACGACGCCATTCTCCTGAGGAGTATAAGGAGCAGATAATTCATGAGTAATACCAAGTTCATCAAGATAGGCATCAAGACTAGAATTCTTGAACTCAGTTCCATTGTCACTTCTGATATGCTTGATCTTCACACCAAAGTTGGTTGAAGCCCTCGAGGAAAATCGTTTGAAGACTTCCTGCACTTCATGTTTGTAAGTAACAATGTGTACCCATGTGTATCGAGAATAATCATCAACAATGACAAAACCATATAGAGATGCATCATTAGTGACTGCTGAATAATGGTTAGGTCCGAAGAGATCCATGTGAAGCAATTCGAATGGACGGGTAGTGGTCATGATGGTCTTATGGATGCTTGGCCTTGGTCATTTTCCAGCTTCACATGCTCCGCATAAGTGATCCTTGAGGAATTTGACATTCTCAATGCCAATGACATGCTTCTTCTTCGCATAGCGTGTTCAAATTCCTCATGCCTGCATGACCAAGTCGTCGATGCCATAGCCAGCCTTCGAAGCTTTTGCAAGTAGACACACGGCTGGTTGTGGTCCCAGAGAGAAATCAACAATATCTGAGATCTCCTCTCCTAAAGCCTTGAAGACTTTGGAATTGTCGACTTCCATAATCACAACACAATGATATTTGCCAAAGACAACAACCATATCAAGATCACAAAGCATTGAGATCGACATGAGATTGTATCCTAAGGATTCAACAAGCATGACTTTGTCCATGTGCTTATCCTTAGAGATAGCAACCTTACCAAGACCCAATACGACTTTTGCCTTTGTCAAGAAATATGATATGCTTCAGAGGTGATGGTGATAAAGGAGCATCCATCAATAGATTCTTGTCACCAATCATGTGATTTGTACATCCACTATCGAGGACCCATTCAAGAGTTTTGGGTTGATCATCCTGCAGATGAATTAGTGTAACTTACAATCTCATATGCTTCATCGGTGAAGAATATGATATCAAGTTCATCGATGAATTTCATCAAGCGATAGAAGATATAGCGATATGAGGACGTGTGAAATGAAAGTTCATTTCATCATGATTCGCTGCGTCCTTTCGAGCAGTTTGTCGTCCCCCAAGAAATTCTTGAGACGTTTGAGCACGCCCGGAGACCTGACCCGCAGAAGAGATTAGTTCTTTTCTTCACCACCCACATCTGGAGGGGTGGCAAAGAGTTCATCATCCTGCGAGCACCATGTGAGAAAGGTGGCAAAGATGCCAAACCATTTCGTTTAGCATAGGAGGGGTTAGGGTTTAGCATATGAATAAGCAGAGTAATTCTTCGAGGACTTATGAACATAATGGTTTGAAGAATAATGCACATATTCATAGTCTTTAGCTTTACCCTGCGAAACAGATTTGTTAGCATGGTGATAATCATATGAGGACTTTGATCCGGTTGAGGAATTTGATCCTCGTGAAGAATTTGGTCCATATGAGGATTTGGATCCATATGAAGAGTTTGGTCCATATGAAGAGTTTGATCTGGGGTTCCGTTTCTTCACAGGTGGAGTCATGAGGACATTCACCTGAAGACTTTCAACACAGCTTTTGGGAACCCAGATTTTCTTCATAGGGGAACCGTTCCTGCAGTTAGTGCCAACATATCTAGCAAATACTTCACCATTCTGATTTTTGAACAGTTTATAGTTGGAGTCAAATGACTCATCAGAAGAATGAGGAGATTCACATGTAAAGCCAGATAAGTTAGATGGATCAACCGGAGGTCCCTTTGCAGCAACCCATGAGGTTTTGGGATACTGCTCAGGCTTCCAATATGTTCCATCGGCATTCAGTTTCCTCTCAAAGGCAATACCCTCTTTCCTAGGGTTTCTGTTGAAGATCTGCTTTTTGAGCACATCACAAAGTGTCTGATGCCCTTTGAGGCTTTTGTACATGCCTGTCATGTACAATTCCTTCAGCCCTGCATTGTCAGTGATACTAGCAAAGTCCTCAGATGAGGAATTAGTAATAGCAGAGGCAGATGAAGAATTTGTAGCATTTGAACATTCAGGTGAAGAATTAGAAGATTCACGTTCAATGCACTTCAAGCATGGAGGAACAAATTCTTCCTGAGAAGCGCTGATTTGTTGAGCTAGTAATGAATTGCGCTCCTTCTGAAGATCTTCATAACATCCTCTTAGCTTTTCAAGATCTGCCTTTCTTTGAATAACTTCAAGAGAAAGCTTCTCATTGTCTTGCTTTTCTTGAAGAAATTCATAAGAAAGTTTCTCATGATCAGACAAGAGAGAGTTATGATGACCTTGAAGGTTATCATACTTAGACTGAAGTCTCTGAAGATTTTCAGTCAGGGCTTTAGTGCGATCCATTTCTTCACCCAACATATCATCACTTTTATCTAGCATGTTTTGATCCTTTTCAAGAGCCCGTTGTTGTTTCACAGCAATTTTAGTAAGTTTAGAGTAGCTAGGCTTAAGATCCTCATCAGATTCATTTTCACTAGAATCAGAGGAGTTGTATTTGAGTATCTTAGCTGCTTTTGCCATGAAGCAATAGGTGGGAGTGTAGCCATCATTGTTTTCCTCAGGCTTGTCGGTGAAGTCAGTTTCTTCAGTGTTGAAGATGGACTTGCTGACAAAAGCAGTAGCAACTGCCAGACTCGCCACACCAGACTCAGATTCTTCAGACTCCTCCTCTTTATCATTTTCCTCAGATTCAGCTTCAGAGTCCATTTCCTTGCCAATGAATGCCCGAGCCTTCTTGGAGCTGCCCTTCTTGTGAGATGAAGACTTTGATGGTTTTGAAGATGAAGATTTTGATGACTTCTTCTTCTTCTTCACATCATCAGAACTGTAGTCCTTGTATTTCTTCTTCTTCATTTCCTTTTCCCACTGAGGACAATCCTGAATATAGTGACCAGGCTTCTTGCATTTGTGACAAAGTCTTCTCTTGTAGTCACTGGATGAAGAATCATTTCCTCTTGAGGATTTTCCAAAACGACCACGTCTTGTGAACTTCTGGAATTTCTTCACAAGGAGAGCTAGATCCTGGCTCGCTTCTTGAGATCACCAAGGCTACTACCAGAATCCTCACATTCAGAGTCAGACACAACCTTTGCCTTCAGGGCACGTGGTTTGCCATAGTTTGAGCCATAGAGATCTCTCTTTTCAGCAAGCTGGAACTCATGAGTGTTAAGCCTTTCGAGGATATCAGCAGGATCAAGTGACTTGTAGTCAGCACGCTCTTGTATCATCAGTCCTAGAGTATCAAATGAGGAATCAAGCGATCTTAGCAGTTTCTTCACTACTTCATGGTCAGTGATGTCAGTGGCACCGAGGGCTTGAAGCTCATTTGAGATGTCAGTGAGGCGATCGAAGGTTTGTTGGACATTTTCATTGTCGAGTCTTTTGAAGCGGTTGAAGAGATTCCGAAGAACATCGACTCGAGAGTCACGCTGAGTTGAGACTCCTTCATTTACTTTGGACAGCCTATCCCAGATAAGCTTGGCAGTTTCCAAAGCACTCACTCTTCCATACTGTCCTTTGCTCAGATGGCCACAGATGATATTCTTCGCTTGAGAGTCGAGTTGTTTGAATCTCTTCACATCAGTAGCGGTCAGTGTTTCAGTGACAGCGGGGACACCATTTTCCACAACATACCAGAGATCATTATCAATTGCCTCAAGATGCATCCGCATCTTATTCTTCCAGTAGGGGTAGTCCGTTCCATCAAAGGTAGGACACCCAGCCGAGACCTTGATCATACCTGCGGTCGACATAACTAGAACTCCAGGTGGTTAAACCAAAATCACACAGAACAAGGGAGTACCTTGCTCTGATACCAATTGAAAGTGCGTTATATCGACTAGAGGGGGGTGAATAGGCGATTTTTATGAAATTCTTCACTGAGGAATTTGCCGGTGAGGAAATTCCTTAACGAAGAACTGTTTGCAGCGGAATAAGTACTCAGAGGTAAACATAACAGATTACACACATAGTCAGCATGATGAAATGAAGACTAGAATAGAGTACAGAGAAGCGTAAACACGGGATAACAAGATGAAGACAAACAGATCAAGAAATTGAACTGAGGAATTTGTGAAAGTCTTGATCAAAGTCTTCAAGCACAGATATGAACAACATACAACATGTAATGAGGAAATGGATGAGTTGAGGAAATAGAACCGTCAGTTGGTGAAGACAATGATTTGGTAAACCAGTTCCAACTGCTGTCTCGGTTATACGTCTGTTGGAGCGGCCGACTATTTAAACTCGAGGACACACAGTCCGGACACCCGCCTCTCGAGCCGCAACTCAGACACCCAGTCCTCACCGTATTCTCCTTGAACTAAGACCACGCAGGCCTCGTCCAATCACTCGTGGTAAGTCTTTAGGTGACTTCCAAACCTTCACAGACTTGGTCACTCGGCGATCCACGATTCCTCTTGGATGCTCTAGACCTTGACGCCTAACCGTCTGGAAGAAGCACAGTCTTCAAAGGTAACAAGTGTCGGATCCACGCAGGATCAATTTCTTCAGTGATGCTCAATCACTTGGGGTTTTGTGGGTTTGGTTTTGGGATTTTCCTCACTTGATGATTTTTGCTCAAAGTCCTCAGAGGATGGGTTGCTCTCAAATGACAAGTGTCAAGTTCTCTCGGAGCAGCCAACCAACTAGTGGTTGTAGGGGGCGGCTATTTATAGCCTAGGGAGCAGCCCGACATGATATGACTTAAATGCCCTTCAATGATATGACCGTTAGGTGGATAAGATATTTTAGTCCGCCGGCGCGCAGCACAACAACGGTCGGAAAAAACAGAAGAAAAAAACAAACAGAAGAAAAAAACAAACAGAAGAAAAAAAAACAAACAGAAGAAAAAAGGAAAAACAGAAGAAAAAAACAAACAGAAGAAAAAAGGAAAAACAGAAGAAAAAAACAAACAGAAGAAAAACATAAGAAAAAAACAAACAGAAGAAAAACAGAAGAAAAAAGGAAAAAGGAAGAAAGGAAGAAAAAAAGAAGAAAAACAAGAAAAAGGAAGAAACAAACAGAAGAAAAAAAAAGAAAAAGGAAGAAAAAACAGAAGAAAAACAAGAATTTAAAATGAATTAATTTTATTTTCTGATTTTTTGATATATAATTGTATTTTTAAGATTTTAATAACATAAATAAATAAGTAATTAGAAACTTTAATAGCAAAAATAATTATCATAAAGTAAAATAAATAAGTAATTAGAAACAAAATAAAATAAAATAAATAACTTTTTGTTGTAAGTAGAAACAAAACAAAATAAATAAAGCAAAAATGAAAACAAAAAACAGGCAAAAAACAAAAAACAGGGTACCTTTAGTCGCGGTTGTTGTCCCCAACCGCGACTAAAGGGTCTTCTCAAGGAACGAAGCGGCGGCAAAACCCTTTAGTCGCGGTTGGGGAGGCGGACCGCGACTAAAGGGTACCTTTAGTCGCGGGTCTCGTCGCCAACCGCGACTAAAGGGGGGGCTATAAATACAAGCCCTCGACGCCGCCCGCCGTTTCTCGCTGTTAAATCTCTGCTGCGCCCTCGGCGCCGCCGCCGTCGCCCTCGCCCTCGACGCCGCCCGCCGCCGCCCTCGCCCATCAGCGCAAGCCCGGCCGGCCTCGTCTTGCCGCCTCGCTTCGCCCTGAACCCCTCCGCCCTCTCTCGAAAGCAACCGCCGCCGCCTCCGTTCGGCCGCCTCCGTTCCGCCACGCCGCGTCGCCCGCTCCATCGCCCCCACTCCTCCGGGCTCGACCAAGCCACGCCGCCGCTTCCCGCTCCAGCCATGGCCGCCGGCGATGAGCCACGCGCCGACGCCCGCCGCCTCGCCACGGTGCCTGTCGCCAGGCGGTGGCGCCGACGCCTGCTCCGCCCAGCCTGCGTCGCCCGCTAACCCGCCAGCGTTTGGCCCTCTAGGCCACCGCCAAACGGGCCCACTACCCATCATCAAAAAAAAAGAGGAGACAAAAAATATTTAAAATATTAATTAATTAATTAATTAATTAACTTAATTAAATTAACATTAACCTAATTAATCTGTTAATTAAACTAATTAACTAGGCCACTGACATCATATTTGCAATTTCGAATTTAATTAATTCTGTTAATTCTAAAAATGTCCTAAAACTTTAAAAATTAGTATAAAATAACTCGTAACTCGGATGAAAATACTTTGTACATGAAAGTTGCTCGAATTACGAGACGAATCCGGATACGCAGCCTGTTCGACCGCCACACCTCCCTAGCATAGCAAACCTGCAACTTTCCCCCTCCGGATCACCTGTCCGAAAACGCGAAACACCGGGGATACTTTCCCGGATGTTTCCCCCTTTCGTCGGTACCACCTACTGCCGCGTTAGGGCACACCTAGCACCGCGTATTGTCATGTTATGCTTTGTGATGCTTATAAAGTGAAAAAACAAAAAACAACAGAAAACCGGCCAAAGAAAAACAAAAAAATAAAATGGAGGGGGCGGCGAGGGGGCGGCGAGGGGGGCGGCGATGCGCGCGGTGTTTTTTTTGGGATCGAGAGGGGGCGGCGAGGGTTATACATGTGTGTTGTCCTCGCCTCCCTCTCCGTGACGCCGTCCTCTGCCGCCCCGTCTCGCGCTCTACCGCGACACCCTCTCCCACCCCTTCCTCGCCCCCTCCTTTTGCCACCGCCCTTTCGCCACCGCCACCGCCACCGCCCCCCTTCTTCACTTAATTAATTTGTTTTTACTACATGTTTTCAGGACTGACATAATGGCGGACGATAGAGCTGACCCGATTATGGACAACTATGATCCGGACGGTGAAGCACATATGTTCGGCATCATAAACGGCGATATTCAATATGTGCCGACCGGAGAAGAAGAAGATGATATCTCTTCTTATCTGAACCTTGACGGTGAAGATGAAGGGCGCCGTCAGCAAGATGATGCCGAAGAAACGTCGATAAACGCGATCTTCAAATGGAAGTAGCAACCACCTCCGCGCCGAGGTATATATATACATTGAGCCTCCGTGATACAAACTAACTGATTTGAATAAATATGTGTACTAACGCGCGACTCTCTTTCTTATTTTAGCCCTCGGCGGATCGTCAAACAATCGAGTACGTCGTCAAAGCGTGGCGCAACCAAGACGATGAAACAAGGAGAAACATGCACCATCGAGGTTGTCGACGAAGGCAACCGCAGGTCAGCTGGAGCCCCGCAAGAACGCCACCAAGTTTGTCACCAATGCGGAGCCATTGTTAGAGACAACGTCTCGATCACCGTCCAGTGAGTGGAATGAGCCAAAGAAGGCACGAATTGATGGTTTCACTTTTGTCGATAAGAGAACAAAAAGATTGCTTCAAGAAGCTTATGGAACATTTCGCTCTACCTCCGGAATACAACAAATTCGATGAGGAGGGTAACAAGATTGAGGAAAACAAGGAGAGGAGGAGGCTAGTCAAACAGTTCGCTCTTCATAAGATGGCCGACGCATTCGGAAATTCAAGCAAAATCTAGCCCGTGACTTTGTCAAGCGAACAAGACTCGGATTTCAAAGGACAATATGAGAAACTGAAACATGATTGGCCAGAATTTGTGAAGCAAAAGAAATCGGAGCAGTTCATTGAAATATCGAAAAAAATAAGGAAAATGCGGCTAAGAAGGAGTACAATCATGTTATGGGGCCAGGAGGGTATCGCATTTGGGTGCCTAGGTTGGAGAAGATGGAGAACGAGCTGAGGCGCGAGGAATCCGTCCAGTGCGGAGGATGGGACCCAAGGGCCAAAAGCTGGTGGTACGGGCATGGGGAACGCTGAACCGGAGAGAGGGGAGTGTGTTTACGGGGCAAATTACTTAAACCCACCCAAGCCCTTATTGACGCAATGAAGGATGCTCAACAGGGGAAGATCAAGTTCAACAGAGAGAACGACGCGCTGACAAAAGCCCTCGGGAATCCTGAACACGGAGGACGTGTACGAGGCATGGGGTACATTCCGTGGAAAATAGGGTTCCCCCAGAACGATGACCCGTACGGTTACAGAAGCCGTAAGAGAAAGATGGATCGGGAAGCAGATGTTGTGGCGCGGTTGGCATCGGAAATGGATGTGATGAAGAAAACCATGAGTGTACTAGTAGCCGAAAGAGATGCAGCTCGGGTGCAGCATGAAGATCATCCAGCGGATCTCGGAAGCCAGCAGCGGAGAAGCAGCGTGGCTTCCACGGAGGCCCCACCGGCTGGTGCAGATGCACCGACGATCGAAATTACTGCACCGGAGCCTCGGTGATCGAAATTACTGCACCGAGCCTCGGTGGTCGAAATTACTGCACCGGAGCCTCCTCGCTACCCGTGGGCGATATAAAGGAGATGAAAGAATGTCATCTGATTATCCTATCGGGAACATGTCCATGAAGGTAGCCATCGGCAGTGCTTTACCATGTTTACTCGAGCACTCCACCACAACAACCCCATTCAAGATGGCTATGCTCGTGTCACGGTGGAGGACATAGTCCAAGGGTTTGAGGACACGAGGTTGACATTGCTACACCAAGGGGAGAAAAGACTTGGAGATGTCAAGCGCCATTACATTCTATGGCAAAAGAAGTTTATCAAGTTTCGAGCGAGGCGCCAAGGACAACAAGTCCACCCCCTACGGTGGTGGTGGTGCTGCGGTGGCGGTGGTGGTGGTAGTGGTGGTGGTGGCGGTTCACCTACACCTCCGTCACATCAGCCGACGCCGCCCCGATCCTAACGTCCGGCGGTGATCATCCGCCGCCCCAGTCCTCGTCCGGCGGGTGATCGACGCCGCCCCAATCCACCTACGGCAAAGAAGGTAGCAGTCCTGGATTATTAACCCGGACCCTTATGTACCTAAGACCACAAAGGTACGGAGCCATCATCAAGCCTCTCCCCACAAGGCCTTGGGAACGTGTGCCGAGGAAGTCGGCGCTGACGCTGCTGCTGATTTGGAGAAATGGAAGGCGGACTGCAAGAAGAAAAGAGAGCCCGAGCCCAAGCCAGATTTTCGATGAGCAAAAGAAGTGGGCTAAGTCATTTTGAGCACACCGTCCCAAGCCGAAGAATCTGCCTAACGACTATGAACGTGAACTTGCAGGCAGGCACTCATGTTCAAGGAGAACAAAGAGCGGGAGAAGGCGAAAGTAAAAAAGCGGGAAACAAGTTGCCCAGCTCGGGGAACAAAGTAAACAATCGATTGCCCCGCTTATAGTGCAAGCCTTCTGTCCGGATGCCCCGAGATCATACAAGCTGCGGCAACACGGGATTGATATAACGAGTGCGAGAACAAGCGCCAACTTAGGTATTACTCTTCGTGAACTATTAGGCCTTGATGAGGCGCCAAGAAGGAGGTAGTAATTACATATATCAAGAATGGGCCTCTCGTCGAGCTGCTTGAGAAAAGGATCTACGACCAAATGAAACATCTGCTGAATTGGTACAAGGGTTACATAAAAATAAAACGCCAAAGAATATATTTATGCGGAAGTTAGACATGAGCATTACTTCAAACATTACTATGTACAAATTGCACTTTGAGTGAATTGTTCCAGCTTTTCAATCTGCGCGAGCTCGACAAATCTATCATCGGTTGCTACGTTACGTAAGTGATTTATTAATTCCTACCCCATCTCGTTCATATTGCCTGCACTATATATATGTCCTAACTATATTGTTGTGTCCGCTATTATACATGCAGAATGAAGATTAAGGAATGCAGAGTAAGGAACATCCATGATGTTGGGTTCATTGACCCACACATCGTTAATGGAATTGTGTTGAAGCATTACCCGCCGACGTGGAGGCAGACACTGTGGCAGTTTCTTACAAAGCAGGAACTCAAAAGTGATATTCTATTTCCTTACCATTTTGGGTGAGTGTTTACATCTTGAGCACATTCTCTTTTGTTTACTCCATGCATGGTATGTGGCGGCTAATCGATGAGTTATGCATGACGTCTTGTGCATGTATCGTGTCCGCAGTTCCACTGGATTCTGCTAGTAATTAAAGTTAACACCTCGAATGTCTCGTCCACGACTCTCTGAATAAGGATCCAAAGCTTTGGGCGACATGAGAAAAATGCTGCGAAGTAATTATTTTCATTCATTTGCGCTCTATATCGATCGGCCTATTTCGTTCATTTCCTAATATCAAGTAACTAATAACTCTCTTGTTCATTTAATTTTCTTTGCCTCGTAGGGTTTGGAGACGGTTCGTAGATACAAAGGTCGGTGAATTCAAAAAGAGCTAGAATTCAAAATGTTAAAGCCTAAGAATGTGGGGATATTCAGCCACCGTTGACCAATCTATGTGGATACTATGTTCGTGAGATGATCCGAGATACACCTCTGAGCGGGTTACGAGTGATACCAATGCTCGGAGGAATAACCTCCGTGGATGCTTAGTCGAAGCTCGCTTCCGACCACTTCAAGAGGAACTAGCTGGATGGTTCGAAGGAAGTCCTCCATCCTAAAGGAGAACACTATCACGAGGAGGTAGAACTTTATATGGATTAAATCATGTATGGAAACTTGTTCAAAATTGTATATGGTCATCCGATGATATTGAATATATATTGTATATTCCTCTTGAATTCTTTTGGTTCTAATTTCAAATTTATTTGAAATTGTACATTCATATGCATGTATGTAGTACCGTAGAATATATGAAACTCCTGCAAAATTAAAATAAAGCACAAAAGAAATAAAACAATACAAATTAAACAGAAAACAGGTTTAGGGGGGGGGGGGGGCTAAAACCCTAAACCTGCGGCGGCCTTTAGTCGCGGTTGGCCAGAAGAACCGCGACTAAAGGTCCTCCGCCCCGACGGCCGCCTGGCGCCCACGTGGACGGGCCGTTAGTCGCGGTTCTTAAGCAGCCGCGACTAAAGGTGGGGGGCTTTAGTCGCGCTTATTTGGTCGCGGTTGCGCAGCCGCGACTAATGGCAGTTGCGAACCGCGACCAAAGGCCTTTTTTCCACCAGTGAATTCCACCTAAGGTTAACAAGTTTAGTGCAATTGACAACATATTGCACGTGGTTTTGTTCTTCTTTCTCGTTGAAGTGTTCCGGCATAGTGAAAGCTCCTGTTCTATGCGTGTGGACGTATAGTACGCAACTTTTGAATGCGCGTGTGAGTGACCTTCTCCGCCCCCACGCGAAATTTCAAGGGAATCAGAGTATGAACGGACATTGCGTCACGTCCGGAGACTGTTTTTGGGTATTTTCATGGAAAATCATAGAAAAAGCATCGTGTGCCAAAACGCTGCGAAATTTTGCATGCGTGCTTCTATTGGACACTGCAGTATGTGGGAAGAAAATGGCCCCGTTCATGATGTTGCGAAAGAAAGCACCTCCTGGTTGCCCGTTCCCCACTATCCAAAACCTGTGGGTTGTACAGCAAGTACATGTGGACATGGACGTATTGTAACCAACTTTTGCATCCGCGTGTGAGTGAGCTTCTCCATCCCACGCAAAATTTCAAGGAATCGGACTACAAACGGACGTTGTGTCACGTCCGGAGACTGTTTTTGGGTATTTTCACGGAGAAAATCATAGAAAATGCATCGAGTGTCGAAACGCAAAGAAATAATGCATGTGTGCTTCTGTTGGACATTGCGGCATGTGGGAAAAATGACATTCTTCAGTTCTTTGTGAAAGAAAACACCTCCCGGTTGCCCGTTCCCGCATAACCAATACATGTTGGTTGTACGGCAAGTACATGTGGACGTGGACGTATTGTACCCAACTTTTGCATGCGAGTGTGAATGACCTTCTCCACCCCAACGCAAAATTTCAAGGGGATCGAACTACGAACGGACGTTGCGTCACGTTCGGAGATGATTTTTTGGGTATTTTCAAGGAGAAAATCATAGAAAATGCATTGAGTGTCGAAACGCACCAAAATTTTGCATGCGTGCTTCTGTTGGAAACTACAGCATGTGGGAAAATATGACACTGTTTCATGACTTTGCGAAAGAAAACACCTCTCGGCTGCCCGTTCCCCCCTAACCGATACATGCTGGTTGTACGGCAAGTACATGTGGACATGGACGTATTGTAAGCAACTTTTGCATGCGCGTGTCAGTGACCTTCTCTGTCCCCACGGAAAATTTCAAGGGAATCATAGTACGAACAAATGTTGCGTCACGTCCAGAGACCGTTTTTATGTATTTTCAAGGAGAAAATCATAGAAAATGCATCGAGTGTTGAAACACACCGAAATTTTGCATGCGTGCTTCTGTTGGACACTCTACATGTGGGAATAAAATGACCCCGTTTCATGACTTTGCGGTAGAAAACGCCTCCCAGCTGCCTGTTCCCCCTAACCGAAACCTGCGGGTTGTACGGCAAGTACATGTGGACATGGACATATTGTACCCAACTTTTGCACGCGCGTGTGAGTGACTTTCTCGGCCCCAGGCAAAATATCAAGGGAATCGGACTACGAACGGATGTTGCGTCACGTTTGGAGACCGTTTTTTGGTATTTTCACGGAGAAAATCATAGAAGATGCGTCGAGTGTCTAAACACACCGAAATTTTATATGCATGCTTCTATTGGACACGACAGCATGTGGGAAAAAATGCCCTCCTAACTGATACCTGTGGGTTGTACGGAAAGTATATGTGGACATGGACATATTATACCCAACTTTTGCATGTGCGTGTGACTGACCTTCTGCGCCCCCATGAAAAATTTCTAGGGAATCGGACTACGAACGGATGTTGCGTCATGTCCGGAGACCGGTTTTGGGTATTTTAATGGAGAAAATCATAAAAAATGCATCGAGTGTCGAAACGTACCGAAATTTTGCATGCATGCTTCTGTTGGATATTGCAACATGTGAGGAGAAAATTGTCCCGTTTCATCACTTTGCGAAAGAGAGCACGCCCCGGCTGCTCGTTCACCCCTAACTGAAACCTGTGGGTTGCACGGCAAATACCTGTGGACATGGACGTATTGTACCCAACTTTTGCAAGCACGTGTGTGACCTTCTCCCCCCCCCCCCACAAAATTTCAAGGGAATCAGACTATGAACGGATGTTGCCTCACGTCCGGAGACCGTTTTTGGATATTTTCACGGAGAAAATCATAGAAAATGCATTGAGTGTGGAAACGCACCAAAATTTTGCATGTGTGCTTCTGTTGGACACTGCAGCATGTTGGAAGAAAAATGCCTCATTTCATGACTTCGCGAGAGAAAACACCTCCCGGTTGCCCATTCCCCCTAACCGAAACATGTGGGTTGTACGGCAAGGACCTATCGACATGGACATGCATGTATGAGTGACTTTCAATTTCAAGGGAATCGGACTACAAACGGACGTTGCGTCACGGTTGGAGACCATTTTTGGGTATTTTCACGGAGAAAATCATATTTGTAGGCGGTCAACGCCCTGCTGGCGGCATTGAGTGGCATCGTGCGTGGGCAGTAACGGGCCGACCCAGTCGCCGCCCGCGCCCGATTTGTCTGTTTTCCCTTTGCATCGCCGTATACCGCCTCGCACGGGCAAAACTCTACCCCACGATCGATCGCCTCCATGGTACGCCACCCCCGTTCCCTTTGTCGACACTTGTACTATCCATCTTCTTGCAACGCCCATCCATTGCCGCACAGTGACCTCTTCCGGGTGACGTCACGCCGTTCATTGCCGCCGCCGGTCTCACGACACCCAACAGCCGTCGGCGCTTTCCGCTAGCAGACGGCTACCCACTTTCCCTCTGTCACAGCCACTACTTGTCGTGTGTTGTCCTGCTAAAGGAGAAAAATTTCCATCCCGTACTATTTGTACTCGTGGTATTGCATAGTTATAGATATTAACATGTAAAAAAATTGGCTTTCAGTATGGACATCGATGGTGTGATTCCATGTTCCATAGATAAGTGGATAAGTCTCACTGAAAAATTAACAACTGCTTAGTGTTTTAGGTTCTACGAAAAAAACTTGCAAGAGATGTTGGTCATTGCATCATTACAAATAAGAGATTTTTTGCTACATTTTATGATAAAAGGTTATAAGACAAGGAGTAAAAAATTCATGATACAAGAAGAAGCTGGTAGTAAAGGTTTTATTTCACTTTGACCGGCCGTCGTGGTTTCAATATTTGGGTTTAAGAATGAAGGTGTGGATGGTTTTGGAGTTCTTTCCATGAGAGGAAGTACAATAATAAAGAAAATTCCGAATTAGTACGTAAACAAAAAAATGGTAAGACATTGGTAGATGACTTGATCCAAAAAATTGTGAGGAACAAATCTGCCGACGATGAGTTTGTTCGAATGGCCATTCTTGTTTTGTTGGGGACTATTATTGCACCGATGTCGGATGTTTATATACCAAAGGAGTATTACACTTTGGTGCATGGCGTAAAGTGGATCGGCAAGTTAAACTTGAATGCGTTCACTTTGCGTACTTGTTAGACGGAGATCGGTAAGGTTTTGTTGGATAGTCGTGTTAGGCATTAGCCATCTGACAACCTAGCCCTAATACAGCTATGGTTTTATTTAATGATATTTACTATTTTTTCACGTCATACGTTTCCTATATTTTCTGCCATTTTATTTTTGTAGTACTTATATTGGGAGAAGGTGCAGCCAATCACCGGCCCCAAATATGACCAATTGTCGTTGCTAAGTCCCCTCGTGAAAAACTGGATAGAATCTCGAGCGGAGAAAAGAGACAAGTATGACCTAGACAATGGTCGTGGTCATGGATTGGAAATATTCTAATGTCTAATTAACTTCATTTTGATGGTGTATTTAATTTGTAATGTACCTATTGTTGCATGAAATATTGATTGTGCAGATAGATGACTGGATTACAAACGACTATCAAATGAAGAAACTTGTAGAACAACATGCCAAAAGCAGTAAGAAACCTAGTAGTACAAAGTCTTCCGTTTCGGGAAAGAGAAATGTGGATAGTGTGTCGGAGGTCCCTGCACACCTAAAGCCTTTTATAGACCGGATTATGAATGACATGAAGGATATTCATAAAGAATTGGTTCGTATATCGGAGTTATGCGTGCAGGTAACATTTGGATAATTCTGGTTTGCACTATATTAAATTCTCAAACTAACCTAGGAAATAGTAACATGTTATTTTGCTTAATTTGAAGAGAATGTTACAGAAAATGAATCAAACGGGTGTGCGGTACAAACCAGGGACAATGGCAGAGGAGGAAGTAAATATTTTTGGAGAGATTAGTGAATTCAGGTTTCAAAACAAGTATCCTCATAAAGAATTCCCGTACGATGAGATCCACACACCTGATGGCCCAAAGGGCAGTGCGAACTATGATTTTCATTCTCAAGGAGGAGATTCATTCAAGCTCACTACTGGACACTTGAGTAGCTATAAGGGTGGAAAGGATGATCCTATAAATGTCCCAGAGCAGTCGGAAACAAATGAGGCATCATCTCTGAAAACAGAAGAAATTGCATGAGCGAAGAGATGGGCAGCAGAACCAAATGAGAAAGAAGTGTCACAGGGCATGTCAGATGATAATAGCGACATAGAAGATAAGGAGGAGATTCTAGGGAAGCGAAGGCGGACTATGTCAAAGTACCATAAATCCCCTTATATTCAGAAAAAATTCAAAAAACATGCGAAACGTTCCGCGAAAACAAGTTAAGTATGCTAAAATTATTTCTTTTATAATACTATACTCGACAATTTGACCACAACCTTTTTCAGTTATATTATAGAACTATTTAATGAAACAACCCCTCGGTTTGAAAATTCTGTGGACGATGTGGTGATTGCAGCCGTCCAGTATGTGAAAGCGTACGAGCACTCACCAAAACATAAGAACCACAAAATATTAAACAATGGTAAAGATGAAGGACTTTCGGCGGCAAGAGCTTGCCTGATAATTACCATGCACGGTTACCTGGTGATGTATGTACTTAATTATCATGATTATGTATACGTAGTAGAACAATTCATGTCTATTATATTTGTTCAACTATTTCAGGTAATTGACCCTTATCTGTCGTACCTTTCGGATTTATGTAGTACCGACCGGTATCTTGTGCCCACACATAGGTCTTACTGGCTACTGCACACTCGCCCAACTTTAGTTAGACCACACAGAAGTCGGTCGGCAATACAGAGGGATTAGCCCATGCAGATGAACCTCTGAATAGATGCATGACAGAATATTTTGTGAAACCTAAGGTATCTTCTGAAATGCAGAACAATATTTACGTAACATACATACGTCAAACACCAGCTTACTGAACATGTAGCAATTTTCATGCAGGCTTATTCTGCTCTAAACAAGGATAATAACCATTGGATTACATGTGTTATGCATACCGGAAAGAAAGAGTTTCAGGTTCTTGATTCATTGAAGGGAGAAGAAATTTCTGAATCTACCACGAAACTCATTCAAAATTTTGTAAGTTCCATAATCATGTGTGTAAATTCCATCCTCTCATTTGTTTACAGTATGTACTCAACGTGTTTGTATTGTTTGTTTTTTATTTTGAGAGGGAACAACTTGCAAGAGATATCCAAGATGCAAATGATAGTTTAATTATTTCGTTCCCGGATATGGCGGCATGGCCTATTGTTCCGTACGACATGTCTCAACAAGAATATGGGTGAGTTATAGGTTGCATGTGCTTTTAAAATACATTAACTGCTTCAATGTTATCTTGAATGACATGTTCGGAAAATTGCACTTTGGGTTATCGAGAAGAGGAACTCATGTGGGATGTTTCTCCTATGTTGTTTTCAATACTGGGATGGTGAAAAGTTCAGAAGCATTTTTTCTCAGGCTGGTACATTTTGACATGAAAAAAATTATATATGTTATTATTTGAGAGTGTTAAAATCATAAAACTTTGCATTCCATTTCAGGAAAGTATTGATGATTCGAGAGAAAGAATGATAGCTTGAATTATTTTATCATCAGAAAATAAGCTTACGCAAGTGGAAGACAAAGTTATTCGTATTTCAAAGAAGAAAAAGAAATAAATATCACATGTGGGAGTAGTTCGTGGGCTTCGATTTTAGTCCGATATTTTTTAAACGTGATTGAATATTTTGTATGGATGTTATGTTTAATTCTTATGTACTGGTGAAACATTTTGTACCCATCATTTTTATGTCGCGTGATTTACATACTTAAATAATTTCTAAAAATATTATTAATTTACAGATTTATATTATATTTTGAATATGAATTTTCATTTCTGTTTTACGTTTTGTAAGACCGTCGAGATCTTAATTATGAAATAATAGTAAAGAGATAGCCAATCAGACGTTGCAAATTTGGAGTTGCGGCAAACGCCGACGTGACTATTTAAGCAAGCCGGCACGCCCTTCGACCGATGCCGCTGCCTTTGATCGGCTATGGGGCCGCCACCTACGACGCCCGCACGACCAGTATTGGGCCGGCCCAGCACGGGTCGCTTCCAAGTGGTGCTGACCGGCCCAGCTGCGCCCCTACGTGCCGTAGTTTAATACAACCTCGCCCAACGAGGTGGGCATCGAGCGGCTTATATACCCGCCACCACCACCTCTGATATAGATTCACATTACTTTACCACCACCGCGCCCCACTAGAATGCCTAGTTTCGTCGCCTGCCGCGTGCGACAGCCGCTAGGCAGGCATTTTATTTTTTTAAACATTTGTGGCAACCCTCGGCCGTAAAACGCGCCTATGATCTCCAAACACGTAATGTACAACATTTCATAATCAAAAGTACAATGTGTATATCATAATTAAAACAACAACGAGTATAGTGTATATATTAAGAACAACGACTATAGTGCAAACAAATATGGCATAAGTCAACACCAAATACAAGTTTCCCGTAGCAAAGTGACATAAACAAACTTATAACTACGATCTTTATTACAAGCAAATAGTTCATTAACTCCAATGAAGAATTTTTTTCCACTTATTCAAACAATATGTGCTATCATCGTCATGCCATGTTGCTGCATAGAAAGACAATACTATATATGAGAAATCTGTAAACGGTAAACTGAACAACAAAAGTATGTTAAACAAACGTAGACACGTACTTGGAATTCGTATGACAATTGTTCTTGAAATGACCTTTTGTTCTGCATAAACTGCATTGGCGTTCAGGTTTCTCGTTGAAACCTTTAGGTCTACCATTTTTAGTCACGCCAGCTTCCTTACCACGACCTTTATTATTCTTCCCTTTGGGTGCCCCTTTGGTAGAAACTTTCTGTGTATCACCAACGAACACATGATCTAGATTCGTCACAAAAGCATCATCATCCGCAACCCTATGCTGTCTCACATATTCATCCTCCTCAACATCCTTGTTCTCTATTACATCATCCAGAGAAGCCTTCAGTTTGTCAAACAGAAATGGTGTATGACATGCGTCATGAGATTCTTCTGAAGATAAGATGGTCAACTCACTGTACTTTGTTCTGTCCTCGGTACCTGCCCATCCCCAGACAAACAGATCGCTAGTGCGCTTCACGGGTATAGTCCACCTCTAGCATTTTTGGTGAACCTTTGTAGCACTAATCACTTAGGTAAGTCCTGCACGTCCAACGTAGCCAAAACAAAAAGAATGTGCTTGCAAGGGATACCTTTACGATTCATACTATCACAATTGCACTTCAGTGTTTCTTCTAAGTTACCAGATGTATAGTCCACTTTGAATATAAGTTGCATGTTATTTTTCATGCCACTACGAATCTCTGGCTGACGGATCCTCTGAGTCTATCTACGATCTCAAGTTCCCCTGCCTTCTTCATATCTTGACGCAAGAGGTAAAAGCTAACTGCAGTAAAGTCACAGGTAGCGGCTTTCTCATTGTGTTTAAACTCGTCGAGTACTGCTACCAGGAGTGTCTATGTGGCCATATAGTCGTGTTAAGACTCGTTTTCACAGAGTCGAACAATGCAGTTCTCATAATGCACAACCATATCAACAATTGTCATGCCGGAGTCAAGATGCATATAAAGTCAAGAGTTCACACTCTGGCTCCTCTGATTACACCACATACCAAGGAAGAACCCACCGGCCAGATATGACGCAGCCCAAAGCCTTTTCTTCTTGTACATCCTACGCGACCATGTTTCAGTTTTCTCCGACTACCATACAGATGTAAATGCTGCCCATCTCGCCTCAAACTCATCATGTGTGAAGGGACCTGAACTCCTTAAGGGACCTGTAGTGAAGGTGTTTCTGCATGTTCTTCTCTATATTCCATGAACGAAGTCGATGCTACACGTCCGTAAGGACCTTCCTGATGGCCCATATCATGGCTGCATCTCCATCAGTAGTTACAGACCTTGTCTTCTTCTGACAGTGAGCTCTCAAGAAGGTCTGCAGCACACAAACATATGTATCTTCGGTCTCATGAAACACAACAGCACAACCGAACACAGTGGTACAACGATGATTGTTTAGACCGACAAAAGGTATGATTGGCACTTTGTACCTATTCATCTTATACGTGTTGTCAAATACTATTACATCACCAAAGTCAAGGTAATCCCGACGTGACTGAGAATCACACCAGAATAGGTTCTTAAGCTTGCCTTCTGTGTCAACAGTGTGCTCAAAGAAAAAGTCTGGATCCCTCGCCTTTCTGGTCATCATGATCCCAATCGCAGTGCCAGCATCACCCTTTGCTAGCAATTTCCTTTTCTCCCTATAGCACGTGTTATAAAGCTTCCTCCTCCCGAAACCAACCTTCGCATATGATCCATACCTACTGATGAAGTTGTCAAAAATCGTATGTTTTCTGATCCCAGCACCTAGCATTGCTAGGATCTCGAGCTTTTGATATTCCTTTATCTGATTATGAGATCGGAGATACGTAACTGCGTATGGTCTAGCAAGAATATTAATATGATCATCGCTGAAACTGCTGACATACCACATGGAGCGCTCTCTATCAAGCTTCAAAGTTAAATGGGCCTCGCAATAGCATCGACTCTCCAGTCTCAGCCTACGCTTCCTCCCTTCCATGGTACAAAACCTGGTGTGTCCTTTCCCTGCCCTTGAACACAGAAACCACATCAAACGCATAGGTGCGTCGACACCCTTCGCGTATTTCAACTGGTCCCTCTTAATGTTGAATCCACGCTTTTTCGCATAGTCATTATGGAAATCATATGCCTCCACTTCTGACCTAAACGTCGTGGCCATCACCTTCCAATGCCTGTCCAGTGAGTCTTGTTGGTATTCATCGTAGCCAATGTCAAAATTACACTCATCACCATAGGCATCCTCATCGATTCCGCTTGGGCCACCAACGTCTCCCTAGAAAAAAATACAAACAACCTTAAATGTCAGTAAGTTGTTGTATATATATATCCACTTTGCACTACTTACTTTGCTCGAGTAGTCATTATAAGCTGCATCGACATCGTATTGGTCATTGTCATCATCGAATATATTTCACTTATAGTACCCTTCCGCATCCATCTGCGCAAATTTAAAATATGATATGTAAGAGTTGATGTATTTTTCATGTCACTTTAAACTTACCTGTATAATTTAAAACTTACCTGACTACCGCCTTTAGCATATGAATCATCTACATCCATATCCTCATTGTCATGATCCTCACCTACCTGTACAAATTCAACAAAGTACATGTTTGTGTCATCGCGGTTGTTAGTATTTAACATGCTTGACAACGTGCAGACTACTTACATTGCCACTATAAGACTCACACAAACTCCAATAATTCTCCGTCTACATTCAATGACAATGATCCGTCCTTGCTATCGCCGTCATCGCCGTCATATCCAATTTCCGACTCCATCTATACACGTTTATATATAATTTTAAATCCATTCAAACACCACGTAACATCATCGCAACTAAAATCCGTTTTTAAAGCACTCACTATGACCAGGCCTCGCGTACCTCGTCGTCGCTATCAGAAATGACAAAAGCGTTGATCTTGGCCGGTGACGAAGGTGTGAGAGCGAACAACACGTGGAGCAGATGACGGAGGCGGCGTCTAGCTGACCTGGCGGTTGTGGGCGACCACTACGCGCACACCGCATGATGGCGACGATGCCGGCGACTATATTTCCCTGTCAGCGAGATACCGCCGGAGATGGCACTGGCGGCGGCAAAGACGAGGGGAAAATAGGGTTCGGCGATTGGGCATTTGTTTTTTCAAACGACGCGGGCGTACACATCGCGAGGACATTCCCGGCGGGCGTGCGGATGGGCGTACAACGGGCGGGCGGGCGACCATGCGCGACCAGCCCGTACGGCGATGCGGGCAGCCATACAGCGGGCGCGTATTCATATACGCCGTGTGAAATGACCCCCTGCACCTTATACGTTGGGGGGAGGGGGGTTGTACCGAAGCGCACCTCATATATTCCCCACTTCAAAAAAAAGAAGTAAGTTACTGCTCACTAGCTAAACTAGCAGGAGTACGACTATTGAGCTCATCCGCACCAAATAGTTCATCCAGTGCCCAGCTCAGTACTTGGTCCGCATACGCAAGTAATTTTTTTCCGCAAAAGTGTTGTGTGTCTTTTCCAATTACGTACATGTGGTAATTAAGTAATGGCTGAGGACATGAGGTGGACATGTACGTAATTAAGGTGTAAGCGAATCCAAAACAATAATGAAGGTGATCAACACATATATTATGTAAACCAATTTCCTACCTCGGACCTTATCTGCTTACCCACAAGTCAGCGAAGCCGTACGATTAATTTATGTGATGATCACACTAGGGCGGCTAAACGTTTTGACTGAATGAAAGATTAGTCTAATTACAACTGACGACCTATAATAACTAATAATCTATGGCCAACCTTGACATGAGATGCGCACAATCAGACCATGCTGAACTATCAATATGTGTGACCCTAATGAATGAATGTGTGGTGTTTCATATAAAATATACTTGTATACATCCGGCACCTCCTCCCAATCGTTCAGACAATGTGACAGAACGACGCTACAAAGAAGTACTCGGGGTGATGCACATGGCTGCATCCACGATTGCTAGTAGCAGGCATATAAATTAGGCAAGGTTGTTTTTAAAAAACATCAAGAAAATGGTGTTTGACAAAAGAGCCCATCAAGTTGCCCCGTTCAACGAAGAATCATGCTTGAGAGTAGTTGATCATCATGCAGCCGCACAGACACATGACCATGTGGATGACTGCAGCAGCTATTACCCGTGAATTTTAAAGGCACATGGGTTGTTAGTCTACACACGTGATGGTAGACTACAGGATGCGGTTCAAACAAAGGCACCAAAATATGGAACCAACCAAAATATTCTAGCTATTGGGTGTAAACTAGCCTTTGGTGGATAGGAAAAGCTAGGTGGCCAAGGAGAAATTGTCATGGGGCAATTGAAGTTAGGAAATTTTATAAGTATGGTCCGTCTTAAGATTCTTAGTTGAGTGAAGACATGGTTCTAGGAATAAATTCGCTACGGAAAAAACCTTTCAATGCCCATTACACGGTTATTTACAATTATTGTTGCATGCTAATCTAATTTCATGCTGGTTCAGGTCCTTGAGACAAATCTGCCACTCATTGAGCTAGGGAGGTCCATAACCTAAGACAACAAAGTAGTGTGTGATCGGCTAGTTGCTCAATTATCACGGGTTCAATTATTAGAGGTTGTGACACCTTTTGTTGCAAACTGGAAACAGTTAGCAGTTATTTGTACGATTCAAGTACAAGATCGTTGTAGAGTCTTCTCTTAGATGTCATAGTAAATTCCCATATTAGATGAAAATCCCAAGTAAGGTTAAAAAATTTCCTTTAGTACGTAAGGCGGGGTGTGCCACTAATGAAGGACAATCTAATAAGTTTCAATTCGAAAGGATCTAGAAAATGTTGTTCTTACAACTCTAGTGAGACCATCAAGCATTTGTTCGAGAATGGCCTTTTAAAAATAAAAATCATAGCATCCTGTCAAGATGGCTTATAATATTGTGGCACCGCTAAGAATATCCTAGCCGCCACTAGTATGTAAAATGTATGGGGCCAATCTTACTTGAATTGATCAAGCTTTGAAACCACTCAGTCATGTTGGGCTGTAGTGTTTTGTTGGTCCATTTTTTTATGTCACGGAATTGCTTTTAATATAAAAAACCATTACACCCTTGAAGGATATTGTCTTTACTATGATCTTGTTGCAGTCCGCATCCACACTCTACAGGCACACCACTATTTTGGTTAATTGATTCTTATGTATTACGTATAGTGTTAGAGAGGTTCTCCTGAACTTTAGCGATTGGGCCACCTATAGGTTAGATGTTTCATTGCTTACGTTTAACCATGTAGCTATCTTTATCCCTTCTGTTTTGTTGGTGCTAACCCACTTTTAGAAATAAACTATAGGTTTTGTGTGTTTTTAAACAAAGGCCAAAAGAAACCTCCGCGCCTCGTGCCTACCACGGCATCCGAGAAGGGCATCCGCGGCATGCCTTGCTTAAGTGCCGTAGTGCTCGAGAGCCTGGATGCTGTCGTGCTAGAGAGCCTGCGCATCCACCCGCCTTTGCCTTTCTTCACGCACGGCATCCATGACCTCACTAGCTCATGGCCTAAATGATATGCCTGTATAGTATCTAAAATAAAGGAATATGTACATATGCCCTTCTCTTGTTTTATGTCCAGAATGGCTTGATAGATCGGCTGTTTTCGTCGATCGACTTAGTTTCAGAAAATGATATTGTCTCGAGCATAGTGAATGGATGGACTGTTATATTGTCTGGAGTCTTTCTTGAAAAAAAAAACAATATTTTCTTCCTCGAAAATATTATCTGGAGTACATCCAATGCCAGCAGCCTAACTTCTTAAAATTAAATTGTATACATCTGATAGATGCAGCCAATGGGTTAGAAAATATGTGGGAGGGAAGCAATTCGTTCAGATGGCTGCTGGCAGCGGGCCTATAAATCCTACCTTTATGAGATTGAATTCTCATCCAAGTTTTCATCGATCCCCTTAGGCACAAACCAATAAACGAAATGGCCATGGCAAGCGGCGCCGAGCTTATGCAAGCTGAGGCCGACCTCGTGCGCCACTCCCTCGGCTACCTCAAGTCCATGGCATTGCACAGTGCTGTCAAGCTTGGAGTTGCTGATGCTCTCCACCGTTGTGGTGGCAGCGCCTCCTTGCCCGACCTGCTTGCCACCCTCCCCCTCCCTCCAAGCAAACAGCCCTACTTGTCACGCCTCATGAAGGTGCTAGCCACGGAAGGAATCTTTGTGGCCGAGGAGGGTGTGGCTGTCGCCAACGGCGGGGACGGGGCGACCTGCGTGTACCACCTAAACACAATGTCTCGTCTGCTCGTCAACGACGCTGGCATCAACGGCGGCAGCGCGTGGAAGCTGTCGTCGTGCATTCTCATGACGACTACGCCGCAGATTGTTGGATCCGCCCTGCAGCTGGGGCAGTGGTTCCAGAGCGACGGCGAGGCCACACCGTTCGTGATGGCCAACGGCCGGCCCCCCTATGGCGTCGCTGCCCACGACGCCGAGTTTAACTCGGTGTTCAACGAGGCCATGGCGGCCGACAGCCGGTACCTGGCCGACCTCATGGTCCGTGAGTGTGGCGAGGTGTTCGAGGGGATAACCTCGCTGGTCGATGTCGCCGGCGGGACTGGTACGATGGCGAGGGCCATTACCAAGGCCTTCCCACACGTCAAGTGCTCAGTTCTTGACCTCCCACATGTGATCCAAGGCGTCTCGGCTCAGGCCGACAATGTGGAGTTTGTTGCTGGGGACATGATGGAGTTCATTCCACCTGCTGATCGCATTTTACTTAAGGTATTATCATTCCTATATGACTACAAAGACACACATGTTTTCTTATATATACGTGTTTGTGAGCAGTAATTTAGCAAATAATGTACTCCTTAATCTAACTGAAGCTCTTTATTTGTTGTTGGATTGGTAGTATGTGCTGCATAACTGGAGCGACGAGGATTGCGTGAAGATCCTGACACGATGCAGAGAGGCCATTGCCAACGGAGAAAAACAAGGGAAGGTCATCATCATCGATGAAGTGGTTGGATCTAGCTCACAGAACATACTCGAAGCCCAGCTCTTGATGGATATGCAAATGATGTCATTATTTATGGCCAAAGAACGATATGAGCAAGACTGGAACAAGATATTCACGGAAGCAGGATTTGTGAATTACAAAATTCGACCTATCCTAGGGGTGCGATCGGTCATTGAACTCTACATATAACTTGCTGGTGCTCCATAATCCTATATATATGACCATCTATCATGTTCCCGTTTGTTGTGTAATAAATGCATAGTGCATCAGTGTTTAAAACATTTATAGTACTACTTCATGCACCATGTATCAGGGCCAACCAATTATTGGAATGTACTTTCTACCTTGCAGTCGAATCATTCAAAGTTGTGTGATATTAGTCCCATGCATGATCTCATATCTTGCTGACTGTCGATTGAGACGCGATGCTGAGAAGACTTACTTAAAAAAATGGAAATATTACTTCTTTAAGGATTGAAGCATAAAATAAGACTTTGCAAAAAAAAAAGTTTGCTCATGGCATCTCTCACAAAAGAGAAACAAAGAACAATGTGATTAGGCTTATGCCCTATTTAAATGGAGATAATAAATTTTGTAGGGACATAGAAATGCCATGCAAATATATACACTTGTTTAAAACATAAAAACATGAGATTCAGTGTGGAACGGAGGACATCAAGAAGCCTAAGCAACAATTGGACGTGAAAAAATTGTACGATGCTTTGCGGCATATCTGCAATCCTACTTCTCAAAGTACACTTATAAAGTACAATTGTGTCCCCTCAAAAAAAGTACAATTGTGCAATTTAAACGTCAAAACACTTCATTCCGGTGGTTGTCCATGCTAGACGGTTAGCGGCGGATTGTAGTTTCGACCCACAACAGCACCATCTTTTTTCATTTTATTATAAATTGGCAGATTTTGTACGCAATTAAATCAAATGCAAGGGAGTTATCTGCAAAAAAAAACTTTGAGCCACTTACAGGTGGGCCTACGCTGGCAGGCCACGTAAGCAGGCCATACGTCCCGGTACGAGAGGAAGCACCTTATTTGAAAGCGAAGGCAAGTTATATGACCACAATTTTATATTTTGCAAATTTTAGAACAAACCTGAACATCAAACACAAGTTTTCTATGACTTCTAGTGGTATTACCTCTTAGGGATGTGTAGCTTTATTGAGTGTTTTCTCTCGCACCAAGTTTTGGTCAGTGGCTTTATTGAGTGTCAGAAAAAAGTACACCCTGCAAAGTTATCGACACTCGGTGAAGACTTTGGTCCTGGTAATGCTCAACAGACATTATCTTTATATGTCCTTAGGGCATTAGACCAGCAGACCTCCACAAATGTCCGGACCGCGTTGTTCGGACCGTGGTAGCCATCCAACGCGATCCTGTATTGGTCCGCATGTCAGTCCAAACATGATTTTTCCCATAAAATAGAGACAAACGTGGGGCGTTTTGCGGGGTCCAGACCTCTCCCAAGCCCGTTTCTGACCGTCGTAGCCGACCCAAAACCCCACCCGCCCCTCCCGTGCTTTCCTTTTGATGCACGCTCCGCTTTCGTGCCATATTCATGTCGGCCCAAGGCACGCAGCAGCCAACATTGATGGATGAAGGGAGGGCAGCGTGGACCGACGTGACCGCCGTTTGCGGACGCAGGTTCCCGAGGAACAACCTCCGGCTGCTGTGCCGTATTGAAGCGGACCGCCCCTTCGCCTAGGCCTCGACGCGGCTATTTAAACCATGTGCCGGCGATGCATAGAGGCTCACCCCCCTCCCCGAGCACCGACCACTCCCCTCCCCCCTCTCCATGCCCGAGCCCCTCCTTGCCCCTCTTCGACCCAAGCACAGGCGATGTCGATATCATGGTGCTCTGCACCAGCAGGCGGAGTAGGCGGAGGCTCCTCCTCCGACCGTTCCTGGTGCCGCCGTCCATGCTCTTCAGGCCCGTTAGCGTCCACGGCGGTCGGCTACTCCGCCAAGGAGGAGACTGTCATCTCCTTCGGTGAAAAAGAGATCCAGGCGCCATCGCCGCGGTCGCAGGAACCACCGCCGCAACTGTCCCAACACCTCAAGCAGGCCGTTGTGATAGACGATGATTTCATCCACCAGATCGATATAATGACAGAGTGGTGGCTCCGTTACATGGGGTCGTCGCCATCATCGCCAACCTGCGTGAAGGAGGAGCCGTCGTCCCCACTGTGCCACCGCTTGAAGCCCGAGCCGACGTCCACGCTCCAGCCAGTGAAGGAGGAACCGGCCGCGCCCCGGCAGAACCGCGTCATTCAGATCAGACGCCGCGTAAAGGAGGAGCCAACATCGCCTGCACCACTGCGATGTCCAGATCAGACGCCGGTTCATGGAAGAGCCAGCGTCCCAACTACGCTGCCGGTATGGCCGCATCGTTGCGCCGTTGTCGTCGCTGCGCTGCCACCGCCTCGCCGTTAAGGAGGAACTATTACTTGCGATCAAGGAGGCGCGGGGCCACCTCCTCCACTACCGCGGAGGAGGCGTGGTCCTTGGTCGAGGGACGTCGTGACTAAGTCGGACCGTATGGATCGGCAGCAGGAGAGGTACGACCGGTGCAATGCCAGTTGCTGCTCCGCGTTCGGCAAGATCGACATGGCGCTGGACTGGGTCCCAATGACCCAGACCTCGCTGCCGCGTGGGCGCTGGCCACTCCGTGAACACCGCGGACACGGCCGCCAGGCATTTGCCGCAGCCTTGATGACGAGCTCACCAAGATCCGGGAGAACTGGTTGCTTAGCAACTTCCCCGCCAACGCCGGTCACGGCCAAGCCGCCACCATGGCTCCAAAGGCCACGTTGGTAGTGGCCATGGTGGCACTCCGCACGGCGTAGCAGGAGGCGGTGCGGCTCCTCCGCGAGCAGCAGGCTGCAGCCGGACAAGGCTGTCGTGACCCTCCGGCGTTGTTCCGCTGCGGGAGGGACCACAATGACGACGGCACCGACGTACACGACGGTGCGGCAGGGTAGGTTGGCCAGGCGTATGAGGTGGTCGTCCAGTATAAGGTTCAGGAATTTTTCTAGATTTTTACTTAAACGGCGAAATATCAACCTTTTAAGTAAATTATATCCAAACTCGAATGAAATCCATCCAATTTGATCGAATTTCGTAAGGTTGGTTTGAATCCCCCCCCCCCCAGCTCACAGAAAAATATATGCATATATCTTACTTTTTGCCCTATTTTTTCACCAAAAATCAGCCTACAGTGATTTTGTTTACCCAAGCTCCACCACTGGTTGGCCAGATGTATGCGGCTAGGGCTAGATGACATCCTCCCGCGTCCGTGTTCGCAGACTTATCCCCTTGTCCGCACATGGATGCAGGGGCAATTTACGGGTTGCCGTTGAAGACGCCCTTACTAATTTGAACAAATTTATTTTGTCTGTTGTGGAAGGGGATCTTGGCCTGCAGAATATTGTTTTTTTTTCGTCGCTGCTGCTCTATATGTATGTACATGCATGCGTTCACTACCTACGGGCAATTCGAAATGGAGATGACAAGCCGGAGCAGCATGATGCTGAAGCCGTTTTACCCCACGCCGCACCCTCTCGCCGGCGAGATGGTCCCACTGACGCTCTTCGACCGCGCCACCTTCGACATCTTCATTCCCATCATCCTCGCGTACCCCGCGCCAGCTCCGTCCAACGAGGCGCTCAAGGAGGGCCTGCGCCGGGCCGTCGCGCTGTACCCTCACCTGGCAGGACGCCTGGCCGTCGACCACCGGGGCAGGCGTTGCCTCCACATCAACGACGAGGGCGTACTTGTCGTCGAGGCCGCCGTCCCCGTCGATCTGTCGAGCGTTTTGGCCAACGGCAGCGTCGTCACCAACTCCGAGGGTCTGTACCCTCCGCGGCCGCTACCGGAGGTAATAGTACTAATTACGGCTACCATCGGTTTGTTTGCACGTGCTACTGGATGCAGTTAACTTGATCTATCTGCAATTATGCATGCGGTATTTATAGGACCACTTCGACGTGGCGCTGCTGCAGATCAAGCTAAACCGGTACAAGTGCGGCGGCCTAGCAATCGGCCTTTCCTCCCACCACCACACCGCCGACGGCCACTCCATGAGCACCTTCCTCACCACCTGGGCGAGCGCGGTTCGCCAGGGCTGGGAATTCACCGCGCCGTCCGCTTTCCTCGACAGGGCGATCACCGCCGTGCCACGGAGCGTGCCCGTGCCGGTGTTCGACCACCGGTCCACCGAGTTCAAGGGAGAAGATCCCGCCGCCCCCGTGTTCAAGTTCAAGAATATCACGGTGCGCTTCACCGCCGAGTTCATCGCCGAGCTCAAGGCCCGGGTAGGCGCCCGCTGCAGCACGTTCCAGTGCCTGCTCGCTCACCTGTGGAAGAGGACCACGGCGGCACGCGGCCTCGCGCCCGAGGAGTTCACGCAGGTGAGGGTGGCCGTGAACTGCAGGGGCAGGGCTGACCCTCCCATGCCCATGGACTTCTTCGGCAACATGGTGCTCTGGGCGTTCCCAAGGCTCCAGGTCCGGGACGTCCTGGGCTGGAGCTACGGCGGCGTGGTCGGCGCCATTCGCGACGCCGTGGCACGCATCAACGGCGAGTACATCCGGTCGTTCGTGGACTTTGGGGCCGTAGCTGACGCGCACGGGGAGGAGCTCACGGGCACAGCCGGCATGATGTCCTTCCCGAACATGGAGGTGGACAGCTGGCTGGGGTTCAGCTTCCACCAAATTGACTTCGGCGGCGGGCCACCCGCCGCGTTCCAGCCGCCCGATTTGCCGGTCGAGGGGCTGATGGTCTTCGTGCCCTCGTGCGTGGCCAAGGGCGGCGTCGACGTCTACATGACCGTCGCACATGATCACGTCACGGCATTCCAGCTGACCTGTCACTCCTTGGATTGATTAAAGCCAGGACTCATGTTCAGGGACACATGCACCGACCAAATATTTCTCCTTTATTGTGTCGTCTGTTCTCATGAAATATAAAATGTCCTGTTACCTGAAGAAATAAAGTTGGAACGCTCAGTTTCAGTCCAAGTCGTACGGATTGACTCAAATGCAATGCAATGCAAACTTCGCCATTCTATCAATCATAGTTGGGAGTACCTAGAACTCATCTAGATGAGATATAATTTGGTCTAGAGTAGTGGCAAACCCTTCGTCAATTGCATAAAACCTATTTTGGTACCTTAAAATGGGTTTTGGGAAAAATTTGGAGCAAACTATCACACACTTGTATTTCAAATTCGAATTATTTTAGAAAATCAGTCAAAATTCATTAAAATGCGTGAGACTAGGTAGAAAGTTAGAAAATTCAAACTATTTGGAAATTCTCCATCGAATATGGTATGCCTGGTAAGAAAATTGGAGAACTGTCTCTTTCCAATATATTTTTGAAGCTGCCTCAGAAAACCAATTTTGACACTTAGAAAATGAAAAAGAATAAGATTATTTTGTAACAGTGTTTATCTTTGCCGAGTGTTGTTCTTTGCCGAGTGTTTATCTTTGTCCATTACTTTTTTTTTCCATCTTTGGCGAGTGATTTTCTTTTCTTTACAAGTGTAGCTTACTAGGACTTGACAAACAGCTCAGTTGATGAGTTCCTGGTAAAACTAATAATTCGACAAACAACCATACTGTAGACAAAGTATCGAATTCCGGTAGTGTATGTAATAATCTTTTCTGAAGTTACCTTTCCACAAAATATCGTAAAGTAAGGACAGCATGATATAGTTCAACAGTCAACAAATAAATCTTTGATTTTTCATAACGCTGCCATATTATACTGCCACGTGGTAAAACAACTTCAAAATGCATAATTTAGAAGTTTCATTGGCATATATGTGTGAAAAGTCATGGTCAATGTTGTAGCTGGAGGACAAGTCTTACCTACCACCATAGAGATCCTCTATAACACTATGCTCCCTAATTTTCAAGACCTCACATTCAATTATAGTCTCCAACTAGAATTGGGTCACCCGATTTTGACCGGGTCAACTTTCTCAAAGCTATCTCATTCAATTCTTTTATACTATACACTATGTTTCCTAATTTTTAACTCATAATTAATTGAGGTCTTCAATTTAGAATTTATTCAGCCCGATTTTGACCGGGTCAACAATATTTCAAGGGCCCTCCCATTCAATTCTTTTAATTCCCCGTGTTCCCATTTTGAAGTTCTTACATTCAATTGAGGTATTCAATTTTGGATTTCGTTTACGATTTTGACCAGGCAAATGATTTTTTAAATTAATCAACAGCAACCGGCCAATAAAAATACGTTAATCCCACGCTCCTTCCCACCACCTAGAGAAAAGGAGCGTCACCATGTGATACTATAGCACCAATATAGTACATATTTCTCAACAAAAAAATACAGTACATGCAGTCACCGATGCAGAAATTTCCCCACATAAATGTACATTGGTTAGTGGATAACACGGAACCACACCACAAAAATCTCATCAAATCATCACATTATAAATAAAAATAAAACACAGTCCATCTTTTCCCGCACCCTCCAAACTAAATATTCCATCATTTCCAAACTATAAGGGCTATCCGTTTTTTTTTTGGAAAATCAAGTTTTTTAACTTCGACCAAGTTCAGAACAAAGAATATCAACATCCACAATATTGAGCAAAAAAAGTAAGGAAATTCATTTCATGACAAGTCTAATCATACCGATTTGATATTATGCATTGTGATATATTTCTCTACAAATTTGATCAAACTAAAGGTTTGACTTTTCATAAAAGTAATACACCTTATATTTTGAAAGAAAGTGAGTATTAATTTTTAGAAACCCAAAACATCAACGGCGCAGCAAAGCACGCCTAACCCTTCTATTAATATATAATAGACCACCACATGCCTTCATCTTCTCGGTTGCTTACAATCAGGGAAGATAGCTCAATACCATTATTACTATTTACTAAGTAATTCAGACTAATACTTCTAGCCGGGCTCAACTACCTACTCTAATCATGGTTAGGTACAATTAAAGTGACTTGAACCAAACCATGATTAGTTCTAGGGTTTACTATTAGTGTTAACATGGTTCTGTTTGTTTCTATACTATTATTACTCCTGTCCTTAGGGAACTGCTAATTTGTTCAACACTACCATCTAGGCCTATAATGTTCTATAGTTGTGATCAATATATATCATGACTGCATTGATTTCAATCTGGTCCACAAAATATCCTCGACAAACAGACGATTGCCGAGGACTCTGTACAAAACACTGGGCAACGCTAGTTTCTAAGATTTATATTTGGGTGTCTTAAAATGGTTTTTGGCAATTTCTAGGATCAAACCATAACACACTGTAATTCAAAATTGAAATTACAGTCAGGAAATTAGATACAATTTATCTAAATGTGCAAAACCAGCTATATAATTCAAAATATTTTTGCACTGCCTATTCTCTACTTGATGCATCATCTAGGCTTTGCATGTTGATCAATTTGAAGACATACAATAGATATGTGCATCATCAAGACATACTAGCCATTGGCTAAAATCTTGTAAATCAACTCGGTCATCACTTGAGCTTCTTAATTCTTTATAACAGTCTCTTGAGACACAAAATGGATGCTTCACCTGATTCTGGGCTCCAAACCATATTCAACAATGTGAAAATTCGAGAAGTGCCATTTTGCACCATATTATTTGTACTTGCTTCACGAAAAATCCCCACTTTGGAATTTCCAAATGGAAAATATATATATTTAAGCTCAAGATGGAAACTATTTCTGGAAACCATGTTTGGCATGACTATATGCAGCACTGTGCCAAAACCGGCACATTATCGTGACCTATTCCATTGGTATGGCCATCATATTGGTTATTTGGCTTCAAATTAAGCCAGGCATGTCCTTACATGATAGGGCATTTTTTTAGGGTGTTTCTTTTAGTTGTAAAACTCAAGTTTTTCATTTTTCCTTAGCAAGCAGTACACTTTAAATGATTCTGTGACAGTGGTTTGTGTTTTTTAATATGTTCTTCATTTTATTTGGGTTTTTGCTAAAATAGGGTAAAAAGTACAGGCAGATATATACATAGAACATGAATCTTTCAAAACCCTCAATGTCTATTTCATAAAATCCTACTTGGCTACCTTAAAAACAATTTTGAAAATACTTAGGAGCAAACTATAGTACGCTTGTCGATCAAATTTAAATTACTCCCTCCGTAAACTAATATAAGAGTGTTTAGATCACTATTTTAGTGATGTAAACGCTCTTATATTAGTTTACGGAGGGAGTACTAGATATGATATTCTTTTACTTCAAAAGTAGCTAGAAAATTAGGAAATTCAAAATCATTTTCTCCAAATTATTTGCTATCATTTCCGAAAATAAAGAAAGAAAACTAGAAAAATCAAAATCTTTTTCAAAAGCTGGAAAACTAGAAAATTCAACATCTTTTTCACCATATTTTTGTTATTGCAGTATTTTATGATATGTTCCGACGTCTACTTCTGTTTTGAACTGGTCTCTGTGATCAGCCTTCCGTGTATTAATAGCTATATACTAGTTCATGCTTTCGAGATCTACCATACTACCTAGCAACTAGAGAGTATGGCGCCAGCATCCCCGATATGCAAAACCATGACTGCTGGCACGCTCAAGCAGAATCCTTCTGCCGAGTCGCCACCTCGGTGCGTGAACCTGCTCGACGCCGACGAGTTCCGGCGTCAGGGTCAACAGGTGATCAACTTCATCGCCGACTACTGGTCCGGCATGGGAGATCACCCAGTGCGCCCGAATGTCACCCCCGGTTTCCTGCGCGACCAGCTCCCCACCGACGCGCCGCCCATGCCGGAGCCCGACGCCTGGGCCTCCGCGCTGCAGGACATCCGCGACCTCATCCTGCCGGGAATGACGCACTGGCAGAGCCCTCGCCATTTCGCTCATTTCCCAGCGTCGAGCAGCACCGCCGGTGCCCTAGGCGAGGCGCTGATCGCCGGCATCAACGTCGTGCCGTTCACGTGGGCCGCCTCGCCGGCCGCTGCGGAGCTCGAGATGGTCGTTGTGGACTGGCTCGGCAAGGCGCTCCACCTGCCAGCGAGCCTTCTGTTCGCCGGAGGCGGCGGAGGCACGCTGCTGGGTACGTCCTGCGAGGCCATACTCTGCGCCCTCGTCGCCGCTAGGGACCGGAAGCTCGCCGAGGTTGGCTGGGGGAGGATCGGCGACCTCGTCGTGTACTGCTCAGACCAGACGCACTTCTCGTTCCGCAAAGCGGCGCGTATCGCCGGAATCCAGCGCGGATACTGCCGCGAGATCCCTACGTCACTTGACGACATGTTCGCTCTTTCGCCAGCGGCACTGAAGGCCGCCATGCAGGCAGACGTGGAAGCAGGGCTGGTGCCACTGTTCCTCTGCGCAACGGTCGGCACCACCCAGACCACCGCCGTCGACCCCATCCGTGGGCTCTGCGCCGTCGCGGCGACGAACGGCCTCTGGGTCCACGTCGACGCGGCCTACGCCGGCTCGGCGCTGGTCTGCCCGGAATTCTGCCACGTGGTCGACGGAGTTGAGGCAGTAGACTCCTTCAGCATGAACGCACACAAGTGGCTGCTGGCCAACAACGACTGTTGTGCATTGTGGGTAAAGAAGCCGGCGGCGCTCGTGGCGGCCCTAGGCACGGAGCAGGAGTACATCCTCAAGGACGCCGCTGCGGAGGGGCACGACGTGGTGGACTACAAGGACTGGACGATGACGCTCACCCGCCGCTTCCGCGCGCTCAAGATGTGGCTCGTGTTCCGCTGCTATGGCGTCGAGGGCCTCCGCGACCACATCCGGTCTCATATCCGCATGGCAGCCACGTTCGAGGAACTCGTAAGAGGCGACGCCAGGTTCGAGGTGGTCACCGACAGGCACTTCGCGCTCGTGTGCTTCCGTCTTCTCCCTACGGAGCGGCTAGGCGGCGAGAAAAAGGCCAACGAGCTCAACCGCAGGCTCCTCGAGGAGGTGAACACTGGCACCTTGGGCCCCTACATGAGCGCCGCCAATGCAGGTGGCATATACATGCTCCGGTGCGCCGTCGGGAGCACCCTCACCGAGGACCGCCATGTCCGTGAAGCCTGGAAGGTCGTCCAGGAGCAGGCCACATCGCTCCGCGGTAAAATGCAAATTGTAAAAGTGTAAGGTTATGTTTAAGTCTAAGTCGACTGAACCTTATTTAAATGGAAATAGGGTGGGACTAGATGTCAGTCGACTAAGATTTAACCAAGTCTCGGTCAAGTGAAATAACATGCTAAAGAGGAAAAGAAAAACTGAAAAAAAATAATTGCACAGATCTTAATATAAGATCTCACAAATATAGCATCGACTGAGACTTAACTAAATCTTAGTCGACTGAGACTTAGCAAGACTGAAATAAAAATAAGTTTTTAAGAAGGAAAAGGAAAATTTACGCAAAACAAGAATATTTCTAAGGAATGTATGAATAGTGTTTGTATTACCCTTAAAAAAGAAAATAATATAAGAACTAAAAAAATAAAAATAGTGAAGTTTTCTATGAAACATTGCCTTAGTGGCATTGCTATTACCCTCGGATGTGGGTGGGGGGGCTAGGAAGGAGCCCAAGTAGGATTCGGTCCTACTTGGGGTGCCTCCTGGCCTCTCCCCTCCGCCTACCTGCGGGGGTCTAGCACACACCAGACAATTGTTTAGTCGTGTGTGCGGCGCCCCCCCTCCGCCGTTTACACCCCTGGTCATATTTTCGTAGTGCTTAGGAGAAGCCCTGCGAGGATCACTTAATCATCATCGTCACCACACCGTCGTGTTGACGGAACTCATCTTCTACCTTGACGTCTTGCTAGATCAATAAGGTGAGGGACGTTACCGAGTTGAACGTGTGAAGAACGCGAGGTGATGTGCGTTCGGTACTTGATCGGTTGAAGCGTGAAGAAGTTCGACTACATCAACCGCGTTAAGAAACGATTTCGCTTACGGTCTACGAGATTACGTAAACACATTCTCCCCTTCGTTGCTATGAATCTTCATGAGTAGATCATTGCGTGTGCGTAGGATTTTTTTTATTTTCCATCTAATGATTCCCAACACTTTTTTGGTTCTGCGTTGTGCACATCAGTGATGGACAGGAGCAGCCTAAGATGGAGTCCCAAGAAAAATCCCAGAAACAGCTGCACGTGCAGCCCAGCCTATGCTCTTCTCTAATTGGAAGATCTCTCAAAAACAGCTGCACGTGTAACCCAAAAGGTGCTTTGAAAATTTAGAGCTCTCAAGATGGCACGAGATGTTTCACTTGTCAACACTTCTATTTTTCTTGAGAGTTTTCCTAAAACTAATTAGTGTAGAATTATATTTCTTTCCTTTTCATAGAGAAGTCAGTACGATATCTATCTATCTACCTATATCTATCTATCTATCTATCTATCTATCTATACCTATACTAATTAGGCACTTCCTACAAATTTCCATGTTAATCGGTAATTAGGAGCCGTTAATCTGGTGGGTTCAAATCTATCTATCTATCTATCTATACCTCTATACCTATACTAATTAGGCACTTCCTACAAACTCCCATGTTAATCAGTAATTAGGAGCCATTAATCTGGTGGGTCCAAATTATTACGGTATAGATCTTCTTATAACATCCTAAAAAGATAGCCGTCAGATGAGTAAGTATTTCTAAAGATTAGAACGTGTGCTCTGCCTCTCTCCCAATTTCCCCATTTCTCACGGCTCTCTCCCCTTTCTCTAGATCAAGCAAAACAGAAACTCCTGATCTGGTCCTGAAAAAAATTCCAATCTCCTAAACGATAGGTAGCGATACCCCTCTCTCACGACTCTGCCTTCTCCCTATTGGAATCCTTCGCTTCGCCTCTCTCCACCCGCAGTTGCATACCAACACTACACCAGCATTTTGATGCAGATAGGGCAACTCCTGTCCTTGAGAAACTATATGGTCGACTCCTGGTCCTCGCAGCTATCCCTTCAGCCTCCCACGTCACCAAAGAAGGCCATTGCACATCCTCCTGCTACCACCATGAATAGACATTCTTTATTCGCAGCAGTTTCTTCCCAATGTTGGATTCTTATGTACTAGCCCATTCCCTGTTATCTCTAGAGTCCTGTTCCTATACTGCTTGAAGGTCCGTCAGAAAACTAGGAAGGCTCTCAGTTTACAGTGTTTGACCCCATCATATGGCATCTATGACGTACATCAGTTCAATTAATACGTGTTCATTTTGCAAATGGTTGCATTCTGATAAACTGCAAGCATATGCACAGATGGAACTGGAATCTGAAGGTAAGAAGGATATGTAATGCTAGACAGGGTGTGTGTAGGAATAAAAGGGAATATATTATCAGATAGATTATTGATGCTTTGTCATTTTGCAGACCTCCTCTCTGTTATGTGGGATTCTTCCGAAAAAAATCTAATCATTGACAACTCATGAGTCATGACAAAAAATCAAGTACGACATTTGCATGTAATAGTTGCTTAGACATCTGCATCTTCCATGTTTTTTCTTTTTTAGATTACCGATTCAATTGATGCTTTACTATTCTTTACGCTGTGTACAGTTGTAGGCTAGAATGATAATAAAAAATATCTTATAATCTATATATGATATTTTGAGATGTACATGTTTTTTTCGAAAAGGAGGCTTACCCCCGGCCTCTGCATCTCTTGATGCACACAACCATTTATTAAAATAAGTTATCCGAAGGTTCCAACAAAAAGTCTCAAAATGCAATAAAGGTCTTAGCAACCAAAGAAATGCCACAAGCGGCCAAAAATTAAAATCACAACCGGCGCCAAAAGACTAGGAGACTAAACGCCTATCCTATTAGTGGACCACCATCCAAACCGGTTGTAAGTATCCCGTGCAACCATCTCCCATCGGCTGCACCCAATATCCATATGCTCCCTGTGGTCCGCACAGCTGAGTAATGACCACGTACGGATCCAAGTAGACGCTCTGAAGATGACCTGCAAAAAATTAGTGATGGTTTGTCTGTTAAAGGCAACGTCATTGCGACAATTCTATAAAGACCAAAGTAATGCACATGCTCCCACTAAGATATGCGTCGCAGACTTTGGCTCCACTCCAGCCAAACAGTTATCAAACAAATGTGATATCGTGAGAGGTGAAGTTATATTCAAGCTAACGTGAATAGTTCTCCAAAGCAGTTTAGCAAGCGGACAATTGATAAATAGATGCTCTGTTGTTTCATCTTGATCACAAAAGCAACATCTTTTACTTCCTTCCTAGTTACGCTTAGCTAAGTTATCTTTAGTAAGAATGACACCCTTATGCACAAACCACATACATTCTTTTATCTTCAAGGGCACCTTAACTTTCCAAATATGTACCGTCCTCGGGATGGTCCCGGTGTTAATCAAGTCCGTGTACATGGATTTAACCGAGAAGACTCCTGACCAGGAAAGCTTCCATCACAGAGTGTCTCGTACATCGGAAAGGTTAACCTCTATTAACCTACGCATAAGATGTAACCATCTATCCCAACGCTCACCAATAACAGATCGCCTAAATTGTATGTTAAGAGGAACGGAAGCCAACACTGTAGCAACGGAAACTTCTTTCCGTTGTGCAATGTTGTATAGGGATGGATACTGCAAGGCCAGCGGTGAATCACCTAACCAAGTGTCCTCCCAAAATCTAGTATCACGTCCATTACCTACAATAAATTTAGTCCTGCTGAAGAAGGCTACCTTCGTCCTCATAACCCCTTTCCAGAACGGTGAGTCAGACGGTTTTGCCGTTACCTGGGCTAGTGTTTTGGCATAGAGATATTTGTTACGCAACAGCTGAGCCCAAACTCCATCTCTTTCTATCGATAAACGGTACAGCCATTTGCTGAGCAAACACCTATTTTTCACCTCCAAATTTTAAATTCCCAAGCCTCCCTCGTCCTTAGGTCTACAAATTACATCCCATTTTGCCAATCGATACTAATTTTTGTTCTCATCAATTTGCCAAAAGAATCTAGATTGATAAAAATCCAATCTTTTCCGTACCCCAACCGGGACTTCAAACAAAAAGAGGAGGAACATGGGCATACTTGTGAGTACAGAATTAATAAGCACCAATCTTCCTCCATAAGACAAAGGTTTGCCCTTCCAGCAACTCCATCTCTTTTCAAACCGATCCTCGGTACATTTCCATTCTTTATTAGTGAGCTTGCGGTGATGAATCGGGATCCCTAAATATGTGAACGGTAACGTGCCTAGTTCACACCCAAACAACTGCTTGTAAGATTCTTGTTCTTATTTGGCGCGTCCAAAGCAAAACTGTTCACTCTTATTAAAATTAATCTTCAACCCTGATAGTTGTTCGAAAAGGCAAAGCACTAACTTCATGTTTCTAGCCTTAACAAGGTCATGTTCCATGAATATAATTGTATCATCGGCATACTTAAGAATGGACACCCCACCCTCAACCAGATGTGGGATAAGACCACCTACTTGGTCGTCCTGTTTTGCTCTATTAACAAGAACAACCAACATATCAACCACCACGTTAAAGAGGATCGGAGACATCGGATCTCCCTGTCTCAATCCTTTTAGCGTCTGGAAGTACTGACCAATGTCGTCATTTACTTTGATGCCAACGCTGCCTCCTTGTACAAATGATTCGACCTGCTTCCTCCAAGCCTCATCGAATCCTTTCATACGCAAGGCCTGCTCTAAGAATGGCCATTTCACTTTATCGTATGCCTTTTCAAAATCCACTTTGAAGACCACCCCATCGAGCTTCTTCGAGTGAATTTCGTGCAAAGTCTCATGCAGAACGACCACTCCCTCGAGAATGTGTCGACCTGGCATGAAGGCAGTCTGGGTTGGCTGTACCATAGTATGTGCAATCTGAGTCAAACGGTTTGTGCCAACCTTTGTGAAAATTGAAGGAAATATGCCCTAGAGGCAATAATAAAGTTATTATTTATTTCCTTATATCATGATAAATGTTTATTATTCATGCTAGAATTGTATTAACCGGAAACTTAGGACATGTGTGAATACATAGACAAACAGAGTGTCACTAGTATGCCTCTACTTGACTAGCTCGTTGATCAAAGATGGTTATGTTTCCTAACCATAGACATGAGTTGTCATTTGATTAACGGGATCACATCATTAGGAGAATGATGTGATTGACTTGACCCATTCCGTTAGCTTAGCACTCGATCGTTTAGTATTATGCTATTGCATTCTTCATGACTTATACATGTTCCTATGACTATGAGATTATGCAACTCCCGTTTACCGGAGGAACACTTTGTGTGCTACCAAACATCTGTATTATTGGAGCAAGCAACTGTATTATTGGAAATAATACATACTGATGTATGCGATCCGATGAGTGTTAAGGCTCACGGCAAGTATCGTTATTTTCTGACCTTCACAGATGATTTGAGCAGATATGGGTATATCTACTTAATGAAACACAAGTCTGAAACATTTGAAAAGTTCAAAGAATTTCAGAGTGAAGTGGAGAATCATCGTAATAAGAAAATAAAAGTTTCTACGATATGATCGCAGAAGTAAAATATTTGAGTTGCGAGTTTGGCCTTCATACAAAACAATGTGGAATAGTTTCACATCTCACGCCACCTGGAACACCACAACGTTATGGTGTGTCCGAACGTCGTAACCGCACTTTATTGGATATGGTGCGATCTATGATGTATCTTACCGATACACCACTATCGTTTTGGGGTTATGCATTAGAGACAGCTGCATTCACTTTAAAAAGGGCACCATCAAAATCCGTTGAGACGACACCGTATGAACTATGGTTTGGCAAGAAACCAAAGTTGTCGTTTCTTAAAGTTTGGAGTTGCATGCTTATGTGAAAAAGCTTTCAACCTGATAAGCTCGAACCCAAATCGGAGAAGTGCGTCTTCATAGAATACCCAAAGGAAACTGTTGGGTACACCTTCTATCACAGATCCGAAGGCAAAACATTCGTTGCTAAGAATGGATTCTTTCTAGAGAAGGAGTTTCTCTCGAAAGAAGTGAGTGGGAGGAAAGTAGAGCTTGATAAGGTAATTTGTACCTTCTCCCGAATTGGAAAGTAGTTCATCACAGAAATCAGTTCCAGTGATTCCTACACCAATTAGTGAGGAAGCTAATGATGATGATCATGAAAATTCAGATTAAGTTACTACAAAACCTCGTAGGTCTTCCAGAGTACGGTTCGCACCAGTGTGCGACGGTAATCCTATTCTGGAAATCATGTTGCTAGACCATGATGAACCTACGAACTATGAGGAAGCGATGATGAGCCCAGATTCCGCGAAATGGCTTGTAGGCCATGAAATCTGAGATGGGATCCATGTATGAGAACAAAGTGTGGACTTTGATTGACTTGCCCGATGATCGGCAAGCCATAGAAAATAAATGGATCTTCAAGAGGAAGACGGACGTTGATAGTAGTGTTACTATCTACAAAGCTAGACTTATCAAAAAGGGTTTTTGACAAAGTTCAAGATGTTGACTATGATGAGTTTTTTCTCACTCGTATCGATGCTTAAAGTATGTCCGAATCATGTTAGCAATTGCCACATTTAATGAAATCTGGCAAATAGATGTCAAAACTGCATTTCTAGAAGAAGAGTTGTATATGATGCAACCAGAAGGTTTTGTCGATCCAAAAGGTGCTAACAAAGTGTGCAAGCTCCTGCGATCCATTTATGGACTGGTGCAAGCATCTCAGAGTTGGAATATACGCTTTGATAAGTTGATCAAAGCATATAGTTTTATACGGACTTGCAGTGAAGCCTGTATTTACAATAAAGTGAGTGAGAGCACTACAACCTTTCTGATAGGTATATGTGAGTGACATATTGTTGATCAGAAATGATGTAGAATTTTTCTGGAAATCATAAAGAAATGTTTGGAAGGAGTTCTTTAAAAGAAAGACCTCGGTAAAGCTACTTACATATTGAGAATCAAGATCTATTGAGATAGATCAAGACGCTTGATAAGATTTTCAATGAGTACATACCTTGACAAGTAGTTCAAAATGGAACAGTAGAAAGATTTCTTGCCTGTATTGCAAAGGTATGAAATTGAGTAAAACTTAAATCCCGACCACGGCAGAAAATAGAAAGAGAATGGAAGTCATTCCCTATGCATCAGTCATAGGTTCTATAAAATTATGCCATGCTATGGACCAGACCTATTGTATACTCTGCCCTGGTTTGGCAAGGGAGTACAATAGTGATCTAGGAGTAGATCACTGGACATTGGTCAAAATTTATCCTTAGTGGAATAAGGATATGTTTCTCGATTATGGAGGTGACAAAGGTTAGTAAGTAAAGGGTTACGTCGATACAAGTTTTGGCACTGATCCAGATGACTCTAAGTCTTAATCTGGATACATATTGAAAGTGGGAGCAATTAGCTAGAGTAGCTCCGTGCAGAGCATTGTAGACATAGAATACTTGCAAAATACATACGGCTCTGAATGTGACAGACCCATTGACTAAACTTCTCTCATGAGCAAAACATGATCATACCTTAGTACTCTTTGGGTGTTAATCACATAGGGATGTGAACTAGATTATTGACTCTAGTAAACCGTTTGGGTGTTGATCACATGACGATGTGAACTATGGGTATTAATCACATACATATGTGAATATTGGTGTTAAATCACATGGCGATGTGAACTAGATTATTGAATCTAGTGCAGTGGGAGACTGAAGGAAATATGCCCTAGAGGCAATAATAAAGTTATTATTTATTTCTTTATATCATGATAAATGTTTATTACTCATGCTAGAATTTTATTAACCGGAAACTTAGTACATGTGTGAATACATAGACAAACAGAGTGTCACTAGTATGCCTCTACTTGACTAGCTCTTTGATAAAAGATGGTTATGTTCCCTAACCATAGGCACGAGTTGTCATTTGATTAACGGGATCACATCATTAGGAGAATGATGTGATTGACTTGACCCATTCCGTTATCTTAGCACTTGATCGTTTAGTATTATGCTATTGCTTTCTTCATGACTTATACATGTTCCTATGACTATGAGATTATGCAACTCCCGTTTATCGGAGGAACACTTTGTGTGCTACCAAATGTCACAACGTAACTGGGTGATTATAAAGGTGCTCTACAGGTGTCTCCGAAGGTACTTGTTGGGTTGGCGATTTGAAATTAGGATTTGTCACTCCGGTCGTCGGAGAGGTATCTCTGGGCCCACTCGGTAATGCACATAACTTAAGCCTTGCAAGCATTGCAACTAATGAGTTAGTTGTTGAATGATGTATTACGGAACGAGTAAAGAGACTTTCCGGTAACGAGATTGAACTAGGTATTTAGATACCGATGATCGAATCTCGGGCAAGTAACATACCGATGACAAAGGGAACAACATATGTTGTTATGCGGTCTGACCGATAAAGATCTTCGTAGAATATGTATGAGCCAATATGGGCATCCAAGTCCCGCTATTGGTTATTGCAATAGAGGTGTCTCGGTCATGTCTACATAGTTCTCGAACCCGTAGGGTCCGCACGCTTAACGTTCGTTGATGATATAGTACTATGAGTTATGTATGCTGGTGACCGAAGGTTGTTCGGAGTTTTGGATGAGATCACGGATATGACGAGGAAATCCGGAATGGTCCGGAAGTGAAGATTGATATGTGGATAGTAGTGTTTGATCTCTGGAAAGGTTCCGGAATCCATCGGAAGGGGTTCCGGATGTTTCCCGAAATGTTTGGGCACGAGAACACTTTATCTGGGCCAAAGGGGAAAGCCCACGAGGTTTTTGCAAAGCGCAAAAGGAAGTTTTGCGGAGTTCAGGGGGCAGACGCCAGGGTCCCTGGCATCTGGCCCTGGAGTCCGGGAAGGACTCTTGCCTTTTGGATGAAACCGACTTGGTGGAGACTTTTACTCCAAGTTTCGACCCCAATGCTCAACATATAAATAGAGGGGTAGGGCTAGCACCCAAGACACATCAAGAAACACCAAGCCGTGTGCAGGCAACCCCGTCCCCTCTAGTTTATCCTCCGTCATAGTTTCCGTAGTGCTTAGGCGAAGCCCTGCGGAGATTGTTCTTCACCAACACCGTCACCATGTCGTCGTGCTGTCGGAACTCATCTACTACTTCGCCCGTCTTGCTGGATCGAGAAGGCGAGGACGTCGTCGAGCTGAACGTGTGCAGAACTCGGAGGTGCCGTGCGTTCGGTACTTGGATCGGTCGGATCGTGAAGACGTACGACTACATCAACCGCGTTGATAAATGCTTCCGCTTAGTGATCTTCAAGGGTATGAAGATACACTCCCCCTCTCATTACTATGCATCACCATGATCTTGCGTGTGCGTAGGAAATTTTTTGAAATTACTACGTTCCCCAACAGTGGCATCCGAGCCAGGTTTTATGCGTAGATGTTATATGCACGAGTAGAACACAAGTGAGTTGTGGGCGATACAAGTCATACTGCTTACCAGCATGTCATACTTTGGTTCGGCGGTATTGTTGGATGAAGCGGCCCGGACCGACATTACGCGTTACGCTTACGTGAGACTGCTTCTACCGACGTGCTTTGCACACAGGTGGCTGGCGGGTGTCAGTTTCTCCAACTTTAGTTGAACTGAGTGTGGCTACGCCCGGTCCTTGCGAAGGTTAAAACAGCACTAACTTGACGAACTATCGTTGTGGTTTTGATGCGTAGGTAAGAACGGTTCTTGCTCAGCCCGTAGCAGCCACGTAAAATTTGCAACAACAAAGTAGAGGACGTCTAACTTGTTTTTGTAGGGCATGTTGTGATGTGATATGGTCAAGACGTGATGCTATATTTTATTGTATGAGATGATCATGTTTTGTAACCGAGTTATCGGCAACTGGCCGGAGCCATATGGTTGTCGCTTTATTGTATGCAATGCAATCGCCCTGTAATTGCTTTACTTTATCACTAAGCGGTAGCGATAGTCGTAGAAGCAATAGTTGGCGAGACGACAACGATGCTATGATGGAGATCAAGGTGTCGCGCCGGTGACAATGGTGATCATGAGGGTGCTTCGGAGATGGAGATCACAAGCACAAGATGATGATGGCCACATCATATCACTTATATTGATTGCATGTGATGTTTATCTTATATGCATCTTATCTTGGTTTGATTGACGGTAGCATTATAAGATGATCTCTCACTAAATTTGAAGATAAAAGTGTTCTCCCTGAGTATGCACCGTTGACAAAGTTCGTCGTGCCCAGACACCACATGATGATCAGGTGTGATAAGCTCTACGTCCATCTACAACGGGTGCAAGCCAGTTTTGCACATGCAGAATACTCAGGTTAAACTTGACGAGCCTAGCATATGCAGATATGGCCTCGGAACACTGAGACCGAAAGGTCGAGCATAAATCGTATAGTAGATATGATCAACATAGTGATGTTCACCATTGAAAGCTACTCCATTTCACGTGATGATTGGTTATGGTTTAGTTGATTTAGATCACGTGATCACTTAGAGGATTGGAGGGATGTCTGTCTATGTGGGAGTTCTTAAGTAATATGATTAATTGAACTTTAATTTATCATGAACTTAGCCCTGATAGTATTTTGCAAATAATGTTGTAGATCAATAGCTCGCGTTGTTGCTTTCATATGTTTATTTTGATATGTTCCTAGAGAAAATTGTGTTGAAAGATGTTAGAAGCAATGATGCGGATTGGATCCGTGATCTGAGGTTTATCCTCATTGCTGCACAGAAGAATTATATCCTTAATGCACCGCTAGGTGACAGACCTATTGCAGGAGCATATGCTGACGTTATGAACGTTTGGCTAGCTCAATATGATGACTACTTGATAGTTTAGTGCACCATGCTTAACGGCTTAGAATTGGGACTTCAAATACATTTTGAACGTCATGGACCATATGAGATGTTCCAGGAATTGAAGTTAATATTTCAAGCAAATTACCCGAGTTGAGAGATATGAAGTCTCCAACAAGTTCTATAGCCAAAAGATGGAGGAGAATCGCTCAACTAGTGAGCATGTGCTCAGATTGTCTGGGTACTACAATCGCTTGAATCAAGTGGGAGTTAACCTTCCAGATAAGATAGTGATTGACAGAGTTCTCTAGTCACCATCACCAAGTTAGTAGAACATCGTGATGAACTATAGTATGCAAAGGATGACGAAAACAATTCCCGAGCTCTTCGCAATGTTGAAATCAACGAAGGTAGAAATCAAGAAAGAGCATCAAGTGTTGATGATTGACAGGACCACTAGTTTCAAGAAAACGGCAAAGGAAAGAAAGGAACTTCAAGTATAATGACAAGCAAGTTGTCACTCCCGCGAAGAAGCCCGAAGCTGGACCAAAGCCTGAAACTAACTGCTTCCACTGCAAAGGAAATGGTCACTGGAAACGGAAATGCCCTGAATATTTGGTGAATAAGAAGGATGGCAAAGTGAACAAGGGTATATTTGATATACAGGTTATTGATGTGTGCCTTACTAGTGTTTATAGTAGCCCCTGAGTATTTGATACTTGTTCGGTTACTAAGATTAGTAACTCGAAATAGGAGTTACAGAATAAACAGAGACTAGTTAAGGGTGAAGTGACGATGTGTGTTGGAAGTGGTTCCAAGATTGATATGATCATCATCGCACACTCCCTATACTTTCGGGATTAGTGTTGAACCTAAATAAATGTTATTTAGCGTTTGCGTTGAGCATGAATATGATTCGATCATGTTTATTGCAATATGGTTATTTATTAAGTCAGAGAATAATTGTTGTTCTGTTTACATGAATAAAACCTTCAATGGTCATACACCCAATGAAAATAGTTTGTTGGATCTCGAACGTAGTGATACACATATTCATAATATTAATGCCAAAAGATGCAAAGTTAATAATGAGAGTGTAACTTATTTGTGGCACTGCCATTTGGGTCATATCGGTGTAAAGCGCATGAAGAAACTCCATATAAATGGACTTTTGGAATCACTTGATTATGAATCACTTGATGCTTATGAACCATGCCTTATGGGCAAGATGACTAAAACTCCGTTCTCCGAAACAATGGAGCAAGCAACTGTCTTATTGGAAATAATACATCTTGATGTATGCGATCCGATGAGTGTTAAGGCTCACGGCAAGTATCGTTATTTTCTGACCTTCACAGATGATTTGAGCAGATATGGGTATATCTACTTAATGAAACACAAGTCTGAAACATTTGAAAAGTTCAAAGAATTTCAGAGTGAAGTGGAGAATCATCGTAATAAGAAAATAAATGTTTCTACGATATGATCGCAGAAGTAAAATATTTGAGTTGCGAGTTTGGCCTTCATACAAAACAATGTGGAATAGTTTCACAGCTCACGCCACCTGGAACACCACAACGTTATGGTGTGTCCGAACATCGTAACCGCACTTTATTGGATATGGTGCGATCTATGATGTATCTTACCAATTTACCACTATCGTTTTGTGGTTATGCATTGGAGACAGCTGCATTCAATTTAAAAAGGGCACCATCAAAATCCGTTGAGACGACACCGTATGAACTATGGTTTGGCAAGAAACCAAAGTTGTCTTTCTTAAAGTTTGGAGTTGCGATGTTTATGTGAAAACGGTTTCAACCTGATAAGCTCGAACCCAAATCGGAGAAGTGCGTCTTCATAGAATACCCAAAGGAAACTGTTGGGTACACCTTCTATCACAGATCCGAAGGCAAAACATTCGTTGCTAAGAATGGATCCTTTCTAGAGAAGGAGTTTCTCTCGAAAGAAGTGAGTGGGAGGAAAGTAGAGCTTGATAAGGTAATTTGTACCTTCTCCCGAATTGGAAAGTAGTTCATCACAGAAATCAGTTCCAGTGATTCCTACACCAATTAGTGAGGAAGCTAATGATGATGATCATGAAAATTCAGATTAAGTTACTACAAAACCTCGTAGGTCTTCCAGAGTACGGTCCGCACCAGTGTGCTACGATAATCCTATTCTAGAAGTCATGTTACTAGACCATGATGAACCTACGAACTATGAGGAAGCGATGATGAGCCCAGATTCATGCGAAATGGCTTGAAGGCCATGAAATCTGAGATGGGATCCATGTATGAGAACAAAGTGTGGACTTTGATTGACTTGCCCGATGATCCGCAAGCCATAGAAAATAAATGGATCTTCAAGAGGAAGAAGGACGTTGATAGTAGTGTTACTATCTACAAAGCTAGACTTGTCAAAAAGGGTTTTTGACAAAGTCCAAGATGTTGACTATGATGAGTTTTTTCTCACTCTTATCGATGCTTAAAGTCTGTCCGAATCATGTTAGCAATTGCCACATTTTATGAAATCTGGCAAATGGATGTCAAAACTGCATTTCTAGAAGAAGAGTTGTATATGATGCAACCGAAGGTTTTGTCGATCCAAAAGGTGCTAACAAAGTGTGCAAGCTCTTGTGATCCATTTATGGACTGGTGCAAGCATCTCAAAGTTGGAATATACGCTTTGATAAGTTGATCAGAGCATATAGTTTTATACGGACTTGCAGTGAAGCCTGTATTTACAATAAAGTGAGTGAGAGCACTACAACCTTTCTGATAAGTATATCTGAGTGACATATTATTGATCAGAAATGATGTAGAATTTTTCTGGAAAGCATAAAGAAATGTTTGAAAGGAGTTCTTTAAAAGAAAGACCTCAGTAAAGCTACTTACATATTGAGAATCAAGATCTATTGAGATAGATCAAGACGCTTGATAAGATTTTCAATGAGTACATACCTTGACAAGATTTTGAAGTAGTTCAAAATGGAACAGTCAAAGAAAGAGTTCTTGCCTGTATTGCAAAGGTATGAAATTGAGTAAGACTTAAATCCCGACCACGGCAGAAAATAGAAAGAGAATGAAAGTCATTCCCTATGCATCAGTCATAGGTTCTATAAAATTATGCCATGCTATGGACCAGACCTATTGTATACTCTGCCCTGGTTTGGCAAGGGAGTACAATAGTGATCTAGGAGTAGATCACTGGACATTGGTCAAAATTTATCCTTAGTGGAATAAGGATATGTTTCTCGATTATGGAGGTGACAAAGGTTAGCCGTAAAGGGTTACGTCGATACAAGTTTTGGCACTGATCCAGATGACTCTAAGTCTTAATCTGGATACATATTGAAAGTGGGAGCAATTAGCTAGAGTAGCTCCGTGCAGAGCATTGTAGACATAGAATACTTGCAAAATACATACGGCTCGATTGTGATGCACCCATTGACTAAACTTCTCTCATGAGCAAAACATGATCATACCTTAGTACTCTTTGGGTGTTAATCACATAGGGATGTGAACTAGATTATTGACTCTAGTAAACCGTTTGGGTGTTGATCACATGACGATGTGAACTATGGGTATTAATCACATACATATGTGAATATTGGTGTTAAATCACATGGCGATGTGAACTAGATTATTGAATCTAGTGCAGTGGGAGACTGAAGGAAATATGCCCTAGAGGCAATAATAAAGTTATTATTTATTTCTTTATATCATGATAAATGTTTATTACTCATGCTAGAATTTTATTAACCGGAAACTTAGTACATGTGTGAATACATAGACAAACAGAGTGTCACTAGTATGCCTCTACTTGACTAGCTCTTTGATAAAAGATGGTTATGTTCCCTAACCATAGGCACGAGTTGTCATTTGATTAACGGGATCACATCATTAGGAGAATGATGTGATTGACTTGACCCATTCCGTTATCTTAGCACTTGATCGTTTAGTATTATGCTATTGCTTTCTTCATGACTTATACATGTTCCTATGACTATGAGATTATGCAACTCCCGTTTATCGGAGGAACACTTTGTGTGCTACCAAATGTCACAACGTAACTGGGTGATTATAAAGGTGCTCTACAGGTGTCTCCGAAGGTACTTGTTGGGTTGGCGTATTTCGAAATTAGGATTTGTCACTCCGGTCGTCGGAGAGGTATCTCTGGGCCCACTCGGTAATGCACATAACTTAAGCCTTGCAAGCATTGCAACTAATGAGTTAGTTGTTGAATGATGTATTACGGAACGAGTAAAGAGACTTTCCGGTAACGAGATTGAACTAGGTATTTAGATACCGATGATCGAATCTCGGGCAAGTAACATACCGATGACAAAGGGAACAACATATGTTGTTATGCGGTCTGACCGATAAAGATCTTCGTAGAATATGTATGAGCCAATATGGGCATCCAAGTCCCGCTATTGGTTATTGCAATAGAGGTGTCTCGGTCATGTCTACATAGTTCTCGAACCCGTAGGGTCCACACGCTTAACGTTCGTTGATGATATAGTACTATGAGTTATGTATGCTGGTGACCGAAGGTTGTTCGGAGTTTTGGATGAGATCACGGATATGACGAGGAAATCCGGAATGGTCCGGAAGTGAAGATTGATATGTGGATAGTAGTGTTTGATCTCTGGAAAGGTTCCGGAATCCATCGGAAGGGGTTCCGGATGTTTCCCGAAATGTTTGGGCACGAGAACACTTTATCTGGGCCAAAGGGGAAAGCCCACGAGGTTTTTGCAAAGCGCAAAAGGAAGTTTTGCGGAGTTCAGGGGGCAGACGCCAGGGTCCCTGGCATCTGGCCCTGGAGTCCGGGAAGGACTCTTGCCTTTCGGGTGAAACCGACTTGGTGGAGACTTTTACTCCAAGTTTCGACCCCAATGCTCAACATATAAATAGAGGGGTAGGGCTAGCACCCAAGACACATCAAGAAACACCAAGCTGTGTGCAGGCAACCCCGTCCCCTCTAGTTTATCCTCCGTCATAGTTTCCGTAGTGCTTAGGCGAAGCCCTGCGGAGATTGTTCTTCACCAACACCGTCACCATGTCGTCGTGCTGTCGGAACTCATCTACTACTTCGCCCGTCTTGCTGGATCGAGAAGGCGAGGACGTCGTCGAGCTGAACGTGTGCAGAACTCGGAGGTGCCGTGCGTTCGGTACTTGGATCGGTCGGATCGTGAAGACGTACGACTACATCAACCGCGTTGATAAATGCTTCCGCTTAGTGATCTTCAAGGGTATGAAGATACACTCCCCCTCTCATTACTATGCATCACCATGATCTTGCGTGTGCGTAGGAAATTTTTGAAATTACTACGTTCCCCAACAGTGGCATCCGAGCCAGGTTTTATGCGTAGATGTTATATGCACGAGTAGAACACAAGTGAGTTGTGGGCGATACAAGTCATACTGCTTACCAGCATGTCATACTTTGGTTCGGCGGTATTGTTGGATGAAGCGGCCCGGACCGACATTACGCGTACGCTTACGTGAGACTGGTTCTACCGACGTGCTTTGCACACAGGTGGCTGGCGGGTGTCAGTTTCTCCAACTTTAGTTGAACTGAGTGTGGCTACGCCCGGTCCTTGCGAAGGTTAAAACAGCACTAACTTGACGAACTATCGTTGTGGTTTTGATGCGTAGGTAAGAACGGTTCTTGCTCAGCCCGTAGCAGCCACGTAAAATTTGCAACAACAAAGTAGAGGACGTCTAACTTGTTTTTGTAGGGCATGTTGTGATGTGATATGGTCAAGACGTGATGCTATATTTTATTGTATGAGATGATCATGTTTTGTAACCGAGTTATCGGCAACTGGCCGGAGCCATATGGTTGTCGCTTTATTGTATGCAATGCAATCGCCCTGTAATTGCTTTACTTTATCACTAAGCGGTAGCGATAGTCGTAGAAGCAATAGTTGGCGAGACGACAACGATGCTATGATGGAGATCAAGGTGTCGCGCCGGTGACAATGGTGATCATGAGGGTGCTTCGGAGATGGAGATCACAAGCACAAGATGATGATGGCCACATCATATCACTTATATTGATTGCATGTGATGTTTATCTTATATGCATCTTATCTTGGTTTGATTGACGGTAGCATTATAAGATGATCTCTCACTAAATTTGAAGATAAAAGTGTTCTCCCTGAGTATGCACCGTTGACAAAGTTCGTCGTGCCCAGACACCACATGATGATCGGGTGTGATAAGCTCTACGTCCATCTACAACGGGTGCAAGCCAGTTTTGCACATGCAGAATACTCAGGTTAAACTTGACGAGCCTAGCATATGCAGATATGGCCTCGGAACACTGAGACCGAAAGGTCGAGCGTAAATCGTATAGTAGATATGATCAACATAGTGATGTTCACCATTGAAAGCTACTCCATTTCACGTGATGATTGGTTATGGTTTAGTTGATTTAGATCACGTGATCACTTAGAGGATTGGAGGGATGTCTGTCTATGTGGGAGTTCTTAAGTAATATGATTAATTGAACTTTAATTTATCATGAACTTAGCCCTGATAGTATTTTGCAAATAATGTTGTAGATCAATAGCTCGCGTTGTTGCTTTCATATGTTTATTTTGATATGTTCCTAGAGAAAATTGTGTTGAAAGATGTTAGAAGCAATGATGCGGATTGGATCCGTGATCGAGGTTTATCCTCATTGCTGCACAGAAGAATTATATCCTTAATGCACCGCTAGGTGACAGACCTATTGCAGGAGCATATGCTGACGTTATGAACGTTTGGCTAGCTCAATATGATGACTACTTGATAGTTTAGTGCACCATGCTTAACGGCTTAGAATTGGGACTTCAAATACATTTTGAACGTCATGGACCATATGAGATGTTCCAGGAATTGAAGTTAATATTTCAAGCAAATTACCCGAGTTGAGAGATATGAAGTCTCCAACAAGTTCTATAGCCAAAAGATGGAGGAGAATCGCTCAACTAGTGAGCATGTGCTCAGATTGTCTGGGTACTACAATCGCTTGAATCAAGTGGGAGTTAACCTTCCAGATAAGATAGTGATTGACAGAGTTCTCTAGTCACCATCACCAAGTTAGTAGAACATCGTGATGAACTATAGTATGCAAAGGATGACGAAAACAATTCCCGAGCTCTTCGCAATGTTGAAATCAACGAAGGTAGAAATCAAGAAAGAGCATCAAGTGTTGATGATTGACAGGACCACTAGTTTCAAGAAAACGGCAAAGGGAAAGAAAGGGAACTTCAAGTATAATGACAAGCAAGTTGTCACTCCCGCGAAGAAGCCCGAAGCTGGACCAAAGCCTGAAACTAACTGCTTCCACTGCAAAGGAAATGGTCACTGGAAACGGAAATGCCCTGAATATTTGGTGAATAAGAAGGATGGCAAAGTGAACAAGGGTATATTTGATATACAGGTTATTGATGTGTGCCTTACTAGTGTTTATAGTAGCCCCTGAGTATTTGATACTTGTTCGGTTACTAAGATTAGTAACTCGAAATAGGAGTTACAGAATAAACAGAGACTAGTTAAGGGTGAAGTGACGATGTGTGTTGGAAGTGGTTCCAAGATTGATATGATCATCATCGCACACTCCCTATACTTTCGGGATTAGTGTTGAACCTAAATAAATGTTATTTAGCGTTTGCGTTGAGCATGAATATGATTCGATCATGTTTATTGCAATATGGTTATTCATTAAGTCAGAGAATAATTGTTGTTCTGTTTACATGAATAAAACCTTCAATGGTCATACACCCAATGAAAATAGTTTGTTGGATCTCGAACGTAGTGATACACATATTCATAATATTAATGCCAAAAGATGCAAAGTTAATAATGAGAGTGTAACTTATTTGTGGCACTGCCATTTGGGTCATATCGGTGTAAAGCGCATGAAGAAACTCCATATAAATGGACTTTTGGAATCACTTGATTATGAATCACTTGATGCTTGCGAACCATGCCTTATGGGCAAGATGACTAAAACTCCGTTCTCTAGAACAATGGAGCAAGCAACTGTCTTATTGGAAATAATACATACTGATGTATGCGATCCGATGAGTGTTAAGGCTCACGGCAAGTATCGTTATTTTCTGACCTTCACAGATGATTTGAGCAGATATGGGTATATCTACTTAATGAAACACAAGTCTGAAACATTTGAAAAGTTCAAAGAATTTCAGAGTGAAGTGGAGAATCATCGTAATAAGAAAATAAATGTTTCTACGATATGATCGCAGAAGTAAAATATTTGAGTTGCGAGTTTGGCCTTCATACAAAACAATGTGGAATAGTTTCACAGCTCACGCCACCTGGAACACCACAACGTTATGGTGTGTCCGAACATCGTAATCAAGACTTTATTGGATATGGTGCGATCTATGATGTATCTTACCAATTTACCACTATCGTTTTGTGGTTATGCATTGGAGACAGCTGCATTCAATTTAAAAAGGGCACCATCAAAATCCGTTGAGACGACACCGTATGAACTATGGTTTGGCAAGAAACCAAAGTTGTCGTTTCTTAAAGTTTGGAGTTGCGATGTTTATGTGAAAACGGTTTCAACCTGATAAGCTCGAACCCAAATCGGAGAAGTGCGTCTTCATAGAATACCCAAAGGAAACTGTTGGGTACACCTTCTATCACAGATCCGAAGGCAAAACATTCGTTGCTAAGAATGGATCCTTTCTAGAGAAGGAGTTTCTCTCGAAAGAAGTGAGTGGGAGGAAAGTAGAGCTTGATAAGGTAATTTGTACCTTCTCCCGAATTGGAAAGTAGTTCATCACAGAAATCAATTCCAGTGATTCCTACACCAATTAGTGAGGAAGCTAATGATGATGATCATGAAAATTCAGATTAAGTTACTACAAAACCTCGTAGGTCTTCCAGAGTACGGTCCGCACCAGTGTGCTACGATAATCCTATTCTAGAAGTCATGTTACTAGACCATGATGAACCTACGAACTATGAGGAAGCGATGATGAGCCCAGATTCCGCGAAATGGCTTGAAGGCCATGAAATCTGAGATGGGATCCATGTATGAGAACAAAGTGTGGACTTTGATTGACTTGCCCGATGATCCGCAAGCCATAGAAAATAAATGGATCTTCAAGAGGAAGAAGGACGTTGATAGTAGTGTTACTATCTACAAAGCTAGACTTGTCAAAAAGGGTTTTTGACAAAGTCCAAGATGTTGACTATGATGAGTTTTTTCTCACTCTTATCGATGCTTAAAGTCTGTCCGAATCATGTTAGCAATTGCCACATTTTATGAAATCTGGCAAATGGATGTCAAAACTGCATTTCTAGAAGAAGAGTTGTATATGATGCAACCAGAAGGTTTTGTCGATCCAAAAGGTGCTAACAAAGTGTGCAAGCTCTTGTGATCCATTTATGGACTGGTGCAAGCATCTCAAAGTTGGAATATACGCTTTGATAAGTTGATCAGAGCATATAGTTTTATACGGACTTGCAGTGAAGCCTGTATTTACAATAAAGTGAGTGAGAGCACTACAACCTTTCTGATAAGTATATCTGAGTGACATATTATTGATCAGAAATGATGTAGAATTTTTCTGGAAAGCATAAAGAAATGTTTGAAAGGAGTTCTTTAAAAGAAAGACCTCAGTAAAGCTACTTACATATTGAGAATCAAGATCTATTGAGATAGATCAAGACGCTTGATAAGATTTTCAATGAGTACATACCTTGACAAGATTTTGAAGTAGTTCAAAATGGAACAGTCAAAGAAAGAGTTCTTGCCTGTATTGCAAAGGTATGAAATTGAGTAAGACTTAAATCCCGACCACGGCAGAAAATAGAAAGAGAATGAAAGTCATTCCCTATGCATCAGTCATAGGTTCTATAAAATTATGCCATGCTATGGACCAGACCTATTGTATACTCTGCCCTGGTTTGGCAAGGGAGTACAATAGTGATCTAGGAGTAGATCACTGGACATTGGTCAAAATTTATCCTTAGTGGAATAAGGATATGTTTCTCGATTATGGAGGTGACAAAAGGTTCGTCGTAAAGGGTTACGTCGATACAAGTTTTGGCACTGATCCAGATGACTCTAAGTCTTAATCTGGATACATATTGAAAGTGGGAGCAATTAGCTAGAGTAGCTCCGCAAGCGAGCATTGTAGACATAGAATACTTGCAAAATACATACGGCTCGAATGTGATGCACCCATTGACTAAACTTCTCTCATGAGCAAAACATGATCATACCTTAGTACTCTTTGGGTGTTAATCACATAGGGATGTGAACTAGATTATTGACTCTAGTAAACCGTTTGGGTGTTGATCACATGACGATGTGAACTATGGGTATTAATCACATACATATGTGAATATTGGTGTTAAATCACATGGCGATGTGAACTAGATTATTGAATCTAGTGCAGTGGGAGACTGAAGGAAATATGCCCTAGAGGCAATAATAAAGTTATTATTAATTTCTTTATATCATGATAAATGTTTATTACTCATGCTAGAATTTTATTAACCGGAAACTTAGTACATGTGTGAATACATAGACAAACAGAGTGTCACTAGTATGCCTCTACTTGACTAGCTCTTTGATAAAAGATGGTTAGGTTCCCTAACCATAGGCACGAGTTGTCATTTGATTAACGGGATCACATCATTAGGAGAATGATGTGATTGACTTGACCCATTCCATTAGCTTAGCACTCGATCGTTTAGTATTATGCTATTGCTTTCTTCATGACTTATACATGTTCCTATGACTATGAGATTACGCAACTCCCGTTTACCGGAGGAACACTTTGTGTGCTACCAAACGTCACAACGTAACTGGGTGATTATAAATGTCCTCTACAGGTGTCTCCGAAGGTACTTGTTGGGTTGGCGTATTTCGAGATTAGGATTTGTCACTACGATCGTCGGAGAGGTATCTCTGGGCCCACTCGGTAATGCACATAACTTAAGCCTTGCAAGCATTGCAACTAATGAGTTAGTTGTTGAATGATGTATTACGGAATGAGTAAAGAGACTTACCGGTAACGATATTGAACTAGGTATTTAGATACCGATGATCGAATCTCGGGCAAGTAACATACCGATGACAAAGGGAAGAACGTATGTTGTTATGCGGTCTGACCGATAAAGATCTTCGTAGAATATGTTGGAGCCAATATGGGCATCCAGGTCCTGCTATTGGTTATTGATAAGAGAGGTGTCTCGGTCATTTCTACATAGTTCTTGAACCCGTAGGGTCCGCACGCTTAACGTTCGTTGACGATATAGTACTATGAGTTATGTATGTTGGTGACCGAATGTTGTTCGGAGTTTTGGATGAGATCACGGATATGATGAGGAACTCCGGAATGGTCCGGAAGTGAAGATTGATATGTGGATAGTAGTGTTTGATCTTCGGAAAGGTTCCGGAATCCATCGGAAGGGGTTCCGGATGTTTCCCGAAATGTTTGGGCACGAGAACACTTTATCTGGGCCAAAGGGGAAAGCCCACGAGGTTTTTGGAAAGCGCAAAAGGAAGTTTTGCGGAGTTCAGGGGCCAGACGCCCTTGGAGGGAGTGCCTTTCGGGTGCAACCGACTTGGTGGAGACTTTTACTCCAAGTTTCGACCCCAAGGCTCAACATATAAATAGAGGGGTAGGGCTAGCACCCAAGACACATCAAGAAACACCAAGTCGTGTGCCGGCAACCCTGTCCCCTCTAGTTTATCCTCCGTCATAGTTTCCGTAGTGCTTAGGCGAAGCCCTGCGGAGATTGTTCTTCACCAACACCGTCACCATGCCGTCGTGCTGCCGGAACTCATCTACTACTTCGCCCGTCTTGCTGGATCAAGAAGGCGAGGACGTCATCGAGCTGAACGTGTGCAGAACTCGGAGGTGCCATGCGTTCGGTACTTGGATCGGTCGGATCGTGAAGACGTACGACTACATCAACCGCGTTGATAAACGCTTCCTCTTAGCGATCTTCAAGGGTATGAAGATACACTCCCCCTCTCGTTGCTATGTATCACCATGATCTTGCGTGTGCGTAGGAATTTTTTTTGGAATTACTACGCTCCCCAACAAAAATCTTGAAGATCACATTGAGCAAACATATTGGGCTAAATTTCTCAATGTGAATCACTTCCGCCTTCTTCTGTAGCAACGTGATAGTAGCAAAGTTAAGCTTAAAAAGCTAAAGGTGGCCATTAAACATACCTGGAACATGGGCATCAAGTCACCTTTAATAATACCCCAACATTTCTTATAAAACTCAGCTGGGAATCCATCCGGACCAGGTGCCTTGTTATTTTCCATTTGGGATATCGCGTCAAACACCTCCTTCTCAGAAAAAGGTGCAGTGAGCACTTTGTTCTCTTCATCCCTCGGCTGAGGTATGTTGTCTGCCATGCTCTCATCGAGGGTGACATAGTTCTCAGCTGGGGCCCCAAAAAGATTTTTATAATAGTTGGTAATATACAATTTTAGATTTTCATGCCCAACAATCCTACCCTCGTCCTGTTCAAGTTGAATGATTCTCTTTTTCCTATGTTTCCCATTGGCAATCGTATGGAAAAATTGAGTGTTGTTATCTCCTTGAACAACCTGGCGCACTTTCGCTCTAAGTGCCCATTTCAATTCCTCTTCTCTAAGAAGCTTTGCCAGACTAACCTCAGCTTCTCTTTTAGACACTCGCTCATCCATACCCAGCGGAGTGCTTTCAGCTTTTATGTCAAGGTCATTGATAACCTTGAACAATCTTTATTTCTCTTTTCTATAAACACCGCTATTATTCTTAGCCCATCCTCTCAAGAACTGTCTAAGATGTCTAATCTTATACTGCCATCGATCAATATTTGACTCTCCCCTGTGTTCCGCCGCCCATTCCCTTGTGATTAACTCAAGGAAATCTTCTCTCTTGAACCACGCCGTTTCAAAAGAGAAAACATTCTTGTTTCCTTGGTGAGCCGCCTCACCAGAGTCGACAAGAAGGGGTTTATGATAAGATATTCCCCTCTGTAACGCCTGCACCGTCACTAGAGGGATTTTTTGTTCCCACTCGGATTTGGAAGAGTATTAGCCCAAGTAAATTGCCTCCCCGTGAGAGCAATCTCTCGCAGGTCTAGGCTTTCAATGATCGCATTAAACATAAATGACCATCTGCCATCAAAATTGTCATTATTTTTCTCTTCTCATCTTCTAATAATGTTAAAGTCACCACCAACAAGAATAGGTAGATTATCATCCCCACAAATCCTAACTAAATCTGCAAGGAAGTCCGGTTTTATCTCAGGCTGCGCTGCCCCATACACAACCACTAAAGCCCACCTGAACCCGTCAGCTTTCGACCGCACATGGAACTTAACTGCAAATTACCCCCAGAATACATCTAGTACTTCCAGGGATTCACAGTCTACACCGAGGAGGATCCCGCCAGATCTTCCCCGAGGTGGCAAACAATGCCAATCAAAGTCAAGACCACCTGAGATCGTTCCAAGAAATTGCGAAGTAAAATTATCCCTACCAGTCTCTAGAAACGCAATAAAATCAAGCTTGTAATCCCGAGAGGCACCCGCCAAAGACCTATGCTTAGCCAAGTCCCTAAGACCTCTGCTATTCCAAAAAAATGCCTCTCATGAATCGTCGTGAAATTTCTTCTTAAACTTAAGTCTAGCACTCCGACGCACTACAGAAAGGCCATATACCTTTTTCTTTCCATTTACACGTTGGTGCCTGAGGGAGGATCATACAGTCCACATGACTAGTGTCCTCGCCGAGATCTAGAGGTGAAGGTAGAGTGGCCGCATGCCCCTCCTCTTCCAAGGTCTCCTCATGTAGAAGGTTTGCAGGAACTAGATCCTACCATAAACCCTCCAACTCACACATACCCAACTCATTAATCTCAATTTCTAGCATTGGTTTGAAAGCCGCTAAATTTTTAAGCATATCGATTGCTCTATCTGTCTCTAAATCAAGAAGCTCATTGATAGAAGTAACTACTTCACGATTGTTATTCCCCTAAAGAAATATCCATATTATCCACCCTATGCATAATATCATTTTCAGAAAAATGTAAAACGGAAATATTGGTATTTAAAGACAGACCTGTAGAAGACTCCGTGTCGGGATCTTGGCCATCCGCATGGCGCGCCCGAGCTGAAACTCATCCGCATCCAGCTGCTCCTGAATACGCCGGCTGGACTGCCTCCCTCCCGACGTCGGGTCAGGGATACCCCCAAAGGCCACCACCTCTGGGATAGAAATGTCCATCCCCTGACCGTAGTGTGACACCGGATCGGCCACCTCCGGCCCCAGTTCCTGCGCCACTCCCATAGAAGGCGCCTCCACAGTTGTCACCTCCTGCGACAAATGTGGAGAAGCTGTGTCCCCCGGTGTAGTCAGAGAAGAAGAAAGACCAAACCCCTCCACCACAACATTCGTCTCCTGCTGTCGTTGAGGTGAAGGAGTAGCATGCCGATGTGCGATGCCCGGAGAAGCCGCCGAACCAATCGATGACCCCGCGAACTCCACCGAAGAGGGAGGAACTGAGGCCGCCTGCCTGAAGTCGCTCCCCGTAGGTGACACCGGCGCCGCCAAAGCGTCACCGCCCTCAGAGAAAGAGAACCGAACTGGAGATAGCGGAGGTAATTCCTGCTCTACAGGGTTATCTCTCTCCATCCGATCCCCCCACAGTCGCCCGGGTGCCGAGACCGCACCAAAGGACCCGAACCAAAGTCCAGCCTTGGGCAACAACACGGGAGCGGGATTCGTGCTTCCCAGAGTCGAGGGGGTAAGGTCATCATCCTCCAGATCAACTCTGCGAATCCCAGATGGTGTCACAGTCACATCTAGCGCGTCCCGTCGAAGCCCCGCCATGGGCGCCGCAGAGGAGGTCTTGCCCACTTGGGGCTCAGACAACTGACTCTGGCCTCCGGAAGCAGCAGACTGGTTGGCATGCTGATCATGGTCCATGAGATCATCATGCCTGCCTTCCCCACCATCAGTCCCACCATCAGTACCCATAGCATTGTCAGCATCCTGGATCATCGAAACTCCCTCAATCTCAATCCTCATGTCCTAGCTCATACCATCATAAACCCAACCTAAGAAGCACAGAACCGCATCCACATACAGAACTCCCACACGCATACGTGCAATGCCATACATGCGAGTGAAAGGCATATCGACCTCCAGAGTCTTTCCAATAAGAGAACCCAGGCTCCAAGTCTCCAAGAAGTCATTAAGCGGTTCCGGAGCACTACTAGGAAAAGGGCTATAGATGAGATGGACACTAATGGCGCACTGTACATGTGGTGCGCCATTACTAAATACTAATTGCACAACATGTGTTGACATAGTAAAAAAAAACCACATCCCACGGTGCGCCATTAGTAAAAAAAAATTTAATTTTTTCAAAACTACTAATGGCGCACCGCGGGAGTGGTGCGCCATTACTAGTTGACATAGTAATGGCGCACCAAACCCACCGTGCGCCATTAGTAGTTTTGAAAAAAAAAGTAAAATTTTTTTGTTAGTAATGGCGCACCCGTGGACAGTGCGCCATTACTAGTTTTAACTAGTAATGGCGCACTGTCCACTGGTGCGCCATTACTAAGTTTTTTCCAAAAAAAATTCAAAAAAACTTTCAATGTTTTTTTTCAAAACTAGTAATGGCGCACCGTGGGGTGGTGCGCCATTACTAGTTAAACTAGTAATGGCGCACCACTTAACTAGTAATGGCGCAACCACCCCACGGTGCGCCATTACTAACTTGGCCCAACACCAAATGCAACCTCCCCCGCGTGGACCGCCTTTTCAGTTTTGAAAAAACTAAAAGAGAATGATGGAAATGTCAAAAAAATAAAAGAAAATAAGTTTCCCATGTGATATGTGGTCTAGTTGTTGGGAAAATATACAAATATGAATTTCGACTTTATTTGCAAAAATTCTGCGGAAATTTGTAAAATGGGCATAACTTTTGCATACGAACTCGGATTAAAAAGTTTTTTATATGAAAAATCATCTACTCGAAAAGTTACATCCGAATTTAACGGGGTTTTAACGGGGGGAACCCCTTCCCCCCGTTAAACATTTTCAAAATCCCCAAAAACCTAACAGAAAAAAAGTTACGGGGCTTTCAAGATCTAGAGGCAAAAAAATTCAAAAAAATTCAAAAAATTTCAAACTTACTAGTGGCGCACCATGGATGTGGTGCGCCACTAGTAATAGAAAAAAAATTGGTTTTGAATTTTTTTTAATTGTTTTTCAAAAAATGATACGTAATATAACCGGGAAGTTTGAAATATTTTTCAAAATTTCATCATAGTCATGAACATGAACAAAGTCCTAGACATCAACAAGGTATAATAGGATTGATTTGCTAGATATATCAACAAGTGACTGTGAAGTGAGCTGTTGCTGGGGTTGGATAGAACTTTGAAGTTAAGCGTTCTTGGGCTGGAGTAGTGTGAGGATGGGTGACCTTTTCGGGAAGTTTGACCATGGAGTGCGATTTGACCTGAGATTAAGCCATAGTGACCTGAGATTAAGAAAAAAAAACGAAAAAAAATTGAAAAAAAAAATTATAAAAAAATCTAAAAAAAAATTTGAAAAAAAAATGTTACTAATGGCGCACTTCTATGTGGTGCGCCATTAGTATACCAGATACTAATGGCGCACCGTGGGCTATACTAATGGCGCACTGCGTGGTGCGCCATTAATATACCAGATACTAATGGCGCACCAGTGGTGCGCCATTAGTAAAAAATACTAATGATGCGCCATTAGTAGGCCTTTTTCTAGTAGTGGAGGAAGCCCAAAAAATCTGACCCAAATCTGGGCAAGCGGCACTCCCACCGCATCATTGCGCTTCCACTGATCAAACTCGAGAATACAAGCACTTCAAGGAACTTTACACATGCCAAACTCATTAATCTTGTCTAGATCAAACTTTATAGGATAGTCAACCTTAAACGTCGACTCATCAATTCGAACAAGAACCCACTGAAACGAACTAGAAACCAATCTCTTAAGTTGCAGTATAACTTGGTCCTCCGAAAGAGTGCCCTTAGTCACTCTAATGATGCCAGTTCTAGCATTCTCAAGCTGTGGTCGACAAGATCTCATCGTTGGTGTCTCAAAGAACATAAGTTTTTCATCACAAACACCGTAAAAATTCACCACCGGCTTCGGAGCTGACAAAAGTGGGCCAAGATCCTGATGTTTCGGTCTCAAGCAAATATCACAGAGCTCTCTCGTACAACCTACCGCATAGTGACCAGGTTCACCGCAACGAAAGCAATAGGTTTTCTCCCTCTTGCGCTGACCTTTGCTCATCTTATCAGTATCACCTTTGTCAGAAGCATTCTCCACCGGCGTTGGCGCAGCCGGTACAACCACGTTCGCAAGATCCCGAACCACCGCAGTAGCCTCCGCAGTAAGCCTCTTAGCTACCGGTGCTTCAGCCACCGAAGTCGAAGCAGCCGCATTGTCCACCGGCGATGCTGTAGTCTCATTAATCGACGTCGGATCACGGCGAGGTGGTTGGTCACGACGCGGGACACGTGGGGCCGTTCCGCCCAAATCTGCCCGTACCGCCACGTCCGCCTCTGAAGAAGCCTCCTTGGCGAGGCACATATTGCTGGGGACCCGCCGGCCCTTGGACGAAACCTCCGGTCGGGGCGTGGAAAGCATGTCCGCCGGCATCGCCACGACCGGCGCCGGGCGATGCTCCTCGACCCTCCTCATCGAACTGGCGCACCGGTGCCCGGTAACCACCTCCGCCCGCCGCTCCGCGACCATCGCCGGTCCTGAAACTGCCGTAGCCAGCACGACCATGATGCTTGAGATGTACATGTACTAATAATTAACTTATGAGTTCAGATTTCCGTCACTTATTGTAAAGCGAATAAACCTATTTTTATACAGAATTCACATCCGACTATATCCCTCAGTTGTGAGGTCAGATTTCCCCCAGTTTTCTGTATTAAGATTATCTTATTAATATCTTCACATCCTTTCTAATTTTGTCAAATCCCCATGTGCAGTTCTATTCCTTATTGTCCCTTCAGTTTGTAAAAATAATAAGCATGTGTTGTTATTATTGTACTACCTCCGTTCCTAAATATAAGTCTTTTTAGTGGTTCCAAATGAACTACAACATACGGATGTATATAGACATATTTTGGAGTGTAGATTCACTCATTTTGCTCCGTATATAGTCCCTTGTTGAAATCTCTAAAAAGACTTATATTTAGGAACAAATGAAGTATTAGCTAATGAATTAGGAAAAAATGGCTGTCACCCATAAACTGCATCTTTGATTTTAAATATAGCACGTGTTTCCAGTTTGAGAAATACTCCCTCCGTTCCTAAATATTTGTCTTTCTAGACATTTGAACAAGTGGCTACATACGGAGCAAAATGAGTGAATCTACACTCTAAAATATGTCTACATACGGATGTATGTAGTAGTCCATTTGAAATGTCTAGAAAGACAAATATTTAGGAACGGAGGGAGTATATAGCATCGGGTTTCTTTATATCTGGAAGCTTGAAAGGAAATTGGTCAATGAACTATATAATACACATTATGGATTTCCTTTCTATAATGAAACAACAGGACAAGCTCCTACTACGCTATATCAAAATCTAAAATACTTGATAGTTGAGGCCGCAATGGACTACAGGGTCAATACAAAAGTTCGGAATAAAGGAAAGCAAAGGATCTCAGTGTTCTGCCATCAACGACAATTCCGGTGAGCGAATATAGTCTCAAACTATGGCCTCAAATTAAATATGTTCTGTTTCTTTTTTTTTTCTAATTGTTCTGCATGCCAATTATCTTACTTTCAACAAGCATGCGTAGTGCTTTAACAAGGGAAAACCTACAGATTATTGTCCCAGCAAGCTTTGTGAGTTGACGTGTTGTTTAACACGTCGTTGCTTCACGAGGTGAACCGCTGGGGATAAGAGGCTGATCAGGACGACTGAAACTATGTCCCCAGAGTAGTCGCCGGTGGCAGCTCCATGAGTTCTTTATACGTGTGTGTGTGTGTGTGTGTGTGTGTGTGTGTGTGTGTGTGTGTGTGTGTGTGTGTGTGTGTGTGTGTGTGTGTGTGTCTGGGCGCATCCTGTATGTGCCTCCACGTGCGGCCAAACTAACGTAATTCACTCAACTGGGTTTGATCTTCTATATCTGCTATACGTGGGAGTTCTCACTTCAATTATTTTGTTTCTTAAACATGCATATGGTGATGAGTTATATTTATTATAGAGAACATTGGTTCATATGATTGCCTCTGGCGTGCGAATGCTGATACTTTGATGCGTCGTGTCATAACTATAGCTTACACAAGTCTTATTTTTGCCACGCAAGTATAAACAATTAATAAAAAAATACATGCTGTAATTCCTAGACAAATGTACTCCTAGAAGGTAATAATAACATTAAGCCTTCTATGCATCGTAGGTGACAAAGATCTCATACAGGTACTACCTCTGTCATACATATGCAAAAAGGCAAAACCTAGAGCCATGAATAGACCTAGCGCCAAAGGGGATGGAGGGCCAATCCATAGACTATACTCCTATCCATGTTTGGTAAAAACTCCTTTGGTCGCTTGCTGCATTTGCACACACTCCATTGTTAGCAACTGCCTGAGTAATCCCCTTTGTTAAACATAGATGGTATGGCAAAGCAAACAATCGCGGTCTCTTTCACCTGCATAACTCTGCTCTTTTGTCCTCTTTTTGTTATCCAGGTAAAAAGTCAAGAAAAGGTATGTTTCATTCTGCAGCCATTAGCTCTCTGGCGTTCTCATCTGATTTTGCATGTTACACTGGTGCAAGGCAAGAGAAGCCTCCTTTACATCATGTTGTAGTTGTCCTCTCCTATGTGTTGCTTTGATTCAGGAAAGCAACACCGAGAAGCACATGATGACCACTAGAAATGGATGCACATGGTGACCATTCTACAAACTTTGGATGGCAGAATAGCAAGGCGGGACACTCGCCATGCAGCAATTACTATTTATTCTGGACCATTTTAGTTTCTGAGTTTTTTAGTTGAGGTAAAAACAGATGCATTGCTTCTCCCTACCACCTGTCTGCTTGCAGTGCTAAATCTATCAGGCGTGTACTATAGCCTATGTGTGTTTGATATAGTATATTTCTTTTTGCATGATTGGTCTACCTCTTCTAAATTTCAGGATTAAATGTGTTAATAGTTAAATCTATCAGGAGTAGGAAAGAAGTCATAGATGGTGGTCACTATATATGATTTCAGGTCATGAATGTGTGAATTGAAGTATATAATTTATGGTAACCAAATATCGCTTGCAACTTTAGAAGAAGTTGACATGGCCGCTATTTAACACAACTTGCAAAACTAGAATGTCTGAATTAATCATATTTTCAAACAACACAATTTTGGATCCTTCTGTTTCAAAGAGAAGGATCTTAATTTCACCTATTTTCTTTCTGTACATATGACAGTGTAATCAAGTATGAGGAATGAACAATTACAAACAAATTGATAGGAAATAACATTTCCAACTCATTTTCAATTATTTCAACTAGTCGTCAACCCATGCAGCTGCACGGCCTAGCAAATTTAAAAATCAAATACAAACTTTGTTGACATGTTAAATTGTCAAAGGAATTTGAATATAATGTGTTGAGATTGAAATGCCATTTTCAGTACCTATTATGTGTATGAAAGAATAACTAAATAAAGTAGGAGGATGAGGAATTTTATGCATTTAGGTAGCTGTAGTGATTAGACATTAGAATAGTATATACTACAAACCTAAAATTATGCAATAAAGAAGAGTTTTATATGGTCCATCAAATTCAAATATATCATGAAATAGTTTGATCAACATAGGCATTGAAGCTTGAGGATGCTAAACTCAGGGTGTCACGATATAATAGTTGAATATTAGCAATAGCACCGCTTCTCTTTTAGAGGAAAAATAGTACCCTGCTGCATATATTTTTTAAACAAATACCCTGTCCGTCCCAAATAAGTGTCGCTGATTTAGTACAACTTTGTACTAACTCTGTACTAAATCAGTGACACTTATTTTGGGATGGAGGAAGTAATACCTAACAGAGTCCCAAAAGTTAAAAATAAATAAATACACAACAACATGTACAAAGGAAGTCTATATAAAAGAATTGACCCTAGGTTCAAAATTGATGTAGTCTTTCCCGTATAATATTAGTAGCACCGCAACTTCACGCGAGAATGTCTAAATTCAGTAATATAATAAATGGTTTAATGAAAAAAGTCAAACAATTGGTTCCACCAATTTCTGTAGTGTCACCAGATTATATGACACTGCTTCTATTATACACTTGAACTTCATATGCTGTCAGAGAATGTATGTTAGTTATAATACAAAATTTACAAATAACAAATGGTGTGAATCACAATCACTGTGCTTAGGTGAGCAACATGTAAATCGAGCATGATTTAGTATGAAACTTTCCTCTTAAAGAAACAGCAACGGGGCCATTGTATTTGTCAATCACTGAAATGGTTAAGACAGCCTGGAGTGTTAGTGAAAGCATAATAGGAGAATATTTTCAAAATACATTTCTTGCACTTGTCCTCAAAATACACATCGATTGATACAATGGACATAACATTATTGTATACATCAAATTACCATCGAATATCATCAAGCCTTGGGCCATATCAGATGTACCGCATATCTTTTTTTTTCAAAGCATACATTCAAAAAGGAGTACGACAATTCTAATAGACATTCCACCATGACTATTTTCTCTACATAAAAATTTAGTTATACAATCTCTAGACAATAAACAATAAATAATATTGTTGACTTGCTTTTGAAAAAAGTGTGTAATGTATTTAATCAGATTCTTTCACTTCGTAGTATATCACAATTGCCTTCTTTTGGACACTCCTCTCTATATATAATGGTTACCACAATAGTTCAATGACCAATGATCCATAATACCATAACATATTAAACGAAAGAAAATGAGAAATATATTGATTTCTAGGAAGGCCCCCTTTTTTCTTTTAGATTTTTTACATCCTCCATACAAATTAAGAAGTTTCTACAGGAAGCAATGTAGACGAAATATTCCTCGCCACTTTAGAGAAAGAAGCTTTTAGCACTACATAGAAGGAAAATCTGATTGCTCATGGTGCACCATCATACTAATACTTGATTTTAAGCAAACTTCATATATAGAAACAGACTGCCGAGCCAAGTCGCATGTGGGAGCACGTTCTTGCATCTTGCATAACGAAATTGGTTCAATCTGCAGACCAAATAGTCAGGCAATCACGCTCCAATGTCCTATTAGCTTTTCAACTTCATCCACTAATTACCAACTCATAACCATTGTTCTGTACCTCCCTGCCAGTGGCACGCTGCCACCATGCTGCACCTTCCACCCTTCTGGCATGCGAAGCCCGCAATCCCACAGCACCGCCAAGGGGTAGAGACGTGCCGACGCTGGTGCCGGAGGCCGGATCCAGTTGTACGCAATGCATGTATATATATGCATAGGTGATCGTGCGTCTTATTTGATGTACATCCACCCATCTAGTACAGTATGAGAAACGATGCTAATTAGCGTCAAACAATTTGTCTACAGAAAAGAGAGAAAACAATGAAGAAGAGCCGAATATACCTTTCGTTTTTATTAGGACGATGAACAACATCTGGTGATTATGATTCTCATGTCACAAAAATACATCTGCTGATTACCCTTGCCGACGTAATTTCCAGCCACGTAGTGTTACAGAGCCATCCAATCTGAGACGTGGGGCTTGCTATTGCCGAGGCACCAGCCGCAGCTACTACCGGGCTGTTGGGGAACGTAGCAGAAATTCAAAATTTTCCTACGTGTCATCAAGATCTATCTATGGAGAAACCAGCAACGAGGGGAAGGAGAGTACATCTACATACCCTTTTAGATCGCTAAGCGGAAGCGTTCAAGAGAACGGGGTTGAAGAAGTCGTACTCGTCGTGATCCAAATCGCCGGAGATCCTAGTGCCGAACGGACGGCACCTCCGCGTTCAACACACGTACAGCCCGGTGACGTCTCCCATGCCTTGATCCAGCAAGGAGAGAGGGAGAGGTTGAGGAAGACTCCATCCAGCAGCAGCACAGCGGCGTGGTGGTGGTGGAGGAGCGTGGCAATCCTGCAGGGCTTCGCCAAGCACCGCGAGAGATGAGTACTTGGGAGAGGGGAGGGTTGCGCCAGAACTTGGGGTGCGGCTGCCCTCCCACCCCTCCACTATTTATAGGTGGGGGAAGAGGGGGCCGGCCCCCTTAGATCCCATCTAGGATTGGGGGCGGCGGCCAAGGGGGGAGGAGTGCCTCCCAAGTCAAGTGGAGGCCCTCCCCCTTAAGGTTTCCCCCTTCCCATGCGCATGGGCCTTGGGGGGGGGGCCTGGTGCCCCTTGCCCATTAAGGCTAGGGCACCCCCCCTACAGCCCATGTTACTGTATTGGATGTGGTGGAACAATTTCCGGACCTCCGGACCCCTCCGGAATCCTCGTGACGTCCGGGATCTCATCCGGGACTCCGAACAACATTCGTTAACCACATACAAACTTCCTTTATAACCCTAGCGTCATCGAACCTTAAGTGTGTAGACCCTACGGGTTCGGGAGACATGTAGACATGACCGAGACGTTCTCCGATAAATAACAAACAGCGGGATCTGGATACCCATGTTGGCTCCCACATGTTCCATGATGATCTCATCGGATGAACCACGATGTCAAGGACTCAATCAATCCCGTATACAATTCCCTTTGTCTAGTGGTATTGTACTTGCCCGAGATTCGATCGTCGGTATACCGATACCTTGTTCAATCTCGTTACCGGCAAGTCTCTTTACTCGTTCCGTAACACATCATCCCGCGATCAACTCTTTGATCACATTGTGCACATTATGATGATGTCCTACCGAGTGGGCCTAGAGATACCTCTCCGTCACACGGAGTGACAAATCCCAGTCTCGATTCGTGCCAACCCAACAGACACTTTCGGTGATACCTGTAGTGCACCTTTATAGCCACCCAGTTACGTTGTGACGTTTGGTACACCCAAAGCATTCCTACGGTATCCGGGAGTTGCACAATCTCATGGTCTAAGGAAATGATACTTGACATTAGAAAAGCTTTAGCATACGAACTACGATCTTTGTGCTAGGCTTAGGATTGGGTCTTGTCCATCACATCATTCTTCTAATGATGCGATCCCGTTATCAACGACATCCAATGTCCATGGTCAGGAAACCGTAACCATCTATTGATCAACGAGCTAGTCAACTAGAGGCTTACTAGGGACATGGTGTTGTCTATGTACCCACACATGTATCTGAGTTTCCTATCAATACAATTATAGCATGGATAATAAACGATTATCATAAACAAGGAAATATAATAATAACTAATTTATTATTGCCTCTAGGGTATATTTCCAACAGTCTCCCACTTGCACTAGAGTCAATAATCTAGTTCACATCGCCATGTGATTAACACTCACAGGTCACATCGCCATGTGACCAACATCCAAAGAGTTTACTAGTGTCATTAAACTAGTTCACATCATCATGTGATTAAGACTCAATGAGTTCTATGGCTTGATCATGTTTTGCCTGTGAGAGAGGTTTTAGTCAATGGGTCTGCAACATTCAGATCCGTATGAACTTCGCAAATCTCTAGGTCATATTGTAAATGCTGCTTCCACGCTCCACTTGGAGCTATTCCAAATGGTCGCTCCACTATTCGTATCCGGTTTGCTACTCAGAGTCACTCGGATAGGTGTTAAAGCTTGCATCAACATAACCCTTTACGCCGAACTCTTTATCACCTCCATAATCGAGAAACATATCCTTATCCTCTAAGGATAATTTTGACCGCTATCTAGTGATCCACTCCTTGATCACATTTGTACCTTCTTGCCAGATATGTAGCAAGGCACACATCAGGTGCGGTACACAACATAGCATACTGTAGAGCCTACGTCTAAAGCATAGGGGACGACCTTCGTCCTTTCTCTCTTTTCTGCCGTGGTCAAGCTTTAAGTCTTAACTTCATACCTTACATCTCAGGCAGGAACTCCTTCTTGGACTGATCCATCTTGAACACCTTCAAGATCATGTCAAGGTATATGCTCATTTGAAAGTACCATTTAGCGTTTTTGATCTATCCTCATAGATCTTGATGCTCAATGTTCAAGCAGCTTATTCCAGGTTTTCTATTGAAAAACACCTTTCAAATAACCCTATATGCTTTCCAGAAATTCTACATCATTTCTGATCAACAATATGTCAACAACATATACTCATCAGAAATTCTATAGTGCTCCCACTCACTTCTTTGGAAATATAAGTTTCTCATAAACTTTGTATAAACCCAAAATCTTTGATCATCTTATCAAAGTGCATATTCCAACTCCGAGATGCTTACTCCAGTCCATGGAAGGACCGCTGGAGCTAGCATACCTTTTAGCATCCTTAGGATCGACAAAACCTTTCTAATTGTTACAACCTTTCCTTACGAAAACTGGTAAGGAAACTCGTTTTGACATCCATCTGCCAGATTTCATGAATGCAACTAATGCTAACATGATTCCGACAGACTTAAGCATCGCTACGGATGAGAAAATCTCATCGTAGTCAACTCCTTGAACTTGTGAAAAACTCTTCGCCACAAGTCGAGCTTCATAGACGGTGACATTACCGTCCATGTTTGTCTTCTTCTTAAAGATCCATTTATCTCAATGGCTTGCCGATCATCAGGCAAGTCCACTAAAGTCCATGCTTTGTTATGATACATGGATCCTATCTCGGATTTCATGGCTTCTAACCATTTCTCGGAATATGGGCCCACCATCGCTTCTCTATAGCTCGTAGGTTCATTATTGTCTAGCAACATGACCTTCAAGACAGGGTCACCGTACCACTCCGAAGCAGTACGCGTCCTTGTCGTCCTACGAGGTTCGGTAGTGACTTGATTTGAAGCTTCATGATCACTATCATAAGCTTCCACTTCAATTGGTGTAGGTGCCACAGGAACAACTTCCTGTGCCCTGCTGCACACTGGTTGAAGTGATAGTTCAATAACCTCATCAAGTCTCCACCATCCTCCCACTCAATTCTTTTGAGAGAAACTTTTTCTCGAGAAAGGACCCGTTTCTAGAAACAATCACTTTTGCTTCCGGATCTGAATTAGGAGGTATGCCCAACTGTTTTTGGGTGTCCTATGAAGATGCATTTTATCCGCTTTGGGTTCGAGCTTATCAACCTGAAACTTTTTCACATAAGCGTGGCAGCCCCAAACTTTTAAGAAATGACAACTTAGGTTTCTCCAAACGGTGTCGTCTCAACGGAATTACGTGGTACCCTATTAAAGTGAGTGCGGTTGTCTCTAATGCCTAACCCATGAATGACAGTGGTAATTCGATAAGAGACATCATGGTATGCACCATATCCAATAGGGTGCAACTATGATGTTCGGACACACCATCACACTATGGTGTTCCAGGCGGTATTAATTGTGAAACAATTTCCACAATGTCTTAATTATGTGCAAAGCTCGTAACTCAGATACTCATCTCTATGATCATATCATAGACATTTTATCCTCTTGTCACGATGATCTTCAACTTCACTCTGAAATTACTTGAACCATTCAATAATTCAGACTTGTGTTTCATCAAGTAAATATACTTAGCATCTACTCGAATCATCTGTGAAGTAAGAACATAACGATATTCACTGCATGCCTCAGCACTCATTGGACTGCACACATCAAAATGTGTTACTTTCAACAAGTTGCTATCTTGTTCCATCTTACTGAAACCGAGGCTTTTCAGTCATCTTGCCCATGTGGTATGATTTGCACATCTCAAGTGATTCAAAATCCAGTGAGTCCAAACGATCTATCTGCATGGAGTTTCTTCATGCGTATACACCAATAGACATGGTTCGCATGTCTCAAACTTTTCAAAAACGAGTGAGTCCAAAGATACATCAACATGGAGCTTCTTCATGCGTTTTATACCAATATGACTTACATGGCAGTGCCACAAGTAAGTGGTACTATCATTACTATCCTATATCTTTTGGCATGAAAATGTGTATCACTACGATCGAGATTCAATAAACCATTCCTATTAGGTGCAATACCATTGAAGGTCTTATTCAAATAAACAGAGTAACCATTATTCTCCTTAAATGAATAACCGTATTGCGATAGACATAATCCAATCATGTCTATGCTCAACGCAAACACCAAATGACAATTATTCAGGTTTAATACTAATCTTGATTGTAGAGGGAGCGTGCGATGTTTGATCACATCAAACTTGGAAACACTTCCAACACATATGGTCAGCTCACCGTTAGCTAGTCTCCGTTTATTCCGTAGCTCTTTTATTTCGAGTTACTAACACTTAGCAACCGAACCGGTATCTAATACCCTGGTGCTACTAGGAGTACTAGCAAAGTACACATTAACTTAATGTATATCCAATATACTACTATCGACCTTGCCAGCCTTCTCATCTACCAAGTATCTAGGGTAATTCTGCTCCAGTGGTTGTTCCCCTTATTACAGAAGCACTTAGTGTCGGGTTTGGGTTCAACCTTGGGTTTCTTCACTAGAGCAGCAGCTGATTTGCCGTTTCATGAAGTATCCCTTCTTGTCCTTGCCCTTCTTGAAACTAGTGGTTTCACCAACCATCAACAATTGATGCTCCTTCTTTATTTCTACTTTCGCGGTGTCAAACATCGCGAATACCTCAAGGATCATCATATCTATCCCTAATATGTTATAGTTCATCACGAAGCTCTAGCAGCTTGGTGGCAATGACTTTGGAGAAACATCACTATCTCTGGAAAATCAACTCCCACTCGATTCAAGTGATTGTCGCACTCAGACAATCTGAGCACAAGCTCAACGATTGAGCTTTTCTCCCTTAGTTTGCAGGCTAAGAAAATCGTCGGAGGTCTCATGCCTCTTGACATGGGCACGAGCCTGAAATCCCAATTTCAGCCCTCAAAACATCTCATATGTTCCGCGACGTTTCGAAAACGTCTTTGGTGCCTCAACTCTAAACCGTTTAATTGAACTATCACGTAGTTATCAAAACGTGTATGTCCGATGTTCGCAACATCCACAGACGACTTTTGGGGTTCAGCACACTGAGCGGTGCATTAAGGACATAAGCTTTCTTCTGTCCGCATAATCGCTACTGTCAACTTTCAACTATATTTTCTCTAGGAACATATCTAAACAGTGGAACTAAAGCACGAGCTTACGACATAATTTGCAAAGATCTTTTGACTATGTTCAGGATAATTAAGTTCATCTCATGAACTCCCACTCAGATATACATCCCTCTAGCAATCTAAGTGATTACATGATCCGAGTCAACTAGGCCGTGTCCGATCATCATGTGAGACGGACTAGTCATCATCGGTGAACATCTTCATGTTGATCGTATCTACTATACGACTCATGCTCGATCTTTCGGTCTCTTGTGTTCCGAGGCCATGTCTATACATGCTAGGCTCGTCAAGTCAACCTAACTATTTCGCGTGTGTAAAAATCTGGCTTACACCCGTTGTATGTGAACGTAAGAATCTATCACACCCGATCATCACGTGGTGCTTTGAAACGACAAACTTTCGCAACGGTGCACAGTTAGGGGGAACACTTTCTTGAAATTTTAATGAGGGGTCATCTTATTTACTACCGTCGTTCTAAGCAAATAAGATGCATAAACATGATAAACATCACATGCAATCAAAAAGTGACATGATATGGCCAATATCATTTTGCTCCTTTTGATCTCCATCTTCGGGGCTCCATGACCATCATCATCACCGGCATGACACCATGATCTCCATCATCATGATCTCCATCATCGTGTCTTCATGAAGTTGTCTCGCCAACTTATTACTTCTACTAATATGGCTACCAGTTAGCAATAAAGTAAAGTAATTACATGGCGTTGTTCAATGACACGCAGGTCATACAATAAATAAAGACAACTCCTATGGCTCCTGCCGGTTGTCATACTCATCGACATGCAAGTCGGGATTCCTATTACAAGAACATGATTAATCTCATACATCACATATCATTCATCACATTCTTCTTGGCCATATCACATCACATAGCATACCCTGCAAAAACAAGTTAGACGTCCTCTAATTGTTGTTTGCATGTTTTACGTGGCTGCTATGGGTTTCTAGCAAGAATGTTTCTTACCTACGCAAAACCACAACATGATATGCCAATTGCTATTTACCCTTCATAAGGACCCTTTTCATCGAATCCGTTCCGACTAAAGTGGGACAGACTGGCACCCGCTAGCCACCTTATGCACCAAGTGCATGTCAGTCGGTGGAACCTGTCTCACGTAAGAGTACGTGTAAGGTCGGTCCGGGCCGCTTCATCCCACAATACTGCCGAAACAAGATTGGACTAGTAACGGTAAGCATATTAAACAAAATCAACGCCCACAACTACTTTGTGTTCTACTCGTGCAAAGAATCTACGCAATAGACCTAGCTCATGATGCCACTGTTGGGGAACGTAGCAGAAATTCAAAAATTTCCTACGTGTCACCAAGATCTATCTATGGAGAAACCAGCAATGAGGGGAAGGAGAGTGCATCTACATACCCTTGTAGATCTCTAAGCGGAAGCATTTGAGAGAACGGGGTTGAAGAAGTCGTACTCGTCGTGATCCAAATCACCGGAGATCCTAGTGCCGAACGGACGGCACCTCCGTGTTCAAGACACGTACAGCCCGGTGACGTCTCCCATGCCTTGATCCAGCAAGGAGAGAGGGAGAGGTTGAGGAAGACTCCATCCAGCAGCAGCACAGCGGCGTGGTGGTGGTGGAGGAACGTGGCAATCCTGTAGGGTTTCGCCAAGCACCGCGAGAGAGGAGGAGTACTTGGGAGAGGGGAGGGCTGCGCCAGAACTTGGGGTGCGGCTGCCCTCCCACCCCTCCACTATTTATAGGTGGGGGGAAGAGGGGGGCGGCCCCTTAGATCCCATCTAGGGTTGGGGGCGGCGGCCAAGGGGGGAGGAGTGCCTCCCAAGTCAAGTGGAGGCCCTCGCCCTTAGGGTTTCCCCCTTCCCATGCGCATGGGCCTTGGGGGGGCTGGTGCCCCTGGTCCATTAAGGCTAGGGCACCCCCCGACAGCCCATGCTACTGTATTGGACGTGGTGGAATAATTTCCGGACCTCCGGACCCCTCCGGAATCTTCGTGACGTCCGGGATCTCATCCGGGACTCCGAACAACATTCGTTAACCACATACAAACTTCCTTTATAACCCTAGCGTCATCGAACCTTAAGTGTGTAGACCCTATGGGTTCGAGAGACATGTAGACATGACCGAGACGTTCTTCGGTCAATAACCAACAGCGGGATCTGGAAACCCATGTTGGCTCCCACATGTTCCACGATGATCTCATCGGATGAACCACGATGTCAAGGACTCAATCAATCCCGTATACAATTCCCTTTGTCTAGTGGTATTGTACTTGCCCGAGATTCGATCATCGGTATATCGATACCTTGTTCAATCTCGTTACCGGCAAGTCTCTTTACTCGTTCCGTAACACATCATCCCGCGATCAATTCTTTGATCACATTGTGCATATTATGATCATGTCCTACCGAGTGGTCCCAGAGATACCTCTCCGTCACACGGAGTGACAAATCCCAGTCTCGATTCGTGCCAACCCAACAGACACTTTCGGTGATACCTGTAGTGCACCTTTATAGCCACCCGATTCGCCAGACGTTTGGTACACCCAAAGCATTCCTACGGTATCCGGGAGTTGCACAATCTCATGGTCTAAGGAAATGATACTTGACATTAGAAAAGCTTTAGCATATGAACTACGATCTTTATGCTAGGCTTAGGATTGGGTCTTGTCCATCACATCATTCTTCTAATGTGTGATCCCGTTATCAACGACATCCAATGTCCATGGTCAGGAAACCGTAACCATGTATTGATCAACGAGCTAGTCAACTAGAGGCTTACTAGGGACATGGTGTTGTCTATGTACCCACACATGTATCTGAGTTTCCTATCAATACAATTATAGCATGGATAATAAACGATTATCATAAACAAGGAAATATAATAATAACTAATTTATTATTGCCTCTAGGGCATATTTCCAACAGTCTCCCACTCGCACTAGAGTCAATAATCTAGTTCACATCGCCATGTGATTAACACTCACAGGTCACATCGCCATGTGACCAACATCCAAAGAGTTTACTAGTGTCATTAAACTAGTTCACATCATCATGTGATTAAGACTCAATGAGTTCTGTGGCTTGATCATGTTTTGCTTGTGAGAGAGGTTTTAGTCAACGGGTCTGCAACATTCAGATCCGTATGTACTTTGCAAATCTCTAGGTCATATTGTAAATGCTGCTTCCACGCTCCACTTGGAGCTATTCCAAATGGTAACTCCACTATTCGTATCCGGTTTGCTACTCAGAGTCACTCGGATAGGTGTTAAAGCTTGCATCAACGTAACCCTTTACGCCGAACTCTTTATCACCTCCATAATCGAGAAACATATCCTTATTCCTCTAAGGATAATTGTGACCGCTATCTAGTCATCCACTCCTTGATCACATTTGTACCTTCTTGCCAGATATGTAGCAAGGCACACATCATGTGCGGTACACAGCATAGCATACTGTAGAGCCTACGTCTAAAGCATAGGGGACGACCTTCGTCCTTTCTCTCTTTTCTGCCGTGGTCGAGCTTTAAGTCTTAACTTCATACCTTACATCTCAGGCAAGAACTCCATCTTGGACTGATCCATCTTGAGCACCTTCAAGATCATGTCAAGGTATATGCTCATTTGAAAGTACCATTTAGCGTTTTTGATCTATCCTCATAGATCTTGATGCTCAATGTTCAAGAAGCTTATTCCAGGTTTTCTATTGAAAAACACCTTTCAAATAATAACCCTATATGCTTTCCAGAAATTCTACATCGTTTCTGATCAACAATATTTCAACAACATATACTCATCAGAAATACTATAGTGTTCCCACTCACTTCATTGGAAATATAAGTTTCTCATAAACTTTGTATAAACCCAAAATCTTTGATCATCTTATCAAAGTGCATATTCCAACTCCGAGATGCTTACTCAAGTCCATGGAAGGACCGCTGGAGCTAGCATACCTTTTAGCATCCTTAGGATCGACAAAACCTTTCTAATTGTATCACATACAACCTTTCCTTACGAAAACTGGTAAGGAAACTCGTTTTGACATCCATCTGCCAGATTTCATAAATGCAGCTAGTACTAACATGATTCCGACAGACTTAAGCATCGCTACGGATGAGAAAATCTCATCGTAGTCAACTCCTTGAACTTGTGAAAAACTCTTCGCCACAAGTCGAGCTTCATAGACGGTGACATTACCGTCCATGTCCGTCTTCTTCTTAAAGATGCATTTATCTCAATGGCTTGCCGATCATCGGGCAAGTCCACTAAAGTCCATGGTTTGTTATGATACATGGATCCTATCTCGGATTTCATGGCTTCTAACCATTTGTCAAAATATGGGCCCACCATCGCTTCTCCATAGCTCGCAGGTTCATTGTTGTCTAGCAACATGACCTTCAAGACAGGGTCACCGTACCACTCCGAAGCAGTACGCGTCCTTGTCGTCCTACGAGGTTCGGTAGTGACTTGATTTGAAGCTTCATGATCACTATCATAAGCTTCCACTTCAATTGGTGTAGGTGCCACAGGAACAACTTCCTGTGCCCTGCTGCACACTGGTTGAAGTGATGGTTCAATAACCTCATCAAGTCTCCACCATCCTCCCACTCAATTCTTTCGAGAGAAACTTTTCCTCGAGAAAGGACCCGTTTCTAGAAACAATCACTTTTGCTTCCGGATCTGAATTAGGAGGTATACCGAACTGTTTTTGGGTGTCCTATGAAGATGCATTTTATCCGCTTTGGGTTTGAGCTTATCAACCTGAAACTTTTTCACATAAGCGTCGCAGCCCCAAACTTTTAAGAAATGACAACTTAGGTTTTTCCAAACGGTGTCGTCTCAAGGGAATTACGTGGTACCCTATTAAAGTGAGTGCGGTTGTCTCTAATGCCTAACCCATGAATGACAGTTGTAATTCGATAAGAGACATCATGGTACACACCATATCCAATAGGGTGCAACTATGATGTTCGGACACACCATCACACTATGGTGTTCCAGGCGGTATTAATTGTGAAACAATTTCCACAATGTCTTAATTGCGTGCCAAAGCTCGTAACTTAGATACTCATCTCTATGATCATATCATAGACATTTTATCCTCTTGTTACAATGATCTTCAACTTCACTCTGAAATTACTTGAACCATTCAATAATTCAGACTTGTGTTTCATCAAGTAAATATACTCAACATCTACTCGAATCATCTGTGAAGTAAGAACATAACGATATTCATCAGATGCCTCAAAGACTCATTGGACTGCACACATCAAAATGTGTTACTTCCAACAAGTTGCTATCTTGTTCCATCTTACTGAAACCGAGGCTTTTCAGTCAACTTGCCCATGTGGTATGATTTGCATATCTCAAGTGATTCAAAATCAAGTGAGTCCAAACGATCCATCTGCATGGAGTTTCTTCATGCGCATACACCAATAGACATGGTTCGCATGTCTCAAACTTTTCAAAAACGAGTGAGTCCAAAGGTCCATCAACATGGAGCTTCTTCATGCGTTTTATACCAATATGACTTACATGGCAGTGCCACAAGAAAGTGGTACTATCGTTACTATCCTATATCTTTTGGCATGAAAATGTGTATCACTACGATCGAGATTCAATAAACCATTCCTATTAGGTGCAATACCATTGAAGGTATTATTCAAATAAACAGAGTAACCATTGTTCTCCTTAAATGAATAACCGTATTGCGATAGACATAATCCAATCATGTCTATGCTCAACGCAAACACCAAATGACAATTATTCAGGTTTAATACTAATCTTGATGGTAGAGGGAGCGTGCGATGTTTGATCACATCAAACATGGAAACACTTCCAACACATATGGTCAGCTCACCTTTAGCTAGTCTCCGTTTATTCCGTAGCTCTTTTATTTCGAGTTACTAACACTTAGCAACTGAGCCGATATCTAATACCCTGGTGCTACTAGGAGTACTAGTAAAGTACGCATTAACTTAATGTATATCCAATATACTACTATCGACCTTGCCAGCCTTCTCATCTACCAAGTATCTAGGGTAATTCTTCTTCAGTGGTTGTTCCCCTTATTACAGAAGCACTTAGTCTCGGGTTTGGGTTCAACCTTGGGTTTCTTCACTAGAGCAGCAGCTGATTTGCCGTTTCATGAAGTATCCCTTCTTGTCCTTGCCCTTCTTGAAACTAGTGGTTTCACCAACCATCAACAATTGATGCTCCTTCTTGATTTCTACTTTCGTGGTGTCAAACATCGCGAATACCTCAAGGATCATCATATCTATCCCTGATATGTTATAGTTCATCACGAAGCTCTAGCAGCTTGGTGGCAATAACTTTGGACAAACATCACAATCTCTGGAAGATCAACTCCCACTCGATTCAAGTGATTGTCGCACTCAGACAATCTGAGCACAAGCTCAACGATTGAGCTTTTCTCCCTTAGTTTGCAGGCTAAGAAAATCATCGGATGTCTCATGCCTCTTGACATGGGCACGAGCCTGAAATCCCAATTTCAGCCCTCGAAACATCTCATATGTTCCGCGACATTTTGAAAACAACTTTGGTGCCTCAACTCTAAGCCGTTTAACTGAACTATCACGTAGTTGTCAAAACGTGTATGTCCGATGTTCGCAACATCCACAGACGACATTTGGGGTTCAGCACACTGAGCGGTGCATTAAGGACATAAGCTTTCTTCTGTCCGCATAATCGCTACTGTCAACTTTCAACTTTCCAATATCATTTTGCTCCTTTTGATCTCCATCTTCGGGGCTCCATGACCATCATCGTCACCGGCATGACACCATGATCTCCATCATCGTGTCTTCATGAAGTTGTCTCGCCAACTTATTACTTCTACTACTATGGCTACCGGTTAGCAATAAAGTAAAGTAATTACATGGCGTTGTTCAATGACACGCAGGTCATACAATAAATAAAGACAACTCCTATGGCTCCTGCCGGTTGTCATACTCATCGACATGCAAGTCGGGATTCCTATTAAAAGAACGTGATTAATCTCATACATCACATATCATTCATCACATTCTTCTTGGCCATATCACATCACATAGCATACCCTGCAAAAACAAGTTAGACGTCCTCTAATTGTTGTTTGCATGTTTTACGTGGCTGCTATGGGTTTCTAGCAAGAACGTTTCTTACCTACGCAAAATCACAACGTGATATGCCAATTGCTATTTACCCTTCATAAGGACCCTTTTCATCGAATCCGTTCCGACTAAAGTGGGAGAGACTGGCACCGCTAGCCACCTTATGCACCAAGTGAATGTCAGTCGGTGGAACCTGTCTCACGTAAGAGTGCGTGTAAGGTCGGTCCGGGCCGCTTCATCCCACAATACCGTTGAAACAAGATTGGACTAGTAACAGTAATCATATTGAACAAAATCAACGCCCACAACTACTTTGTGTTCTACTCGTGCAAAGAATCTACGCAATAGACCTAGCTCATGATGCCACTGTTGGGGAACGTAGCAGAAATTCAAAATTTTCCTACGTGTCACCAAGATCTATCTATGGAGAAACTAGCAACGAGTGGAAGGAGAGTGCATCTACATACCCTTGTAGATTGCTAAGCGGAAGCGTTCAAGAGAACGGGGTTGAAGGAGTCGTACTCGTCGTGATCCAAATCACCGGAGATCCTAGTGCCGAACGGACGGCACCTCCACGTTCAACACACGTACAGCCCGGTGACGTCTCCCATGCCTTGATCCAGCAAGGAGAGAGGGGGAGGTTGAGGAAGACTCCATCCAGGAGCAGCATGGCAATCCTGCAGGGCTTCGCCAAGCACCGCGAGAGAGGAGGAGTACTTGGGAGAGGGGAGGTGTCGGTGTCAAAACCGGCGGATCTCGGGTAGGGGGTCCCGAACTGTGCGTCTAGCCGGATGGTAACAGGAGACAAGGGACACGATGTTTTACCCAGGTTCGGGCCCTCTTGATGGAGGTAAAACCCTACATCCTGCTTGATTAATATTGATGATGTGTATTACAAGAGTGGATCTACCACGAGATCAAGGAGGCTAAACCCTAGAAGCTAGCCTATGGTATGATTTTTGTAATGGTTGTTGTGTCCTACGGACTAAAACCCTCCGGTTTATATAGACACCGGAGAGGGCTAGGGTTACACAGAGTCGGTTACAATGGTAGGAGATCTACATATCCGAATCGCCAAGCTTTCCTTCCACGCCAAGGAAAGTCCCATCCGGACACGGGACGGAGTCTTCAATCTTGTATCTTCGTAGTCTTGGAGTCCGGCGGACGATGATAGTCCGGCTGTCCGGACACCCCCTAGTCCAGGACTCCCTCAGTAGCCCCTGAACCTGGCTTCAATGACGATGAGTCCGGCGTGCATAATGTTCGGCATTGCAAGGCGGGTTCCTCCTCTGAATAATCCATAGAAGACTGTGAACACCAGGATAGTGTCCGGCTCTGCAAAATAAATTCCACACTCCACCGTAGAGAGAATATTATGTACACAAGTTCAATCTGCTGACGTATCTTGTAGCGTGACGTCACGCCACTACCAAGCCTTTACTTGAATCGTTTTTTATTATACCACCTCAGCGCCTTTAAGCGGTTTCCTTAACACGCCTTGTCGAGCGAGATCGTGTTCCCCTTATTCCGGGATTCTCATCAATACGGATGTGGGTAACCCAACTGCGCCATTGTTGGTGGCGCTTGGGAGATAAGCGAGTTTTACCAGGCTGGTGGGGACGTATAGTCTTCATCCGCCTATATATAAGGGGATAAGGATCTGCCTTTTTACCTATGCCTTCTTCCTCCTTTGCTTATCCATCTCCGTGCACTCGAGCTCTAGCGCCCAAGTTCGCGCATCTCGTCTCGACCTTCTCCGACCATGTCTGGAGCGGGAGGTAAATGGTTGGCCTCCACCGTTAAGGAGGAGCACATCGCCAAACTGCGCAGCGCCGGATACCTTTCCGGCGACATCGCGCACCGGCTGCCCGACAAGGGGCAGGTCATTCCCACCCCCAGGCCCCATGAGAGGGTCGTATTTCTCCCCCACTTTCTCCGCGTACTGGGCTTTCCACTTCACCCCTTTGTCTGGGGGCTCATGTTCTACTACGGCCTAGATTTCCATGATCTGGCGCCGAACTTCATCCTCAACATCTCGGCGTTCATCGTCGTGTGCGAGGCCTTCCTCTGCATCCAGCCCCACTTCGGCTTGTGGCTTAAGACCTTCAATGTCAAGCCGAAGGTAGTGAAGGGCACGCAGGCGGAGTGCGGAGGCGCCATGTTGGGCAAGATGCCCAACGTCCTCTGGTTCGAGGGGGCCTTCGTGGAGTCCGTCAAGGGGTGGCAGTCGGGGTGGTTCTACATCACCGAGCCGTGTGGCCGTACGTGTGCGGCGGCCCCGAGTTCAGATCTGGTATCCCTGTGCAGCTCACCTCCTAGAAAGAGAAGGGCTTGCTATGGGGTAGTTCGAAGGAGCTGACGGGACTCCAAGCCTTTATCCAGAAGCTGGTGAACAAGAAGCTCAGGCTTGTTAATGTGGTCCAAGTCATGCTCGTCCGCCGGATTCTCCCATGCCAAGAACGGGCATTCAACCTGTGGGAGTTTGATCCGTCACAGCACCAGGCGTTGAGCGGGCTCTTTGACACGACGTACGAAGGCGCCTGGAGGGTGCTGTTTAAGGGCGCCGAAGCCCCCGCATCCGCGACGGAAGATCGCGGATTTCACTCGCAGCGTCCAGCTGACGAGGTAAGTGATTCTACCCATTTACGGGACACTTGTTGTTAATAGTTCGACCCTCAGCGGGTTCAATCTCCCTTTTCCTTTGACAGGAATGGACGAAGAAGGCCAAGCAGCTCATCTGCCCGGCTCCCATGCTAGAAAACCCAGTGGACGCCCGTCTAGCGGGGCTGCTGGTTCCGGCACCACATGTGGTGCCAGAGAAGAAGGCCAAGAAGGTGGCCACGGGTACTCAAAAGAGTTCCCGTTTTCATGTGTCCGACGACTCCGAGGCGGATTCCTCCCCCGAAGATGAGGAGGAGGAAGAAGACTCTCTCCTAGAGGAGGGAGAGAGAAAGAGGAAGGCCTCCCCTACAGGGGAGGCCGAAGGGTCCAAGAGGGGAAGAACTATTCCCCCGGACAGCTCCGCCAACACCAACGTTGGCGATGAAGAGTGGCCCTCAAGGGCTAGGCCTCCGGCGAGATCATAATTATCCGGATTCCTGAATGATTTGCAATTTCTTTTGTGTCACATAGTGTCCTTCTAATGCCGCATACTGCCTGCAGTCCGGCCGACGATGATCTTCTCGCTTCGTCGAGCGGGTCATTGGCTCCGTCGGATGTGGATTCCATTCCGACTGCCTCCACCCCTCGCGCCGCCGAGGACGCCGAGGTGGGATCCCAGGAAGGGACCCATCAGGAGGAGGCTCCGGAGGCGCCGCAAGGCAGCCTCCCGGACTTTGCGCCGGACTCCACACCGGAACCCGCAGTGGTTCCGGAGTCCGCAGCGCCCTTCGCAAGAAGGGCAAGATCGGACACCGGCGGCCCCGTTCCAACCGGAGGCGCCGAACAACTTGGTGGAGGCGCTCAAAGGCGCTTCCATCGAGGAAGAACACCGCACTATCATGAGTGCGGTGATTCAGAAGGTTCAGCTCGCCAAGAGCGGGCTGACCGAAGCCTGCAGCAGCCTTCTAATAGGCTTTGAGGTAAGAAGTTAAAATTATGTAATGTAATACCGCATAGACAGAGCCCTCGATGCTCGGCCGTGTTCGGAAGAAAATCCGTCGAGGATCTAAAAAGATGTACGCAGGGTTGCTAAAAATTATGTCAATATGGGTTTGCAGGCTGCGCTGCTGACCTCTGCCGCACTGACTGTGGAGGTCGGTGCTTTAAAGCAGGACCTCGAGTGGTCCGAGCAAGAGCTCGGCCGTGCCAAGAAGCAGCTCGAGGACAAAGAAGGTGAGTAGCACCACTTTGAATAGTTACCTTACAGAAAAGGATTTAGGTTGCAATAAAAATAACAAGGATAACGTGGGTACTGCAAGGGCCATGAACGAGGTGGCGACCCTGAAGGAGGCTGTGTCCACGGCCGAACGCCATGCGGCCGCGGAACGGGCAGAGCGAGAGAAGCAGGAGGCGCGGGTGGCGGAAGTGCGGCAAGAGCTCCAGGCTCTCATGGAAAAGCATGAGAGTTTGGAGCGAGACTCAAAGACTCGAGAGTCCGAGCTTGCCTCGGCTCTCGAAAGTGCCAAAGCCGCTAAGGCCGAGGCCCATAAGGCCCTTCAGGAGGTTGAGGATGTGAAGAAAATAGCAGCGGGTAAGGCATTTTTCATGCAAAGCAAGCATGTTAATGTAAACTACCTGACACTTACCCGAATTCGGAGCTCTCCAGGGGTGTTTGCAGATCTGCCTCGCAGTGTACCCGATGCCGCCGCATTCTACCGTGGCGAGGAGGGGAGCTCAAAGGGGAAGGTCTTCTGGTCTCAGTACGCTGAGGCCGGCCTTCCGGTGCCCCCTAGCGACCAGCTGAAGCAGCTAGTCGAGCTCCACAAGGTAGCCGAGAAGGCCATGAAGGGCCTCATAGTCCGGCTATGGCCTGGAGAGGCCATGCCTGGGAGCTACTTCGGCCTTGTGCGGCGGCTGGTGGATGCGTGCCCCTGGGTGGAGGTCATCAAGCGCTCCGCCTGTATTGAAGGCGCTCGTCGGGCCCTTGCCCGCGCAAAGGCGCACTGGGGCAGGCTGGATGCGGAGAAGCTTATCACTGACGCGCCGCCAGCGGGCAAGGAGTATCGTACGCCCGAGATGTACTATAAGACTGTCCTGAAGGGTGCCCGCAAGATTGTGGATGAGTGCCCCAGAGATGCAATTATTGAGTAGACTCGCTATGTATTATCATGTGCGCTGAAAACTTTGTTCATATGCGCTAAGCAACGCTTGTTTGATTTAAAATATTACCTTCTATGCGGCCGTTTATAAAATCTGAGAGATGGAAAGTCGTCGGCTTCAGCCCCCAAGCCATGAGTGCTGGGGTGTTCGGGATAAATTTGAGCACTCTTGTTCCCATTCTTGGGTCCATCTAGGGAGGCGCTCAACACAACGAACAAGGCAACCGGACTTATAATGCTTGAACTCTCTCACTTAGCCATAGAATTCTATAATTTTAAATTTTGGCGAAGCCCCTAGTATTCGGAAGACCTAGTTCGGGGCGCTATCCATGCCTTGGCCGGACATTATCTGGTTCTTCGCTTGAAGCGGCATAAGTCTTTAAGGACTCGAAAAGACCTCTCGAACAGCGACCAGTCTCTCGCCTCATAATGACAGTCAATTTTAGCTTTCTCCACTGAGGCGCTCGCCCAGCTCAACCGGGGCGCAATCGCAGTGGTTCTCCTAGTGCCACCTTAGCCGACAGAACGGGACGTAAGGTACCAAAACGTGGGAGCCGGGCAAACCCAACTATTGATCCAAGACATGATTCGGAGCCGATTCATATAATGCTATAAGTTCGGGGTGCCGCACTTGTGAAAGTGTTCGGACTTATCACACCATGATGCGGGGAACATAAGCCCCTGGTGTATTCAGCCGTACCAAAATATACGGGTGCAAGATGTCATTTGTGAACATATATGTAAAGTAATGCAATAATAGGAAAAAAGTGCTGCATTATTTATTCAATGAATTCTGCTATGAGTGCAGAATGATACAAATAGTGCGGTAAGCAAGGGATTGGACTAATTAAACATGTCCCCCTCTAGGGGTGAGCTGCGGACTGGTGTATATAATTTAATGCTCGTAATGGAGACCACCTGAGTGTTCGTCGCAACCCTCTGGCACTAGTAGAAAAAGGGTCAAACGTGCAGCACATTAGTGCCGGTTTGTATTAGAGCCAGCACTAATGTATACAATAGTGCCGGTTCCAACGGCTAGCCGGGCCGCTCTCATTAGTACCGGTTCGTGGCTAACCTTTAGCACCGGTTCGTGCCAGGAACCGGTAATAATGAGGGTGGTGGCAGGATGTTGTCAGTCTGGGCCCCCTCCAGCACCTTTAGTACCGGTTCGTGCCACGAACCGGTACTATAGGTCCTCCTGCATATAAACCCTTCGTCCAGCTCGCTCTGTTCTTCCCCCTTTCCCCTCTCCTCTCCTCTCTGTTCTTCCTCTTCTCCCCTCGAGCTCATCACACATTTTGCCCAAATTTTGTCAAGATTTGAAGGCCCCCATCCATTCTAGTGATCACAAAGGTTAGCAACTTTGTCCTTTCATCTCTCATTGCTAGATTAGCTCTTGCAATGCTTTATATAGTTATTAATTTGTGAGTTTAGTAATTTGGGAGGAAATATATATATATGTGCTAGTATTTGATTTATATGCAATTTGAGGTCAAAAATAACACTTAGTTTGCATATGTAGGTGTGGTTTACTTAGTGCCTTCTAAATCTCCGTCGTAAGCACCGTCGATCACCCGCACCGTCCCGTCGCCGGCACCACCTTGTGGTGAGCCTCTTGTTCATGAAATTTTATATAAAAAATTGATGTTTGTGTGATTTGGATATATAATTACTCATATAATAATTATCTTACCCGTACATTGTTTGTTATACATAGTGCCATGGTATTGATATCCGTCCCTGTCGGCCCTCGTCCTTGTTATGATTCGGATGTGGTATATTCTCTTTTAAAAATATTTGTTGCATTTCGTGTTTATGACAAATTATGCCCATCAAGTTGACATAGATATTTTTATCTAGGAGGTATGTGAACCGGAAATTCCAACCGACCCTATTGTCGAGAGGTTAAATTTAGTTGAAAGAGAAAACGAGTACTTGAAAGAAAAATTGAAAAGAATTGAGGGGGAGAAGATGGAATTGGAGTTGCATGTTGCCAATGTCGTCCATGATCACAAGATCAAGATGGAGAAAATGCGCTTGAAGATTAGAAAGATTAGAAAATATGCCATCGACAGTGAGGCTTGGTATCATTATGTTGTTGGATCAATTGTTACCTTAGTTGCGATCTTGATCGCATTTGTTGTTGCATTTAAATGCTTTAGCTAGAGAGTTATTTGTTTGTTGCATTTAAGTGTTGTATGAACTTTATGTATGAACTTGTATTAATTTGGTCTATTCAGTGTTGTGTAATGAAGATGAGACAGCAATGGATGTACGATGACCAATGCTCTCCCCATTTCGTTGAGGGCGTGTATACTTTTCTGCTTGCGGCTGAGGCAAACAAGCGGGCGGATGGTTTTATGTCTTGTCCATGTGCTGGCTATAAGAATGGTCACAATTACTCTATGTCAAGAACCATTCACGTCCACCTGTTTGAGTCCGGTTTCATGCCCCACTATAATGTTTGGACCAAGCACGGAGAAAGAGGGGTTATGATGGAAGACAATGAAGAAGAAGAGTACGACGACAGCTATCCTGGCCATGGGTTCCCTGAATACGATGATACAACAATGGGGGAAGAAGTTGAGCCGGTAATGCGGAAAGAAGCTGAGCCGACAATGCGGGAAGAAGCCGAAGAAGAGGCATCAGATGAGCCCGTTGATGATCTAGGTCGGGCCATTGCCGATGCAAATAGAAACTGCGCAAGTGATTTGGAGAAGAAGAAGTTGCAGCGCATGTTAGAGGATCACAAAAAATTGTTGTACCCGAATTGCATAGGTGACAAGAAAAAGCTGGGCACCACACTAGAATTGCTGCAATGGAAGGCAGAGAATGGTGTATCTGACAAGGGATTTGGAAAGTTGCTGGTAATGATAAAGGATATGCTTCCAAAGGACAACGAATTGCCCGAGAGTACGTACGAAGCAAAGAAGGCTGTCTGCCCTCTAGGGTTAGAGGTGCATAAGATACATGCATGCCCTAATGATTGCATCCTCTACCGCGGTGAGTACGAGGATTTGAACGCTTGCCCGGTATGTGGTGCATTGCGCTATAAGATCAGCCGCGATGAGCCTGGTGATGTCGAGGGCGCGCCCAGAAGAAAATTCCTGCCAAGGTGATGTGGTATTCTCCTATAATACCACGGTTGAAACGCTCGTTCCAAAACAAAGAGCATGCCAAGGTGATGCGATGGCACGAGAAGACCGTAAGAAAGACGGAAAGTTGAGAGTACCGGTGACGGGTCGCAGTGGAGAAAAATCGAAAGAAAGTAATCGGAAGGAGTTTGCGAGATGACGCAAGGAGCGTATGGTTTGGTCTAAGTGCAGATGGCATTAATCCTCTTGGGGAGCGAGAGCAGCAACCATAGCACCTGGCCTGTGACTCTATGTTTGTATAACCTTCCTCCTTGGTTGTGCATGAAGCGGAAGTTCATTATGATGCCGTGCTCATCCAAGGCCCTAAGCAACCCGCAACGACATTGATGTGTACCTAAGGCCATTAGTTGAAGAACTCTTACAACTGTGGAATGGAACAGGTACGCGTCGTGGGATGAGCACATGGGGAAGAATTTGACCTAAAGGCATTGCTGTTCGTGACCATCAATGATTGGCCTGCTCTCAAGAACCTTCGTGACGCACAAACAAGGGATACCGCGGATGCACGCACTGTTTGGATGATACCCACAGTATATGTTTGAATAGTTGTAAGAAGGATGTGTACCTGGGACATCGTCGATTTCTTCCAAGCAGGCATCCCGTAAGAAAGAAAGGCAAGAATTTCAAAGGTGAGGCGGATCACCGGACGAAGCCTCGCCACCGTACTGGTGCTGACGTACATGATATGGTCAAGGATTTGAAGGTGATATTTGGAAAGGGTCCTAGCGGACAACCTGTTCCAAAGGACGCGGACGGACGCGCACCCATGTGGAAGAAGAAATCTATATTTTGGGACCTGCCATATTGGAAAGACCTAGAGGTCCGCTCCGCAATCGACGTGATGCACGTGACGAAGAATCTTGGCGTGACCCTGCTTGGCTTCTTGGGCGTCTATGGGAAGACAAAAGATACACCTGAGGCACGGGAGGACCAGCAACGTATGCACGGAGAAGACGGCATACATCAGGGTCATGCAAGCTACGCTCTTACCAAAGAAGACAAGGAAATCTTCTTTGAATGCCTGCTCAGTATTAAGGTACCGTATGGCTTCTCGCCGAATATAAAGGGAATAATAAACATGGCAGAGAAAAAGTTCCAGAACCTAAAGTCTCATGACTGCCACGTGATTATGACGCAATCGCTTCGGTTGCATTGAGGGGCTTCTACCGAAAACGCTCGATTAGCCATTGTGAAGCTATGTGCATTTCTCAATGCAATCTCTCGAAGGTAATCGATCCGAAATCATACCAAGGTTACGAGAATCATGTGGTGCAATGTCTTGTCGGTTTGAGTTGGTGTTCCCACCATCCTTCGCAACATCATGACGCACGCCCTAGTTCACCTATGCGAAGAGATTAACGTTTTGGGTCCTGTATTTCTACACAATATGTTCCCTTTGAGAGGTTCATGGGAGTCTTAAAGAAATATGTTCATAACCGTGCTAGGCCGAAGGAAGCATCTCCAAGGGCCATCAAAATGAGGAGGTCATTGAGTTTTGTATTGACTTTATTCCCGACCTTAAGCCGATTGGTGTTCTGAATCGCGGCATAAAGGCGCATCGGATGGAAAAGGCACGCTAGGAGGGGAACAAATAATATGTATGGACGGACATTCTCTCACTGAAGCACACTACACAGTTCTACAGAATTCCACCTTGGTGGCTCCGTATATGGATGAACACAAGAATTTGCTACGCTCCAAACACCCGGAGCGGTCTGATGACTGGATTACACGTGAACAAACTAGGAGTTTTGCCAACTGGTTGTAGACACGTACCATGCATGACACCTCTATTGAAGATGACCTGTACTTGCTGTCCAAGTTACCATCTTCGAATATAATGACTTTCAAAGGGTACGAGATAAATGGTAATACATTTTACACGATCGCCCAAGATAAGAAGAGCACCAACCAAAACAGTGGTGTCCGCTTTGATGCAGAAACCAAGACGGGAAAGGAAACATATTATGGTTATATACACGACATATGGGAACTTGACTATCGACGTGGTTTAAAGGTCCCTTTGTTTCGGTGCAAATGGGTCAATATGACACGAGGCGGGGTAACGGAAGACCCGCATGACGGAATGACAACAAGGATCTCAACAATCTTGCGTATGTAGACGAACCATTCGTCCTAGCCAATGATGTGGCACAGGTTTTCTATGTGAAGGACATGTCTACCAAGCCAAGAAAAGAAAAGATAAGGAAGCGAATGCATCGTCACGATGAGCCAAAGCGCACATAGTTCTTTACGGGAAGAGAAACATTGTGGGAGTGGATGACAAGACAGACAAGTTAGAATATTATGAAAAGTTTGATGAAATTGCTCCATTCACAGTGAATATTGACCCGAGCATCCCGTTAAATGATGAAGATTTTCCATGGTTACGGCGCAAAGGGACACACGCGAAGAAAAAGTTTCACACCCAAAGATCAGGATGTGATCGGCTTCACTATCATCACTTTCTTCTGTGTTTCACACCCAGGAGGGAATGTCTGTAGTAGTTAGGGTAGTTATGTGTTTTGGCATTTGAAACGCGAAGAAATTTTGTGTGCAAACAAATTCTTTTCATGCATTTACTGATTTTTCCAAATAAATGACCCTGAAATTGAAAAGCAATTCAAATGAACTCGAGAAAAGGTTGAAAGTTGGCATGGTATCATAATTTCATACAAATAGCATGTGCAAGAAAGTAGAGAGGGTTACGGCAAAACTGGATGCACTTCGTGTACAAAATGGACAATCTCTTTGAAGTATCGTGGTTTCAAGCGAAAACTGAACTGTTACAAAGGCATTTCATTTTTAAATAACCTAAGCATTACTAAATTGAATATAATGATAAAACACACTAATATTGAACATAAGAAAAAGAATCACTGAAAAACTTTTTCAAAGTTAAGTTATTCACAAACTAGTGATTCACACAAATTTCAAATAATTCAAAATTTAAACTATTCAAATTTGAAATCTACCGCACTAACAGAAAGTTTGTAATTTTTGTACCTAAAGCAAAAATATTCACAAAGAAACTCTAAATACAGTAAAAAACAACTAAAAAATAAATAAAACAAAAAATAAAGCAAAAAAATTAAGAAAAAAAAGCGCTAAAGCCGGGCCAAAGCGGCTGCATACGACTAGCAACACAACCTTTCGTTGGGCCAGATGCAGCCCGCCAAGGCCCATAGGCCCACAAGGCGAGGAGGACAGGTAGGCCCAGAGGGCCTGATTAGGAGAGGAGCTCGAGAGAGCTACCGCCTGGGCTTATAAACCGGTCACGGTAGCCCTCGACTAGCGAGGTGGGACTAAACTTCCACCACACTGCTGCAAATAGACCCCTTTAGTACCGGTCGTGGCACAAACCGGTATTAAAGGGGCGCTTTAGTACTGGTTTGTGCCACCACCCGGTACTAAAGGGGTCGCTTCCGCCGCTTAGCTCGGTTAAAACAGGCCTTTAGTACCGTTGGTGGCTCCAACCGTACTAAAGGTGCCTTCTATATATGCAATCGCTACGAAAATTTCAGTTTCCCTCTGTTTTCGCCTCTGTTCCGTCGTCTTCGTCGCCGTCGCCGCCGCCCTCGATCGTCTCCGACATCGCCGCTCGTCTCCGTCGCCGCTCGTCTCCGTCGCCGCCCCCCCTGTCGCCGCCCTCGTCCCCGTCGCCGCTTCGCCCCGTCGCCGCCCTCGTCTCGTCGCCGCCCGTCCCGTCGCCGCCTCGTCTCCGTCGCACCGTCCCGCTGCGCCGCCTGCAATGCCGCCTGCCGCCGCCTCGCCTCGCCGTCGCCTCTCCTCACCGTCGCCTCGCCGTCGCCGTCGCCCGCTGTGAGTCCTCCAGCCCCGAGCCCGTACACACACACACACAAGCATTAGATAATTAGTCTTTAATTAGTTTAGATAATTAGTCTTTAATTAGTTTAGATTATTTAGATTATTATTTTGTATGTTTAATTAGTTTAGATAATTAGTGTTTAATTAGTTTATATTATTTAGATTATTGTTTTTTCACTATTATATATGTATGAATGCATGTTAGATGATATAATTAGTGCTTAATCAGTTAGAAATTAGTGTTATATAGAAATGTTAGAAATTAGTGTTATATAGAAATGTTAGAAATGCTAGAAATTTTAGTGTTATTTAGATTATTTAGATTAGCATAATTAGTGTTATATAGAAATGATAGAAATTTTAGTTATCAAAATCCAATCATTAAAAAAATGTTACTTTTTGCGAGCATATAGCTAGTATTTGTTCTCGACGATGCCCGGCCCGCATCCTCGCCGTCGACCCGTCATGACGACGCCCAGCCGACCCATGTCCGGACTGGCTCCGCTGGCTGGCACCGGGAGGTGTTGCTTGGAGCGCGCCGCTTGATGAGGAACCCGCCGCGGGTCCGTCGTCGACCCTGATCTCGTTTGGTGGCGTTCACGTGGGCGAGTTTGGTGCGGAGGGATCGCCCGCCGGAGGTGGTACGTCGCCATGTCAGGGAGGAGGACGAGCACGTCCATCGCTACGTTGTTGCGTTAGAGGGCGGTAGGTTCTCCAATACGTGGCAGTATCTTCGGGGATCTCACTTCAGCTATGATCCTGTGAGGGTTCCTTCTCTTTGGGTGTCCACCGCCTGCCGGAGGAACCGCGAGTGTCCTAGATTCTTCAGTAGTATTCGATCTTTATTAGCTAATAGCCGTGATGTACTATTCAATATTATATATTATTCGAGACGATGTATTCGAGATTATATCTATTATTCGGATGATGTATTCGAGATTATATCTATTATTCGAGACGATGTTATTTGAATACTAAATTGTTTTATATTTCTTTTGGATTAGTTAAACAAAAGCTATGGCGCATAATACCGACAGAGAGAGAATGACCATGTTCGATATGATACGCGGGCCGATGATAATCGAAATGAAGAAGATTATGACGGCTCAATTTCTAAACAACACCGGAGAGGGTGATATGATATTCGATCGCGACGATTTAAATTGATGAAGTCATGAACTATGACGATGACGAAGAACATGTTGATCCTGAAACAATAGACACCGCAAGGTATATATATTTATATAAGCGGGCATCCGGTGATCATCACATGTTTTAAATGACTTGAAGATATATTAATGAATCGATCTTTGTTCTTTCAGCCATCCGGATCGAGCAAATCTTCGTGCAAAATGATTTAAACGAGGCCCGAACAAAAGTTGAAGCCGGGCGTAAAGTACAATATCGAGGCATGCGGCCCTCTTGGCAAACCATTAGCGCCTAAGAAGATTGCGGACAAGTTCGTTCGTCGGTCGGGAGTTCTTGTGAAGGACCAACTCCCGATCAAACTTCAAGAATGGAGAGCGCCAGCAACGCCACGTCCAGATGTTACTTTTGTCGACAAGAATCAAAAAGATCTGCTTTGGGATACTCTCATGGAACATTTCACCCTACCAGATTATTTCACAGAAGCAGATGTGCAGAAAGTCAAAGAGGCTGCTCTTAGGATGATGGCGACTGCATTCAAGAATTACAAGAATCATGAATGGAACAAGTACGTCAAGGGAGGAAGGAAGACTCCAGTATTCAAGGGAACACTGGAGAACCAACGTGATCATTGGGATGATTTCGTGAAATTCAAGGATTCGGAATTAGCTAAGGAACGGTCGAGAATAAACAAGAAGAATGCCAAAAAAGGATAAGTTCCATAAGTTGGGGCCAGGTGGCTATGCGGTGGCAATGCCTAAGTGGGATAAGTCTGAGAAAGAGATGGAGGATGCAGGTGTCACTCCGGCTACTAAGAGCTGCCCCCCAGGGTCAGGACTTGGTTCTATGCGCATGGGGGGGAGTTGGACCGGGAGACAGGCAATGTTTCGACGAGGGCAAGTCTGAAGGGAGCCGATGATGCGATACTTGTTCCAATAGAAGAGGCACGAACGGGGGTGTTCCAGCCCAACAGAGAGAACGACGAGCTTACGCATGCCCTGGGAAATCCTGAACACCCAGGAAGAACACGAGGCAAGGGTGCTATGCCATGGTATGAGGGGTTTTCAGACTGGAACAACGACTACAGAACCCGTGCGAGAAATAAGATTGCGGAGGAGAAGAAGAGGAAGATGGAGGAGGAGCAGAGGAAGCGGGACTATGAACGCCTTCAAGGCCTAGAAGCAAGTCAAGCGGAATTGGCGGTCAAATTCCAGCGGCAGCAGGAGCAGATCGACTCACTTACCCATCAAAGGGGGTCTCAGCAGCTAGCGGATGATCCAGCATTGGATAGCACCGGCCCATCCATGCCGAGAAGCAGCGTGGGTTCCGTCCCTGAACGGCGCAATGTTGGTAGATACCCCGTGGATGACATCACGGAGAACACTAACTGCGAGCTACACGTCAAAATGAAGAACATATCCTTGAAGGTGGCGGACGGCTGTGCTTTCACAAATCCCCCCGAGGCAACCTTCCATTGCAACCCGATTCCAGCGGGCTATGCTCGTGTCTTGGTTGATGAGGTGGTGGACCCACCATATTCGGGGCTACAGCTTGACATTGCTGGAGGTGACGGCGAGCGCTTTCTCGGAGAGGCCAAACATCGTATCATCCTATGGAAAAAGGATTGCATCATCTTTCCAAGGCCACCGACACCGCGTCAGCCGAGTCCTCGTCGAAGTCCGCCACCGAGTCAGTAGACTCCCGCTCCTGCAAGTCCACCAAGTCCGGCAAAGTGTCAGGCCACTCCTCCTCCTCCAAGTCCGGCAAAGTGTCAAGACAATCCTCCTCCTCCAAGTCCGCCATAGCGTCAGACGTCCACTCCTCCTCGTCCAACTCAGTCCCGTCAGCCGTCTCCGCCGCCTCAGCAATCGCAGAAGAGACACCCCGCAGCTATGGTGCGTAGCGGTACGAGTCGAGGTAGTACAGGAAGTACAGGCGGAGGCAAGCGATATAAATATGGTCCAAGCCTCAAGCCTCTTCCGCAGAGGTCTTATGACAGGTCTGAGGAGGAAATCACAGTCATATCGAAGGCCGAGGTGGAAGCCCATTTTGCACCGAAACCGCCACCGCCGCCAAGGGAGAAAGTGCCTGAGGAAACGGTTGACCACTTCATTCGTATGGCTCAACCACCAGCTCCCAAGCCTATTGACACAGACTATGAGCGCCACATCAGGAAGTTAAATCGAGCACGTCTACAAAGGGAGGCCAGCACGTCTACATCGGGATTGAGCAAACAAGAAGCAGCTGCCAAAAAATGCGGGAAAACCATTCCCACTGGGAGAACAGTAGGGCGAATCGATCCCTCGCTTGTTGTGCCAACAACAGTGACGATCTGTACCAATAATATTGTGGGCAAACAGTGCATGTTCCCGAGGTGGGCAATGTGGTAATAACGGAGGAGCATATAATGCAGGCTGAAGTTCTCAACATCATCATTGGACAACTCCTCGAGATCGAGCCCATGCCTTTGCTTAGAGAGGATGAAGTAAAACGGAAATATGTCCGGGGCCAACCTTTGGTCGCGCTAGACAAGGTCAAGAACCTCCCAACGAGAATGTATGAATTGCATCAATGGTACATGAACATTACCAAGATTTCAGATTGATTGTCCCTCATGGTGAATGTCAAGCAGGACCATTACTACCATGAGAAAGTTGGGTCCGTTGAGTATTCAGAACTGTTTCAGTTATACAATCAAGACGCACTCGACAAATCTATCGTCAGTTGCTATTGTCTGTAAGTGATTTCTTTCTATAATTTAAGTCTCAAGCTAGCTGTAGTGATCCTTTTGAGATCAATCATTACTTGTAATTATCCTCACTATATTCTTTTCTGTGGTATTATGCAGGATGAAGATATATGAAATGAGAAAAGGTGGACGCTTTGGCATTGGGTTCATTGACCCAAACACCGTTAATGAATACACATGGAAGATAAATCAACGTCATGCAAAGGAAGTAGAGGACAGCATGCTAGAGTTCTTGAAGCGCCTCAAATACAATGAAGATATACTACTTCCTTACAACTTCCAGTGAGTCACACTGTCTTGTACTACAAATTCTCTGTTTTTGCCTACTAGGTAGCTACATGTTTTTGCTTACATATGCCCGCTTAATTAAGACATGTAAACGTGTGTGCATGTAGATTTCACTGGGTCTTGTGTATCATTAAAGTTGACGCCGGAACAGTTGAAGTACTGGACTCACTAATCTCAGAAAAAACTGACTATAACATCTTGTATGATAGTCAACAGGTAATTTCAATCATTATTAACTATATATCTCGGCCTATTTAGTTCGTCATTTCATGATATGAACTATTTAATAACCCCTTTATTCATTTTCTTTGTCGGCGGGCAGGGCTTGGGCAAGATTCATCAGCGTCACGGAAGGTGAATGGAAACAAAAGCTTCAATGGTTTCGATCCAAGGTAAGTAATTAAGTAGTACTAGCTAGCTAGCTAGCTGCCATCTCTTTAATTATCATGCTTGATTAATTTTTATCTGATCAAATTCCATTCTCGTAAAGGCCTCAAGCGGTAGCGGGGACTGATCTGTGTGCATTCTGCGCTTGCGAGAACATTCGCATGATGGCGTCCAAAGGAGCAGATCTCAAAGACAGCAATGGGTACGCTTATCAGAACACTATTCACAATTTTTACACCATTATCGATATCTAGTCACACAACTAATACACATGCATATTGATCTCCTTCTTAACAGTTCAAAGAGGTGCGGGAGAAGCTCATAGAAAGGGAGCGCGTAGAAGCACTTCAAGAGGAAATAGCGGGATTTTTGCTCGACCAGGTCATAAATCCGAATGGAGAATTCTATTACCCGCTACCGCCCCCATGAAAACCACTTTCAATTGTCATCGTGCTCCGAAGGCACCAATTAGGATAATGCCACTGGCTCCGAAGGCAACATTCATATGTAGGAGAAATTGTATATAGCTATACATGTGTGTATGTGTGAATTAATTAATATGGTGGTTTGTGAGACATTGATGTGATATATATATATATATATATATATATATATGCATGATTGGTTCTACTAGAAATTTTATATATATATATATATATATATATGCATAACGTGTACAATGTGTAGTATCGTAAAATACCAGCAAACGAAAAAGAATTAAAATGGAAACACAAAATTAAATGAAAAAGAAATCATAAAACTAAAAAAACCCCAAACCTTATTGTACCGGTTGGTCTTACCAACCGGTACTAAAGGGCTCCAGGCCCCCGGAGCTGGCTCGTGCCACGTGGTTGCCCTTTAGCACCGGTTCGTGCTGAACCGGTACTAGGGGGGGGCTTTAGTGACCACAAATTAGTGCCGGTTATGTAACCGGCACTATAGGGCCTTACGAACCGGTGCTAATGCCCGGTTCTACACTAGTGTGGCTGTTGCATCGGAGTGCGGCAGGTTCGCCGCCGGACAGGTCCTCTGGTGAATGGAGTCCTGTATATACAAAGAAGAAAAATAATAAAAAAGAGCGACACACTTGTGAGCCCCTGGTGTGGTCGAGCCGCACTCTGGGTCTGTTGTGGTCGTGCCCCTCCCCCTAGGCCCATGGTATCTCCAGAGCGTAATGATGTACGCGGAGGGTTGGTCTTGCAATTATGCAAGGGCTGGGGCTGGGGCCGCATTGCTACGCGTGCTCGGAATGTGTCAGGTGGTCTTGGTTGATGTTGCTCCGGGCGCGTTTGGCCGTGTCCGGCCGTTTAACGGCCGGACTCGAAAATTGCCTTAGAAGGCTGCTCTGTACTTCTGCCGCGAGAGCCGCTGTATGTTCCTCCGTTCGGAGGGAGCGTTCTGTATTTCCATTGACCGTGATGACTCCGCGAGGGCCTGGCATCTTGAGCTTGAGGTATGCGTAATGCGGCACCGCGTTGAACTTTGCGAACGCGGTTCGTCCGAGCAGAGCATGGTAGCCGTTGTGGAACGGAACTATGTCGAAGATTAACTCCTCGCTCTGGAAATTGTCCGGGGATCCGAAGACCACTTCCAGTGTGACTGAGCCTGTACAATTGGCCTCAACACCTGGTATGACACCTTTGAAGGTCGTCTTTGTAGGTTTAATCCTTGAGGGGTCTATGCCCATCTTGCGCACTGTATCCTGATAAAGCAGGTTCAGGCTACTGCCGCCGTCCATCAGGACTCTCGTGAGGTGAAATCCATCGACGATTGGGTCTAAAACCAATGCGGCGAATCCTTCATGGCGGATACTAGTCGGATGGTCTCTTCGATCGAAAGTGATCGGGCAAGAGGACCATGGATTGAACTTAGGGGCGACTGGCTCCATCGCATATGCGTCCCTTAGTGCACGCTTCCGCTCCCTCTTGGGTATATGGGTTGCGTATATCATGTTCACCATCCGCACTTGTGGGGGGAAACCCTTCTGTCCTCTACTGTTCGGTGGTCGGCTCTCTTCCTCGTCGTCGCTGTGCAGCCCCTTGTCGTTGTTTTCGGCAATTAACTTGCCTTCCTGCTTAAATACCCAACAATCTCTGTTGGTGTGGTTAGCTGGCTTTTCGGGGGTGCCATGTATCTAGCATGAGCGGTCGAGTATTCGGTCCAAATTGGACGGACCCGGAGTGGTTCTTTTGAATGGCTTCTTCCGCTGACCGGGTTTAGAGCCTCGGAATCCGGCGTTGACTGCCGTATCATCCTTGTCATCGTCGTAACGCGGCGTTTATTTTTGCTTCGACGCGACCTGCCATTGTGGTCCTTAGTGTCCGGACTACCAGCATTTTTGCTGAGGTTGTTGCTGCGAGCTAGCCAGCTATCCTCTCCCGCACAGAAGTGGGTCATTAATGATGTGAGGGCTGCCATGGATTTCGGCTTTTCCTGTCCTAGGTGCCGGGCTAGCCACTCGTCGTGGATGTTATGTTTGAAGGCTGCGAGGGCCTCTGCATCCGGACAGTCGACGATTTGATTTTTCTTTGTTAAGAACTGTGTCCAGAATTGCCTGGCCGATTCGTCTGGCTGCTAGATTATGTGGCTTAGGTCATCGGCGTCTGGTGGCCGCACATATGTGCCCTGGAAGTGGTCGAGGAATGCGGCTTCCAGGTCCTCCAAACACCCAATTGACTCTGCGGGCAGGCTGTTAAGCCAGTGCCGAGCTGGTCCTTTAAGCTTGAGCGGGAGGTATTTGATGGCGTGGAGATCGTCGCCGCGGGCCCTATGGATGTGAAGGAGATAATCTTCGATCCAAACCGCGGGGTCTGTCGTGCCATCGTAGGATTCAATGTTTATGGGTTTAAACCCTTTAGGGGTTTGATGATCCATTACTTCGTCAGTGAAGCATAGCGGGTGTGCGGCGCCTCTGTATTGAGCAATATCACGACGTACCTCAAGGGAGCGTTGTCTGCTGTGTTCGGCCCGGCGGAGTTGTTGTATCCGCTCGACGGTATTCGTGCGTGGGTCGGGGCGCCCACGTGATCCATAGATAGATCTGGATTGTCTTGCCTTATCCTCCAATATGTCCCGCAAGTCCGGTGCGTTCCTCGTAACTTGCTTTTCGAGCGATGCCGGGGTATGGTCTTGATGGAAGGCCTGGATGCCTCTCTGTCGCGACCACGGGGTGGTTGGTCGGCCGTATTGTGCGCTGGTGATGAAGGTATATATGCTTCCTCCTCTAATTGGGGGAGCAACTTGCGTTTTGGGTAGCTTTTGGATGGGCGTTCGAATTCATACTCTTCGGCCGCGAGGACCTCGGTCCATCTGTCGGCCAGCAGGTCTTGATCAGCTTGAAGCTGCTGCTGCTTTTTCTTTAGGCAATTTGTTGCCTCCATTAGCCTGCGTTTGAAACGCTCTTGTTCGACGGGATCCTCGGGCACGACGAATTCGTCGTCGTCGAGGCTTGCCTCGTCTCCGGAGGGAGGTATGTAATTATCATCCTCGACCTCTTAAATGCGCCGCTCTCTCGTGTGGGCTTGCTTCTGCATCCTCCTGCGCTGAATCTTGCTGGAGGGGATTGTCTTCGGCACTTTCTGGGGTGTTATTATCTCCTGTGCCGGAATCTCCATTCTTGCTGTGGTGGGATTTAGAGCGGCGCCGCTGACGTCGGTGCTTAGGCTGTTTTTTTGAGGAGTCAGCCTCAGCTGCTTCTTCGCCATCCCCATCTTTTGGGGTGTCCACCATGTATATGTCGTACGAAGAGGTGGTCTTCCAGTGCCCTGTAGGCATTGGTTCTTGTTCGTCTCCGGCATCGTCGTCCATACCGTCGATGTCTTCGGAGTCATAGTCTAGCATGTTGGTTAGATCGTCGACAGTGGCTACAAAGTGGGAGGTGGGTGGGCTTTGAATTTCTTCGTCGTCCGCATCCCAACCATCCTAGCTATAATCCAGCCAGGGCTCTCCGGATAGCGAGAGATGCTTTAGTGAATTTAGAATGTTGCCAAAGGGCGAGTGCTGAAAGATGTCAGCAGCGGTGAACTCCATGATCGGCGTCCAATCGGATTCGATTGGCAGTGGCGCAGGAGGTTCGGAGTCCGGCAGGGAGTCCGGCACCTCGGAGTCACGAGTTTTATAGGGGACAAGGTCAGTGTTTGGCTCCATCGCCGTGGAAATTGCAGGTCCCGAGGAGGTGTCCAGCCACCCGTCCTCGAGCTGCGCGATCGGCTCCGGACTATGGGTCGGAGCGGATTCTTGTGCGGCCTCCAAGGCGTTGTCTGGCGGCAGAGTTAGATCATGCCCATTGTGACAGTGCAGCACGCACGGCTGCGGATCGGATCCATCGAAGATCAAGTCTCCGTGGATGTCCGCCGTGAAGTTTAGGCTTCCAAATCTGACCTGACGGCCACGGGCGTAGCTTTCAATCTGCTCCAGATGGCCAAGTGAATTGGCCCGCAGTGTGAAGCCGCCGAATACGAAGATCTGTCCGGGGAGAAAAGTCTCCCCCTGGACGGCGTAGTTGATTGAAGAAGCCATCAAGCCTATCGGTGACGACACAGAGGAACTCTCAATGAAAGCACCAATGTCGGTGTCAAAACCGGCGGATCTCAGGTAGGGGGTCCCGAACTGTACGTCTAGGCGGATGGTAACAGGAGACAAGGGACACGATGTTTTACCCAGGTTCGGGCCCTCTTGATGGAGGTAAAACCCTACGTCATGCTTGATTAATATTGAAGATGTGTATTACAAGAGTGGATCTACCACGAGATCAAGGAGGCTAAACCCTAGAAGCTAGCCTATGGTATGATTGTTGTAATGGTTGTTGTGTCCTACGGACTAAAACCCTCCGGTTTATATAGACACCGGAGAGGGCTAGGGTTACACAGAGTCGGTTACAATGGTAGGAGATCTACATATCCGTATCGCCAAGCTTGCCTTCCATGCCAAGGAAAGTCCCATCAGGACACGGGACGGAGTCTTCAATCTTGTATCTTCGTAGTCTTGGAGTCCGGCGGACGATGATAGTCCGGCTGTCCAGACACCCCCTAGTCCAGGACTCCCTCAGGAGGGCTGCGACAGAACTTGGGGTGTGGCTGCCCTCCCACCCCTCCACTATTTATAGGTGGGGGGAAGAGGGGGCCGGCCCCCTTATATCCCATCTAGGGTTGGGGGCGGCGGCCAAGGGGGGAGGAGTGCCTCCCAAGTCAAGTGGAGGCCCTCCCCCTTAGGGTTTCCCCCTTCCCATGCGCATGGGCCTTGGGGGGGGGGGGCTGGTGCCCCTGGCCCATTAAGGCTAGGGCGCCCCCCCTACAGCCCATGCTAATGTATTGGACGTGGTGGAACAATTTCCGGACCTTCGGACCCCTCCGGAATCCTTGTGACGTCCGGGATCTCATCCAGGACTCCGAACAACATTCGGTAACCACATACAGACTTCCTTTATAACCCTAGCGTCATCGAACCTTAAGTGTGTAGACCCTACGGGTTCGGGAGACATGTAGACATGACCGAGACGTTCTCCGGTCAATAACCAACAGCGGGATCTGGATAGCCATGTTGGCTCCCACATGTTCCACGATGATCTCATCGGATGAACCACGATGTCAAGGACTCAATCAATCCCGTATACAATTCCCTTTGTCTGGTGGTATTGTACTTGCCCGAGATTCGATCGCCGGTATACCGATACCTTGTTCAATCTTGTTACCGGCAAGTCTCTTTACTCGTTCCGTAACACATCATCCCGCGATCAACTCTTTGATCACATTGTGCACATTATGATGATGTCCTACCAAGTGGGCCCAAAGATACCTCTCCATCACACGGAGTGACAAATCCCAGTCTCGATTCGTGCCAACCCAACAGACACTTTCGGTGATACCTGTAGTGCACCTTTATAGCCACCCAGTTATGTTGTGACGTTTGGTACACCCAAAGCATTCCTAAGGTATCCGGGAGTTGCACAATCTCATGTTCTAAGGAAATGATACTTGACATTAGAAAAGCTTTAGCATACGAACTACAATCGTTGTGCTAGGCTTAGGATTGGGTCTTGTCCATCACATCATTCTTCTAATGATGTGATCCCGTTATCAACGACATCCAATGTCCATGGTCAGGATACCGTAACCATCTATGGATCAACGAGCTAGTCAACTAGAGGCTTACTAGGGACATGATGTTGTCTATGTACCCACACATGTATCTGAGTTTCCTATCAATACAATTATAGCATGGATAATAAACGATTATCATAAATAAGCAAATATAATAATAACTAATTTATTATTGCCTCTAGGGCATATTTCCAACACGGGCTGCACCTTATGTTGGGTTAGCCTGTCGATTGCCCGCAATGCCATGGTGCCACTTAGGGTTACCAATGGACAACCTGCGTGGTTCGGTCTGTGGAGATTCAAAGGCAGGAGACGAAGGAGGTCGGGAAGAAGCCGCATGGATCGTTTTAGATTGGACTATTGTGTGAAGACAGGAGAGAGGACGGCAGATGGATGGATTACATGCCTATGATCCAGTATTTGGCCAGTTCAATCTTGCCGCTCGTGGAGGAGGCGCACGAGCACGAGAAGACAGCGGCGAATAAATTGGATGCTGGAGGGGACGTTTTCCTTTTATGCGAGGATGGGAAGAGGAGTCCATCTCTTTTACGTGATGAGGGGAGTAGGATTCCATCTCACGCACGTGAAGATATGGACCAACCATCATCTCACGGCCATCTATCAATCATAAATAAATCCAATGGATGTTATTCTTTTGTCTTAAGAATTAACGTGAAGCCTCGTTTGATGCCTCCGATTAGTAAATATAAGATATAAGATAAGATATAAGATATAAGATATAAGATTTGCCTACAGAAATGTGGGATCCCGAAGATGTTGGATTCCTTATACCACGAAAAATTGGAGAATGAAAAAATGTTAAATAATAATTATAGAAGATATAACATGATTTATATTTACTATTTTATGCCTAAAAAGTGTATACATATATTTATTAAAACATAGTGATAAAACAAAGATGACTATCTAGCCCGTGCAACTGCATGGGTTGACGACTAGTATAATACAACTTATCAACTGAGGAAGCAATAGCACCGGTGGCCCAGCGCTTGGGCACCATACAACATGGAGATAGATGACAACCTGGATTGTTCAAGGTAGCGCTGTTGGGACGCGTTCTTCCGCAGTCCACATCTGCTGCCGTCCAGCTCAATAGACCAGGAAAATCAAAAGCTTCATACATTCATGTTGAGGTATGTAATCAGCTCTTATATACAAATGATATTTACAATGTACAAATCTATTCCGACACTGCAATACTAGCATAGATGCAACCTAGCATGTGTGTGTATAAGCATGAAGTGAAGTATATGTCGGTAGCTCCACACATGGTACACGAGTAAATACATCAGGTACATTTGTAAAAAATTAATACAATTTATAGGTTACATCATCACAATCTTTCCGTTAAATAACTTTGTTCTCTACCAGTAGTAGTAATTAATCACCCATCTATTGTCTCTTCTCAATATATCATGCCTCAAGCTTTGTTAGTGTCAGTTGCCAGATCTCCATTTCTATTGGACTATGGCAGTTGCTGGTGTTCGAGCATCAGTAGTCCAAAGTAGCTTCAATTGCAGATGATGGACTCACATCCATGTCCATAGCGTAAACATCATGTACACCATTGATTCCTGCATACATGATCAGTAGGTCAGGATGTCCGACGCCCATAGGTTAGTATTGATTGGTGCAATCATATCTTAATTAATACTTATCTACATATTTTTCCAATGGCATTAATCTTCCAACACAAAGAAGTGGAATCCATGTAAAATCTGTGTGGCGATGATGATACTGAATTGAGTCATATGTGTGAGATGGATGTGTGGCAGCATATATGTATGATAAAAAATCTAACATGGAAGATAAATCTAAATATGAAAATTAGTTTGTGCACATGATATGTCGTCCTTCAGAATTTCGTCCAATTTTCAGTTATTCGATCTACCGGAGGTTATTCCTTCTCAGATTCATTCTTATCAGGTAGAATTTTGGACCTGCTAGAGTTCTTATGTAGTTCTCCTCTACGGTTACTAACCTATACAATCAATTTGGCACTAATGCCATAACCTAACCTTGACGTAAATGGAGATACAAGCAGCTACTCAAGCGCCCTGGTCTGTGCCTCTATCATAGTCAAGGTGCATCGAGTCATACGGTTCAAAGCCCAGTGGAATCATGTCCAATTGCCAACAACAGGTTTGATCTGGGGTGGCCACATTTTGACAAAACAAATTCCTGGAATTTTTTAAACTAGAAGGACACAATGAAGTTGTGTGTTCTTTTGTTTCTTATTGAGTGCCATAATATGTTATATAATGAACTGTATGAACAAATGCTTCTCATCATCAGTCAACTATTCAAAGTTCTAATAGTAGAAAAATACATATTCTTACGTCATCTTGATTATTGCAAGATACTGTGGCACATTGTTTCGAGGAAAAACACCATTGGGAAAATCTGTACAAGATAATTGCGAACATGACCTGCCAACTACATTCCAATGTCATTTAAGGTTCACACTTTAATATATAAAGTTAGAAATATATATTCTAATGTCTGTACATGGTTGTCGCAAGAATATAGAGCACCATGATATGTCGTGTTGTAAAAAGCACAAAGTAGACAAGTTTAGAATACAAATTCAAGAGTAACGGCAGACATGCTCGCAAATATTTAGATTTGTTGGCAATTACTTTCATTCTTGGCAAAAGTGAAAGCAAACTAAATCTTCTACTCCGGACCAAAGTTTCATATAAGCATCATCGTTCCTCGAATGGTGAAAATATCTTCATGGTAATTGTCAATATTATTTAAACTTTTGTAATATAATAACAAAGCTTCAGTTACAATAACACATCATTGTATTACCTACTTATGTAGCACAACTCAACAAAACGCTTGCATGTCATGGAATTTACAAGATTTGAGGCATTATGTTGTGAATCGGAAGCCATAAAACACAATGCTGGCAACTTTTATTGTTGCCACATGCAGCCAAGATATATGGTCGTCGAAGATTAAATTAAACAAATTGGTGAGGATTTTATCACACATTATGTTCCATGAGCACTAATTGTCAATGACATGAAAATCTACTACATAAATTTATCTATTAACATATATTTTATGTTTGATGGTAAGGATTTATTTGGATAACAATAGTGTAAATCTAAATAAGATATTATAATTTCCTTAAATTTACAGTCACGTTCCTATTGTGCTATACATATAAATATTGTTGTACATACAAAATAGAGAGAACGGATGTGCACCGTCAAATTGCATTGCATTAGAGCAGCAAAAAAGATTTGGTAATTGGAAACATTCTAGAAAAGGCAATTTCATACTGTTGGAGACTAAAGAACTAGAGATGAAAAATCACAAAAATGTGGTCTAAAATTGACAGATATGACATTTTTATGTCCCATTTTCAAAGGCTAATTTGTTTGTAGAATTTGTACCATTACAAGGAAGTTATATTTGTGTACAATTTATCAAACTATAAATTAATGAAGAATCATGGAATAAGAAGGCCACCTGATGAATTTATATTGATTAGGACATAAAAATCTTTGCCACATATTTTTCTGGGCTAGCCCGTGTGAATGCACGGGTTGACGAGTAGTATATAAAATATATGGGGGCCAATCTTACTTGAATTGGTCAAGCTTTGAAACCACTCAGTCATGTTGGGCTGTAGTGTTTTGTTGGTCCATTTTTTTATGTCACGGAATTGCTTTTAATATAAAAATCATTATTGGTCACTGAAAGGTCACAAATTTCCATTTATGACCTTTTTGTGACCAAAAACATAAGGTCAAAAGCTGGCCGTCGTAAACTGACTATAGCGACCTTTCTTCTGGAATGGTCGCAAACGTTTATGACCAAAATACGTCTACTGTGGCGTTTTGGTCACTAGCAACCTCCCCAGGCCACGTAGGCATCCAGCGTGGCAATCTGACGTGGCACAAGATTCAGCCCGGTCCGATTCCATTTTCTACATGGGCCTAGCCCAACAATTCGGCCTTTTTAATGTATTTTTTCTATCATATTAATTTTGGCTAGGTAGATGGGCCTGGTCCATTTTATTTTCTAGGACGTGGCCTTCTATAATTCATTTCTTTTTTTGGGCCTCAGCCCTTTTACAATCCAATTTATTTTGGGCCTCCACAACATACATTTAGAAGCTTGACATCACAAGGGCAGCTATTCCAGCTTGACATATCAGCATGTACGCATGTATCCAAACCATTTTATTTCTTTCAACAGCCACAGCCACAAAGTAGATAGTAGATACATTCAACAGACTAAATTAACATAGAAATGAAGCAACAAAGGGCAGCCCGAGTAGAGGAACTACATGGTACTACAACTACATGGGACTACAACTACCATTTCTATTTCTACCAGCAGCAGTAGGGACTACCAAGGAGCTAAACGAACAGCGACCGAGCTAAACTAACAGCGATCATCCATCATCAATCAGTGACAGTAGCAATGAGTCGCAGCGGCGACGTTCGAGAGAGCCCCTCCCCCTGCTGCTGCTTGGTTGCTCTCATCGCTTGGTGTGTTGCATCACTAGTCACCCTGCACAGCAAGAATTTTAGCTTTACATAAGGTTTACAAGAACAGGACCCTGATACATGAGATTGACATTCACAAGCTATTTTTCTACAGGATATATTTTTCTACAAGATATGCATCTGTAGATGACCATACATACAAATAAAGTAAATTCAGTAACAGATTGCTATCCACAATAACTACAGATTTTGACCATACAGGTTTTGTAGATAAACACATACTAGAAGCTACAGCAGAACATGGGTGTAGAGGATACCACTCACGAATTAATTAATTTGCTAGCTGATTGGTGGATACAGACAATATAAGAATACAGCAGCAACAATTACAGTACCGCCATAGCATTGCAGGATAGAAATCACATAATACTGGTAGGCACACTATTTCAGCAGGGGAAACAGACAATATATTATATGATAAGAAAGGCATATATATCCTGAGTGTTTTCCATGGTGGCCATGGCTCAAAATCAAACGGAAAGACGACTACAGGAACAAAACGCACATGAAACGGGGGCTAGGAGGAGCGCAGCGTCACCGTGGGAGCGCAACGTCACCACTTGTACTCGAAGGCCTATAAAATAAAATGGATAAGTTAGATTGATTACTGTAGGTGCAGCACATTTTCTGGAAGAGGCATAAACATGAATGGAGCATTATACTTGGAAGGAAAAAACAGCATCCTGTCACCAAGCAAACACTACTTGACACGAAACTGTGCATTTCGTCCTTGTATCCATTAGTAGCAGGATAGCAGCAATGATTCACATGACACGAATAATTCATTATGAGGAAACATGTTGCTAGGTATGAAACAAACTATTTACAGAGGTAAAATGGACACATGTACAATACATAGCTTGCTGTAAGCAAGAAACACTAGTGCTCATATACCAAAATCAACGGCTATACTTATGGACAATAGTAACAAGGTTAAACATCAAAGAAAGCACGTGCTAAGATATCATAATTTAGGGGCATTTACATCACCAATGTGGCAAACTGCAAAGCTGGTCAGCAGAACATATTTGTCACCAGTTACAAGCATATTCTCGTTCATGCATAACTATAGTCAGCTCTATTTCAAAAACCAGAAGCAAACCAGTTTATCATTATATAGTGTTTCCAAATTACCATGCTCACTAATGGAGAATGAGAGAGCTAAGTCAGACTCTCCGGCCATGTGCCCAGAAATAACCTATCTAATACACATGTATCCAGACTGAGGATCTGGCATGGATCGAGCGGAGAGGACAGGGGAGCTCACCTCGCAGCGGAGCGTGTGGTCGAAGGAGCAGCAGGCGAGGTCGGGGGCAAGGTTGAAGGGGCCAAAGACGGAGGCTAGCCGTGGCTGGTCGAAGGAGCGTGTGATCTCCATCATTGCAGCTTCTAGGATAATAATAGACCAAATTAACTAGAGTTGAAGCTGGTAAACACAGGAGAACAAGAGCATTAGATAAAGTTCCACCAATGTCCAAGCATCTTTTATTTAGGATCAAATTAAGCTCCACAGAGATGTATAAATACAATATATATGATACTATAAAGCATGCTTGAAACTGAGACCAGATATAGAAATGAATAGTAACACAGAACACAGAAAGTGGGCAAGATACTCTTGTCAAGTGTAACTTATGCCAGGTCTGAATTGTCATATATGCAGTAGTAATTAGAATGAGTCAAATGGAACAGGCTGCTAGCAGAGAGTAAGAGCATGCCAACCAGATCAACTTAGCCTAGTCGGAGAAATACTAGCTAGGACTAGCCCCTCGCAAGCATATTTGAATTAATGGCAGATTAGAAGTGACAGGTGCAATGCAACTGTATCATATACATTGGCTTAAACGTGGTCTCAAAGATCCGAGATCGCCTTCCACAAACAATGCATACAGCTTAGGTAGTCAGATATGATTAGGTAATACAGTTGCCATTATTTATCTCACCGGCACATGCACAAGAAAAACATCATGGAGAATTGATTTTGACCGACTTCCCTGTTAGTGGCAAACTTGCGGTGTGAGAGTCTTAGTGCTAAACTCTGAACGTATCGAGGGCATGCTGACAGGTATTCCAGTGTACCTGCATCAAAGGAAACAATAGAGCACATGTAAGGCAACACTGGAAACAAGCAAAGGAGGTAGTATCTGCATATAACTGATTAAATCCAGAAATCATCCAATCAAATACTTACAAGAGCAGATACACGTCTACACATCTAACAAGTGCCGGCTGCTATTGTAATAAGACAGACACTACCAATACTGTTATTAGTTTCATGTGGTCCAAGCTAAAAGTACTAGAGAGTAGCAATCATAGGTGCACCACATTACCTTAATTTTTCATGAACAGACAAAAATGTGACTAACTAACATAACAGGACAAATGCCAGGCACCAGACACCACATGTATGCAATCACAAGCACATGTGAGCTGGCGACCGGGTGATAACGCGATGCACCATCATACTAAGCTCTCGTTGTGGCAAATGACTCAAAGTAGCATCGGGGATGAACCCTTGACAGGGGCCCGGCAGGGGCAGTTCATACTTATACTGTATGGCAGAGAACTGGATTTACAACAAATATATTGATGCACAGTCAGTATGTTATGAAGTGGATGTCCCTGATCCAATTCAGAGATTCCATCCTAACGCTACCCCTTTTTCACAGCCACAATATGATTATTCTCTCTACTTGCTAACACAAAAGAAAAAAGAGGCATTACTGCACAGTATAGTTTCAGTGTGCGACAACTAGAAGGAGAGGGCACCTGATTATTCTCTACTTGCTAACACAAACGATGCCGTACAGGGGCAATATTCCAGGTACCACCAGCAGCGTTGGATTCATAGAGATTTAGGTGGCCTCGTGGGAGTCCTAGAAGTACGTAGAGGGCACCTGGACCTTACCAGGTTGTCGAGGTGGAGTCATGGGGAAGAGGGAGTGGAGGGGTTGACGACGCCCGTTCTGACCACCATAGGAGAGCTTGGCTTGACCACCGTGAGAGAAGCATCCAGCAGTCCTGATGCCTAGTGTGGCAAGATCTGGCGGCACCTTTACCAAATCTGGTCAGGAAGTGGAGCGTGGTGGCATCCTGAAACGCAGATCTGAGCAACGAAGCAAGGCATCCTGGTCTGGGCAGTTGTAAAATGAGATGCAAGAGGGGAGAAGGGGATACCTAGAATATCCGCTTGTTGATGACGGCGATGTTGAATCCCCACCACTGGAGGATGGTGTCAGATCCCGGTTCTGATAGATGGCGAGCAAGGCACTCATGGTACCTAGCCCGCTGCCGCCGCCGGCGACGGCCTCCTCTATCCGAATCCGCCTGCGTGGGGAGCTAGTGGACAAGTGGTGCGGCAATGGGAGGGGAAGCCGAGACCTTGTGTGTTGGAAGCTGGTGTTTGGCCCCTCGCTTCCCCCGACCACGGCCTCCATCGGGTGGGAGACAGAGGGAGACGGAGGCGGGGCGGCGGGGTGCCTCGATCTGGATCGAGGAGAGGACGCTGGATCTTGCCGGAGGGGAGGGAGGGAGGATGCTGGATCTTGCCGGAGGGGAGGGCGGGAGGACGCTGGATCTTGCCGGAGGGTTGGGCGGGAGGGAGGAGAGCGAGGGGAGGGGTGGGTGGCGGCAAGGGGAGGGGAGGTGGGAGGGATCGGGGAGCACTATGGTTCGCGGGGGACGAGGGACGGAGGGAGGAGTGCGGGCTGTGGCCTGTGGGTTGTTGGGCTAGGTGGGTGAGAAGGTGAGGAGGGAGCGCTGTCGTTGGATCCGGGTGGATCGGATGGTGCTCGATCCATGATCCACGTGACATGCCTCTGAACCAATCAAAACAGAGTACATGTGTGCGACGTCCATGACCATCTAAGTAGGTCATAACCGGCTGAAAATAAAGTGCAAATCTCTTTGGCTAAGAGAACCGACTATTTTGGCGCCGTCTTTCGGCGGTTCCCCTCCGCCGGTGACTTCTTTGTCGTCGGCGGTGAGGAGGGTCATCGGATCCCACGTGTGTAGATCATTTTAGCTTTAGGTTTTAAGGTCCTAGTAGCTTAGGTTTTTGGATCATTCGATGTCTCGATTCGGGGGCGGGGGTGGCAATATTGAATAAAGAAGCTCTGGATTTTTATCCGGCAAGGCCGCCAGCAAGGACCTCGGCACGTAGAAGAGCAGGGCATCGAGGAGGTGGTCGCGAGCGAGGAGTTCGTCGTCGTCACCTTCCCGGTGACTGAAGACCCGTAGTAAGGAATTTTTTTAAAAAATGTTCTAAAAAATGAGCTATCATGTGTGAAGAATCATGGCTTTCAAGCCAAATGATCAATCTTATGGCCACATCCATGGCATAGTTTGTTCAAATGATCTCATATTGTGCACCAGGGTGCATATTGGAATGGCAAACAATGTTGCCTAAGGAAGTTTTCATTTTCTTTGGACAAAAAAACCATTTTCCATTTTTCGAGTGCCCAAAAGGAGGTTTTTTTGTGAAGGACCTCCCAAATAATTATTGCAAAATTGGACCAAATCATTTTTATAAAATACAAGGCCATATTTAATGCACAATTGACCAAATGGTTGGGTGTAAAAAGTTTTGATCCACCTCTCGTGAAAAAGACAAATTTACGCCGATTCAGTTGGAAGCGGGTCAAATTTGAACTGCAGTTGCCTCATAGTTTGCTCTTTATTTTTTACAAAAATCATTTCGAGGTACATAAGTATCTATTTAATCAGAGAAACATCAAAAAAATCCAAGATTCAACAACTAGCTAGGAACGGTCATTCCCGCCGTTTTGACCGCATTTTGAAACGGGCATAAAAATTCAAAAAAATCAAAAAAATTGGGAAACCTTCGCATTGTGTCATTATATGTGGCCAAGTTCCTAGGAAAAATAACAAACTTGTAATACGGCAATTTTTTTAAAAAAAGTGTTCTCAGAAATGAGCTATCATGCGTGAAGATTCATGGCTTTCAAGCCAAATGATCAATCTTATGGCCACATTCATGGCATAGTTTGTTCAAATGATCTCATATTGTGCACAAGGGTATATCTTGGAATTCCAAACAATGTTGCCTAAGGAAGTTTTTTTTTGCATGGAAAATTCATTTCTCATTTTCCGAGTGCCCAAAAGGTGGTTTTTTTGTGAAGGAACTACCAAATAATTGTTGCAAAATTGGACCAAATCATTTTTATAAAATACTAGACCATATTTAATGCACAATTGACCAAATGGTTGGGTGTAAAAATTTTTGTTCCACCTCTCGTGAAAAAGACAAATTTTCGTCTATTCAATTGGAAGCGGGTCAAATTTGAACTGTAGCTGTCGTGGTTCTAAGTCTGACAGTAGAGTGGGGGGTAGGTATGGAGAGGCAAGGTCCTAGCTATGGAGAGGTTGTAAACACAAGAGATGTACGAGTTCAGGCCCTTCTCGGAGGAAGTAAAAGCCCTACGTCTCGGAACCCGGAGGCGGTCGAGTGGATTATGTGTATATGAGTTACAGGGGTGCGACCCTTTCTGCCTGTGGAGGGGGGTGGCTTGTATAGAGTACGCCAGGACCCCTGCCATCCCACGTAATGAAGGGTTTAAGGTACATTAAGTCCGGGGCGTTACTGGTAACACCCCACATAAAATGTCTTAACTATCATAAAGTCTACTTAATTACAGACCGTTGCAGTACAAAGTGCTTCTTGACCTTCTGGTGGTCGAGTGAGTCTTCATGGTCGAGTCCTTCAAGTCAGTCGAGTGGGCTCCTCGTAGGTCGACTGGAAGGTGATCTCTTCTAAGGGTGTCCTTGGGTAGGGTACTTAGATCAGGTCTATGACCCTACCCTAGGTACGTGACTCCATCATTAGCCCCCGAATGGATTGAGGCTTGAGTGAGGAAGGAGTTGATGTTGTTTCCGATTGGCTTTTGCATACTGGTCATGCGTTGTTTTGGACCAAGAATCTCTTTGTTGAAAGCGAGCAACTTTTCTTCAGTCGACTCGATCCATTCTTTTCTTTCATCGAGTGATCTTTTGGACTTTGACAATTTCCGAGCGACGGGTCGCAGGAAATCCCGCGTCTGACAGACCAATCTGTCGTTCGTGGATTCCGTGGGATATGAAATTTGGGGAAGCGTGCGAAGCGGGGCGGACCACGGCGCTCGGATGGGATAGGGCATAGACGCCTTGATTCTCACGCCGCCTTTTTCGCCACGTATCGCGTCCGCGCGACTGTTTCGGGATGTGATTAGATCGACCGGGCCCACCTGTCATCCACTCGGAAGGGATCTTATAAATGCGCCCGGCGAGGGTTTTTGAACAGTACCTCTGCATTCCCTCTCTGCTCTCCTTGTCTCCGCCCAACACGCCCGCTCTTGCCTCTGCACAACCTCTCCTCGCACGTCTCGCCGGCAGCCATGGTGAAGGAGAAGACGGCGGCGCTGGAATGCGTGAAGAAGTCGTCGGCGACGGAGAAGGCGAAGGGGAGATCCACCAGCCGCGGCGGGTCTTCGTCCAGATACCGTCTGCCGAACGGCTGGGTCCAGGGAGATTGGATCCGGTCGACCATCACGGAGAAGGATCTCCTCGACATGGCCAACGACGGTCTGATCCCCCACGGAGCTGCAAGGCTTCCGGGGAAAGAATGGAAGCCCCAACCGGAAGAGGGTGAGTGCATGCTTCTGGCTACCCACGTCGACCGCGGATTTTCTTTGCCACCGAGTGTTTTCTTCCGTGGTTTTTTGAACTTCTTTGGAGCGCAACTCCACCACTTCACCCCGAATTCTATCGCCTATCTTGCCGCATTTGTATCCATGTGTGAGAATTTTCTGGGCTGTCGACCGCACTGGGGCTTGTTCAAGCACATATTCACGTGTCGCTCCCAGACCGTGAAGAAGGCGAGTCCAGGCGACGAAAAGACCCAAGTTGTCCAGATGTGTGGTGGTCTGGGGATCCAGATGAGGAACAAGAGCACCTTCCCAGCCATGTCGTTCCCCGAGTCAGTCAGAGGCTGGCAGTCGACCTGGTTCTACTGCCAGAATGAGCCGACGCCAGGGCAGTCGAGTGGACTCCCTCAGTTTACCATGGACCGAGTGAACAAGCCTTCTTCACTGAAGGTGATTCCGGAGGAGAAAGCCGACGTGAAGATGCTGATGGAGCGTGTAGTTCAGCTGGTTCGAGATGGAGTAACTGGTATGGATCTCTTGGAAGTTTTCCTTAGGCGGCGTATCCAGCCTCTTCAGTTCCGGAGCTGTCGTGGATTTGTCACGGCAGATGTCCTTAGTGTCAGGACTTAGTCGCGAGGCCAATGCATCTATGTGGTAGCTTGAGAGGGGTTGAGTGGGACGAGAGACGCAGGGCGGATCAACACGCAAGACAAGGATTTAGACAGCTTCGGGCCCCGGGAAACACCATCCGGAATAGCCCTACATGCTGTTTGTGGCTAGGTCTCATTATGCTCATGAGGGAGTCGCCGTAAGCCAGCTCTCCTCTTTGTGTCTAACCCTAGAGATTATTGCTTGTAGCTTGTCCCTCTTTGGGGAGCCCTGCCCCTCCTTATATATGTTGAAGGGGCGGGTTACATGTGGAGTCCTATTAGGATTAGGACTAGTCTATCTCTAATACAAACCGGATACAAGTCCTAGTCTTAACTCCTTGTAAGGCGAATATTCCTTTTCCTCTTAAACCGGCCCACAATAGTTGAACCGGCCTTCATGAACCGCCAGACAGGCCACCGGGTCTTGTTGCTCCTCTGGCCCGCCTGCCGGATTACCAATGAGCTATAAATCGTCTGGTCTGTGCAGGTCACCATTGAATCTCCAAGTCCGGCCGGTTTATCCTTTCGGCCGGTTTACGCCGCGGGGCATATCCCCGACATTAGCCCCCAAGTTTAGCTTGGATTTATCCATGGTAAACTTATGCTGCAAAATAAACACCAGAATAATTCTGACAGGTTGTGCTCCGGGTTAAGAATTCTTGTGGACCGACACTGATCATCCTTAAGTCCTTGTTATTTCCTCCTTCTAGAAAATCCAGGTCAATAACCAGCTTCATACTCAAATTGCTGCCTTTGGTTTCTCATAGAAAAACATTGTGAAGAATAATCCACTTGAATCGGCTTCCAAAGCGCCGGTTTAAGAAATATTGGTCTTGAAATACTCATCTGATATTCAGCCGGCTTGAAGATGCAGAACTTGCCGGTTTATCATTGCCAAGAATTGTCGGGTTATAAAAACTGATAATTCCAGGTCATGATTGTTGCAGACACCGGTTCATGATTGTTGCCAACACTGGTTTATGATTATTGATGACACCGGGTTGCAGCCATAGGGTCATAATGATTGGTGACACCGGGTCAATCTAGTTTGCTCAAACAGAGAATTTGAAGATATTTCCTGGATAATAATATAATACCTGTAGCCCCCAAGTCTTGAGTAGAACAAAGTGATGGCTTAAGACTTGCTTCAATATAAATACTGTCACTATCGAAGAAATCCATGTTGTTCATCCCAGTCACTAGCAAAAACTGAATACTCCATATTATGTAGCCCCCAAGTGCCGGGTTGTCCTTGAATTGTTGACAGGAGCAATTGGCAGCCCCCAAGTATCATGGTGCATGCTTGCAGCGACATGAGGCTTGCATATAACCTCAATTTGAATAATGTAGCCCCCAAGTGCCGGGTTGTAAGCCTGCAGCAACTCGGGACTATTCCTTCCATTGCAGAATAAATCATATCCATTGATAAAATAATATCCATTGCGCTACAGCGACTTTGAAAACCTCAATCATAATACTGATTATTGATAACCATAATAGAAAACCAGCCGCGTTGGCTATTCAAGATAACATAATCCGGTATGAAAACCTCATTCAGTATCATAATGAAAATTCAGCCAAGTTTGGCTATTGGAATAATATAACCCAATGATTTATAAGCGCATGATTCCAATGGCGCAATCCAAATATATACTGGCGACGTATAGTCCAAAAGCCAGGCCGGTTTAATAAACACCGGACAATTCCTCATCATAGACTAGCAATTTATCGCCTTAAAGCCAGGCCGGTTTAATAAACACCGGATAATTTATCATCATGCCTTATTCAACCTGTCTCTGCATACAACAAGTTTAAAGTGTCCTGGCGGTTTACCGCCGGACGGGTCATAATGCCCAACATATAACCTAGGTTTTAACCAAGGCTGCACTTAAGAATAATCAAATATGAAATATATCATACCTGTGACATTGAATCACATCGTCGGTTTACCAACTTTTTGTAGTAAGGGTGATAATCCCAATCTTGAGTACTGATAACTCCTTCCATATTGTGCCGGTTTATGATAAAACCGTACCGGGTTGTGATAGACACCGGATTATCCATATATAATACTGGCGACTCGTAGTCAAACCAGACCGGGCAGATAGTCTCCGGATTATGATTTGATCATGTACTGACAACTTGTAATTGAAAGTCAAGCCGGGTTGATAAACACCGGTTTACTCCATAATAGGATGGTAACAGAAAATCAAACCGGGCAGATAGTCTCCGGATTAAAGGGGAATCAAATCCATCGGCTGAACCGGAAAATAAGGTGTTTGTTGACATAAAAGAAATCCAACAAAAACAAAGAACAAACAAGCCATGAAAATAACATGGAAGCAAAGGCAATGATAAAAACCGTTTGCAAAAATATGCTATACTGAGCTTGTCCAGATGGTATTACCATGATCGGACAGGATCAAGGCCCCCAATAGGAGTGACAATGATTCAAGTCAGCCAGGTCCCCAAATGACTCGTGGAATATATGCCAGATCAAGAGGCGTGACAATGGTTCGGGTTTGACCATGCCCCCAAGTGATTTTGTGGCCCTAGGTCGACCAAGAGGCGTGACTGGTTCAGACGTGACCATGTCCCCAAATGATCTGGTGGCTGTCGCCTATCAAAGGGTGTTCGTTGGTTCGGACACGACCAAGGCCCCCAGTGATATATAAAAAGCAAATGTCAAGGGGTAAACCGGAGGCCGCTTTAAACAGAACCACTCCGTGTAACCACGCATGATGAGAAAGACAAAGACCCTGCTTTATGAAGCAGAAGCCCCCATGTGATCAATAATATGTCAGGCCAATAAAGGCTGGATACCCATGTTTGAACCGCGCATCATGGCAACAGGTCCTCTTCGGCAATTTTTAACTTTTTGCAAGAGATAAATTCTTCTTGAACCGGGATCTTGAACCGGATATTGAGAGCTTCAGTGAGACTGGCTTCCCTTGAGCCGGATTTTAAACCGGAAACTTTTCTGATGACCCGAAACTTCTTTATTGAGCCGGAATTTTGTAATTGTCATATACTTTCTAATCCGGAAATTTTCTGATAGCCTTTAAATAACAGTAGCCTCCGGGACCGGGTTAGCTTTCCCTCCATTGTCCTGGGGTTTTTAAATTTGCTGAAACTGGCAAGACTTGTTGCGTCATGTCATCGTAGCCCCTGAGTCTCAAGGTGACTCGAAGAGTTGGCTTGAGATTCTCCATATTTGACTGTCATATAGACTGGCATAACTTGTATATCATTGGTGTTGATAGCATGATGTGAATCCACAGAAGGTTGAGGTGACTGCGGTGGGTTATAAATGATCCCGTATGAGCCGTGTCAGCAACTCGGCCAGTGGTTCCTTCCAATTGGCTGTTTGAAGTTAACCAAAATGTAGTAGCGGCGACTTGTGCGCCTGCCCATTGAAACATCCAGTGCAGACAGCGGCTGATAATATATGATAATTTGCCTCCAATTTGTTGGAAGAAAAAAAACGAGCTTCTCAAGTAGTGACTTGTTCATACTCAATAAACAGCTCATCCAGACAAGTGCAGCCCGGTATGCTGATGTAGACCAGGCCGCGAAAGACGGACGATAAAAACGCCCGCAACATCAGAGGCAGCTCGGACAAATGAGTCGGTCGCGGCGTTGTAAGCCAGTATGGACGGGTGAGTCAATCGCGGTGTTCTAAACCGGTGTGGACGAGAAAGCCGTCCATGGGGTTGTAAGCCGATGCGGACGGGCGAATCGGCCGTATGTTGACATAGACCGGATTGCCGAGGCATGATATCCTTTATATGACCATCGCTCTTGCAATGCACATTTGCCCTGATATGTTTAGGCCAGTTAATATCCACTGCGGGCTTGAACATCACCATGATGAAGCTGAAATCGATCATGGCCGAGTCAGCCGCGACAGCAAGGCAGACGAACCGGCCGTGGCAATGTAAACCGGTGCGGACGAGTAAATTGTCTCCGCGTTTATAAACCGGCTCTGACGGGAGTTATTCGCGTGTGTTGATGTAGCAGGGGCAACGACTTGCGCATGTATCCGTCAAGCAGCACGACACGAACGCGGTAATACAAAAATATCAGCGCATGCCCCTTTGTAACACCTTTGAAATGAATAATGGCCCTGCAAAAAAAATACCACATACCAGAGTAATTGTTCTCAAACAAAGTATGTGCTGATAAAATATATAGGGGATAACACCTGATTCGCCCGGACAACAAGCGAGTCGACCGTGGCATTGTAAGCCGGTGCAGACGGGCGACCCGGCCGTAAGCGCGGATAGATGTAGCGGGGGCGGCGATTTGCACATGTATCCGTCGAGCAGCATGGCCCGGAGGTACGCCAGTGCAAAATTATGCTGGCACGCGCTTCATATCCGCGGTATAATGGCATAAAAAATTTGTCTGATGTTTGTGAACGACAAATGATCTGTACGTGAACACTGATTAGCCTCTATCTGATCTGATATGGCCTTTGCCTCACGTATCCTTCTCTTAACCTTCTTTTTCCTTTCCTTTGATTTCCATATGGGACGGAGAGTAACAATACTTGGTTTCAATGACAACAACTCTGTGGTCATGTCTATCCGTTTCCGGGTCGCGGCCTTCTCTTAACCCTTTTTTTTGAGTCAAATACACCACGAGTGCCTCAACTTGTTCGGTGCGGTCACTTTGGTGCCTAAACTTGTAAAATACACGAAACCGGTGCCGTAACTTGTCCGAGCGTTCAAATACGGTGCCTCCGTCCGTATCCAGGCATATACACTACCAACATGACGTGCCAACGTGGCATCGGCCCACATGTCAATGAGAGTGAGAGGAGTGTGCTGGTTGTTTTATAGAAAACTCCTTGTACTTTATATAATTTTTGCAAAAGCTCCTGACATTTTATTTAAATACGTCAAACTACATTTATCCCACCTGTCAAATCTAGGTCTCGCATGTCAGCACATGGATAAAATAGTAATAACAGAAAAAGAGCACCCGGCAGGATTCGAACACATGTGCTAAACTGCTAATCACTACGCCTAGAATAGTTGGATGTGCAATATCCTAATACGCTTCTATTTCTCAAGAAACCGGGCGAAATAATAAAAAGAAATAAAAAAAGTTGATTCGTGGGAAATTGAACAAAATATTAAGAAATTCTCACGTTTGAAAAAAAGAACTATTCAGCATATTACCTGCCATGAACTTAAAAAGGTGTTAGTGGATTAAGAAATTGTAGACGTGTTTTTCAAAAATGTCTGTCATGCATTCAAAAAATATTACAACATCTATTTCATAAAATGTTCAATATGTATTAAAAAATTAGTGTAAAATTATTCTTACATTTCTACTAACATGTCTAACATGTGTTAACACATTTATAGAATTTATTGTTTCTACACAATGATTTTTAATACATGTTGAACAATTTTCAGAATACAACGTTGTTGATTTTTAATAATTATGTATTCCAAAAATACAACAAAGATACACAATAATTCTGCGTGCTTGTGGTCCTGAATGAAGATGTGAAATAAATTTGTAATATTTTATAATATACGTCAAACTGTTTAAATCAACATAAATTTTAGAAAAAGTTCATGGTTAAATCTTTGAACTACAAATAATAAAAATAGAATAAAAATTTAAATAGACAATAGGCGCATGTTGATAATTATTATATTTTAATAATAGAATATTTTATATCATAAAAAACAAACAGTAACTTAAAAACATAATAGAAATTCAGAGCGATAGATAGACTTTCTAGCTAACAGTTCTACACAAAGTACTATTAGTTTTGGTGGCTAGCGTGCGTACTAGCTATTTAACGTGGATGTCCTAGGGTTGAAACCAATTCATATTTTTTTCCCTGTTATTAGCGTATACAGAGCAAGGGCTTATTTGTAATTTTAATTAAATTTTAGGGGATTTTCTAAAAAAAACTCGTACGACATTTCACCCAGCGTAGGCATCGCTCAAACCAACTGACATGTAGGTCAACCACCAGCTATCACTCCACATGGACATCACATAAAGTGGCATACGGGCGGAGGCACCGTATGTGCACCATATGACAAGTTATAGCATCGTTTTTGTGTATTTTACAAGTTTAGGCACTAAACTGACCGCAACGGACAAGTTAAGGCACCCGTGGTGTATTTAACTCCTTTTTTTTTCAAACTTGGGCGGCCCATGACCCACTCTGCCTTTGTAGAAAACTCCGCTAGCAAGGAGGATCGCTCTGTCCGTGCCGGAGACCGGCAGGTCAAGCTGGCCCTCAAACGCCACCCGCGGTGGACTCTCGCGGAAAAATCTTCTTGTATACTATTTCCATCTCCAGTGGATTTGACCGATGTACTGAGATCTTGCCTGTATCGCGGCCGGTCGCCGAATAAAATAGCAGCCGGTCCCGCTTGATGCAAAGGGCTTCACGTGAGTAGTGCTAGTTGCCGGTTTGATAAAAGCAGTGATCAGAAAACGAATCTGGACCTTGCTGTATAGATTATTCCTTTCCAAAATCTGAGTCTTCACGTGGATAATACTCTAGTACTTGGTGGACCCTTTATGCGAACAGTAGCAGCGGAGTAATACTCGGGGTCGTCCGTTGTGGCAGACCGATACTAGTTGGTTTCTCCACCACAATGATCTCCCTTTTTTTTTCCTCAAGTATACGCAAGTAGCATAGCAGATCGCCTTTGGTTCGCCTCCAGCCACCGCTTTGGAATTTCTCGGGAAATTGAAACATATATGGACAGCAACTACACGGATACGTGAGTCAAACAGTCAAGATCAATAGCAGCCAGACCCGGCCACTGAATCCGCGGCAAATATCCGTGATGATTTCGGTGAAAAATCTTTCGTCGAACTTGGCTGATTCTGTATATGAACAGCAGATGCACACATAAGCGTAACCCTAATTTCCTTTGACTTGTCCGCTGTGTCCAGGGTTGTCATGCCGGGTTATCCAACGCGATTGTTCTGTGCCAGCTCTTCTTCCATCAGACCAACGCGAACTTCTCGATCCCTGGAGGAATCCCTCCAAGAACTCAACACCACCGTACACAGGCCCCATGGTGGGCGCCAACTGTCGTGGATTTGTCACGGCAGATGTCCTTAGTGTCAGGACTTAGTCGCGAGGCCAACGCATCTATGTGGTAGCTTGAGAGGGGTTGAGTGGGACGAGAGATGCAGGGCGGATCAACACGCAAGACAAGGATTTAGACAGCTTCGGGCCCCGGGAAACACCATCCGGAATAGCCCTACATGCTGTTTGTGGCTAGGTCTCATTATGCTCATGAGGGAGTCGCCGTAAGCCGGCTCTCCTCTTTGTGTCTAACCCTAGAGATTATTGCTTGTAGCTTGCCCCTCTTTGGGGAGCCCTGCCCCTCCTTATATATGTTGAAGGGGCGGGTTACATGTGGAGTCCTATTAGGATTAGGACTAGTCTATCTCTAATACAAACCGGATACAAGTCCTAGTCTTAACTCCTTGTAAGGCGAATATTCCTTTTCCTCTTAAACCGGCCCACAATAGTTGAACCGGCCTTCATGAACCGCCAGACAGGCCACCGGGTCTTGTTGCTCCTCTGGCCCGCCTGCCGGATTACCAATGAGCTATAAATCGTCTGGTCTGTGCAAGTCACCAGTGAATCTCCAAGTCCGGCCGGTTTATCCTTTCAGCCGGTTTACGCCGCGGGGCATATCCCCGACAGGAGCCATTGCATGTGGTTGTACTGCGGGACTGAAGATGAGACTCGGATCCACCCAGAAGCAGTCGACGATGCCACGTTGGAAAGGTGGATGGCTGCGGTCACTGGGAACAAGGATAACCCCCGTGGAGCCAGAAGGATTCCTCCACTCGACCATCACAGCGTTCCAAACAAGGTACGTTCGCTCTACCTTCCATTGTATTCTTGTCATATTTATTTCTGTTTTCTCCGCAAATTGGACGATTGATCTTTGTCTTGATGTCTATCAGGCCCTCACCGAGCTGTACTCGATGCCCAATGGAGCTCAGGCTCCGACTGAAGAGGGAGAAGCAAGCGGGGCCGAGAGCCAGAAGGAGTGGGACTCGGACGCCGCCGAAGATGATGATGATGATGATGATGATGATGATGATGAGGAAGAAGAAGAGGAGGAGGAGGAGGTCGCACCACCGCGCTCGGAAAGGCGGTCGAAGCTTGCCCATGACCCTGTGACTGAACGTGGCAAGGGGTTGTGGTGTCAGCCTTGATCGACCAAGCGCCCTCGGACCACTTCTCCGGTGCCGACTGAGAAGGCGCCGAAGCAGTCCAGGGTGGCCCCGTCAAAGCCGACCAAGCTCCTGCCGAATATGAAGGTGTCCATCCCCACCATATCAGGGTAATCATGCTGCTCAAGTCTTCTTGTTTTGTGCGAGCTTTATCTCTGACTGACACTTGAGTTAACCGACTGATTCTTTGGAATTGCAGTGCTGCTACTTCTGAGACTTTAGCCAGGGCTGACGACCATGAGATGGAGGATGCAGCAACCTCAAACCCTGGTACTATACTCTTAATTCTGTTTTAATCGATTGACTCTTCGTCCCTAATTCTGATTCTTTTCTGTAGTCTCATTCAATGTCGTTATCACTCTTCCTGATGATGAAGACAATGAGGAACCACTGAAGTACAGGAGGAGCAGGAAAGCATCTGCCGGCAGGGTGGCACAGGATGTGACGGCGCCCGAGACTCTGGTCACGGAGGAGGAGAACACCACTCGGCACACCGTGTCTTTCGCGGTGCCGTTGACGAGTGCTCATCCTGCTTCGTCGAGTGCCGCACAACCTTCTCTCTTCACGACGCACCACGTCCCAGAGGACCTAGCCAGCGGCTGCGAAGGAAGCTATACGTCAAGCAGGGGTCATGATGGAGCAGGTGAAGGCCATCCGAGAAGCAAGTCAAGCAGCTTATGACGCCAGCTCCGCCCTTCAAAGCAATGTTCAGGTCAGTCGACCATCGCTTGTTCTGTTAGGATATGCTATCAAAAACTTTTCTTTCCGGAATCCATAGCAGTCACCCACTGGGTGTGTCGATTGAAACTCCGTGTTAGCGGGGGCACGCTGAGTGCACCCGCTGGGTGTAGTCCCCAAGGCTAAGGTCGACTGCTGGCAGTCGGCCTTAGGCTTTATAAGTAAAGTATTTCCGTCGTTCGACTGAGGCGAATGGATTTCTCAAACCGGTGGGGGCACGCTGAGTGCACCCACTGGGTGTAGTCCCCGAGACTGTGGTCGACTGCTTGCAGTCGATTACAGTCTTAAAGAATACATCTTGTTTTTTTTGGGTCGACTGGTCGACTCTGTCTTTAATAAAACTAGTGGGGGCACGCTGAGTGCACCCACTGGGTGTAGTCCCCGAGACTACGGTCGAATGTTTGTATTCGGCTGTAGTCTTAGAAACGCATGATTTTTTCTTTTCCACTCAGAAGTGAATTATCCTTGACATTTTGCCGATTGGTTCTTCGCAGAAATCCTGTGACCTTGCGGCTCATTACACCGAGCTGGAAAACAAGCACATTCAGCTCGAGCTGGATTTGAAGCTGGTTCAGGAGAATCTGACGAAGGCAAAGGAGGAGACCAAAGGTATGTTTAGTGAGACCTCGACGACTGCTTTTTTCCTTCATTTGTTTCAAAATCTGATCTTGCTGTAACTTGCAGGTAAGGTGAAGGAGGCCCAGAAGAAAAAAGACCTTGAGCTAGCTGAGAAGATCAAGCTTGCTGACGAGAAGTTAGCTTCAGTCACCAAGCTCGAACAAGAAAATACTAATCTGAAAGCTGCTCTTGGGATTGCCAACAAAGAAGTCAGTCGACGGAAAACTGACAAAGCTGCCCTGACCGACAAGGTCAGTCAGTTGACTGGGAAGAAAAATGATCTGGAGGCCTTCCTGAGTGGACTTGCCAAGAAGTTGTTCCTTATGCTCAAAGGTAATCCTTTGCGCTCGACAATTATTTTCAATTATGATCTTTCCATTCAACCATTGTCTTGACTCGGTGATTGCCCTTGCAGAATTTTGCCAAAACTTTGAAGAAGAGACTAGCCAGCTGGAACCAAACCTTGACCCCGTCAATTCTCCGGTGAACGATGAAGTTGCCATTAATGTTTTCCTACTGGAGTCCCGTGTTGCAGCTGTCGTGGACTATCTTGCAAGGCTGAAGGTCGCCACTTCTCGCATCGACTCAACGCTCTAGCCCAGGGAGACACTCCAGAACGACCTCGAGTCGCTGATGGCTCGACTGAACACGGTTCCGGGTCGAGTGCAGGAGTGGAAAAAGTCCTCGGCTCGGTGCGGTGCAGATGTTGCTCTGTGTCTGGCCCGAGTCCACTGCAAAGATGCGCGAGAAGATAAGCTGGCGGCTCTCCAGGTGGCCAACACCAAGAAACACGACTTCAGGTCCTTCATGGAAACCTTCATCGCTGCTGCCACTCGGATCGCAGACGGAATTGACCTTGATGAGTTCGTTGCACCTTCCAGCCCTCCACAGGAGGGGTAAAAAACTTCTTTAAGCTCGACACTTTCAATTTGCCTCGGTATGCCGAGTGAATTTGTAACCGATAAACCTTAACAGGCTTAGCGCCTGAGCACTTTCGGTTCCTTTAGGTATCGATCTGAACTTGGATTTGATGTTTGAATATGATTGCTTTTGGCTCAAAATGTCTTTTGCAGGTTCAAAGCAAGACGCTCACTGCAGTCGACTTATTCCTTAATTCACTTAGGCGAGCGCTGGGCTGCAGCTAAGCCCCCGAGTGAGAGGTTTGCTCTTCACTCGGCAGGATTTTTGTAACTTAGGCGAGCACTGGGCTGCAGCTAAGCCCCCGAGTGAGAGGTTTGCTCTTCACTCGGTAGGATTTTTATATCTTAGGCGAGCACTGGGCTGCAGCTAAACCCCCGAGTGAGAGGTTTGCTCTTCACTCGGTAGGATTTTTATATCTTAGGCGAGCACTGGGCTGCAGCTAAGCCCCCGAGTGAGAGGTTTGCTCTTCACTCGGTAGGATTTTTATATCTTAAGCGAGCACTGGGCTGCAGCTAAGCCCCCGAGTGAGAGGTTTGCTCTTCACTCGGTAGGATTTTTACGTTGTACTTGTGGCGAAGCTCAGAGGAGAGGGTCGCAGTCGACCTGCACCTCATCCTCCTTGTGAGTGCACATTGTACTAACGGTGTAGCTCAGAGGAGAGGGTCGCAGTCGACCTGCACCTCGTCCTCCTTGCGAGCGCATATTGTACTTATGGCGTAGCTCAGAGGAGAGGGTCGCAGTCGACCTGCACCTCGTCCTCCTTGCGAGCGTACATTGTATTTGTGACGTAGCTCAGAGGAGAAGGTCGCAGTCGACCTCCATCTCGTCCTTCTTGCGAGCGCACATTGTGCTTAGGCGAGTGTTTAAACTGCAGCTAAGCCCCCCGAGTGGGAGTCTGGCTCGCCACTCGGTAGGATTTTTATAACTTAGGCGAGTACTTGGACTGCAGCTAAGCCCCCGAGTGGAAGTCTGGCTTACCACTCGGTAAGGATTTTTATAACTTAGGCGAGTACTTGGACTGCAGCTAAGCCCCCGAATGGAAGTCTGGCTTACCACTCGGTAAGGATTTTTATAACTTAGGCGAGTACTTGGACTGCAGCTAAGCCTCCGAGTGGGAGTCTGGCTCACCACTCAGTAGGATTTTATTTGAACTTAGGCGAAACGGATTCGCAGCTAAGCCTCCGAGTGGGAGTCTGGCTCACCACTCGGTAAGGATTTTTTTACAAACTTAGGCGAAACGGATTCGCGGCTAAGTCACCCACTCAGGGGAAAATTTTATTGGAAAATTAAAAAGTGACAAAAATTATGGAGAAATTATGACACTATTATTTTGTAATCCATGAACTACAGAAGTACTTTATTACAACTCATCCGAGTGATAAACTTAAGTGTAAAATGGGCGAAGTAGTTCCGCGTTCCAAGCTCGGGGCTCGTTGATATTATGTTCGACGTTGTAAAGACGGTACGCCCCGTTGTGGAGAACTTTGGTGACGATGAAGGGTCCTTCCCAAGAAGGAGCAAGCTTGTGTTGTTTCTGTTGATCCACTCGGAGAACTAAATCCCCTTCCTGGAAGGCTCGACCCCTCACATTTCTGGCGTGGAAGCGACGCAAGTCTTGTTGGTAGATGGTCGATCGGATCAGAGCCATCTCCCTTTCTTCCTCTAAAAGGTCGACTGCGTCCTGTCGCGCTTGTTCAGCTTCTGCTTCGTTGTAGAGTTCAACTCGAGGAGCATGGGTCAATGAACTTCCCTCGGTACTTTGGGGACTGCGGACCACACCCAATCGGTCGGGTGAATGTGGATAGGCTTCGTCTTACCGGACGACTGAAATGCAGATTCTGTGGCGGGCTTCTTGGATCGCAGCAAATCACTCGGATCTGCGCTTTGCTTATATTCTTCAAACTCGACCGCTGTCACCTGGGAATCGGCAATCTTTGAGCCCTTCTGAAAGCACTCTTCTGCCTTTTTCCGATCACCAGTGACAGTGATCACTCCTTTGGGGCCGGGCATCTTCAGTTTGAGGTACACGTAACATGGTCGAGCCATGAACCATGCGTAAGCTGGTCTCCCCAAAATGGCATGGTATGCACTCTGAAAATCCACGACCTCAAACGTCAACTTTTCCTTGCGAAAATGTTTTGAATCACCAAACACCACATCCAGAGCTATTTGGCCAAGTGACTCGGCTTTCTTTCCGGGTATAACTCCATGAAAGCTCATGTTACTGGTGCTTAGTCGGGACATCGGAATGCCCATTCCTTTCAGCGTGTCTGCATACAACAAGTTCAGTCCACTACCACCGTCCATCAGCACTTTCGTCAGTCGAGTGCCTTCGACAACTGGGTCGACCACCAAAGCTTGCCTCCCGGGGTGGAAATATGAGTCGGGTGATCAGACTGGTCGAATGTGATGGGTGTTTGGGACCATCTCAGATAACTTGCTTTTGTTGGGGCAACCATGTTCACCTCACGGTTAATGACTTTCAGTCGACTCTTGCTTTTCACATCTGCAAAGATCATCAGAGTGGAGTTGACATGCGGATATCCTTCCTCACTGTCCTCCTTGTCTTCGGTCTTGTCCGACTCCTTTTCCTTGTCCTTAGACTGTTTTCCTTGAAACTGCTGGATCAGGAGTCGACATTGGCGAGTGGTATGCTTTGGGTAAATGATATTTCCCTCTTCATCTTTCTTCGTGTGGATGTGACACGGCATATCCATCACGTCGTTCCCTTCTTTATCCTTCACCTTCTTGGGGTTCCAGGATCCTTTTGGTTTCCCTTTGAATTTTCCCTGAGTCACGGCCAAAGCCTCCCCCAGAGCTGCTGGTTCAGCCTTCCGCTTCTGTTTCCGACTGGTGTTTCCCTTCTCCGACTGACTCGGCTTGTACTTGCCGCTTCGGAGTCGGTCTTCTTCTTCGCCGTTGGCGTACTTGGTAGCAATCTGCATCATCCGACTCAGGGTCATGTCTCCGGTTCGACCAAATTTCAAACTCAATTCTCTGTTCTTGACGCCATCCTTGAAGGCGCAGACTGCCTGATGATCAGACACATTCTCCACAGTATGGTGCAAAGTGATCCACCTCTGAATATACTCTCTGAGAGTCTCATTCGTCTTCTGTACACAGACTTGCAGCTCCGTCAATCCATCCGGTCGCTTGCAAGTTCCTTCAAATGTTCTGACGAACACTTGGGATAGATCTTCCCAAGTGTAAATGCTGCTAGGAGGTAACTGATTCAACCACGCTCTGGCAGAACCTTCCAACATGAGGGGCAAATGCTTCATGGCCACCTCGTCATTTCCACCACCAATCTGAACCGCCACTCGGTAGTCCTCAAGCCAAGTTTCAGGCTTAGACTCTCCAGTGAACTTGCTGACTCCTGTTGCCAACCTGAAATTGGGGGGAATCACTGCGGCTCTGATAGCCCTGCTAAAACATTCTGGACCAGATACATGCACTCGACTGCTTGTGGGCGCATCTCTGTCGGGTCCGCCTCGGTGGGCTCTGTTCCGGTCGACCAAGCCTTGCACGATAATGGATCGCGCGTTGAAGCCTTGTTCCCGGGGGTCGACTGGAACTCTTCGCCCCATGCTGAGCTGACGCCTGTCATCTTGCTGCCGAGGAGCGTAAGACCCACCCCTCGGAGGGGAAGTGGGCATTCGACGCCTATCATCTCGGTCGTGTCGGTCTCCGTACTGGTCTCGCCGATTCTCGCGTCCTTCACGCCGCGGAGGCGATCTGGGACTATGAGCCGACTGAACCGTATTCGCAGCGACGGATCGACTGTGAATTCTGTTGTGCGACTGCGACACGGCTGAATTCTGGTCTCCTGCTGCCCGGAGCAAATCTCTGATCTGCATCAAGCCTCTCCCAGCTTCCGACTGAGAGGGCTGGATGGACTCTGCTATACGGGTTGCAGCTGCTAAATTCTGGATTGGGGTTTGATATACCTGAGTCGGCGGGAAGAGTTGACGTTGATTGGCGTCGCGAACTCGTCGCCGCGCGCACTCGTCGAGTGCTCGCTGAAGGTTCTCCAGACGAGCGCGTTCAGCCAAATTGGCTAAACGTGCCTCCTCCAAGGCGCGAGCCTCAGGGGTTTCTCCCACGATGGGAGTGTGCAGAGCATCCATGTTCCTGCGGCGAAGCTCTTCCCTCTGCAGAGAGTCGAGTGGCTCGGGCTGGTACTCTTCGTGGTCCCGTACGGGGTCGCCTCCGCCGCCTGCCCCGCCCTCATGGGCGAAGCCAGGAGGACTGCGGGGTGCGTTGACCATCAGGATTTCCGCCGCCGGATCACTGCTATCACACTCGGATGCAGTCTCTACGGAGCCAGTTGACAGATCGAATAGACCGTAGAGAGATTCGTTGGGCTCGATTGCCGCAACTTAGGCGGTGGCCGTCTGGCGAGCCACCGCGTGCTTCACCCACCGCTGGAGCCTCGACCGACCAGAGCGCTTGCGCTGGTGGGAGACCGGAAGGGTGACCAATAGGGGAGTCGACCGATCCGGGGTCGACGGTTGTCGCAGCAGAACGCCGCGGACACATGCGCGAAAATGCGTCGCACCGCGGACGGGGAGCGCATCAACGTCGAGTGGAGCCTCCTGGAGCCAAGCGGAGTCGTCGGCGATGAAGGTGAGTGCACCGAGACGGATCTCGCGGCCCTCGACCAAAACTCTAGCGGCAACCATGATGAAAGTACTCGGAAGAATCGCAACTTCTCCACAAAATCGCTAAAACACCGGTCCCATGATGGGCGCCAACTGTCGTGGTTCTAAGTCTGACAGTAGAGTGGGGGTAGGTATGGAGAGGCAAGGTCCTAGCTATGGAGAGGTTGTAAACACAAGAGATGTACGAGTTCAGGCCCTTCTCGGAGGAAGTAAAAGCCCTACGTCTCGGAGCCCGGAGGCGGTCGAGTTGATTATGTGTATATGAGTTACAGGGGTGCAACCCTTTCTGCCTGTGGAGGGGGGTGGCTTATATAGAGTACGCCAGGACCCCTGCCATCCCACGTAATGAAGGGTTTAAGGTACATTAAGTCCGGGGTGTTACTGGTAACGCCCCACATAAAGTGTCTTAACTATCATAAAGTCTACTTAATTACAGACCGTTGCAGTACAGAGTGCTTCTTGACCTTCTGGTGGTCGAGTGAGTCTTCATGGTCGAGTCCTTCAAGTCAGTCGAGTGGGCTCCTCGTAGGTCGACTGGAAGGTGATCTCTTCTAAGGGTGTCCTTGGGCAGGGTACTTAGATCAGGTCTATGACCCTATCCTAGGTACGTGACTCCATCAGTAGCTGCCTTGTAGTTTGCTCTTTATTTATTCCAAAAATCATTTCTTGGTACATAAGTATCTATTTAATCATAGAAACACCAAAAAATTCCAAGATTCAACCACTAGCTAGGAACGGTCATTCCCGCCGTTTTGACCGCATTTTGAAACGGGCATAAAAAATAAAAAAAATCAAAAAAATTGGGAAACCTTCGCATTGTGTCATTATATGTGGCCAAGTTACCAGGAAAAATAACAAACTTGCAATACGGCAATTATTTTAAAAAAGTGTTCTCAGGAATGAGCTATCATGCGTGAAGATTCATGGCTTTCAAGCCAAATGATCAATCTTATTGCCACATTCTTGGCATAGTTTGTTCAAATGATCTCATATTGTGCACAAGGGTGCATCTTGGAATTCCAAACAATTTTTCCAAAGGGAGTTTTCATTTTCTTTGCACGGTGAATTTTCCATTTTTCGAGTGCCCGAAATGAGGTTTTTTGTGAAGGACCTACCATATATTTGTTACTAAATTGTACCAAATCATTTTTATAAAATATTAGGACATATTTAATGCACAATTGACAAAATGGTTGGGTGTAAAAAGTTTTGATCCACCTCTGGTGAAAAAGACAAATTCCCGCCGATTCAGTTGAAAGCGGGTCAAATTTGAACTGCAGCTGCCTCATAGTTTGCTATTTATTTTTTCCAAAAATCATTCTAGGTACATAAGTATCTATTTAATCAGAGAAACATCAAAAGTTTTCCAAGATTCAACCACTAGCATGGAACGGTCAAGCCCGCCGTTTTGACCGCATTTTGAAACGGGCATAAAAAAATTCAAAAAAAAACAAAAAATTGGAAAACCTTCGCATTGTGTCATTATATGTGACCAAGTTTCTAGGAAAAATAATAAACTTGTAATACGGTAATTATTTTAAAAAAGTGTTCTCAGAAATGAGCTATCAAGTGTGAAGATTCATGGCTTTCAAGCCAAATGATCAATCTTATGGCCACATTCATGGCATAGTTTGTTCAAATGATCTCATATTGTGCACAAGGGTGCATATTGGAATGGCAAACAATGTTGCCTAAGGAAGTTTTTATTTTCTTTGAACGAAAAAACCATTTTCCATTTTTCGAGTGCCCAAAAGGAGGTTTTTTTGTGAAGGGCCTCCAAAATAATGGTTGCAAAATTGGACCAAATCATTTTTCTAAAATACTAGGACATATTTAATGCAAAATTGACAAAATGGTTGGGTGTAAAAAGTTTTGATCCACCTCTCGTGAAAAAGACAAATTTTCGCCGATTCAGTTGGAAGCGGGTCAAATTTGAACTGCAGCTGCCTCATAGTTTACTACTTATTTTATCCAAAAATCATTTCTAGTTACATAAGTACCTATTTAATCATAAATACATGGTATGGTGGCGATACGTCGAGGTTTGGGCGGTGGCCGAGGCCCCCAACTCTAGAGCGTGTAAACTCGCATGCCCGCCGCATGGTCACCGCGTGACCGTGGCGTTGTCATGTGTTTTGGGAAGCCTAGGCATGTCTAGTGGGTTGGGCACTCCCCAGGTAGGTTCTAGGAAGAAAATTACAACATAAGATTCTCACGAGGAGACCGATCGATGCTCAAACATGAATTAGCAGCCAAGTGTTTGATTAGCGGTACGGGAAATGTACATGGCTAATGGGCGTGAGTTTTGGCTGAGGATGATCAGTTACTAAGAAGACCGTCTTCACAAGTTTTCAGCTCAAAAGGAGTAGCCTAGGTGGTACTTGCTTTGCAAGCTACCACACTGGACTTAAATACGAATGTTGAAGCTCAGCTCAAAATAATGACCGGACTGAGCTGGCATTTGGTGGAGGATGGTTATTTGGGCATAGGAAAGCACTGTAGAAAATGGATACTATTTGGAGATGCCAAAGTGGTACTTCCTTCACAAACTGTTGTTCTGACTAGAATAGGAAAATGAATATTTTTTGAATTATTTTTGAACTAGGCAATGAAGGTTTTTTACATATTTGACAAAGATATGACCCAAAGAATTTATGAGATTTTTTGGGGAATTTTGGGAATTACAGAAATATAGGTTGCTTCACAACCTAGGGCAAAACTGCCACATGGACATGACACATAGGCAAAATTGATGAGGTGGCGCCTAGTCATAGCAACCCACCACAATTTACAAGGCTATGACCATCTATATTGGTCGTTAACAACTAGAAATAAGGCAGCGGACTAGTGCTGTTTGCTTTATGACCATTTCGTGTAAGGAAATTACGACCTTTCTAACCAAAATGGTCGCAATGGTTTAGGGTTTGGAGCCCCCGAGACAGCTTTTGACTAATTGGTCTAAAATGGTCATAAATTTATGACCAATTCTTCCAGGGTCACTGACAGAAGGTCATAAGTTGACATATTTCTTGTAGTGACACCCTTGCTGGATATTGCCTTTACTATGATCTTGTTCCAGTCCTCATCAATAATCTACAGGCACACCACTATTTTGGTTAATCGATTCTTATGTATTACATATAGTATTAGAGAGGTTCTCCTGAACTTTAGCGATCGGGCCATCTATTGGTTAGATGTTTCATTGCTTACGTTTAGCCATCTACATATCTTTATCCCTTCTGTTTTGTTGGTGCTAACCCAGTTTTAAAAATAAACTATAGGTTTTGTGTGTTTTTAAACAAAGGCCAAAAGAAACCTCCGCGCCGTCGTGCCTACCACGGTATCCGAGAAGGGCATCCGCGGCATGCCTTGCCTAAGTGCCGTAGTGCTCGAGAGCCTAGATGCTGTCGTGCTAGAGAGCCTGCGCATCCACCCGCCTTTGCCTTTCTTCACGCACGGCATCCATGATCCCACTAGCTCATGGCCTAGATGATATGAATGTATAGAATCTACAATAAAGGAATACGTACATATGCCCTTCTCTTGTCTTATGTTCAGAGTGGCTTGATAGATCAGTTGTTTTCCTCGATCGACTTAGTTTCAGAAAATGATTTCGGTATTACCACAATACACTAGCCTGATTGGATGATAACAAAGTAAAATCGGCATGTTCAACCGTTCAGAGGAAAATCAGTGGTTCATGCGCATGCATACTTTACTTAGACACGTGCATAGGCAGATGGTTGCTCATGTTTTGGAGGCATCTATTCAGAGGAAGGAAGTACCAACTTTTCGCTGGACATATGAACTGCAAGAGATGGAGATGGGTAGATTAAACGTGAAATTGATGCGGATCTCGTAAGTCTTGGTCTTAGACACGTACATATGTGTCGCCCCATTTAGAATGACAGAGACGCGAGCAGTGAGTTACTCCAGTACGGTCCCAGCTAACTAATTGTCTTCCAAAATACTTAAATAATGGTTGAGGACATGAGGTGGACATGTACGTAACTAACGTGTAAGCGAATCCTGAATAATAATGAATGTGATCAACACATATATTATGTAAACCAATCTCCCACCTCAACCCTTATACGCATATGCACAAGTCACAAAATCCGTATAATTAATTTATGTGATGATCACACCAGGGCGGCTAAACGTTTTGACTGAACAATAGATGTATCTAATTACAAGTGAAGATCTGTAATAATTAATAATCCGCAGCCAACCTTGACAAGAGATGTGCACAATCACACCATGCTGACCTATCTATATGTGTGACCCTTATGAATGAATGTGTGTTGTTTCATATTACATTTACTTGTATATATCCAGTACCTCCTGCCAATGGTTGAGACAAAGTGAGAGAGGGATGCTACAAAGAAGTCCTCATGCGATGCACATGGCTATATCCACCATTGCTAGTAGCATGCATATAACTTAGGCAAGGCTATTTTTAGAAAATATTAGCAAAATGGTGTTTGTGTGCAAATTAATTTTCCACAGTTTGAGAAGGGATACTAACTTTTCTCGCATAGTCGTGAGGGAAGCTGCACATCAAGGAACGTATTATACGCACACGGTAAATGCTTTTAGGACCTCGGGCAACTGTCGACATATCGTTTGCTCTCTTCTATATTAGTCACTTTTATGTGGACAAATGGCTCTAATATTGATATATAAAATAATATTATCTCAATAATTAAATACAATGGCGATACACCTGCTACAAAGAAGTCCGCATGCGATGCACATGGGTATATCCACCATTACTAGTACGTAGCATGCATATAAATTAGGCAAGGCTATTTTTAGAAAATATTAGCAAAATGGTGTTTGTGTCCAAATTAATTTTCCATAGTTTGAGCAAGGTACTAACTTTTCTCGCATAGTCGTGAGGGAAGCTGCACATCAAGGAACGGATTATACGCACACGGTAAATGCTTTTAGGACCTCGGGCAACTGTTGACATATCGTTTTCTCTCTTCTATATTAGTCACTTTTATGTGGACAAATGGCTCTAATATTAATATATAAAATAATATAATCGCATAATTAAATACAATGGCGATACTCCTGCTAAAAAAGGAGGACAAAACAGCCCATCAAGTTGTCTGGTTCAACGAAGAGCTACTGGTCATCATGCACCCGCACAGCCACATGCCATGTGGGTGACTGCGGTAGCTATTGCCGGTGAATTTCAAAGGCACATGGGTTGTTAGTCTACACATGTGGTAATTAAATAATGGTTGAGGACATGAGGTGGACATGTACGTAATTAAGGTGTAAGAGGATTCAAAACAATAATGAAGGTGATCAACACTTATATTATATAAACCAATTTCCCACCTCGGACCTTATCTGCATACACACAAGTCAGCAAAACCGTACGATTAATTTATGTGATGATCACACTAGGGCAGCGAAACGTTTTGACTGAATGAAAGATTAGTCTAATTACAACTAACGACCAGTAATAACTAATAATATGTGCCCAACCTTGACATGAGAGGCGCACAATCGGACCATGCTGAACTATCAATATGTTTGACCCTAATGAATGAATGTGCGGTAGTTCATATAAAATTTACTTGTATACATCTGGTACCTCCTCCCAATCGTTGAGACAATGTGAGAGAATGAAGCTACAACGAAGTATTTAGGTGATGCACATGGCTGCATCCACGGCTGCTAGTAGCAGGCATATAAATTAGGCAAGGTTGTTTTTAAAAAACATTGAGAAAATGATGTTTGACAAAAGAGCCCATCAAGTAGCCCCGTTCAACGAAGAATCATGCTTGAGAGTAGCTGATCATCATGCAGCCGCACAGACACATGGCCATGTGGATGACTGCAGTAGCTATTACCCGTGAATTTTAAAGGCACATGGGTTGTTAGTCTACACACGTGATGGTAGACTACAGGATGCGGTTCAAACAAAGGCACCGAAATATGGAACGAACTAAAATTTTCTAGCTATTGAGTGTAAACTAGCCTTTGGTGGATAGGAAAAGCTAGGTGGCGAAGGAGAAATTGGCATGGGGCAATTGAAGTTAGGAAATTTCATAAGCATGGTCCGTCTCAAGGTTCTTAATTGAGTGAAGACATGGTTCTAGGAAAAAATTCGCTACAGAACGAACCTTTCAATGCCCATTATGCGATTATTTACAATTATTGTTGCCTGCTAATCTAATTTCATGCTGGTTCAGGTCCTTGAGACAAATCTATCACTCATTGAGCTAGGAAGGTCCATAACCTAAGACAACAAAGTAGTGTCTGATCGGCTAGTTTCTCGGTTATCACCGGTTCAATTATCAGAGGTTGTGACACCTTTTGTTGCAAACCGAAAACAGTTAGCAGTTATCTGTACGGTTCAACTACAAGACCGTTTTAGAATCTTCTCTTAGATGTCATAGTAAATTCCTATATTAGTTGAAAATCCCCAGTAAGGTTAAAATTTTCCTTTAGTACATAAGGCGGCGTGCGCCACTAATGAAGGAAAATCTAGTAAGATGCAATTGGAACGATCTAGAAAATGTTGTTCTTACAACTCTAGTGAGACCATCAAGCATTTGTTCGAGAATGGCCATTTAAAAAGAAAAATCATAGTATCCAGTCAAGATAGCTTATAATATTGTGGCACCGCTACTAATATCCTAGCCGCCACTAGTATTTAAAATGTATGGGGCCAATCTTACTTGAATTGATCAAGCTTTGAAACCACTCAGTCATGTTGGGCTGTAGTGTTTTGTTGGTCATTTTTTATGTCACAAAATTGCTTTTAATATAAAAAAACCATTACACCCTTGCAGGATATTGTCTTCACTATGATCTTGTTCCAGTCCTCATCCATACTCTACAGGCACACCACTATTTTGGTTAATCGATTCTTATGTATTACATATAGTATTAGAGAGGTTCTCCTGAACTTTAGCGATTGGGCCATCTGTAGGTCAGATGTTTCACTGCTTACATTTAACCATCTACCTATCTTTATCCCTTCTGTTTTGTTGGTGCTAACCCACTTTTAGAAATAAACTATAGGTTTTGTGTGGTTTTAAACAAAGGCCAAAAGAAACCTCCGCGCCGTTGTGCCTACCACGACATCCAAGAAGGGCATCCACGGCATGCCTTGCCTAAGTGTCGTATTGCCACTGTTCAAGAAATCTTCCGATTCACCGATTAATCTTCCGATTTATCGCTAATTGGGGGGTGACCGATAAGATTATGCCTTATCTTTGTTGTTTATCTTTTGGACAGATTTATCGTTCTGACAAGCGATTTATCGGGAATCTACCGATAAATTAGACCTATTCATCGCACTATGTTGGCAAAAACTATGTTTATTTATGTTTTGTGGACCTTGTTATGAAATATGTACTATTGCCCTATTTTGTTTGTCATTTTACGAGGATTCAAAGGCTAGAAATCAGGGTAACACTTCTGTCAAATATTGTTTTAGTGTTGAATATAGCGTATTTTAGTGTTGGGAACCTGAGATTTGCACAAAAATATCCGATTAATAGTCGACCGATAAAATCGATTAATCGGCCGATTTCCAATTAATCTCTAATCCCTAGCTGACCGAGACGATAACGATAAGCGATATCCTCAACATTGCGTATTGCTCGAGAGCCTGAATGCTGTCGTGCTAGAGAGCCTGCGCATCCACCCAACTTTGCCTTTCTTCAAGCACAGTATCCATAACCTCACTAGCTCATGGCCTAGATGATATGCATGTATAGTATCTACAGTAAAGGAATAAATACATATGCCCTTCTCTTGTCTTATGTTCAGAGTGGCTTGATAGATCAGCTCTCTTCCTCGACCGATTTAGTTTCAGAAAAGGATTTCGGTATTACCACTATACACTAGCCTGATTGGATGATAACAAAGTAAAATCGGCATGTTCAACCGTTCAAAGGAAAATCAGTGGTTCATGCGCATGCATACTTTACATAGACACGTGCATAGGCAGATGGCTTCTCATGTTTTGGAGGCATCTATTCAGAGGAAGGAAGTACCAAGTTTTCGCTGGACATATGAACTGCAAGAGATGGAGGTGGGCAGATTAAACGTGAAATTGATGCGGAGCTCGTAAGTCTTGGTCTTCGCCACGTACATATGTGTCGCCCCATTTAGAATGATAGAGACGCGAGCAGTGAGTTACTCCAGTACGGTCCCAACTAACTAATTGTCTTCCGGAATACTTAAATAATGGTTGAGGACATGAGGTGGACATGTACGTAATTAACGTGTAAGCGAATCCTGCACAATAATGAATGTGATCAACACATATATTATGTAAACCAATCTCCCACCTCAAACCTTATATGCATATGCACAAGTCAGCCAATCCGTACAATTAATTTATGCAATGATCACACCAGGGCGGCTAAACGTTTTGACTGAACAATAGATGAAATCAAATTACAAGTGAAGATCTGTAATAATTAATAATACGCTGCTAACCTTGACAAGAGATGTGCAAAATCACGCCATGCTGACCTATCTATATGTGTGACCCTTATGAATGAATGTGTGTTGTTTCATATTACATTTACTTGTATATATCTAGTACCTCCTGACAATGGTTGAGACAAAGTGAGAGAGGGATGCTACAAAGAAGACCTCATGCGATGCACCTCGCTATATCCACCATTGCTAGTAGCATGCATATAAATTAGGCAAGGCTATTTTTAGAAAATATTAGCAAAATGGTGTTTGTGTGCAAATTAATTTTCCACAATTTGAGCAGGTACAAACTTTTCTCGCACACGGTAAATGCTTTTAGGACCTCGGGCAATTGTCGACATATCGTTTGCTCTCTTCTATATTAGTCACTTTTATGTGGACAAATCGCTCTAATATTGATATATAAAATAATATAATTGCATAATTAAATACAATGGCGATACTCCTGCTAAAATAGGACAAAACAGCCCATCAAGTTGTCTGGTTCAACGAAGAGCTGCTGGTCATCATGCACCCGCACAGCCACATGCCATGTGGGTGACTGCGGTAGCTATTACCGGTGAATTTCAAAGGCACATGGGTTGTTAGTCTACACATGGGGTAATTAAATAATGGTTGAGGACACGAGGTGAACATGTATGTAATTAAGGTGTAAGCGAATCCAAAACAATAATGGAAGTGATCAACACTTATATTATGTAAACCAATTTCCCACCTCGGACCTTATCTGCATATGCACAAGTCAGGAAAACCGTACGATTAATTTATGTGATGATCTCACTAGGGCAGCGAAACGTTTTGACTGAATGAAAGATTAGTCTAATAACAACTAATGACCTTTAATAACTAATAATATGCGCCCAACCTTGACATGAGAGGCGCAAAAATCAGACCATGCAGAACTATCAATATGTTTGACCCTAATGAATGAATGTGTGATGTTTCATATAAAATTTACTTGTATACATCTGGTACCTCCTCCCAATCGTTGAGACAATGTGAGAATGGCGCTACAAAGAAGTATTCGGGTGATGCACATGGCTGCATCCATGGCTCCTAGTAGCAGGCATATAAATCAGGCAAGGTTGTTTTTAAAAAACATCAAGAAAACGATGTTTGACAAAAGAGCCCATCAAGTTGACCCGTTTAACGAAAAATCATGCTTCAGAGCAGCTGATCATCATGCAGCCGCATAGACACATGGCCATGTGGATGACTGCAGTAGCTATTACCCGTGAATTTTAAAGGCACATGGGTTGTTAGTCTACACACGTGATGGTAGACTACAGGATGTGGTTCAAACAAATAAACCAAAATATGGAACCAACTAAAATTTTCTAGCTATTGCGTGTAAATTAGCCTCTGGTGGATAGGAAAAGCTAGGTGGCCAAGGAGAAATTGGCATGGGGCAATTGAAGTTAGGAAATTTTGTAAGCATGGTCTGTCTCAAGGTTCTTAGTTGAGTGAAGACATGGTTCTAGGAAAAAATCGCGACGGAACGAACCTTTCAATGCCCATTACGCGATTATTTACAATTATTGTTGCCTGCTAATCTAATTTCATTTTGGTTCAGGTCCTTGAGACAAATCTGCCACTCATTGAGCTGGGAAGGTCCATAACCTAAGACAACAAAGTAGTGTGTGATCGGCTAGTTGCTCGGTTATCACGGGTTCAATTATCAGAGGTTGTGACACCTTTTGTTGCAAACCGAAAACAGTTAGCAGTTATATGTACGGTTCAAGTACAAGACCGTTGCAGAGTCTTCTCTTAGATGTCATAGTAAATTCCTATATTAGTTGAAAATCCCAAGTAAGGTAAAAAATTTCCTTTAGTACGTAAGTCGGGGTGCGCCATTAATGAAGGAAAATCTAGTAAGTTGCAATTGGGAACGATCTAGAAAATGTTGTTCTTACAACTCTAGTGAGACCATCAAGCATTTGTTCGAGAATGTCCTTTCAAAAAGAAAAATCATAGTATCCAGTCAAGATAGCTTATAATATTTTGGCACCGCTTATAATATCCTAGCCGCCACTAGTATTTAGAATGTATGGGGCCAATATTACTTTAATTGATCATGCTTTGAAACCACTCAGTCATGTTGGGCTGTAGTGTTTTGTTGGCCCATTTTTTCATGTCACAGAATTGCTTTTACTATATAAAACCATTACACCCTTGCACGATATTGTCTTTACTATGATCTTGTCCCATCCTCATCCACACTCTACAGGCACACCACTATTTTGGTTAATTGATTCTTATGTATTACATATAGTATTAGAGAGGTTCTCCTGGACTTTAGCGATTGGGCCATCTATAGGTTAGATGTTTCACTGCCTATGTTTAACCATCTACCTATCTTTAACCCTTCTGCTTTTTGGTGCTAACCCACTTTTAGAAATAAACTATAGGTTTTGTGTGTTTTTAAACAAAGGCCAAAAGAAACCTCCGCGCCGTCGTGCCTACCACGGCATCGAAGAAGGGCATCCGCGGAATGCCTTGCCTAAGTGTCGTAGTGCTCGAGAGCCTGGATGCTTTCCTACTAGAGAGATTGCGCATCCACCCGCCTTTGCCTTTCTTCACGCACGGCATCCATGACCTCACTAGCTCATGGCCTAGATGATATGCATGTATAGTATCTACAATAAAGGAGTATGTACATATGCCCTTCTCTTGTCTTATGTTTAGAGTGGCTTGATAGATCGGCTATTTTCTTCGATTGACTTAGTTTCAGAAAATGATTTCGGTATTACCACAATACACTAGCCTGATGGGATGATAATAAAGTAAAATCGACATGCACAACTGTCCAAAGGAAAATCAGTGGTTCATGCGCATGCATACTTTACTTACACACGTGCATATGTAGATGGCTGCTCATATTTTGGAGGCATCTATTCAGAGGAAGGGAGTACCAAGTTTTCGCTGCACATACGAACTGAAGGAGATGGTGGTGGGCAGATCAAACGTGAAATTGATGTGGTCTTGGTCTTCGGCACGTACATATGTGTCGCCCCATTTAGAATGACAGAGACACAAGCAGTGAGTTACTCCAGTACGTGTCCCAGCTAATTATTTGTCTTTTGAAATAATTAAATAATGGTTGAGGACATGAGGTGGACATGTACGTAATTAACGTGTAAGCGAATCCTGAACAAAAAAGAATGTGATCAAAAATATATTATGTAAACCAATCTCCCACCTCAAACCTTATATGCATATGCGCAAGTCAGCAAATCCGTACAATTAATTTATGTGATGATCACACCAGGGCGGCTAAATGTCTTGACTGCACAATAGATGAATCTAATTACAAGTGAGGACTGTAATAATTAACAATCCGCAGCCAACCTTGACAAGAGATGTTGCACGATCGCACCATGCTGACCTATCGATATGTGTGACCCTTATGAATGAATGTGTGTTGTTTCATATTACATTTACTTGTATATATCTAGCACCTCCTGCCAATGGTTGAGACAAAGTGAGAGAGGGATGCTACAAAGAAGTCTTCGTGCGATGCACATGGCTATATCCACCATTGCTAGGAGCATGCATATAAATTAGGCGAGGCTATTTTCAGAAAATATTAACAAAATGGTGTTTGTGTGCAAATTAATTTTCCATAGTTTGAGCAGGTACAAACTTTTCTCGCATAGTTGTGAGGGAACCCGCACATCAAGGAACGAATTATACGCGCACGGTAAATGCTTTTAGGACCTCGGGCAATTGTCGACATATCGTCTGCTCTCTTCTATATTGGTCACTTTTAGGTGGACAAATGACTCTAATATCGATATATAAAATAATATAATCGCATAATTAAATACAATGGCGATACTCCTGCTAAGAAAACGAAGGACAAAACAGCCCATCAAGTTGTCTGGTTCAACAAAGAGCTACTGGTCATCATGCACCCGCACAACCACATGCCATGTGGGTGACTGCGGTAGCTATTACCGGTGAATTTCAAAGTCACATGGGCTGTTAGTCTACATATGTGGTAATTAAATAATGGTTAAGGACATAAGGTGGACATGTACGTAATTAAGGTGTAAGCGAATCCAAAACAATAATGAAGGTGATCAAGACATATATTATGTAAACCAATTTCCCACCTCAGACCTTATCTGCATACGCACAAGTTAGCAAATCTGTACGATTAATTTATGTGATGATCACACTAGGGCGGCTAAACGTTTTGACTGAATCAAAGATTGGTCTAATTACAACTGACGGCATGTAATAACTAATAATCTGCGGCCAACCTTGACATAAGATGCGCACAATCAGACCATGTAGAACTATCACCCTAATGAATGAATGTGTGGTGTTTCATATAAAATTTACTTGTATACATCTGGTACCTCCCCCCGGTCATTGAGACAATGTGAGATAACGACGCTACAAAGAAGTACTCTGGTGATGCACATGCCTGCATCCACGGCTGCTAGTAGCAGGCACATAAATTAGGCAAGGTTGTTTTTAAAAAACATCGAGAAAATGGTGTTTGACAAAAGAGCCCAGCAAGTTGCCCCGTTCAACGAAGAATCATGCCTGAGAGCAGCTGATCATCATGCAGCCGCACAGACACATGGCCATGTGGATGACTGCAGCAGCTATTACCCATGAATTTTAAAGGCACACGGGTTGTTAGTCTACACACGTGATGGTAGACTACCAGATGCGGTTCAAACAAAGGCACCAAAATATGGAGCCAACCAAAAAATTCTAGCTATTAGAGTGTAAACTAGCCTTTGGTGGATAGGAAAAGCTAGGTGGCGAAGGAGAAATTGGCACGGGGCAATTGAAGTTATGAAATTTTATAAGCACGGTCCGTCTCAAGGTTCTTAGTTGAGTGAAGACATGGTTCTAGGAAAAAATTCGCTACGGAACAAACCTTTCAATGCCCATTACGTGATTATTTACAATTTTTGTTGCCTGCTAATCTAATCTCATGCTGGTTCAAGTCCTTGAGACAAATCTGCCACTCATTGAGCTAGGAAGGTCCATAACCTAAGACAACAAAGTAGTGTGTGATCGGCTAGTTGCTCGGTTATCAGGGTTCAATTATCAGAGGTTGTGACACCTTTTGTTTCAAAACGAAAACAGTTAGCAGTTATCTGTACGGTTCAAGTACAAGACCGTTGTAGAGTCTTTCTTAGATGTCATAGTAAATTCCTATATTAGTTGAACATCCCAAGTAAGGTTAAAATTTTCCTTTAGTATGTAAGGCGGGGTGCGCCACTAATGAAGGATAATCTAATAAGTTGCAATTGGAAAGGATCTAAAAAATGTTGTTCTTACAACTCTAGTGAGACCATCAAGCATTTCTTCGAGAATGGCCTCTTAAAAATAAAGATCATAGTATCCAGTCAAGATAGCTTCTAATATTATGGCACCGCCTATAATATCCTAGCCGCCACTAGTGTTTAAAATGTATGGGCCAATCTTACTTGAATTGATCAAGCTTTGAAACCGCTCAGTCATGTTGGGCTGTATTGTTTTGTTGGTCTATTTTTTTATTTCACAGAATTGCTTTTAATATTAAAAAACCATTACTCCTTTGAACGATATTGTCTTTACTATGATCTTGTTGCAGTCCGCATCCATACTCTACAGGCACACCACTATTTTGGTTAATCGATTCTTATGTATTACGTATAGTATTAGAGAGGTTCTCCTGAACTTTAGCGATTGGGCCATCTATAGGTTAGATGTTTCATTGCTTACGTTTAACCATCTACCTATCTTTATCTCTTCTGTTTTGTTGGTGCTAACCCAGTTTTAGAAATAAACTATAGGTTTTGTGTGTTTTTAAACAAAGGCCAAAAGAAACCTCCGCGTCGTCGTGCCTACCACGGCATCCAAAGAAGGGCATCCGCGGCATGCCTTGCCTAAGTGCCGTAGTGCTCGAGAGCCTAGATGCTGTCGTGCTAGAGAGGCTGCGCATCCACCCGCCTTTGCCTTTCTTCACACACGACATCCATGACCTCACTAGCTCATGGCCTAGATGATATGAATGAATAGAATCTACAATAAAGGAATGCGTATATATGCCCTTCTCTTGTCTTATGTTCAGAGTGGCTTGATAGATCGGCTGTCTTCTTTGATCAACTTAGTTTCAGAAAATGATATTGTCTCGAGCATAGTGAATGGATGGACTATTATATTGTCTGGAGTCTTTCTTGAAAAAAAAAACGATATTTTTTTCCTCAAAAATATATCAGGAGTACATCCGATGCCACCAGCCTAACTTCTTAAAATTAAATTGTATACATCTGATTGATGCAGCCAATGGTTTAGAAAATATGTGGGAGGGAAGCTACAATTCGTTCAGATGGCTGCTGGCAGCGGGCCTATAAATCCTACCTTTATGAGATTGAATTCTCATCCAAGATTTCATCGATCCCCTTAGGCACAAACCAATTAACGAAATGGCCATGGCAAGCAGCACCGAGCTTATGCAAGCTGAGGCCGACCTCGTGCGCCACTCCCTGGGCTACCTCAAGTCCATGGCATTGCACAGTGCTGTCAAGCTTGGAGTTGCTGATGCTCTCCACCGTTGTGGTGGCAGCGCCTCCTTGCCCGACCTGCTTGCCACCCTCCCCCTCCCTCCAAGCAAACAGCCCTACTTGTCACGCCTCATGAAGGTGCTAGCCACGGAAGGAATCTTTGTGGCCGAGGAGGGTCTGGCTGTCGCCAACGGCAGCGACGGGGCGACCTGCGTGTACCACCTAAACACAATGTCTCGCCTCCTCGTCAACGACGCTGGCATCAATGGCGGCAGCTCGTGGAAGCTGTCGTCGTGCATTCTCATGACGACTACGCCGCAGATTGTTGGATCCGCCCTGCAGCTTGGGCAGTGGTTCCAAAGCGATGGCGAGGCCACGCCGTTCGTGATGGCCAACGGCCGGCCCCCCTATGGGGTTGCTGCCCACGACGCCGAGTTTAACTCGGTGTTCAACGAGGCCATGGCGGCCGACAGCCGGTACCTGGCCGACCTCGTGGTCCGTCAGTGTGGCGAGGTGTTCGAGGGGATAACCTCGCTGGTCGACGTCGCCGGCGGGACCGGTACGATGGCGAGGGCCATTACCAAGGCATTCCCACACGTCAAGTGCTCAGTTCTTGACCTCCCACATGTGATCCAAGGCGTCTCGGCTCAGGCCGACAATGTGGAGTTTGTTGCTGGGGACATGATGGAGTTCATTCCACCTGCTGATCGCATTTTACTTAAGGTATTATCATTTTACTTAAGGTATTATCATTCCTATATGCCTACAAAGATACACACGTTTTCCTATATATATACGTATTTGTGAGCAGTAATTTAGCAAATAATGTACTCCTTAATCTAACTGAAGCTCTTAATTTGTTGTTGGATTCATAGTATGTGCTGCATAACTGGAGCGACGAGGATTGCGTGAAGATCCTAACACGATGCAGAGAGGCCATTGCCCACGGAGAAAAAGAAGGGAAGGTCATCATCATCGATGAAGTGGTTGGATCTCGCTCACAGAACATACTCGAAGCCCAGCTCTTGATGGATATGCAAATGATGTCATTATTTATGGCCAAAGAACGATATGAGCAAGACTGGAACAAGATATTCACGGAAGCAGGATTTGTGAATTACAAAATTCGACCTATCCTAGGGGTGCGATCGGTCATTGAACTCTACATATAACTTGCTCGTGCTCCATAATCCTATATATATGACCATCTATCATGTTCCCGTTTGTTGTGTAATAAATGCATAGTGCATCAGTGTTTAAAACATTTATAGTACTTCTTCATGCACCATGTATCAGGGCCAACCAATTATTGGAATGTACTTTCTACCTTGCAGTTGAATCATTCAAAGTTGTGTGATATTAGTCCCATGCATGATCTCATATCTTGCTGACCGTCGATTGAGACGCCATGCTAGCAATATTAATACCCTACGACACATGATGCCGCCTGAGAAGACTTACTTAAAAAATGGAAATATTACTTTTTTGAGGATTGAAGCATGAAATAAGACTTTGCAAAAAATAAAAACTTTGCTCGTGGCATCTCTCACAAAAGAAAAACAAAGAACAATGTGATTAGGCTTCTACCATATTTAAATGGAGATAATAAACTTCGTAGGGACATACAAAGGCCATGCAAATATATAGTACATGTTTAAAACTTAAAAACATGAGATTCAATGAGGAACGATGGACATGAAGAAACCTAAGCAATAATTGGACATGAAAAAATTGTACGATGCTTTACGGCACAGCTGCAATCCTACTTCTCAATTTACACTAACCGTCTGTGGATTCATTGTAACGCAAGAAGTGTAAAACGAGAGGGAAGTCATGGCATGTTTCGTCCTACAGCAATTGAAAACATGACAACATATAACCGTAAATGTTTGGTTGTTTCGAGGCCCCCAACACCACATCCGGTCCCATGTCCGCATGGCAGCTGCCTTCCACTTGTGTTGAATTGGTCATTAGTCCCGGTTCGAGAAGGCCTTTAGTACCGGTTCACCAACCAGGACTAAAGGGTGGGGACTAAAGCCCCCCCCCCCCACCTTTATTCCGGTTTTCCACGTCCCGAGACCGAAGGCCCACCACTTGGCACGAGCCCGTGCCGGGGGCTGAGGGTCCTTTAGTCCCGGTTGGTGACACCAACCGGGACTAAAAGGTTTAGGGGTTTATGGTTTATGGTTTATTTATATTTTTTGTGTTTTCCATTTAATTCTTTTTCATTTCAAACATAGTTTACGCTAATACGGTCGTGCTATTCGTCACGCTAGGTGAGGAATAACTATTCTTCACCCCTCCCGATTTTGACATCAATGCACCGTATTTTTACGTTTCGTAAATTTTATCTTATTTTATACATAAAAAGAGAACGTAAGAAAATATGTACTCGTTGTAAAAAATATTTTATGTTACAAAAATTACGAATGTAAAAACATAATGTAAAACATACATAAAATGTGATTTTTCTGGTCTTATAACCTATATTTTTGTTTTTATACCAAATTTTACATATTGAATCAACATGCATGTAACTATTTATGTTCTAAACGTAATTCATTTAGGAATCGATCGTAAGATTACCTCGGATGAAAAATAACTTATTCTGCACCCTGGGTGATGAATAGTCAATCCCTAGGGTCGAGCTATTCGTCACCCTAGGTGAGGAATAGTTATTCTTCACCCCTCTCGATTTTGACATCAATGCACCGTATTTTTACGTTTTATAAATTTTGTCTTATTTCATACCAAAAAAAGTAAGAAAATATGTACTCACCGTACAAAATATTTTATGTAACGTAAAATTGTGAATGTAAAAACATAGTGTAAAACATACATAAAATGTTATTTTTTTGGTCTTATAACATATATTTTTGTTTTTTATACCAAATTTTACATATTGAACCAATATGCATGTAACTATTTATATTGTAAATGTCATTTATTTAGGAACCGATCGTAAGATTACCTCAGGTGAAAAATAACTTATTCTACGCCCTAGGTAATGAATAGTGTGTTTGGGTCGCGCTATTCGTCACCCTGGGTGAGGAATAGTTATTCTTCACCCCACTCTATTTTAACATCAATGCACCGTAATTTTACGTTCCTTAAATTTTGTCTTATTCCAGACATAAAAAGAGACCGTAAGAAAATATATAATCGCGGTAAAAAATATTTTATGTTATGTAAATTACAGATGTAAAAACATAGTGTAAAATGTACATAAAATGTATTTTTTCTGGTCTTCTGACTTTTTTTATGCCAAATTTTACGCAATGAATCAATATGACCGTAACTATTTGTATTTGAAACATAATTTATTTATGAAATGATCGTAATATTACCTCGGGTGAAGAATAATTTATTCTGCACCCTGGGTGATGAATAGTAACACTCTATATATATAGGCACTACTAGGGAAAACGCTATACACAAAGGTATAGCAGTAGCGTTGGTCAAAACTCGGCGCTAGCGCTACTTAGTAGTAGCGCTTGTTGCAAAACTACGCTACAACCATTATTTTAGCAGTAGCGCGTCTTCACAGAAAAGCGCTACTACTAAAATTCCCTCACTAGTGCCGGTAGGCTAGGAATAGTAGTAGCGGTTCTCCCAGAAGCACGCTACTGCTAAAAACATTGTAGCAGCGCGTTTCTGCTGTAGAGCGCTACTGCTATGTAAAAGAAAGTAAATAGAAAAATAAGTAGAAAAGTAAATGAAAATGAAAGAAATAGAAAAAGGAGAAATGAAAAAAAAGAAAATGTAAAGAAAACAAAAGAAAACAGAAAGGGATAGTTGTAGCGCGTTTCTCTGGAACACGCTATAGCTATCTTAGCTATAGCGCGTTTCGGCAAAACGCGCTACTGCTAGTTTGACTCAAATCCCGGCAGCCTGGGCCCAAAATTTCACTAAGTCCTTCCCCCCCCCCCTCTCTACTCCCCCCTGTCCCCCAACTACTCCATCGCCACCGTTGCCCTGCCGCCTTCGACCACACCGCCACCGCCCGAGGCAGATTCGACCACACCGCCCCGCCCCGCCGCCTCGACCACACCCGCCCGAGGCCGCCCCCCGACCTCACCGCCGCCGGCCGGCTGGCCGACCTCACTGTCGCCTCCCTTGAGCTCACCGCCGCCGCCCTCGACCTCACCGCCGCTGCCCGAGCCAGAGCCTGCCCTCACCGCCGACTGTAAGGCTATGCCTCTCATGTCCCCTACCCTCCTATTTCTCTCTGCTAGGGCAATTACATATATGTTGATACTGTGTTGATGTTCATATGAACCCTAGGTGTTCATATGAACCCTAGATTTTTTTGGGCAGTAGGCATTTTATAGCATTTAGGAAAAATGATTAGCAATTTTTTTAGAAAATTAGCTAGGGCAATTTTATGAAAATTCCTAAACAGTAATTCCATTTAGCTTTAAACTAATAGAGGGTATATAAATAATAGTAGCATTTAGATTTAAATTAACAGAGGGTATAAACAAAAATTACTTAGCTATAAAAAAATATTTTGACTACGGACCTGAATTTGTTCCAAATTTCATTCAAATGAAATTTAAATTATTTGGACTATGGACCTGAATATTTTTGAAGAAATTGGGTGTAGGTACTAAGGTCTTGCTGTGGAAATTTTGGTGAGGTCAAAAGGGTTAGAGCAAATGTAGTTCCTAGACTTTTAGCTTTAGACAAAAAACTAAAGTATTTAGCTATAAATAAAAAACAGTAGCTATGGCATTAAGCTACAAACAAAAAACAGAATTGTTTTTCTTTTCAAAAACTTGGTCAAACTAATTGTTGCTATGTAAACAAAAAACAAGATTGTTTTTATATGATATGTGTCATTGATGTTCATTTGCATATTCCATTATTGTTGATTATATCTTTTCATTGAAGTGGCCATGTTATATGCAAATTCCTCAATAGTGTTTGCTCATGTTATATCTTTTCATTGAAGTTGTTCGATTGTGCCCAAGTGGCTTTGTTGTTTCTGTGAATGATGCTGAGTGGTTTATGTTTTGCGGAATGTTGATTCATTTCTATTCCGCAAATTTCAGGTTCTCAATTTGTCCACTTTTTAGCAAAGGTCATGCCGAAATTTTCCGTGAATTTCGGCATGACTTGTGCTACAAACTAGGACATATCGAGTGCCCGGGATTTGCCGCACCAGGAAGGAGTCAACATTCCTGCAAAACAATAGTCCTTTTTATGTCATTATTCATTTTATTAGGTCTAGAATTAATTGACTAGATTTAATCATAGGAAACATGGCTAGCAACGATGAAGGACAGGGTTCTGGTGATTGCGGCGACGTCTATCGGGCGGCAGACGAATTTTTTAGCCTTACCGACGATCAACCGATGTTGTTGCTGGGCCCACCGGTGGCATCGGGGACTGAGACCGACACGCAGACCGGTGCTGAGACTGAGACCGGCGCTGAGATTCAGACCGGCATCGAGACCGGCGCTGGGACCGGTGCTGCCTCGGGGAGCGGAGCCGGTGTAGAACCGAAAGCAAAGAGGCAACGGGTTCCTAACAAACTCAGGACTACTAGACTGGTGGTCACGGAGGTGGACGACGGCAATTTTGAGCCAAAGGCGCCCGAGGAAGCGCGCGCGTGCTACGGCAATCAAATAGGTTGCATCGTACGGACAACCGCCACCATCAACGATGAGAAACTACAGAAGATAGAAAATATGAGGAGCTCCCTCCTAAAGAAGTTTCACCATATATTCTTGTTCCCGGGCCGGAATGAGAAGGATTATGAAGATCCAGACGAGGACCCGGCAATGAAGAAGATAAACAAACATGCCATGACCAAGTTTAGCGACGCGTTGGCCGCCTGGAAAAATCGAGTGAAAGCAAAGATCAACGACAAGGAACCCTACTCCGAGATTGTAAAGGATAATCCGACAATCACAGAAGAGCAGTTTCAAATATTCAAGGAGGCTTGCGAGACCGAAGCTGCCAAAAAAAGTCCAAGTACATGAAGGGGCTTCAAAAGAGGAACATTGGGAGCCACCACCTCGGAAGCCGTGGTTACGGCGGAAAGAGGTCCAAATGGGCCAAGGAGGACGCGGAAGCCGCGAGTCTGGGCATCCCAGACCCCTTGGCGGATTTCACCGTCCCGCAGGAGCGTGACATCCTGAGGACCCGGCACCTTTTGCAGAGAGAGCAGCACCTGATTGCGGCCGAAAGCGACTCGCCGTCTGAGGCATTGGCGAGGCCCAAGTGGGACACTCCATTCAACCGGGCGCTGAACATATTGAAACGACAACCGGTGGATACTCGACCGTCGTATGGACGCGTGCACGGTGTCGGAGACGGCGCCACGTGGAAGAAGTACTACCATGAGACCACGGAGGAGAGAAAGGAAAGACGGAGGTTAACTGAAGAAAACATCGACAAGAAGGTTGAGATTGCGGTTGAGAAGAAATCATCTCAGACAGTCGCAACAGCGGTAGCTGCCGCAAAACAGGCGATTGCAGATATGTCTACTTCCTTGGTGACGGGCGTTTTCACTTGGACAAGGCAAAATCCAGAAAAAATGCAGAGGGCTTTCCCCTTGCTGACTTCTTGGGAGCACCTGCTCCCGCACCGGCTCCCGCACCTGCCCCCGCACCGGCTCTCGCACCGAACGTACTTTGTGGTGCCTCCCCTTTGGCTGAGCTCGACGCCCTCACGGTATCTGTCACACCGGCCCCCTTCAATATAAATGTATAATCTCCCATTTTCGTTGCCTTTCAGATGTCTCACGTCGCAGACTTTTCTTTGTAGGCCGACGAAACCCCGTGCACCATATTGTACACCATCGGCGAACAGAAGGTGTACATGGGGAAGGCGACGATAATGGAGCCGAAGGAACCATTTTTCCACAGCGAGCCGATCCCCCCGAACGTCTTCAAGGTTTCCGTGGCCAGTGTCAAACCGGACCACGAGAATTTGCCTCCTCTAATACTAGTGGGGGATGACGACGAGACCCCGCGGCGGCTTTGTGATTGTTGCAATGGGTGGGTCCTGTTGTGGCCAAAGAGTCTGCTTCATCTGGAGGCGGTCGGGAGCACACCCACGAGCACGCAGCCTCAGCAAGGTATGAACATCAACACCCCACCTGCCCAATTAGCGTCGGGTGTCGGGTTGGGTGATAGCGGACGGGGTAAGGAGGAGGCTCCATTAGTCGCTGATGACGTTGCCATGGATGAGGATGAGGATGACGACGGCGCTGAACAGTATGTCTATACTGGCGCCTCCTCAGGGTTTGAGCGTCATGAGTCGGTGCCTGAATTATCGTCTCAACGTATTATTGACGACCTTGTGGTAGTAAAGAAGTCTAGGAAGAGAGCGAGGAAAGGCAAATAAAGCTGATTCTATGATCCAGCCGCCACAGCAGCCTCGGCTTCAGGACCGTATAGATATCCCCGATGCGGATAAATGGCATATCCCCGGTCAACCAATCCTACCTGCAACAGCGCTACGGACCAGATTCGGCGATCTAAGGAGACTTCATGATGATGTGCTGCGGGTAGAGAAAGGCCCCATCGCCTTGAAAGATCCAGGATACCCACTCTACGTGGTTAACGTTCCGCGGCAAATGTCATACGTCGACAGCTTCCCCGCGGATAAGTTCTTCCTCCGATTCGATTACATATTCGACATGTTTCATGTGAAGAAGCTGGATTTTACGTTTGTCTGCCTTTATGCCTTGCACATGAACTACATCATTGGGGTTGAGCAGATACGTCATATCTGTGTCGCTGACCCGTACTACATGCACGAGGGCTTCTTGGGAGTCTGTGCAGAGCAGCATGAATACACGAGGGATTAAATCGTCAGTTTCATGCTCGCCAATAAAGAAAAGGAGGCGATTCTCGTGCCTTATCATCCCGTGTAAGTCATCCGCGCTGCTATCCTTCCTTCGATTTCAATAAATCATTTGCACGGTGGAGGATAATTGATTTGAGGTGTACTTATTTTGCGCAGCGGCGGGCGCGCCGTCCTCATCATCCTCTACCCCAGTTTCTCCCACGCTCTTTACTTGGACTCGTCGAAGAACATTCACAAAAAGGATTACACCCACATCAAAGATGTTCTGGACAGTGCTATGTTTTACTACCAAGCAAGGGTGGATAGGTTAGGGACAAGAAGAGAAGGGCGGCAGGCTGCCTTCAGCCATAAGACCGACTTCGCTGCATCCAAAGAACCGAACGATTCTCTTAATGATGGATTCTATGTCCTACACCACATGCTGGAGTACAGACGGGATCACCAGAACCTTCACATGTCACCTAGATCTGGCGATGCCCATATTCTGCAATGGGCAAAGGACATAGGAGATATCGAGGATCATCGACTGTCACAGCCCTAGAATATTGTTTGTAAATAGTTGCATTTTCATCTAGGCATCATATTTAAATTTCTGAAACTTGAATTGAGGATTGTTGAAGCCTCAAAACTTTAATTAAAAGCAGGGCAAAGAACCCTGGAAATTGCATTCAGTGTTCCCAAAATAGCCTTAAATTGGTTATATTTGGCAAAGATTTTTGCACCAAACCAAAAATAATGAGCATTTTTGAGCAATATTTTGGGCAATGAATTTAAATCATTATTTTATTTGCATTTGGAATTATATTCATAACTTGTATAGAATATATTTCCAAATACCCTGGAACATTTTATGTGCTTTTGGAAAACTCCATTAAGCAACATAAAAATATTCAGCGGAATTTTGTCACTGGTTTGGATTTGTTCTTTTTGAAAACAGTGGCAAAGATTTAAATAAAAAAACAAAAAACAGAAATAGAAAAGGGAAGGAACAGACCTTACCTGGACTTACCTTGAGGCCACCAGAGACACCAGCCACCTGCGCGGCCCGCTTCTGTGCAGCCCACCTGCCAATCGTCTTCCTCCTCCCCGGCAAGCAGCTGCGTTCAAGACGCGAGCGATCATGCCACGCCTCCCGCCACCTCCTGCTTGCCCTTCCTCGTCCTGACCTGCGCCTGGAGACGCCCGAGTTCCCTCTCTCCTCTCCCTCACTCGTCGCTCTCTCCCTCCCTCTCTAGCCCTCTCCCCCAAGCTCACCTGAGAGCATTGCCGGAACACACCGACGCCGTTCACCGCGGCCAGGGCCACTGCCACGCCTCTCCAACGCACCAAGGAGCTCCGCCTCAACCACCTTCCCCTCCTTGCCGAGCAACGTATCGGGGGAGCCCCTGCAATGCCGCCATTGCCGTCGTCTTCAACCTCCAGCGCCCGAGATAGCCGGCTTCGCTACGTCGCCGTCCGACCTCCCCCGAGCTCGCCGTCTTCTCCAACCGACTTGCCGTGAGCCCCTGCCTCCTCTCCCCTTGCTCCCGTGATCTTTTCCCCGCCATAGCCGCCGCTTCGCCGGCGACCGAATCGCGCCGCCGCCTGAGCCCCTCGCTGTCGTGGCCACAGTCACCGTAGCCCCCAATCGAGCACACCCACATTCTCACTGCACCGCGTAGAGGCCGTAGGTGCTACGCCCGCATCGCCACGGCCACTGCAGCTCCGATCCCAAGCTCGCCCGAGCTCCGGCCGCCGCAGCCGAGCTCGCCGACGACATTTCCGGCCACCCCAGCCGCAGCCGCAACCACCATTGGACGCGCCGTGTCCCGGCCGTTCCAACAAGACCAGCCGCGCGTCCTCGCGACGCCGGAGTTGGCCGGACGGCGAGCGCCGTCGTGCTCCGGTCATCGCCGGCGTCACCTGCTGACATGGCGCCGGTTTAATTAGCGTTAATAACCCCGCTAAACACCCCCAGGGCCACCGCCATGTGGGCCCTAGTGCATGTTTAGGTTAGATTAATTTTCTGTTTAGATTAGTGATAACCCTGTGGCCCACATGTTGGCGTTGACTTTGTCCTAGTCAGCGTTGACTGGACCCACCTGTTTGTGGGACTAACCAGCCAGAGCCACTGACATGCAGGACCCACGCTTCAGGTTTGACCTGGACCGGGTCTGTTGACCTGCTGAGGTCAGCGTCATGCAATGCTGACGCAGTAAATGATTTTCTGGATTTAAAATAAATCAGAAAATCCAGAAAATGTCCTAAACTTCTAAAAATCATAGAAATTCAACCGTAACTCCAAATGAAATAATTTATATATGAAAAATGATCAGAAAAATCCAATCTATCCATCTGTACCGTTTTCATGCATGTTAGAACAACTTATGACTGCTGTTTAGGCCAGATCATATAATGGCATTTAAACCTTCACATATGAAGTTTGAATTTGAACCTAAGGTTCAAACCAACTTCATTTAACCTGTTGCTAGTTGCATTAGCTCAAATCACGTCATATCGCCATGTCATGATCATGCCTCATATTGTGCATTGCATTGATTGTGTTTCTTTCTCAGTTGTCGGTAATTGCCTCCTCTCGATAGACGCGTTTCGACGATGTGATCAATGACACCAATGAAGAACTATACTATCTTCAGAAGTGCCAGGCAAACAAAACCCCCTTGTTCATTCCGATACAACCCCACTCTGTCGCTCCTGCTCTATTTTACTGCATTCGAACAACAACGATACAACTGTTACTTGATGCGGTAGTTGAACCCCTTTATCCTCTGCATGACCTGTCATTGCCACAGTAAATAGATGAAACCCGCTAGCATGAGTAGGAGTTGTTTGAGCCCTGATGTGCCTACTCATTCATGCTTGTTTGTCATACCTGTTATTGCTTAGAGTTGTGTCAGGTCTAATTCATCGGGGATGAATTGGAGGTGTGTAAACATGTCCTACTATGTGTGAGCTAATTGTGTGAACACGATTTGGTAAAGGTAGCGGTGAGAGGCCATGTAGGAGTACATGGTGGGTTGTCTCATTGAAGTCGTCCTTAGGAACTGAGTTCTGTGTTTGTGATCCATGAACAGTTACTACCACACATTGGGCTCCGGGCACTCCAAGCTCTCTCGACTTATTAATAAACTTGATCTCTGTACAGTTCATAGACAAGTGAAATTGGATACTCTAAAATGCGCAAGATAAGCGTGAGTGCTATGGACGGCGTTCTCGTAGGGAGACGGGAGCGGATCCATAGTGGTGTATTGACATGGTGAATATGTGGCCTCGTGTGCGCCACCTCAGAGAGTTACATTGCAGTCGTAGTTCAGGATAGCCACTGAGTCAAAGCTGGCTTGCTGCAGTTAAACTCCACCACCCCTTTCTTGATAATGATGCATATGTAGTTAGTTCTGATGTAAGTCTTGCTCGGTACATTTGTACTCACGTTTGCCTATTTTATGTTTTTGCAGAGACTTCCGTCTCACTAGTAGTTCCGTGTGGACTTCGACGTTTAGCTTGTTACCTCAGCTACGATCTTATGCCCTCGACAGGATCTGGTAGAAAGTCAGGCTTCTCAGCCTTTTTCATTTGTAGATGTCTGTACTCAGACATGATAAGCTTCCGCATGTGCTTGATCTCAGATGTTTCAATGTTGGGTCATGAGACCCATGCTTGTAATATCTCGCTCGTCAGAGCCTATTGAATAAAATACTTGAGTCGTAGAGTCATGTTGTGATGCCATGTTGTATTTGCACATATCGAGCATATTGTGTGTATGTTATTGAAATGCTTGGTATGTGTGGGATCTGACTATCTAGTTGTTTAACCTTGGTAGCCTCTCTTACCGGGAAATGTCTCCTGGTGCTTCCATTGAGCCATGGTAGCTTGCTACTGCTCCGGAACACTTAGGCCGGCCGGCATGTGTCCTTCTTCGTTCCTGTGTCTGTCCCTATGGGGAAATGTCACGCGATGACTACCAGAGTCCTGTTAGCCCGCTACAGCCTGGTTTACTGGAGTCCTGCTAGCCCAGTGCTACAGCCCAGACTCACTCGCTGATGACCGACAAGTTCGTTGCTGGGTCATGTATGCATGTCCTGTAAGTTAGTTCCACTTTGGGTTCACGACTAGCCATGTCAGCCCGAGATCTTTGTCATATGGATGCTAGCGACACTATCATATACGTGATCCAAAAGGCGCAAACGGTCCCGGGCCTGGTAAGGCGACACCCGTGGGAATACCGTGCGTGAGGCCGCAAAGTGATATGAGGTGTTACATGCTAGATCGGTGTGGCATTGAGTCGGGGTCCTGATAGCTTTGGTATTAGAGCTTGACTGCCTGTAGGATTACCAAGCCAAACTGGTCGAAGTTGAGTCCAGAAATTCTTTAGTTATATAAGGGAATTGATTGTGGGATGGAACGTAAGGCTCTTTTTACTCCTTATACCTTATGCCCTTCTGATCTGAGTCATCTTATTTTTCCTACGGGGTTAAGGAACTAGGATTTATCTTCTTTCTATCAGGATCACATGTTACTAATCCGTAGACCTATAGGATTGATGGATTTAAGTCTCTGTTCAGTTCCTACTACTTCTGTATGTTGACAGTTGGTCTAGAAACCTTGATATGATGTTGTTGAGTGGTCATGCCACTAATTTGCAGGATGTCTCAAATCTTTTTGAGCATTTACAGTCGTTATGTTGTCCGAGTCGTCCCAGGTTTCTAAACAATCTGATGCACTTGCAATATCCTTTCCCCCTGGTTTTGATGTTCCTCTACGCAAGGTTAATCACACTAATTGCTAAGTTGAGGTACCCTATTGCCTCGACATATATGTTGGAGTTATTATCATGACCTTAGGTGTCTTAGGGGATCGCCTAGTAGTTTAGCCATGTTTAGTGTCCCAGTGTGATGACTCTGGCCATCATTCTCGAAGCATCCTGTGATGCCATTTAGTTAGTGGGTATTCTACTCCTGGGTTCTGAACCCAAGATTCACCCTACTTATTTCATGTTGATAGTGTTTGCTCGTTCCTTTAGGATATTAGTAACCTTTGCGATAGTCCTCGAGGTCCGTGGTATTTCCTTCTTCCAAATACCATGAACTGCTTCTGGCGGACGTTCCTTGAACCAAGAGATCACAACAAGAGTGCTCTCGATGAGTTCTCCATTCTATATCGTGGCTCTGCCAGTTCTACCTTTTTGCATGGGTTATCCGGAAGAAATATGTTGAATTTGACTCGACATACTAACCTATGCATCTACAACTCGGAAAGTTATATGTTCTTTGAGTTGTCCCTCTTTAGTTGTTTTCTGGCCCTCGTCTATCAATTGATAGTCAGGAGTAGTTATGCTTTCGTGTTCCTCGATGCCTACTACTCTTGTGGTCCGTCAAGCCATTCTATTCTGGAATGACTAGGAGAAACAAACTCCAGAACCCCATCCATATCCAGGATCGGGTCCAAGTAGTTGTAATCCACAAATCAGAATGCCAATCCAGCTTTTGATTCTGTTCTACTCTGGAGTATTACCTCCTTCATGTCAGGATTATCATGGGAATTGCACACCATCCTATGAACTCTTGATAAAATGATACTTCTCGCCCTCATTATTCATTTCTCGGCTCCTGTGTTGTTGCAACCGAAGTGCCGACAGATGAACTATGATGTGTGAAATCAATACTCCTAGCAAATCTGTTGCTTGGTAGTTAAAGGACAAAATTTCATTCTTAGTGTGTTGGTTATCGAATCTTCACTCTAAGATAGATTGTGCTACCTAGTCCTTATTTCTGGTGTACTCTTCGATCAATGAGTTAGGATTATCCAATCCCTTGCTTATTTGATCATATTGTCTTGCTCTGAAAAGCAAGATAGTTCTCGAGCTTAGTAACATATTGGTGGTTCGTGATTTTCCGAATATCTTCTCGGAAGTATTACCAGGTTGTCACTTGACCGCTATGTTGAGTTCGTGATCATGTTGGTTTTCCTCAAAACCACCCATTCTCCAAGATTCTGTGTTGGGTACCCCTGAGCTAGTTGGTTGAGCTAAACAACAACTTGGAGAGTTGGAAGATGGAAGGTTGTCTGACTTAGTTCATCACTAGGGTATATTCTTGTGTGTGTGTGTGTGTGTGTGTGTGTGTGTGTGTGTGTGTGTGTGTGTTGAAGAGAGATGATATCTTCATCGATTGTTCCTCGTGATCGGTTGTTGAATCTATCATCTTGTCCAAACCTTGATTTGAGTGTGGGCTATCGTCAAATCAAGTTAGTACCAACGATATTCGTAATGTTGTCTTACTCGTGGTTGTTCCTCGAGCATACATCATTACATCTTTTGGTCTGACCAATACTATCACATTGTTCACATAATTGTGGAATTCCACTTATATGGAAACCTGGATGAATTGTTATTGAGCCCATCAGCAACATTTCTATCTTTTCCATGATTCGTGATGAACATCCAGCTAGTATTGGAAACTTCTATAAGCATTATCTTCATGTCCCGTTCATGAAGCATATGCTTGGATGAAAAGAAGTGACTTCCTCTAATTCATGTGCATTTGATGCAAGTTGCCACCGTGAATTCGAGAAAGCATGTTTTTACCTCCTCTAGAATCATCCCAAGTCATTTATGCACGTGCAAAGTATTCCGTGGTCTGTTAGACTGATCATCTTCATTCCTTATGAATTCCCTAGCACACCAAGCCACTGATTGACTTGTTCAAGGAAAGAAGTTCCTTTTAAGACCCGGGCTTATACAAGGACTTCGATATCCCCAATGATGGTTCCCATCCAGAACTCGGTAGTGTTTTATCATAAGACTACTATGTGGTCATGCTTGTCTTGGACACTATGTTCACATGTGTGTAGCAGAAAAAGCTCATGTTTTGGAGCTTGCTATCGTAGTTCATTTTCCGAGAATCTCGCAACGCCATCTTGTCGATTTATGTTGCAAACTTTCATTTTTCTCCCTAGACTCAATGAGTCCGGAATATCCTGACACCAACCAGATCTGAATCTCAGGCAGATATGATGGTTGGAACGTTTTCCAAGAACTATATATTGGTCTCTTTGTAACCCGGTAAAGTGGTTGTCATGGCCAACACACCTAGCCGGAAGACCTAATATTCTAGTATCTTGATTGAGGAAGTTGACAACTCACCCCTCCAAACGATCGTTTGAGAATTGCCTTAGCCTGGTATGGAGAGTTTCAATGGTCCTTTCCGATAGAGTTTCCTTCTGACTTCATCGAGTTGGATGAAGATCTCGAAAGCAAAGACGTCAAGATCAATATGAAGCAATGAATCAACATCTTTGAGAAGGACAGTTGGATCGTGTTAGCTTTGTGTCCCTCCGCCTTCTTACTCACGCCTTGAATCTCGGACGAGATTCTTGTTTAGTGGGGTGAGTTGTCACAGCCCTAGAATATTGTTTGTAAATAGTTGCATTTTCATCCAGGCATCATATTTAAATTTCTGAAACTTGAATTGAGGATTGTTGAAGCCTCAAAACTTTAATTAAAAGCAGGGCAAAGAACCCTAGAAATTGCATTCAGTGTTCCCAAAATGGCCTTAAATTGGTTATATTTGGCAAAGGTTTTTGCACCAAACCAAAAATAATGAGCATTTTTGAGGAATATTTCGGGCAATGAATTTAAATCATTATTTTATTTGCATTTGGAATTATGTTCATAACTTGTATAGAATATATTTCCAAATACCCTGGAACATTTTATGTGCTTTTGGAAAAGTCCATTAAGCAACATAAAAATATTCAGAGGAATTTTGTCACTGGTTTGGATTTGTTCTTTTTGAAAACAGTGGCAAAGATTTAAATAAAAAAACAAAAAAATAGAAATAGAAAAGGGAAGGAACAGACCTTACCTGGACTTACCTTGAGGCCACGAGAGACACCAGCCCACCTGCGCGGCCCGCTTCTGTGCAGCCCAGCTGCCAATCGTCTTCCTCCCTCGCCTGGCAGCAGTGTGTGCAAGACGCTGAGCGATCATGCCACGCCTCCCGCCACCTCCTGCTTGCCCTTCCTCGTCTCCGACCTGCGCTGAGACGCCCGAGTCCCTCTCTCTCTCCTCACTGCCGCTCTCTCCTCCCTCTCTAGCCCTCTCCCCCGAGCTCACCTGAGAGCATCGCCAGAACACACCGACGCCGTTCGCCGCGGCCAGGGCCACTGCCACGCCTCTCCAATGCACCAAGGAGCTCCGCCTCAACCACCTTCCCCTCCTTGCCGAGCAATGTACCGGGGGAGCCCCTACAACGCCACCATCATCGTCGTCTTCAACCTCCAGCGCCCGAGATCGCCGGCTTTGCTACGTCGCCGTCCGACCTCCCCCGAGCTCGCCGTCTTCTCCAACCGACTCGCCGTGAACCCCTGCCTCCTCACCCCTTGCTCCCGTGATCCTTTCCCCGTCATAGCCGCCGCTTCACCGACGACCGAATCGCGTCGCCGCCTGAGCCCCTCGCTGCCGTGGCCACAGTCACCGTAGCCCCCAACCGAGCACACTCACGTGCTCACCGCACCGCGTAGAGGCCGTAGGCTCTACGCCCGCATCACCATGCCCACTGCAACTCCGATCCCAAGCTCGCCCGAGCTCCGGCCACTGCAGCCGAGCTCGCAGGCGACGTTTCCGGCCACCCCAGCCGCAGCCGCAACCACCATTGGACGCTCCGCGTCACGGCCGTTCCAACGAGACCAGCTGCGCGTCCTCCCGACGCCAGAGTTGGCCGGACAGCGAGCGCCGTCGTGCTCCGGTCGTCGCCGGTGTCACCTGATGATGTGGCGCTGGTTTAATTAGCGTTAATAACCCTGCTAAACACCCCCACGGCCACTGCCATGTGGGCCCTAGTGCATGTTTAGGTTAGATAAATTTTCTGTTTAGATTAGTGATAACCCTATGGCCCACGTGTCGGCGTTGACTTTGTCCTAGTCAGCGTTGACTGGACCCACCTGTCTGTGGGACTAACCAGCTAGAGCCACTGACATGCAGGACCCATGCATCAGGTTTGACCTGGACCGGGTCTGTTGACCTGCTGAGGTCAGCGTCACGCAATGCTGACGCAGTAAATGATTTTCTGGATTTAAAATAAATCAGAAAATCCAGAAAATGTCCTAAACTTCTAAAAATCATAGAAATTCAACCGTAACTCCAAATGAAATAATTTATATATGAAAAATCATCAGAAAAATCCAATCTATCCATCTGTACCATTTTCATGCATGTTAGAACAACTTATGACTGCTGTTTAGACCAAATCATATAATGGCATTTAAACCTTCACATATGAAGTTTGAATTTGAACCTAAGGTTCAAACCAACTTCATTTAACCTGTTGCTAGTTGCATTAGCTCAAATCACATCATATCGCCATGTCATGATCATGCATCATATTGTGCATTGCATTGATTGTGTTTCTTTATCAGTTGCCGGTAATTGCCCCCTCTCCATAGACGTGTTTCGACGATGTGATCAATGACACCAATGAAGAACTATACTATCTTCAGAAGTGCCAGGCAAGCAAAACCCCCTTGTTCATTCCGATACAACCCCACTCTGTCGCTCCTGCTCTATTTTACTGCATTAGGACAACAACGATAAAACTGTTACTTGATGCGGTAGTTGAACCCCTTTATCCTCTGCATGACCTGTCATTGCCACAGTAAATAGATGAAACCCACTAGCATGAGTAGGAGTTGTTTGAGCCCTGATGTGCCTACTCATTCATGCTTGTTTGTCATGCCTGCTATTGCTTAGAGTTGTGTTAGGTCTGATTCATCGGGGATGAATTGGAGGTGTGTAAACATGTGATACTTTGTGTGAGCTAAGTGTGTGAACACGATTTGGTAAAGGTAGAGGTGAGAGGCCATGTAGGAGTACATGGTGGGTTGTCTCATTGAAGCTGTCCTTAGGAACTGAGTTCTGTGTTTGTGATCCATGAACAGTTACTACCACACATTGGGCTCCGGGCACTCCAAGCTCTCTCGACTTATTAATAAACTTGATCTCTGTCCAGGAGTTGCAACTAGTTTCTGGTGTTTGTAGGTAGTGTTACTAGTCTACCAAGTGGCACCCGGTACAGGTGGGCTTGGGATAGACTAGGCACAGTGGCACGGTGTACCAAGTGGCACCCGGATGGTGGGCTTGGGAACCCTGCTCACATCGTTTGGGGCCGTGAGCGACACCCCGGCCGGATCTCCTTGCGGATGGAACCCGAATAGGCGATAAAACTAGACAAGAGACTTGTGTGGTTAGTTAGGTCGTGGCCGACTCCCTCGCTAGGCTTCCGCTTGAAGGTTTCCGAGATACACGACATATACATGGTGGTAAGTGGCGAGAGCGTGTGTGAAGAAGTACACCCCTGCAGGGTTAATATGATCTATTCGAGTAGCCGTGTTCGCGGTAAAGGACTTCTGGGTTGCCTGTACAGTTCATAAACAAGTGAAATTGGATAAGCGTGAGTGCAATGGACGGCGTTCTCGTAGGGAGACGGGAGCGGATCCATAGTGGTGTATTGACATGGTGAATATGTAGACTCGTGTGCGCCACCTCAAAGAGTTACATTGCAGTCGTAGTTCAGGATAGCCACCGAGTCAAAGCTGGCTTGCTGCAGTTAAACTCCACCGCCCCTTTGTTGATAATGATGCATATGTAGTTAGTTCTGATGTAAATCTTGCTGGGTACATTTGTACTCACATTTTCCTATTTTATGTTTTTGCAGAGACTTCCGTCTCACTAGTAGGTCCATGTGGACTTCGACGTTTAGCTTGTTACCTCAGCTACGATCTTGTGCCCTCGGCAGGATCTGGTAGATAGTCAGGCTTCTCAGCCTTTTTCATTTGTAGATGTCTGTACTCAGACATGATAAGCTTTTGCATGTGCTTGATCTGTATGCTCTGAATGTTGGGTCATGAGATCCATGCTTGTAATATCTCGCTCCTCGGAGCCTATTGAATAAAATACTTGAGTCGTAGAGTCATGTTGTGATGCCATGTTGTATTTGCACATATCGAGCATATTGTGTGTATGTTATTGAAATGCTTGGTATCTGTGGGATCTGACTATCTAGTTGTTTATCCTTGGTAGCCTCTCTTATCGGGAAATGTCTCCTAGTGCTTCCATTGAGCCCTGGTAGCTTGCTACTGCTCCGGAATACTTTGGCTGGCCGGCATGTGTCCTTCTTCGTTCATGTGTCTGTCCCTATGGGGAAATGTGACGCGATGACTACCGGAGTCCTGTTAGCCCGCTACAACCCGGTTTACCGGAGTCCTGCTAGCCCAGTGCTACAGCCCGTACTCACTCGCTGATGACCGACACGTTCGTTGCTGGGTCATGTATGCCTGTCCCTGTAAGTTAGTGCCACTTTGGGTTCACGACTAGCCATGTCAGCCCGGGTTCTTTGTCATATGGATGCTAGCGACACTATCATATAGGTGAGCCAAAAGGCGCAAACGGTCCCGGGCCTGGTAAGGCGACACCCGTGGGAATACCGTGCGTGAGGCCGCAAAGTGATATGAGGTGTTACATGCTAGATCGGCGTGGCATTGAGTCGGGGTCCTGACATCGACTTCAAGCTGAGTTCTATAACATCCAGCGTGAACTTGCCCAAATCAACATGAAGGAGGTCGTCGGAAAAACAGGGATATTCTACGGAGAAGGACAAATGTCGCGGGAAGACATCCGAACATGGATAGCCTCTCAGAGTCTCGACATGAAGCCTTTCACTAAGCTCGAGGACTATCTCCCTGACATGGATGGATGCCACGACATGATGGAGTGATTGTCGATATATGACAATGTGTCCGTTTAGTCCATACTTTCTGTTTGACAAAACTTTGAGTTATGCACGGTGAAACTTTATTTGTGATGTAATTAAACCGTCCTCCTCCTCGACTAGCGAAAATCACTCTAGTAAGGGCATTTTGGGTACGATGAACTTTGTTATTTATGCTTATGATATGTTGTTTCTATTTTTGCCCAGTCTGTCTCTTTCTGTTGCTCAACTATATATGTTACATATCATCGACTCATGTGACGATACAGGTGCATAGATCATAGATGGCGAAGAAGTGCTACGCCAGGAGTATATATACGACAAGTGACCGGAGTGTCAGGCCCAGGTGTACCGGTTTCCGGTTTCCGAGCGACAGGCAGTAGTTAGTTTAGGCTCAGCTAATGCGAGAGAGGGATATGAACTCATGTACTCAAAGTGATAGCTCTTCTCGCGTATATCATTGTTTAGATGGATGACGATGTATTTGCATGTAATCAAGACTTGTATCGCTATTTTCGAGATTGATGACGAGAGACCACTTTGTGTTGGACGATGATTATGATGATGACATGATTTGATGAGACTAATTGTATGTATATGCTATGATTACATTTGTATGTGTATGATATGCTAAAGATTATTGTATAAAGCCTATTCAAATACAAAACAAATACAAAACAAATATGCAGGAAAAAAAACTAATAAAACTAGTAGTAACGAGGGGGGAAATTTAGCAGTAGCGCCGCCTTACCAGCGCTTCCTTGTCAACAGCGCTGCACTTTTCTAAAGAGCGCTACAGCTATTCATGTATAGCAGTAGCGTGGGACAACAGGCGCTACTGCTATACGTTAGCTGTAGCGCCTTATTAGTAGCGTCGGTACCCGCGCTACTGAGAGGCCCAAAACCCGCGTTGCTGCTAGGCTTTTCCCTAGTAGCAAGGGTCGCGCTATTCGTCATCCTGGATGAGAAATATTTATTCTTCACCCCTCTCGATTTTGACATCAATGAACCGTATTTTTACGTTTCACAAATTTTGTCTTATTTTATACACAAAAATAGAACGTAAGAAAATATGTACTTGCCGTAAATAATATTTTATGTTACATAAAATTATGAATGTAAAAACATAGTATAAAACATACATAAAATGTGATTTTTCTGGTCTTATAACCTATATATAGGGATTGACTATTCGTCACCCTGGGCGAGAAATAGTTATTCTTCACCCCTCTCTATTTCGCCATAAATTCACCATAATCTTACCTACCGTAAATTTATCTTATTTTTTACATGAAAAGAGAATGTAAGAAAATATATAGTCACCGTAAAAAATATTTCATGTTAAGTAAAATTACAAACGTAAAAACATGTTAGACAACAATCTATTTTCTCTGTTCTCTGACCTATATTTTTGTTTTCTTATGCTAGATTTTACGTAGTGAATCAATATGAATTTAATATTTGATAGGGTCGCGCTATTTGACACCCTGGACGAGGAATAGTTATTGTCCACCCGCTCTCTATTTTGACATCAATGCACCGTATTTTTACGTTTTGTAAATTTAGTCTTGTTTTCTACGGATGTCCCATGTACATCACATATTTCGGGCTCTCAAACAATAGTAGAACAGGCATACCATATTAAATAAAAGTATATATTAATGCATACAATTTGACAATATGATGTTTAAAACCGATCAATATATTTGTCATGCATCAATGGCTCTTGCTTTTATAGAAAAATTTCCTACTATGACATGTAGTTTGACGGTTATTACTTCATACACTACAACAGGAACCCCCCTTCAGCAACACATCGATGCGTTGTCGTTTGTCCTTATAAGAGTTGCTAAGGTCTACACCAACGGATTCGTATGCGTTGTCGCTGATGGCGTTGCAAGGGTCTATAACAACGTATATAGATCCGTTGGTAATCTGGGAAATAATGTGTTGCAAGGCAACAACGAATTCATGCAACGCTTCTATGCGTTGGTGCTTGCAAAATAGAATACCTCCATATAATCATTTATAACACTATTTTTCTATGCACTGGTGCTTGCAAAATAGAATAACCTCCATGTATAATCATTTATTACTGTAGGTAGTTCGAATGGCAGGACAAGGCACAACTTTAGTAAAGTTAGATAGAGTAGAAATGAAAGTGATATATTGATTCAATGGAACAATCTGTTACATTACAATGCAAGTATCATCATTTAGGAGTACAACACTTCCTTATAAAAAATATAAAATACAAAATTTCTAAACATTCAGAGAACTGTCTTGTTTCTCTTCCAAGTATCATTAATCATCATACATTCTCCAAGATCCATGTAATCATCCAGTATTTAAATTCTCGACCTACAAAAAATTATAATACTATTTAAGCATAATTTTGAAATGAAGTTTAAAAACGTACATAGTATACACAATACCTAAAAGGATCCACATAAAATTACCAGATGTGCAAGAAAAGATTGTTGGGGAGGGGGGCATAAGCTTATGCACTAGTAGAAAACCACCCATTAGTCCCGGTTCGTAAGGGCCTTTAGTCCCGGTTCGGGAACCGGGACTAATGGGTCGTTACTAATACCTCAACCCATTAGTCCCGGTTCAAACACGAACCGGGACCAATGTGCCTCCACGTGGCCCTCAGGCGCCGAGCCCAAATCAAGGGCCTTTGGTCCCGGTTGGTGGCTCCAACCGGGACCAAAAGGCATCCACGTGTCTGCATTCCAGTGGCTGGGGTTTTTGTTTTTTGTTTTGAAAGGAGGGGGGTTGGGGGGTTTTGGGGGTTAATTTAGGTGTTTCGTATATTGTGTTAGCTAGCTAATTATAGAGATAAGTGTCCTCTCTTATGTCCGTGCTTGGTCGACGCTGCGTAGTATATATACATAAGTGATCGAGAGAACCATTCAGTACAGAAGTTCGTCATGCATACCGAGAGAAGTGATCGATCGACCTCTCCTTCTCCGAGAGATTGGTCGAACAACAAGTTTTACTGGCTACATACATGTACAATCTATATAAGATCTCTTAATTACAAACCACTAGCATTTGAAATGAAGTTCCACATGGTATTCTTCGGCTTTACTGATGACGTGTTCAAGAAAGAATCCCGCCAACTCCTCTTGAATTGCTTTCATGCGATCTGGTGGTAGGAGTTCATCCCGATCTGCCACGCCTAATTAATTTGAAGAAGGGGTTAATTAATACATATATATGAATGAAACTCAACAGAAATGATGGTGTAATAAAATGAAATTGTGAATATTATTGCTTACGCACTTCATATTGTCTTCTAGAGTAGCCCCGCTTGTTTTTCGAAGTCGCGTTGTGGATGAACTCGCGCACGTAGTATCCACAGAAATCATTCCCTTCCTCCTGCCACAAGCACTTTACGAGAAATAGAGGTCAACAAAACTGATAATGAAGCATTATATAAATGGCATTGATGAAAGTATAGCTATAGAATCAACGGGAGATGCGCGCCAGTAGTACTTACTTTCGGGTATATATATTGCAGCTCCTTCGGCAGTCCCGGAGCTTGTGCGGTGAACTATTTCCAAACCCTGCAAGACAAAGAAAATAATTATTATTACTTGAGATATCAGGAAATGAACAAAAAGTTGCCGATATGGTGCGATAATGATTGATTGAACTTACTTGCTGAGCATTTCAGTCATGTCCGCATAGGTGCTGGGATCTTTCCGTCTCGAGTCTAAGACGGTTACTAGTCCACGCCAAGCTTAATCTCCGAAGAATATAGTGGTACCTGCACACGCATGCATAACTCATCGCTTACATTAACCTCGCTTGAGTAATAAGGAAACCGAATATGCACACGACAAGAACACTCACGGGCCGTTCTAAGGACAGAGTATGGTATCTTTGTTTTGATTTTTGATTAACGATTGTAGCAAGTTGTCCTCGGCCTCTTCGACGCTCTTTTCAACTAGAATACATCTATGATATTTGTGTTAATGAACCCAATATCATAGATTTCATTTTTTTTTGCACTCGACGATCTTCAATCTGCATAATATATTGAGGATAATTAATTATAAATACATGCAATGAAAGAGCCGAGCTATATATATAGACTAATGACAGAAATAGTACTTACAGGCAGTAGCAAAAGACCATTAATTTATCGAGGGCCTTTTGATTGAAGAACTCGAAGAACTCCTCAAATGGAATAGCCAACACATCATTTGAAACGAGGTCGTGCTCCTCTTTAATTTTCAGATACAAAGTGTTCGTCCCCTCAGACTCTCTGCAGGTTTTCATGTACCAACTATGGAATCTTCGCATCATTGTTGTCAGAGACTTTTCATCTTTGACGAGAGGCTTCCCGTACTCGTATCTAAATAAGTCCACCTCCATGAAATCAGGAAGTACATCGTCAGGCAGGTAATCTTCAAGATTGCCATAACCGGCCACCGTCCCCGGAGGATTAGACACATTGAGCGGGGGGCACGATTGCTGTGCTTGTTCGCTGAGCTGGGCAATTTTTTTCCCCTTTGCTAGTTGTTCTTTTGACCTTTTATCACTGACAGTAGTTCCCGACCGCTTGGCTTGGAGATATGTCTGTTCAGTAATGCGCTCATAGTTGGTTCTCGGCGGAGACTTTGGTGGTTTCCTCGGGGCATCGAGAGCGCTTTGCTTTCACCGGATCTACCTTCTCCTCCGGAGGTGGATGTATCTTTGCTTTCACCCTTCAAAGAACTCCTTCACTTGGGCCTGCACGATCGTATTGTTTTCCTCCTTGGTCCTCTCGTGCGTAACTTCTCTACAGGCTTTAGAGGTGGACCGTGTCTGATTGCCTCTCTCTACTTGTGCTGCTAGATGCCGGAGCAGCACGGAGCGGCTGCGGCGTCTGTCTTCTTCGTGCTTGCTTACGAGGCGGAGGAGAAGGACTACGACGCGCCGGAGCAGCCGGGCGGCGGCGGGTCTCTTCCGCCCTTGCCGGGCGAGGCAGAGAAGGAGGAGGCGGAGTGCCACCACGCCGGAGAAGGAGGCGGAGTGCCGCCACGCTGCCCTGATCGCCACTCACGGAGGAGGAGGCGGTGGAGGAGGCGGAGTGCCGCCACGCATGCCCCGATCGTCACTCACGGGAGGAGGAGGCGGTGGAGGAGGCGGAGTGCCTGACTCACGGGAGGAGGAGGAGGAGGCGGAGGCGCCCAGCTTTAGAAGGTCGATGAGCTCCTTCCGCCATAGGCATGGAGTCTTGAGCAGAACCCAGCCTAGTCTCCCCTTCACCGGTAGGGTGCTCAAGCGCGAGGTCCTTAAATCCCTCCGTTATTTCAGCCACCATCACCTTAGCAAATCCTTCTGGAATCAGCTGGCAGTGATAAGTTGTGCCGGGTCCACTAGGATAAACTTGGCCAACAGCCGCCTTGACCTTCAAATTCATGCATCGCGCCATTTGTGGCAATTTTGAGACTCTGTGATACCATCCACGGGATAGCTGGCAGGAGCCGTCAAGACATGCTCCGGCTGAAGCAGCTCGGTGGAAGCAACGCTGCTTCTCCGCTAAGATGGCGGGTAGCTTCGGGAAGCTTCGCATGTCGCTTGTTGCGATCTCATCGCTTCGCTCCTCTTCTCGATCCTCTAGCCCCATTACCCTTCCAAGCAGCGCTGATTTGGTCTGCTCCAGCTTTCTTCCTCCTCTCGTGGGTTTTGTAACCCCTGCGTCCGGAAAACCAACCTTCCACGGAAGGGAGCTGGCGTGCCTCGTGTCCGTCCAGGGTGCTCGGGATTCCTAAGGGCCATTGTGAGCTCGTCCTTCTCCTGTTTGGAAGGAACGCCCTCGCTGCCCTGCATCGATATAGTGTCGAAGGTTCTTGACTGGTGTTTGCGCTGCTCGTCCGTCCACTAACACCGCCTCACATAGGTCCAAGGTTCTGCCAGCCCGAAGAACCAAGTCCAAAGAACGGTCCGGCCAACGATTGTCTCGGTTCGATCCCTTTTTCAAGCAGATCATGCTCAGCCTTGGACCACTTAGGCGGGCTTTGAGGTAGCCACCGACCCGTGCAATGGTGAAGCTTCTTCTTCGTAGCATTTTTCTTGTTTGTCTCCGACATCTTCTTACTCTTTTCCGATGTCTTGTGGGCCACAAATGCGGGCGATGATCTTTGATCTTCTCATATTTGCCGATGAATTCTGGTGTCTCTTTTTTCTTGACAAACTGGTTCAGCTCTTTCCTCCACCTCCTCATTAGGCCTGCCATCTTCTTAAGAGCACAAGACTTGATTAATTGCTCTTTAATTGGCTTCTCCGGATCCTCCTCTGGCGGTAGGGTGAAATTTGCCTTCAGCTCAGTCCAAAGATCTTCTTTACGCATATCATTGACATAAGACACCTCAGCGTCTTCATCCTTAGCAGCTTATACCATTGTTGGATGCTGATCGATCCTGTCCCTAACAAGAACCCCGTGACCGAAAGCGTAAAATGCCTTCTTTGTCGAGATGGGTTCAATCGGTTCGCCGTCGGGCGCAATTTCTATGATCTCAAACTTTTCATCCGAGCTCAACTTTTCTTGGGCCTCGTCTCCTTACCGGTTGTGCTCGATCCGAGGGCTAGAAATTATAAGGAAGAAAGATGACAGTAATTAATATGTGTACATATACCAAAACAATGGATGCATCAATTAACTTGTCAAGACGGGCTTAACTAATATATATATACCGGCGGACTCGGTTCGGTGACCGAGCAATCAAGACGGTCTCCTTCGTCTTGTACCTCCATTGTGTCACCGAGCCATCATGAACATAGTCCTCCTCTTGTACCGCATTAATGGGTCGGCCATCATAATCATAGCCCTCTTCTTCATCCAAATGACCAACGGTGTCGATGAGAAATGACGCAACATCATCACTTCCATTTGCGATTATTTCCAACATCGCTTCGCTTTCTTCGTCTCGGAGTGCTCCATAGTTTCGCAAATATTGACAACATGTCAATTATTATTCAAACATGGTACATAGTGGCAAACGAGAACTAGCTAGCTAATCACAATAAGGAATCATGTTAGTGGCCTCGACGCTGCTTCTCTAGGGTTTGGGGTCGCCTCGACACAAAGCTTCAAGGGTTTGGGGTGGCCTCGACGATAACGCTCTTTTAACTTGATAAATTTGGGTGGCCTCGAGAGAGTTAATTTGTCGGGTAGGGGCGCGGGGGAGGGGTGCGTGGGAGACCTGCAACATCGTTTTCTCTCTAGGGTTTGGGTGTCCTCGAGAGTTTTGGTTGAGCGAGAGGGCCGAGGGGGTGCTGCAGTTGTATCTAGAGGGGTTATATCGACAACGACGTGACATACATATACATGGGAAAATAATGTTATCGGGAGGGGTATCGGTACCACCCCTCGTGTTGAAGTTTCTTCTTTCTCCTTTCCTTTCTTTCTTCTTCTCCTCTTCTTTTCTTCTTCTCCCTCGAGAAAGGAAAATAATTAAGAAAAGGAAGAAAGAGGAAGAAGGAAGAAGGAAGAAGAAGAAGAAGTAAAGAAGAAAAAAAAAGGAGAAGAAGAAAGGAATAGAGGAGAAGAAGAAAAATAGAATTTCTTCTTTCTCCTCTATTCCTTTCTTCTTCTCCTCTTCTTTTCTTCTTTTTCCTCTTCTTATTTATTTCTCCTCTTCTTCCTCTCCTCTTTTCTCCTTTCTTCCTCTTCTTATTTTCCTTTTCCTCTCATTCTTTTAGTATTGCTTGTTTTAAAAAAATGTTCAAATAGCAAATTTCAAAAAAACAAAGGTTTTGCCTAATGCATTGTTCATATGAATATACAAACATTTGCATATTCTACAATAATTAATATCAACAAAAAATCTATGAACAGAAAAAAACATAACTTTTCTAAAATCTATCTTTTGCATATATGAAAACATTAATACACATATGAACAATAAATACATATATCAACAAAAACATAATCTGAACAATTTTGAACATTACATACACATAGCCACATACATACACATATACATTATATATATATATATGAACAAAAAACTAAACTAATAAAAATGAAAAAAAAAAGAGCCAGCGTATATATATAGCCACATACATACACATATATATACATTGAACAAAAAATTAAACTAATAAAATGAAAAAAATAGAGCCGGTGCAGCAGGCGGCTCACACAATGTGGCGGCGCTGGGAGCGGGCGACGGCGACGGGCAGGGGCTCGGGCGCTGGGCGCTGGGCGGCGACGACGACGGGAGCTCAAGGCGACGACGGCGCGCGCGGGCTCGGGGAGGACGGCGCTGGCTCGGGAGGCGGCGGCGACGACGACGGCACGGCAACGGCGACGGCGACGGCGGGCGGCGGCGCGGCGTCGGGCAGCTGGCGGCGTCGATGTGCTCGGCGTCGTCGGGGCAACTGTGGCGATGAAATCGCAAAGCTGCGAAATGCTACTTATATACAAGGAGCATTGGTCCCAAGCAGGCTCCAACCGACTAATGTTCTTTAGTCCCGGTTGGATCCACCAACCGGGACCAAAGGCCTTTTTTCGGCAGCCCAAAGGGCGGGAAGTGCGACCTTTGGTCCCGGTTGGTGGCATCAACCGACCAATGCCCTCTTTAGTCCCGGTTGTTGCCACCAACCGGGACCAAAGGCCTCAGGCCGCCTGCAGATCGGGCCCAAAGTTTAGTCCCACCTCGCTAGTTGAGAGGGGAGCGCAGTGGTTTATAAGCCCCACTGCCGCTCCCCTCTTGAACTCCTCTCTACTGCAGGCTTATGGGCCTACTTGCTACTGCTTTGCTCGATGGGCCTTCTGGCCTTCATGGGCCCGAATCCTGCCCAAAGTAGGGTTTCAAGTCGATTCAGCCGTGGGGGCCCGAGAGGGGCACTTTTTTGTTTTTTGTTTTCTTTACTTATTGTTGCTATTTTTATTTTTTTCCATTTTTTTGTTTTGTTTTCTGCATTATTTATTTTCTTTTTTTTTTGCTTTATTTTTTAATTCTTTTTGCTTTTAGTTTTAGGAAAATTATAAACTTTCTGTTAGTGCCGTTACTTTTCAAATTTGAAAACACTTTTTTTTGTTTTCTTTCTTGCTTTATTTATTTTATTTTGTTTCTACTTACAACAAAATACTTATTGTTGTTTTTTTGTTTTGTTTTATGCATTATTTATTTTCTTTTGTTTTTTGCTTTATTTTTTAATTCTTTTTTATTTTAGTTTTAGGAAAATTATAAACTTTCTGTTAGTGCCATTACTTTTCAAATTTGAAAACACTTTTTTTGTTTTCTTTCTTGCTTTATTTATTTTATTTTGTTTCTACTTACAACAAAATACTTATTGTTGTTTTTTTGTTTGTTTTCTGGATTATTTATTTTCTTTTGTTTTTTTGCTTTATTTTTAATTCTTTTTGCTTTTAGTTTTAGGAAAATTATAAACTTTCTGTTAGTGCCATTACTTTTCAAATTTGAAAACACTTTTTTGTTTTCTTTCTTGCTTTATTTATTTTATTTTGTTTCTACTTACAACAAAATACTTATTGTTGCTATTTTTAATTATTACGAGGGCGAACCATAAGACATTAAAGCATTTCAAATGAACTCTGAAAAAGTTGAAAGTTGGCATGGTATCATAAATTGACCCACACATAGCATGTGCATGTACAAAACGAACAATGGTATCATACTCGCTGGCCACAAAGTTGGCATGGTATCATCATAATAGTTGCGGAGAAAGTCTTCACTTTTTCTTCGCTTGTGTCATTTGCTTATTGCGCGTAACCATGGATAATCTTCATCGCTTATCGGGATGTGGGGTTAGCCTTGACTTTAAAGGGAGGAATTTCATGAAACTTTTCATAATCTTCGACATGTCCGGCTTGTCCTCCACTCCCACGATGTCCCTTTTCCCGAAAGAACTATGTGGCGCTTTGGCTCATCGTATGATGTATTTGCTTCCTTATCTTTTCTCTTTCTCGGTCTCATGGACATGTCCTTCACATAGATAACATGTGCCACATCATTGGCTAGGACGAACGGTTCGTCGGTGTATCCAAGATTTTTCAGATCCACGTTGTCATTCCGCATCGTGGGTCTACATGCACTCGCCTCTGACAGATTGACCCATTTGCACTTAAACAAAGGGACCTTAAAATCATGTCCGTAGTCAAGTTCCCATATGTCCACTATGTAACCATAATATGTGTCCTTTCCCTCTCGGTTGTTGCATCAAAGCGACACCGCTGTTTTGGTTGGTGCTCTTTTGATCTTGGTCAATCGTGTAAAATGTATTCCCATTTATCTCAGATCCTTTCCAAATCAATACAGTCAAAGATGGTCCCTGGATAACAAGTACAGCTCATCACAAACAGTGTTGTCACCTCGACACGTGCTTCCAACCAACTGCTGAAAGTCCCGATGTGTTCACATGTAATCCATCGTCGACCGCTCCGTGTTTGAAGCGCAGATCGTTCTTGTGTTCATCGACATACGGGTCACCAAGGTAGAGTTCTCAGAAACTGTGTAGTGGGCTTGAGACCAAGAATATCCGTCCCTCGCATATTATTGAGTCCTTTCCAAGCGTGTTTTTTCGATCATCTCCCCTCATACCGCGATTTAGGGAGACCTATCTTCTTAAGGCCAGGAATGAAGTCAACACAAAACCCGATGACATCCTCTCGCTTGATGGCCCATGGAGATGCTTCCTTCGGCCTAGCGCGTTACGGACATATTTCTTTAGGACTCCATGAACCTCTCAAAGGGTACATATTGTGTAGAAATACGGGCCCAGAATGACAATCTCGTCAACTAGATGAACTAGGACGTGTGTCATGATATTGAAGAAGGATGGTGGAAACACCAGCTCAAACCGACAAGACATTGCACCACATCACTCCTTAGCCTTGGTATGATTTCTCGGATCGATCACCTTCGAGATATTGCATTGAGGAATGCACATAGCTTCACAATGGCTAATCGGACATTTTCCGGTAGAAGCCCCTCAATGCAACCGGAAGCGATTGCGCCATAATCACGTGGCGATCATGAGACTTTAGGTTCGAAACTTTTTCTCGCCATATTTATTATTCCTTTTATATTCGACGAGAAGCCGGTCGGGACCTTCATACTAAGCAGGCATTCAAAGAAGATTTCCTTCTCTTCTTTGGTAAGAGCATAGCTGGCGGACCTTCATACCGCTTTGGAGGCATGCCGTCTTTTTCATGCAAAGGTTGCAGTCCTCCGTGCCTCGGCTATAACTTTTGTCTTCCCATACACGCCAAGAAGCCTAGCAGGTTCACGCAAAGGTTCTTCGTCACGTGCATCGCGTCGATCAAGAGCGGACCTCTAGGTCTTTCCAAAGAGGGTAGGTCCCAAAATATAGATTTCTTCTTCCACATGGGTGCGTGTCCCCAGCGTCTCGGAACAGCTAGTCCGCCGACCCTTTCCAAAGATTACGTGTAAATCATTAACCATAGCAAGTACGTGATCACCGGTGCGCATGGCGGGCTTCTTCCGGTGATCTCGCCTCGCTTTTGAAATGCTTGCCTTTCTTTCGACATTGATGGTTGGTCGGAAGAAATCGACGATGGCCTGTACACATTCTTCCCGCAGCTTGCGGTATATACTATCGGTGTCAAGTAAACAGTGCGTGCATGCGTGGTATCCCTTGTTTGTCTGTCCCGAAGGTTACCGAGAGCGGGCCAATCGTTGATGGTCACGAACAGCAACGCCTTTAGGTTAAATTCTCCTGCTTGTGCTCATCCCACGACGCACACCGCTTTCCATTCCACAGCTGTAAAAGTTCTTCAACTAATGGCCTTAGGTACACATCAATGTCATTGCCGGGTTGCTTAGGGCCTTGGATGAGAACGGCATCATAATGAACTTCCGCTTCATGCACATCCAAGGAGGAAGGTTATACATACATAGAGTCACAGGCCGTGTTGTGATTGTTGCTCTGCTCCCGGAAAGGATTAATGCCATCCGCGCTTAAAGCAAACCATACGCCCTTGGCTCACTTGCAAACTCATCCCAAGACTTTCTCTCGATTTTTCTCCATCGCGACCCGTCGGCGGGTGCTCTCAACTTTCCGTCTTTCTTACGGTCCTCACTGTGCCATCGCATCAACTTGGCATGCTCTCCGTTTCAACAGACGTTTCAACCGTGGTATTATAGGAGCATACCACATCACCTTCGCAGAACCCTCTTCCGGGAGCTCGCCGTCAACATCACCGTGGTCATCTCGTCTAATCTTATATCGTAATGCACCGCATACCGGGCATGCGTTCAGATCCTTGTACGCACCATGTAGAGGATGCAGATCATTAGGGCATGCATGTATCTTCGCACCTCCAATCCTAGAGGGCATACGACCTTCTTTGCTGCGTATGTACTTGTCGGGCAATTCGTTATCCTTTGGAAGCTTCTTCTTCAATATTTTAAGTAGCTTCTCAAATCCTTTGTCGAGCACAAGATTCTCGCCTTCCATCGCAGCAATTCCAAAGACGGTACCGAGCTTTGTGTTGCCATCTTCGCAATTGGGGTACAACCCTTTTTGTGGTCCTCTAGCATGCGATCGAACTTCAGCTTCTCCTTTTAACTTTCGCATTGCGTCCTTGCATCGACAATGACCCGGCGGAGATCATCATCATCGGGCACATCGTCTGGTTCCTCTTGATCTTCAAGAGTTTCCTGCAGATCATCGTGCACATCGTCTGGTTCCTCTTGATCTTCTAGAGCATCACCGTATTCAGGGGGCACATAGTTGTCATCGTACTCTTTCTTCTTCGCCGTCTTCCATCATAACCCCTATTTCTCCGTGCCTCGTCCAAACATTATAGTGTGGCATGAAACCCTTGTAAAGCAGGTGGGTCTGGAGGATTTTCCGGTCAGAGTAAGACTTCGTATTCCCACATATAGGGCATGGACAACACATAAAACCATTCTGCTTGTTTGCCTCAGCCACTTCGAGAAAATTATGCACGCCTTAATGTACTCGGAGGTGTGTCTTGAACCGTACATCCATTGCGGTTCATCTGTGCATTATATATAATTAAGTATGTCAAAAATCATTACGTAACATCATGAATAGATAATTAAGTGACCAAATTAATAGAAGTTCATCATCATATTAAAACCAAAGTACATACATAGTTCTCATCTAACAACATAAAGCTCTGCAGAGCATCTAAATTAATTAAACCATACACTGAAACTATGTAAAACATTTCAATGCGAAAACAAATGCGATCATAATCGCAACCAATGTAACAACTGATCCAACGGCATAATGATACCAAGCCTCGGTATGAATGGCATATTTTCTAATCTTTCTAATCTTCAAGCGCATTGCATCCATCTTGATCTTGTGATCATCGACGACATCCGCAACATGCAACTCCAATATCATCTTCTCCTTCTTAATTTTTCTAATTTTTTCCTTCAACAAATTGTTTTCTTCTTCAACTAAATTTGACCTCTCGACAATAGGGTCGGTTGGAATTTTCGGTTCAACAACCTCCTAGATGAATAAAATCTATGTCACGTTGGTCGGCATAATTGTCATAAACAATAAATGAACCAATAGTTATGAAAAGATAATATATACCACATCCGAATCATAGACAGGACGAGGGCCGACGGGGGCGGATACCAAAACCATCGCACTATATAAGATGCAATAATAAAAGTAAGAAAATTATACAAGTATATATCTATATAAACATACAAATAAGAATATTTTTCCTTTTAGAAAGAAGATAAGAACAAGAGGCTCACCACGGTGGTGCCGGCGATGAGATCGGTGCGGGTGATCGACGACGTTGAAGACGGGGACGGGGCATGACGGACCGCTAAACCTAGACAAATATGGAGGAAAATGGAGCTTGGCGGTCGAGCTTGGAGAGGAGAAACCTTAAGTAGTGTGGCTCGGGCATTCCATCGAACACCTTGTGTGCATAGGAGGTGAGCTAGAGCACCACTAAGCCCTCTCTCCCTCGGCGGAAAAAAGAGCAGAAGGTGCTCGCTCTTGCTTGAGAGGGTATATATAGGCACCACCATTGGTCCCGGTTAGTCGCATGAACCGACTAAAGGTTTGCCTTCGTCCCGCTCATGCCACCAACCGGGACCAATTGTGGTGGTGTGAGGCGGCCCATTGGTCCCGGTTCGCCCCACCAACCGGGACCAAAAGGTCCAGACGAACCGGGACCAATGGCCCACGTGGCCCGCCGCCCTCGGGCTCACGAACCGGGTCAAATGCTCCCATTGGTCCCGGTTCTGGATTGAACCGGGACTAATGGGCTGGACCGGCCTGGACCATTGCCCCCTTTTCTACTAGTGATGTATGTCTAACAAATAAATTAGTAGGAGTACATGTTAAAACACTGATTATTTTTGACCAATCGGATGTGCCTGTTCACTGTGAATAACCATCAGCATGTATTCGCTACTAACAATTGTCCAAAGATTATATTATATCAACAGTGAGATGAATTCAGTAACAAACTAAATGATGAGTAGGTAAGCAATAATATCGACTATACAAATTGGATATTTCTGTTTTCCAAAGGTCTTGGCATTAAATGTTTTGCGTCACCAGTACTCACGTACTGCGGTACTGCCCATGCTTGGTATGATGTATTAGGAGCAAAAAACTCAGTGGAACAGCTAAAAAATCATTAACTAATCTACATCACACAAAAGTAGTGGCGTTCTGTTTCTAGAAAAGGTAGGATCCAAGATGTTTACAGGGAAATAAAAATCATTTAATGTGGCTCTATTTAATTCTTCAAGACCAACCTAGCACGAAAGATGAATACATATTTATGAAAATGCATCAGGGGTGACCTATGTAATGGCTAAACAATCTGAAACAAAGCAAACCCAAGTAATGGATGAACAATTGTATATCAGTACTTACCCAGTTTTAAGAAACGCTGCCCATTTGCCTTTGCTGATGATGTGGCATATCATATAACCAAGAGAATTTGATCTTTGTCACAACTCAGCTCCATCATGTACCATTTTCCATGTCATCATATAACTGAATATGAATACCTATATGAATCTACAAAATATGGGCCTGGACAAAAGTTAAGACCAGAAAAATAGACATATATTGGCACACTTAACTAACGGAGACTCGTTGGACAAGTCAGTGTAAAAATTAAGGACTTGGAATAAATAAGAAGAAAGGTGTGACAACACCCGGGAGTCTAGGCACCCGGTTATCTTGTTCGTCCAGCGAGTACGAGTACTCCCTCGGTCCGAAAATACTTGTCATCAAGATGGATAAAAAGAGATGTATCTAGAACTAAAATACATCTAGATACATTCTCTTTTATCCAGTTTGATGACAAGTATTTCCGGACGGAGGGAGTATATGTTTGTACTGCTTTGATCTGAATACGAGTATATGTTTTAAAAAGTCTCACCTCCCCTCGTGGGGCGTCGCGGCAGAAAGCCTCTACCGCGACCTCCAAGGAAATCATGTGGGCCTCCTGGCCAATCAATAAGGCAAGCCGGCCGCACATCTCCTTCTCCTCAGGAGAGGTCTGTGATGGGCCAAGTGCGCTTCGTCTGGAGATGGCCGATGGTGGGCCGTGTTCCTGTTCAAAATAGTTCCCCTCACCACACCACACCACACCACACCACTCTCTCTGCCGAGGCAGTACTCCTCTGTTCGTCCACCTCCGGCCTCCACTCCGCTCTACTGTGCTAGACCGGCGCCGGCAGATCCGGGCACCAGATCGACTGACTCCTCGCCGGTGAGTGTCAGGCCACACCCGCCCGCACGAAGCGAGGCGTTTGTTAGCCTCCATAATTCCACACGATCCATACTGATCTGATCCAGAGTGTCTAACACATACTGCTGCAGACCTGCAGTGCTTCCTTGATCTTCTTCCCCTGCCTAACAACCACTCCGCTACGCTTTACCCAACCTCTACGTGCTTTTCTTCCAGAGTCCTCCGACGACCTCCATCGATCCGCTCCACTAGACTGCCCCTGGCGCATCCACTAGCTTTTTTCGCTCCTCTAAATAGGAACCATAGTTTTAAATAGCGCGCTAAGCATCTTAGCGGCGGACCTCTTCCAAATGCTATAGCGTGCTATAGCGGAGCTATAGCGCGCTATTTAAAATATATGTTCATTTGTTTACATCAAAGTCTCTTAGCGCAAGACCTTTTCTAAACGCTATAGCGTGCTGTAGCGGAGCTATAGCGGGCTATTTAAAACAGTGATAGGAACAGGGAGCTATTTATCATTCTGACAGTTCGAGTGGATGTGGACAGTAGGTGCCTACATCTGCAGCAGAGGCAATGGCGACGCTACGCGTGGAGGTCGCAAGTGCCTATTTGGAGCTTCGATTTGATGGTCACCGGTTCCGCACGGTCATCATGCTGAAGGAACTGAACCCGGTGTGGAACCAGCCCTTGTACTCGGACCTGCTCAAGCTATCTAAACTTTGCTCTCTCTCTCTCTCTCTCTCTCTCTCTCTCTCTCTCTCTCTCTCTCTCTCTCTCTCAAGCAAGTGTTTACATCGTCGACGAATCTGGCCAAGGTGTGGAGGTTGATCTGGAGTTCTGGACCCGGTGTGGAGCCAGCGCGTCTGCTTCCACCTGCTTTACGCTTTTGCTCTCAAAGCATGTGTTTACGACCTCACCGAATCTGCACAAGGTTCTTCCAGTGTCCGTGTCCGCCTAAAATATTTGAACCAGGTGCGGAACCAGCGCGTCTACTTTCACCTGCTAGATCTATCGAGTCTTCGTTGGGTTATTCTCGAAGGTGGTGCAGGTGCAGCCAGTTCCGTCCGATTTTACAGCACCTCAGACCTGCGCCTCTCTGATTATATATGTAGAGTATCTCGTACTATACAATCGTGAAACTGGCTCTGACTTCATATCGTGCTCATACGGGAAAAACAAACCAATGTGGTTGTGTGTGGAGGTCAGAAGCGCTTATGACCTCATGCCCATGGATGAGCAGGGTTCTGCAAGTACCTTTGTTGAGCTTGCCTTTGATAATTTCCTGTACCGCACGGCTGTCAAGGAGCAAGACCTGAACCCGGTGTGGAAGGAGCGCTTCTACTTCAACTTGTCAGATGCATCTAATCACTCTGAGCTTCATCTTAAAGCATATGTCTACCATGTCGACAGATTATTCAAAGGTTCTGAGTCCTTGGTTGGCAAGGTCAGAGTTGATGGGACCTCATTCCTGCCCTTCCATGATGCTAAAGTATTGCTTTATCCACTGAAGAAGCGTAGGATGTTCTTCGTCACAGGGGAATTGGCTCTCAAAGTATACACTACTGATGACGCCTCCATCAGACCTTCAAACCCTTTTCTGCCGGTGGATACTGTAATATGCTCTCGAGATTTCCATGTTTCCAATGACCTGGAATGCATATTACGTGGTCAGAGTTCAAGACCATACAGTATACCATTACAATATTTGAAAAAAATCACAAAAAACTTCTCTCAAGAGCGAATACTTGGACAAGCTGGTTTTCGTGTTGTATACAAGGTAAGATCGCAACATATCATTGTCTTTACTTTATTTCATGTACCTAGAGTTGACACACATCCATAATCGTCTGGTGGTACAGGGAGTGCAGCAAAATGGTGAAATGATTGCTGTGAAGAAAATTGTGTCGTCATTTAGGCCAGGCCTACAGAAGCAATTCGAGAATTAGGTTTGTCATCTTATGATGCTTAAGCACCCCAATATAGTGCGGTTTGTAGGCTACTGCTATGAAACACATAATTCGTGCTTAGAGTGTGATGGAAGATATGTTTTTGCGGAGATGACGGAAAGGTTACTTTGCCTGGATAATTATCTATCAGGTATGCCATTCGATATGGTATTTATTTTGTTGGTTTCTTCTTTATTTGAGATTTTAGCATGTGAGGTTTGAGCTTTGCTCCAAAAGATTGTATTTCATTCACATATACCAGGTGTTGCAATAGGTAAATATGTTGTGTGGGTATCAATCTAAAATGGACAAATGAATATAAATCGTAGACTTTTATAGATCTTGCATATGTTGATATATTATCTAGAGAACAACAAAATAGTTTTTCAGGATACATTATGAGAATGCTCTTCTTCTGATCACAAATGCAGATGAATCTTCTAGACTTGATTGGAGCACACGCTGCACTATAATCAAGGGGATTTCCTATGGTTTGTGTTACCTTCATGACCAGATTGATAAGCCTATTACTCACTTGGACCTTAAACCCGCGAACATATTGTTGGATGACAATATGATACCCAAAGTTACAGACTTCGGTCTATCAAGACTGCTTGATCAACAGACTATTTTCACTTCATCTCGTGATGGAACATTATGAGCTAGTGCCACTTTTCAAACCATTACTTTTATTAATAAGCAAGATGTGTTTTTTACGGTAACCAATTCTATTCCTGTTGTGATTCAGAGGTTACATGGCACTGGAATTCCTACATGGAGGTACAATTACACCAAAGTCAGACATATTCAGTTTGGGTGTAATAATCATGGAGGTAGTAACAGGACATAGGGACTACCCGGTTGTTGTTACTAAAGCATCTTTAGATGACTTTATCGAGCTTGTAAGGGAATTTTATCTCATATTTCAAAACGGAGGTCTATGTTTCACATACCCGATGTTGCATTTTACCTTTTGCACACTAACTTTCCAGATATGTGTTCTGATTTTGCAGACCCTTACAAAATGGAGAAATGTGCTACATAGATCACTGGGACATCGATCCCTAGAAACAGACTAGGAACAAATAAAGATATGCATGCATGTTGGTCTAATCTGTGTGAATCCTGACCGCACCAAGAGGCCTCAGATAACAGAGGTTATCACTATGCTTGAAGAAGTAGAAAGTACTTTCTCCATCCCAAAATAAATGTATTAACTTTAGTACAACTTTAGCAAAAAGTTGTACTGAAGTTAAGGCACTTGTTTTGAGATGGAAGAAGTATAAAACTGCGACATTAGCAACGAGGCAACGTATACAACAGTCCAGGTATGATCACTCAACAGTCACGCGTGAGCGTGTGTATTTGCTAGTCCTCTCATACTCTTGTTAGCATTGTGCTTGAACATCTGCATATCTAGTATCTGAGGACCTTGCATTCATATGTCGTGTAGTGAGTCGCTGCATCGACACTTGCCAGTGGGTGGACAGATGCAGAACATGACCTGGCAGTGATGTGTAGCGTGATGAGCCGATTCCAAGCGGTCGTCCATGCAGACCATCGCGGCGGTAGTCGTGGCATACTCCACTCGCCTCGCCCTGGATACCACTATAGATTTGAACAGTAAACTCTAGTACACCATGCAACAATGTCGACTTGACATGCATGGTTTAATCACAGTTTGAGTGTGAGGGCTCTGCAATGCTGCTTCTAGTGTGATGTGATGGTACTGAACCTTGTTCTGACCTTCTTTTTTTTTTGAAACTGGATGTTCTGACCTTTTGATTGTGTTGGGATGATCTGCTCGCATAGGTATTTGCACATCATTCAAAGGGCTCACTGTTTCCCGAACCTTGGATAGCCAAGTAATGCAGTACGCTGACTCCAGTGAGTTTTGTGACAGTTACCCTCGAATGAGTTTGTGCCTAGTTTACAGACAGATCCGGAACTCAGCTAGTTAGTTTAGCCAAACTATTAACAAATGGAGGGTTGCAAGTGGTTGTTTCTCTCCCCCTCCGGCTACTAGCTGGAGCCTGGAGGTAGGGTGGGTACTGGGCAGTGCCGGTGGTGAAGCCAGCCCGGAAGAGCCTGTGGGGTCAATGCTAATTTTGATTATTTTCTTCATAGTGTACAGTAAAAGTACAGTGGCTTACATGTAGAAACTAGCATTGGTGGTTCAGACTCTGGTACCAAGGGTAATTTACTTCATCAGTTGTTCCAAGATTCCATTATTTTTCTACCCTTGATCTTTTCGAATCTCCTGTAATCCACTCCACTCCATCCAGTATGAATAGTGCAGATCTGTTAGTAATAAGGAATATTTGCTAGAGTGTCAACTTCTTTCATTGCTCATCATCATTTCCTCATACTATAGAGTGTTGTTAACTTATTGCTTGTTACATCATACATCCTGCATCAGTTGCAAGCATGTTCTCATTTAGCACTCTTTCTTGCAGAGACAACGCATAAAAAGGGGTCTGGCACGGATCATGGCACACACGCCTTCGGTAAAGCCCTCCTTTTCGCATGCCTTGGCACATGGAGCATACTTGCACCAGGAAGCCTTGCCGGTATAGGTCTTGCTGAACTTGCTGCATGTGTCGGCTTCACTGCCTACAAAACAACGAACACACAATATGATGTATCAAAAAGAAAAAGGAGACGTATGATGTTCTATAGAGAAACAAGATAGAAAAAAGTGGCTTGGAATACAAACTTCACATGTGACTAGCAAATGTGTACAGCATGCATGGAAGAAGTGCCTTGCTCGTCTAAAGGTGAAATTTTCAGACAACGCTTACCAGGAACCAAGAGGAGTGGCATGAGCAGTAGCAAGCATAGCAGGCTTGGCACCTTGAGGTCTCCCATCTCTTTAGGCATAACCAGTAACGACGGCAAGTAAGCGAGTATAGGATAGATGCGCATCCAACTAGGCTCCACGATCTCTTGTAGGCACTGATGATGTGACATAACGAAAATAATGTCAAAGATATAATGTTTGCATGATCCTATCTTGAAGATATGCATGACGGAATAACGTTGAAATGCGCATGGATGTGCACCCACCCTAGGCCTTGTTCGGTTAATCCCCACCACAAGGGGATTGGAGGGGTTTAATGTGAATTTTGACTTGATGGGGTTTTAATCCCTGCCAATCTGCTCCAAACCCCTTAAAACCCTATGAAACCGAACAATGCCCTAGGGAGCCATGTTGGTGCTCACTTGTATACAGGCGTGTTTGGAAAATGGTTATGTACTCCAAATATCCAATTCGGCTCCCGAACTAATCTTCACCCTGTGAACAGTAAATTCAAATCAAATACTAGAAAAATTCTATAACAAAATTTGGTGAAAGATGCTTGCGTGTGTGATATCCGTGCCAAGTTCCAGCTCATTCGGACGTGTGAGTAGCTATCAGCAAAATAAAATCAGGTCTGAATAGGGCAAAATAGTAAAAAAAATCATAGACCCCAAATTTGTGTCTTTTGTTGAGACCTCGTCAGATGTTGAAACGCACTGAATTTTTGCACGGACATCAAGAACTCGAGCATCTTTCACCACAAGAAAGTTTGGATTTGTCCGAATTCTTTTACTATTTTTTGGTGAATTTACTATTCACTCCCGGGCTCATCTAACCCCGGGAGCCAAAAAGCCCCATCTTTCTATACTCTCACTTCTCATGCGCTCCCTCCGTAAACTAATATAAGAATTTGTAGATGATCTACACGCTCTTATAGAGGAAGTACCACTTAGAGAATTGACTATATATTTTATTATTTTATTAGTAGTTGAGGATCTTTATGTTCAACACATTCATGTGACATCAGACTGCAAGGTTGTCGTGGAGGCCATCAAGAAGGGAAGTTCTGATAGCTATGGAGCCATTATCTAAGAATTCACGAAACGTGCTAGGAATTTTATTACTTACAATTTTTCCATGAATTTAGGAGCTCGAATATTGAACCTCACAATCATGAGAAGCATGCCATTTCTTTAGAGGATGGTCCCCATGCTTGGTTAGGCCACCCTGGTAATCTTCTTTTCGCCCATGTAAACATTGTGACAGCTCAGTAAAGAACTTCGTGGGTTTGTCTAAAAAAAACTCGGCTTGTTTTTGTTTGCTCAACCTTTTTTCTGGTGCAGCTATTTTGTTTAGGAAAAAAAATTCCTGATCAGAAAAATACATGAAAAAGAAAGGAGGTAGAAAAATTTTTGGATTTATGGTTAAAGAAGAAAAAGAAGAAAACAGGGGTTCTGTTGAATTTCAAGTATTCAGTTTCACCAATAAGATACGGAGACTTGCTTCACATTTGGAATTACACAAAAAAGATTTTTCATCGGAAAGAGGTCTACGAAGACTTTTGGGAAAACGTCGACGTTTGCTGGCTTATTTGGCAAAGAAAAATAGAGTACGTTATAAGAAATTAATCGGTCAGTTTAATATTCGGGAGCAGTAATTTAATCGTTCAAATTTTTTTCTTGTTTTATTATTTTTTTAGTAGTCTTATAGTAGTCTTAGATTTTTCATTTTGATGAGCCTCGCTTTGAGGAATTCATGGAATAATCCATTTTCATGGAATAATGAATTAAGGAAGAAAGGATATGAGTCTACCGCTTACAAGAAAAGATCTCATGATAGTCAATATGGGCCCTCAACACCCATCAATGCATGGTGTTCTTCGACTGATCGTTACTCTCGATGGTGAGGATGTTATTGATTGTGAACCCATATTAGGCTATTTACACAGAGGAATGGAAAAAATTGCAGAAAACCGAACTATTATACAATACTTACCTTATGTAACAAGGTGGGATTATTTAGCTACTATGTTTACAGAAGCAATAACAGTAAATGCATCAGAATTCTTGGAGAATATTCAAATACCACAAAGAGCCGGCTATATTAGGGTAATTATGTTTGAATTAAGCCGGATAGCTTCTCACTTGCTATGGCTTGGACCTTTTATGGCGGATCTCGGCGCATGAGACTCCTTTTTTCTATATTTTTAGAGAGAGAATTAATATATGATCTATTTGAAGCTGCTACAGGTATGCGAATGATGCACAATTACTTTCGCATCGGAGGAGTAGCCACGATCTACCTTATGGATGGATCGAGAAATGTTTAGATTTCTGTGATTATTTTTACGTGAGTTGTTGAATATCAACAACTTATTACACGAATCCAAATTTTTAGAGCGAGTTGAAGGAGTAGGTTTTATTAGCGGAGAAGAAGCAGTAAATTGGGGCTTATCGGGACCGATGTTACGAGCTTCTGGAATACAATGGGATCTTCGTAAAGTAGATCCTTATGAGTCTTACAACCAATTTGATTGGAAAGTCCAATGGCAAAAAGAAGGGGATTCGTTAGCTCGCTATTTAGTACGAGTTGGTGAAATGAGGGAATCCATCAAAATAATTCAACAAGCTATAGAAAAAATTCCTGGAGGACCTTATGAGAATTTAGAAGTCCGGCGCTTTAAGAAAGAAAAGAATTCTGAATGGAATAATTTTGAGTATAAATTTCTTGGTAAAAAACCTTCGCCCAATTTTGAATTGTCAAGACAAGAGCTTTATGTAAGAGTAGAAGCCCCAAAAGGTGAATTAGGGATTTATCTAGTAGGAGATGATAGCCTTTTCCCCTGGAGATGGAAAATCCGTCCACCCGGGTTTATTAATTTGCAAATTCTTCCTCAGCTAGTTAAAAAAATGAAGTTGGCTGATATCATGACGATATTTGGTAGTATAGATATCATTATGGGGTAAGTTGATCGTTGAAATGATAATAGATAGGGTAGAGGTAGAAACTATCAATTCTTTTTGGAAATTGGAATTATTAAAAGAAGTCTATGGACTGATATCGATTCTACCCATTTTGACCCTCCTTTTGGGAATAACAATAGAGGTACTCGTAATTGTGTGGTTAGAAAGAGAAATATCTGCGTCGATACAACAACGTATTGGTCCTGAATATGCTGGCCCCCTGGGCCTGCTTCAAGCTATAGCAGATGGGACTAAGCTACTCTTTAGAGAAAATATTCTGCCATCCCGAGGAGATATTTCTTTATTTAGCATTGGACCCTCTATAGCAGTCATATCAGTTTTATTAAGTTTTTTAGTTATCCCTTTGGGATATCATTTTGTTTTAGCCGATCTTAGTATTGGTGTTTTTTTATGGATTGCCATTTCAAGTATAGCTCCTATTGGTCTTCTTATGGCAGGGTATAGCTCAAATAATAAATATTCTTTTTCAGGCGGTCTACGAGCTGCTGCTCAATCCATTAGTTATGAAATACCATTAACTTTTTGTGTGCTAGCAATATCTCTACGTGTGATTCGTTAAAATGGATCTTTTTCCTATAAAATCCATTAACTATTTATATTCCTTTTCTTATTTAGGATTTGGGTTGGTAAGTTAAACTAGATAGCTATATGAGTGAAACAAAACAGCTTATAAATTTGTAGTAAAAAGAAAAAATCTCATTTCCTACGTACAAGAAAAAAGTGGAAGTAAACATAAGCAGTGTAAACTCTTTATCCCAAGGTTGATATTTTTTAATTAGTCATCATATCTTGAAGCTGCCAAGAATAAAGGATTCACGATATCGAATTCCATTACTAGAATATTCCTAGTTATTATATTACTATAACTTAATAATCCATAAGAAGAATCCACCAAAAGTTAGTGAAGGGTTAGGAACACTAAAGTACATAAAGGATTAGTAATGGAAAATCTAAAACATTAGAGATTTTTGCCCATAAAAGGAATCATAATAAGGACTTGCAATTTGTAGAAATTATCAAGTATTACTTTCTTTGGATTCCGATCTAGAGTATGTTCCCATTCACTTGTTAAGGAAATGGCTATCAAGAACGAATTAACCCTTTATCCATTTTTTCTTTTTAAATACCCCTCCCTGGGGAAAGAAGAATAGTGAAAAATATATGGAGTGCACTAGAAATTTTTTTCATTATTTCCTTCCTCTATCCATTATCCATATTCATGCAGAATTGCTCATGAACTAATACCCAACTCTTTCCATTTATTAATTGAATTCCTATAACAAGTAACAAGTGTTTATTCCAAGATTAAGTTATTACTGAACAAAGAAAATTTTTCATTATATTATAAAGGATGAGATCAATTCGGAAGCGCTTTTTCTTATTCTAGCAGACGGAATTCCTTTGGTCTAATTTAGGACTTTCAAATCTATTTTAGTTTATCTAATTCTATCTACGCCCGAGGGCTAGGAACAAAACAGTCCTTTCCTTTTTCGATCATAGAGAAGCCGTATGAAGCTAAGGTTTCATGTACGGTTTTGAAATAGCGGTGGGAACTGTGATGTTATCATCGACTATGATTATCTAACAGTTCAAGTACAGTTGATATAGTTCAAGCACAGTCAAAATACGGTTTTTTGGATGGAATATTTGGCGTCGACCTATAGGTTTTCTGGTTTTTAATTTCTTCTTTGGCAGAATGTGAAAGATTACCCTTTGATTTACCGAAGCGGAGGAAGAATTAGTAGCAGGTTACCAAACTGAATATTCCGTATCAAATATAGTTTATTTTATCTTGTTTCTTACCTAAATTTATTAGTTTCTTCTTTATTTGTAACAGTTCTCTACTTGGGCGGGTGGAATTTATCTATTCCCTATATATCCTTTTTGATTTTTTCCAAATGAATAAAGCAGTTGGAATTTTGGAAATGACAATGGGTATATTTATTACATTAACTAAAGCTTATTTATTTCTCTTCATTTCTATCACAATAAGATGGACTTTACCGAGGATGAGAATGGATCGGTTCACTGATTTGAAAAAAGTTCATGAATTTTAAAAGTTTCATGAATTGGAAAAAGGTTCTGAATTTTCCAAAAATTGTGAAGTTGAAAATTTTCACAATTTTTAAAGAATTTCAAGGATTTAAAAATCATACATTTCGAAAACTTTCACCAACTTGAAAAAAGGTTGCATATTTGAAAAAGTACTCACATATTTAAAGAAGAATTTTATGAAATCTGATTTTTTAAAAAAATAGAATATATTCACCAATTTATTCAACTATAATGGAAAAATATAAATAAAAAACTGGAAAGAAAATAGAAAAAAAAAGAAGTCCAATAGCTTATTTAAGCTTCCCAAGAGAAAAAACAGATCAAATGTTTTTGAGCGGCCCATGTATAGTGTAGCGTAGATGGGATGTGCAAATAGTAGACCATCGAAATCACTAACTGAGGAGTATTCCTTCCAAAGATCACTTACATCTCCCAGGTCGTGACAAGTGGCGCGCTGCAAGTGCGCCACTTGTTGCAACCAGTAAGTTTTGCCTTTTTTTCGTAGATCTGTTTATTCAAAATGATTTATCTCTTAAATCGCGCGTCCAAATCTCGAACTGTTTTCATCCTTGGAATCCTCGTGTCGAGATCTTCAAAACTAGATCCCATGTTGATAGGTTTTGATAAACTTTTTTTCGCAAAAAAACCAGGATGAAAAACCAGACCGGGAGCACGTTTTTCTTTCCTTTCCGAAAGCCGTCTTCGACAGGCACGGCCGTGCTTCTCGCGGAAACAAAATCGTGCCTCTCGTGGAAGCAAAATCGTCTCTCGCGGAAGCAAAACCGTGCCCCTCACGGAAGGGGAAAATCCGGTTTTTTTCATTTCCAAGACGCACTGTCATGCCTCTCGCGGAAGCAAAATCATGCCTCTCGCGGAAGAAAAAAAAAAGAAAGTACATTTTTTTTTGTTTCCGAGAGGCACGGCCATGCCTCTCGCGGAAGCAAAACCATGCCTCTCGTGAAAGAAAAAAATATTTTTTTTGTTTCCGAGAGGCATGGTCGTGCCTCTCGCGGAAGCAAAACCATGCCTCTCACGGAAGCAAAATCGTGTCTCTCGCAAAGAGGGGAAAAGTGTTTTTTGCGTAAAAAAATATTCAAAAAAAATTTGTCCAAAAGCTAAGGAAGGCCAATGAAAAAGCGAAAAGCCAAAAAAAAACTGGAAAAAACCATCTAAAAAGCATAAAACGTGTGCGAAAAAAACATAATTCAAAGGAAACGACCATAGCGTGACACGTGACGGTGGCTGAGAGTGCGCCAAGTGGCACACTCTCGGCCCATCCCCAAGTGACCCTTGTGGAGGCCGAGAACGATGGCTCCGTAGTTAGTGGCTCCCGTAAACCATGCGTACCCTATCAGCCCACAATGCACGCACAATCATCTAAAAAAGAGAAAATGACAGATCACGCAAGGCGCGGCTATGTGGGACATCCTAATGTGTGCTTTCAGCGCCATTTAGCGCTTGTGGCGCTCACAGCGACTTGTAGCGGGCCAGCCCAATAATATGCTATTCGAACAGCAAAGGCAACGGAAAAAAGGTATCCTCTAGATAAATTCTGAGAGAAACGTGACTTGAACTCAGCAAACAACCGATGACAAACCATAGCAATAACTACTCGGCCACATCCACTTAGTTTTCTATTATTAAGAAACAATGTTATTTGACCTTGTTATAGTACAACATAAATACACATTATATGTCCAATATAAATTTTTGAAAAAGAAAGCATAAATTTGAGAAAGAACTCTTAAAAATATAGAGAAGAACTACGAATTGAAAAAAGTTTGCAAATTCAGAAAAAAATCACCAGACTTTGAAAACAAGTTCACAGATTTCAGAAAAGTTCATCGACTTGATAAAAAAAAGGTTCATCAAGTTTTGAAAAAAGTTCATCGATTTTGAAAAGGGGTTCATCAATTTTGGGGAAAAAAAGTTCATGAATTTGAATATAGTTCATCAAAATTGAAAAAAATTCACCAAAATTGAAAAGGGGTTCACCGAATTTCAGAAAAGGTCATCAATTAGGAAAAAATTTCATCTAATTTGAAAAGATTTCAGCGAACTTGAAAATTTTCATGAAAATTGTAAAAAGTTCATCCATTTGGAAAAAGTTCACGAATTATAAATAAGCAAAAATACACAAAAAATAAGAAGTTCACAAATTTGAAGAAAGTTCATGAGATTCAAAAGAAGTTCGTGAATTTGAAAAGTACCCGAATTTAAGAAAATTCACGAATTTTTAATAAAGGTAAGAGAGTAGGCACAGGCAGGTCACGGTTTTTCTACATTAAAGATGTATAAAAAAACAAACTTGTCAGTAACAGGTTGCGATTTACAAGTCAGAAGAAAAAATATATGTGGGCCGGCCCAGCTCGTGGGTGAGGTTCTGTGCTTCAGGTGCTAGCTAGCGAAAGGGCCTATATTGGGCGCCTGAAGCACCAAATAGGGATTGCGCGGCTATGCATTGTTTACTACGATGTGGAAAGTGGCATTGCCTGAAGGGAGCCGGTACTGGGCCGGCCAGGAAACCACGTGGTTTCATCATGCTGACATGAGTGATTGTTTATATTTTGAATTTGCTCAGAAAAAAAGTTTATATTTTGAAAAATACGATTCCCTCCGCTCATTAATATAAGGGTTTCTAGAGATCCCAATGTAAAATACAAACGGAGCAAAATGAGTGAATGTCAGGGGCGGACCTACGTAAGACCAACCGGTGTCACAGGACACCGGGTAATTTTTCTGACTACGCTATATATATAGCCCATGTAGACGTGTGACACCGGTAAAATTTGTTGTTGGACACCGGAAGACACCACCAGCGACTGAGCGCTCGCGTGGCCCATCTAACGGCCCATGCGGTCATGCCCTCACGAGAGTTAGATCAATCTGATCGATCGATCCGCTCTCGGTGGATCTGCGTGTATTGCCTTCTGGTTTCTCGCCTCCTCCCGCACCCAGTCCTCGTGGCCTCGCCCTGTCTTGTAGGTTGACCCGCGACTTACCATTGCGTGGTGGCAGTGTCACGCCGCTTTTCCCTCGATCGCTGGAGAAAAATCATGGCAAGGTAACTTCCTCATCTATTTCAAGTCTAAGCCTCTGTTTTCTTTGATCTTTCTTCCCATTGGCTCGAACTATAGCTAGGGTTTTTAATCTAAAAAACGGTGTTTCTATTGAGGTGGTATGCGTGCGTCCTGTCTTCAGCGGCTCACCGTCGTCGCTGCGTGGTATGCGGCGTCCGGCGGCCGGCGCCCTGCCGCTAGCGCCGGCTGTCTACGCGACGACGGTGTTGTTGCCGCTCTCTCTCACGCCGGACTAGAGGTAGACGATGAAGGTAGAAGAAGCACAGAATTTTTTCCGGCCGCACATACAGCCCTTTTCTCACTTGTATTCACCTTGCCAAAGCAACCAGCTCACAAGTCTTTAAGTACCCTCACGCACACATGCACAGCCGTCCACCATGCTGGCCACTAACAGCACGATCCACACGACTTGGCGTTCAAACTAACCAGCCCATGATCCTAGCTACTGGCTAACTACATGCACGCCGCACTCAGGTGCTTGACGCGAACGCTTCGGCCGCGCACAACGGACGGCTAATCCACCTAGCTAGCTAGCTCAACCGGCTGTAGCACCACGCCATACACACATGCACACACATACGCACACACGCCATGCTGCAGCGTCCCACACGTCCCGTCTGTCCCGCGCGTCACCGACATGCCCGACGAACCCGACGAGCCCGACAGCACCAGTGCGTCCCGCCCGTCCCGCGCGCACCCGGCGCGCCCGACGAGCCCGACCACACACGCCGTGGCTTATTCCAACACGGACGGCGATACGCGAGAGCGAGACTGGCTCCGTACGCGGAAACCTAATCGATCGATAGCCGATGGATCGATTGGTTTTTCTTTTTTGAGGGAGACAGGAGATGGATCGATTAGTTTAGTACGTTTTTTTTTAAGTGGAGGGAGCTGTACGTGACGTGACTACGTGAGGAGGTCGATCGGTAAGTCGTGCGTGGGTGCGTACTGCTATGTTGGGCCGACCCTGGTGCACCATTCCTGGGCCACCCTGATGCACTGGGCTTTTTCTTTTAGATAGGTACTACGAGCCAATTTTTGGACCCGTATTCCTGTGCATACGGGAAGGCCCAATGGGCTCCGCCCCTGAGAAGACCTATACAAAAAGGTGACGAAATCACTGTGGATGTTGCAGCGCAAAAAAACAGCGATTTGATGGAGGTCGATCGACCCGGCGTCCGCAGACAGACCACATACGTGGATCTGCCTCCGCTTTCCGCGGTCTCGTCTCGACCGTCCCTTTCGTCGACCTCTCCTGACCACCTACTACCTAGCTAGCTACTCCACACCACCCACGTACTGCTACAAGTACTTGACACGTCACGGGCCCAATGCACTTTCTTCCGTAAATCGTTCGAAACAAATCTTTCCGATGGCCTTTCCACGCACGCACGCACGCACGGTCCGCCGATGGAGAAAAGGACCCGGTCTCATAGGATGATTTGTTTCCGCATCCACAAAAATGATAATACTATACTCCGGAGTCCGGAGTATATGTATTTACTCGACGACGACGGGCGCAGCACCGGCACCGGCTCGGGCTGGGTGCAAGCATGGCGCGCCTGTGCCCACACCTTTCCCTAGTCCGGATCAATGGGACCGAATATGGACAGGGAATTATTTGTCAGTCCAAGGTAAGGAGATGTCGACATCGCCACTGGCCAACCGCTGGTAGAAGGAGACGGGATCGAGTGATCGAGCACTGTGGGCAAATGAATGGCCACACGTCACGAGCTCTTCCGCCCAGAGCCACACCAAACCAACTACTCCAGGAAAAGCGATCGTGATCAATCAGCAAATGCAAAGTGAAGGGACGGGAGCAAGCAACGTAGGCGTAACGGCCTGACCTGTACCTGTACCTGTAATCATATTTGGGAAAAAGTCCAAAACAAACCTTAAACTTGTAGGCGAAAGCTAAATTGAACCCTGAACTTGCAATCCCGGAAATCAGCACACCGAACTTCCTAATCCCGGTCTATTTTAAACCTTGACTGTATTTAGCTGGTATTTGTTGACGGCGCAAGGGCTGGCTGGACATTAGGACAAATTGGGCCGGCGCATTAGCACAGCCACTCGCTTGCTCTATACTCTGTTGATATTTTTTTCAACAAAAAATACAAGCAGCCGCAAAAATAACAGTCGCTCGCTTATAAGCAGCCGCAAAATTAAGTTTCGCTAGGAGACTCGAACTCAGGAAAACGCACTAGCACAGATCGCACCTAGCCAATAAACCTGATTGCTCCTGGTGATTTTAAATAGCACGTCGTATTAAAAAACTGTGAGAAGCGTTCATATATTAAAAAACTGATAGAAGCGTTCCTGAAAAATTTCGAAACATTCCTGAAAAAAATTATGAACAATTTTAAAATACCGATAATAGTTTAACAAAAATATTTCACGAAAATACAATTTTTTGAATGTGACACGGTAAAATTTGCCAAATACGTGTATTACATTTTATTAATGACATAAAGATTTCAGAAAATTATACGACAATTTCTTACAACTGTTTATTTATTTATTTTTTAAAATCAGCTTGGAAAATTTGTTCCCATGTTTAAAAAATATATGTTTCAAACGGTGTTCAGTTTTTCAAAATTGGTTGTTTTTAAATAAATGATCGTATTTTAAAAATTATTCGGAATTTTCTAAAATTGCTCCCACTTAAGAAACGGATATTTCAAAGATTGTTCGGGCCTGCACGTTTTCAATATTTGTTTGCCCTTCAAAAAATGATTTAAATCTCGGCGCTGCTCTATGTGGTTTAAATCTTCGGGCCTCACATCATAACATCAACGTCAATTGTTTGTAGTGGCTAGTGGGAGCAAATCAGCAGCGTTAGGTTGTGAGTACGAATCCTAGTTTTCTTTTTTATGTTTTTTACTTTGCGTGTTTTACGAAAAAGAAAAAAACCGCCTCGCGTCTATTCGCCCAGACCAGTTGCGACCGTACCCTTTCGGTATTTTTACTTTGCGTTTTACGAAAAAATAAATCCCTCAAAAAAACGAAAAAGAAACGAAATCTTATTTCGTGTCTGTTGGGCCGGCCCAGTAACAAACGCACACAACAATGCCAGGATTCAATCTGCCACGTTGCCAATCCCTGTTTGGAAATGCTCTCAAGGTTTAAAATAGACCAGGATTGAATAGTTTGGTGTGCCAATTTCCGGAATTACAAGTTCAAGGTTCAATTTAGCTTTCATCTACAAGTTTAAGGTTTATTTTGGACTTTTCCCTCATATTTGTTGGATCAGTCAGTTGGGAAAGAGCCGGGCCGACACGTACGTATAGGCGCATGGCCGTATTCACGCGTTAAGGCCGCATCTGGTGGAGGCCCCTGCAGAGCAGGCGACCGTATTCGTTCGTCCCCAGTCCCGGCCTCTCCAGACACTGAACCATCTTGATCTATATTTTTTAAAAAAATTATTATCTGAAAAAAAAAGTTTAAACAGACGCAAATGCTTTGCCTCATCTCATTTAAACAGAGGCAAATGCTTTGAATAATGATGAAGACAAATTATCTTGGACACCAGAAGTATCAGGAAGGGAGAAGGGGCCCCGCCGCCGCTGACTCCAGCTAGGCTTTGCCCGGCGGCGGCAAGGGGAGGGGGAGGCGGGGAGGAGGTGCGGGGGGCGGCTAGCTAGGTTTTCACCCAGCTGCCCACGAGAGCAACTTCGGCGATCCATTTCTTTAGAGTGTCACAGGAGTACAAACGAATACCTTCACATGTCATCATCATACACGAAGTTGCGAATACATGCAGCTCTTCCGCCGATCCGGCGGAAGACCATGGCGAGTGGCACTATCCAACAGGTCCTATATAGGGTCAATTGGGAAGAGAAGTGGCGAAAGCAGGTCGACCTGCCCAAGGTACCATTGAGCATAACTCGCGACGACGTGCGCAGCGTGAGCATATCTCTGAATTTATCCGGGAAGCCAAGCCTGAGCAGAAGGTTTAGCGGGTAGTCCTAGCGCACAGAGTTGAACGCCTTTTTTTTTTTGCGAGAAGAGTTGAACGTCTTTTCGATGTCGAGCTTGAAGAGAAGGGCATCGTCGTGTTCAAAAAAAGGGTATGTTTCTTTGTGCGTAATAGTTATACAGGTCCGTCTCAGCTAGTACTACAAACAGCAACAGTTATACTAGGAAAGATAGCTCTCATAATTGAGTCGTAGCCCAACGATGAGAAACGCATGCCACTATATTCGAAAAAAGAAGAAGATGCCATGCCACTGCTCACTCCCGTGTCCTGACAGGCAGCACCCTCCGGATGCCCACGCGTACCTTTTCTTAATCTAATCCGCGACGGAACCGAATATTGCAACCAAGTGATACTCCTATTTGGTTTAGTCCAAGGGAATGTCGCCGTCGCCGGCCACTCGCCAACAGCCACGAATATCGATCGAGCTGCTCTCCTCTCACGCCCGTTCGTTTGGGGATAAAAGGGACAAACGAGACGGCCCAGCGCGCGGACGTAAATGGACTTTTGTCCGCTTTGTGTCCGCTTTCGTCACATTCCCGGTCCAAGTTTGCGCCGGTTTTGGGGTGAAACGGACAGCGCGTGGACGGGCGGGACGCGCGCGCTTGTCCTCCCCTGGCCCGCCTGTCGGTGGGAGAAACCAAACCCCCCACGCCCATTTGGCGCCATTTGCCCCAAACCCTTCCTCGTCCCTCCCGCCGCCCCCTCTCTCCTCCGTCCATGGCCGACGCCCCGCCGAGTTCCGGCGGCCTGGCCGTCGACCCGCCCGCAAAGGTGAAGAAGAAGGCGCCAAGGAAGCCGCGGTCGGAGAGCACGCCGGAGGAGATCGCCAAGTTGAACGCGGAATCGGCAAAGAGGAGGGAACGGAGAGCGGTCGTCAAGGTCAATGCGACGCGCCAAGTTCGCCGCCAATAGGAGGAAATGGAGGTCACAGAACGCAAGGCCGCAAGAACCGACGAAGGAGGACCTCGTCAACAAAGCGCACGCCATCCTCATGCTTGGCATGGGCCGTCCCGCCGGTTTCCTGCGCGCCGTTGGCCAGCGAGCACAAGCTCGTCGGTCGCCCGACCTTCGCGACCGCCATCGCCGACCTCGCGCGCCACGCCCATGTCGCCCGCTTCCTCCGCCAAGGCACGACGGCGGACCCGTTCCGGTGTCGCGGACGTGGCTTCTTCGCGCCATCCACAAATAGCGCCTGCGGCCGCCATCGACCTCAACGTCACGCTGGTCCAGCGGCGGCGGCGGTCATCCGTCGAGATGCTAAGAAAGCAAGCACGGCACCGCTCACGGCACCATGCCGCCCCGCGCGTCTTGTTTGACGGAATGCCAACCCCAACGCCAGCGGTCGATGACCCCTTCTACAACCGCTACATGGAGTACGTGATCTTCGACGGTGGGCATGGCCGTACATACGACCCCGATGAGACCCAAAGTCAGGATGGCTGCGCCAAGTACGTCCCCGATGAAGAGGCTGACAACCGTGCTGACTGCGACCATGGTGACTCATGGCATGAAGACGATGGCATCTATGTCGAAGGTGAAGAAGAAGAAGAAGAAGGCAATGACGTTGATATTAGTGGTGCGCCATTGTTCATCGACGAGCTCACCCAAAGAGCGGAAGCAGGAAGAGCATTCGCACAGGTTCATATACACAAGATGAGGACAAGTTGATTTGCCAAGCTTGGATCGAGATTAGCCAAGATCCGAGGACCGGCGCGCAACAAAAGGGCATTGTTTTTGGTACGAGAGTCCACAAAACATTCCATGAAAGGAAGATGTTTGAGCCCTACCAAATTACAAGCAACTGTGGCATCGGCTCGATTCAAAAAAGATGGTTGTTCATCCAACAAGAGTGCAACAAGTATTGCGCTGCATTTGAGAGCGTTGAAGCACGGCCCGTGAGTGGTCTCGGCGTTGGGGACATGGTATGCTCTCCTCTTTCTAGCTCGACATGGAGGAGGCGGCCCGGCAAAGGCAGCTCGACATGGAGGAGGCGGCCCGGCAAAGGCAGCTCGACATCGAGGCCGACAACGTCAAGGCCAGGCAGAGGCAGCTCGACATCGAGGCCACCAATGCCGCCACCAAAGCGAAGGAGGTGGCCCTTGCGATCATGAGCGTGGACTTGTCGAAGATGAGCGACAAGACGAGGGCCTGGTTCGAGGCGAGCGAAGGAGATCCTCGACGCCAAGGCTGAACTAGGTCGCCCAATCGGCGTGGTCGTTCTTTTGGGGCTGGCATGGGTGCCGCCGCCCGTCGACGCCGGCGATGTGCGGCGAAAAACATTCATTTTGGAGGCCGGCTGTGTTGCCGGCGAGGAGAACTATTCATTTTGGAGGCTGGCTGTGTGTGCCGGTCGCTGGGTGATGCCGGCGATGAACGTGTAGGCCGCTGGCTCTGTTGCCGGCGTGATGGACTGGAGCCGCTGGCCTGAGCTAGGGCTTGGCATTTGAAACGTTACTTTTAGTTTTTTAAGTGGACGCGGACAGGATGGGGCAAATGGATGCGGCCGAGCGCTAGGCGCACGGCCACCGCATCCCAGAACATGCCTGGACACAACCCCAAACCCTACCCAAACGGATAGAATTCAGACAAAACGGACGTCAATTTGGGGTCGCGCGGTGAAGTGCTGAGTAAATAGGCAATTTTTCGACTAATTTAATCCATAAGTAGACAACTAGCATGGCATTGACAAAACTAGGAACATATTGGTACTGATCTAAACAAGCACGTACTACGCAAATAGTAGACAAATCTACACATGATGCTAGCAATCGCTAATACTGAAATTATCGGAGAGGGATAAACGCAGATACCCTCCAATAGGCCATCTGAAGCCGCTGCTGCGGTGACAAAGAGAGCAAGAAGCGTCCTCGGCGGCCTTCTTGTCGGCCTCGGTCTTCTCGGCGGCACGCTCGGCGTCGCTGACATGGTGATGATGGAGACGGCGCGGACCTAGAGGAAGTAGTGGATCGGAGGCGGCGATCGCGTAGTCGCTTCCCAAAACCTATTCACCTCTCTCCGTGACAGAACCAGAGAGACGGAGTTTGGAGACCTGCTCTCCGTCCAACCGTGTCGCGGTGGACGGATGGAGCGCCGGCGGCAGCAGCAGCAGAGAACAACGGTGGGCGTCGCGTGAGCGATGTGATCTGTTCGTGGCGGCTAGGGTTAGGAGACACCGCGCTTATATAGGCGCAGCAGCGTGGAGAGACGTGGGCTTGACCCACGTCCGAAGTCGTGATGCCCACGATCCGACGTCTCAGATCGTGGCCCTGCTGTCAGAACCTCTCCGTTAGTGACTGGCAAAAATAAGCGCGTAGGTGTGAGCTCGGCTCGGCTCATTCCCGCAACCCGCGGCGCGTCGTGACGAGGCGAGGCGTGGCGAGGCGGGCGGCGGAGGAGGAGCGCGCGAGGGCCTCTTCTCTTCTCAAGCTCCAATAGCATGTAGGAGAGAAACCCTTATAAACCACTCCAACTCTCCTTCCACTTCCAAGGTGGGACTAAACTTCCCACCACACCTAGTGCCATATATCCCACATGGGCCCTTAGAGATTTTTCAGAAATTGCAATATGGGCCTAGAGCCCATCTCGATTTCAGCAATCCCCACCGGATCTCGAGGGCCCATAGTGTCCTCTGCTCCAAATCTTGTTTTGATATACTAGTGTTTCAAAGAAGACACATAAGGTTGAGCTTCACCTAGAAACAAGTAGCTACATTCCTTCACAACCTAACAATGGACTATGCCTTGAATTGTCGGTTTAGGCGTAAAGAAGTTTCACCACATGTCTTACTAGTCTTGGGCTGCGAAGGTGACCCCTCGGTGGAGCATATAAGTCACACTCCTGGCCTATTCATGAGTTTACTAGAGATCACCCCAATCTCATAGACTGTGACTAGCAGTCGGGCTCACATAGGTGTGTTCCTCCAAAGATCGCTCTGTAGGATAGCATCTTGCTTATACATATAAGCCTTGGAACACATTAAGACAGTAGTCATCCTTCCATACAGTTTCCGAGAGTATTGCATCTCCAACGGAGTGGGTTAGTAAAGTTACTCTCCTCGCTTCACCACCGCTTGTTTTCCTGTGTCCTACTTCACGGGATCTCCGATCACATAGGTTGGGTTACCACCATGGCAACTCATGTGGGTCTCATACCCATCTCCTCGATGCACTATCTATCACTACACGTGATAGCCCTTTCAGAAGGGTTCTCGCCAGATTCTTAGCCGTATGGACATAGTCCAGCGCTATCACTCCGGAGTTTCTTAATTTTCGACAGCTTTTAATCTCATTCTTATGTGTTTGTTGGACTTCATGTTGTCCTTTGAACTCTTCACCTTGGTGATGACGATCGATTATCACAGTTCATAAGGATAGCCGAACCGGTTTATCAACCAATGGCAAGTCCATCAAAAGATCTCGGCCATCCCGCTTCAACACCGAAGTGTCTAATGTTGTTAATTCTGCTTCCATTGTCGATCTCGTTAAGATCGTTTGCTTGCAAGACTTCCAGAAACAGCGCCACCTCCAAGAGTAAACATATACCCGGTTGTGGCCTTCATCTCATCAAGATCGAGATCCAATTAGCATCACTGCACCCTTCAAATCTTGACGGGTTTCGGTATAGTGAAGCCCATGATTCATAGTACCTTTCAGATAGCGCATAACTCTTTCAACAAAGATGCCATGTACATCACCCGGTTTGAAACAAACCGGCTCGATTTGCTCACAAAGAACGCGATGTCGAACCTCGTTATGCTCGCTAGGTACATCAGTGAACCAATAATTTGAGAATATCTCAATTGATCTTTAGCCATGCCTTTGGACTTTCGAATCAACACGCTAGGATCATATGGTGTTTGAGATGGTGTGCAGTCCGAATATCCAAAGCGACTCAACACCTTCTCAACATAATGGGATTGCAGAAGTGTGATCCCACCCTCATTGTCTCTCAGTAGCTTGATGTTCAAGATAACATCAGCCACACCAAGGTCCTTCATCTCAAAGTTCTGAGACAGAAACGATTTGACCTCCTCAATGACTTTGAGGTTTGTTCCGAATATCAGTATGTCATCAACATACGTACCAAAGATAACTCCTTCGCCCCCACCATGGCGATAGTATACACATTTGTCGACTTCATTAACAACGAAGCCAACAGATGTCGAGTTGTATTAAACTTATCATGCCATTGCTTAGGTGCTTGCTTGAGCCATATAAAGATTTCAGCAACCTACACACCTTTCTTTCCCGACCATCTATCACAAAGCCATCTGGTTGTTGCATGTAGATTTCCTCATTTAGCTCTCCATTCGTAAAAGCCGTCTTGACATCCATTTGATGGACGAGAAGACCATGTGAGGCCGCCAACGAGAGTAATACTCGAATGGTGGTCGATCTAGCCACAGATGAATAAGTATCAAGAAATCTTCCTCTTCTTTACGGTCATAGCCCTTTGCCACAAGCCTTGCCTTGTACTTTTCAATAGTACCGTCGGGCCTAAGCTTTTTCTTAAAGATCCATTTACATCCAATTGGTTTGCAACCAAATGGACGGTCAGTGATCTCCCAAGTCCCATTTGCAATGATGGAATCCATCTCGCTACGGACTGCGTCCTTCCATGAGTCACACGGAGAGGCATACGCTCAAATAGAAGTGGGAGTATCATCCACGAGGTACACGAAGAAATCATCACCAAAGGTCTTTGCAGTCCTTTGTCTCTTGCCCCTACCAAGGGTTTCCTCGTCATCCTCCTCGGGATTTTCATCATGTGTTTGTTCATAATATTCCATAGGGATGGCGAGTTCAGAGTCTCCTCGATTCTGTCTAGAAGTGCTTTGCATATCTCTCATAGGAAAAATATCCTCGAAGAATGTAGCATCCTTAGACTCCATAATTGTACCGACCTTACGGTCGTACCTCATTTCACTACTAGAAATCTATAGCCAACGCTGTTCTTAGCGTAGCCCAAATTAACGCATCCACGCCTTGGGTCCAAGCTTACGCTTTTTGGGGATCGGCACGTTGACTTTCGCCAAACAGCCCCAAGTGCGCAAGCACGAGAGTGTCGTCCTTCTATTTGCCCATTTCTCATAGGGAGTGATCTCATTATCCTTTGTCGGAACTTTATTCGAGGACATGACATGCCGTCAATATAGCCTCCCCACCATGCCTTGGATAAACCCGATGTATCTAACATGGCGTTAACCAAATCGATTAGAGTACGATTTTTCCGCTCGGCAACCCCATTTGACTGGGTGAATAGGGAGGCGTCCTCTCATGAATAATGCCATGTTCGAATGTAAGAGTCAAACTCACTCGATAAGTACTCTCCACCACAGTGCGACCGACTCGTTTAATTTTCTTTTCAAGTTGATTCTCAACTTCGCCTTATAGATTTTAAAGTAGTGTAGAGCCTCATCCTTAGTATTTAACAGATAAACATAGCAATATCTAGTGGAATCATCTATCAATGTCATGAAGTATCTCTTTCCACCTTTAGTCAACACACCATTCATCTCACAAAGATCGAATGTATGAGTTCTAATGGTGCAGTGTCTCTCCTCCGCGGCCTTATGAGGCTTGCGAGGTTGCTTAGCTTGCACACATGAAAGGCACTTAGAACCTTTGGCTAAAGTGAAACTCGGATTAAATCCAACTTGGCTAGCAGCGTCATAACACGAAACTTATGTGACAAAGACGTGAATGCCAAACCTCATATTCATTAATACTCGAATGAATATGGTTCACGACTTTATTACGTAAATCTGCGAGGAAAGGCGGAACATCCTCCGCTCTCATAACCTTTTCCAACAAATAGTCCATACTTAGTAACAACTAATTTATTAGACTCGAATACCAACTTAAACCCTTCTCTACATAGAAGGGAGCCACTAACTAGGTTCTTCTTGATGGCGGGGACATGTTGCACGTTCTTCACCGCACGATCCTTCCCGGTAAACTTCAGATCGACCGTGCCAACACCATGAATGAAGCACTCGCGCCATTCCCCATCAATACGGACCCGTGGCACGTGACTGGTAAGAAGAGAACAATGAAATGTCAAGACACACATGAACACTGCTACCAGATCCACCCACCAATCGGTGGGTCAAATCTTGAAAAAACAATAAATAAATTACCGTACCGGATGCACCATTCTCATTGTTGCCCACAATCATGTTGACAGACTTGGAGTCCTGTCCCGACTTCTTAAACTTGTTTGGGCACTTGTTGGCCCAATTTTCAATCGAACCACAAGTAAAGCAGCCCTCATCCTTCTTGTTCTTCTTGAAGGTCTTCTTACCCTTCTTCTTGAAGTCGGTATTCATTGGACACCGTTCTTTCCCTTGAACTTGTGGGAGTTGATGTTCCTCCGGTTCACCATGTTGGCGACGAAGTCCTTGACCCTTTTCCGTCATGCGAGTCCTTGCCCTCGAATTCTGCTCAACACCCGGATGGCCAATGACATCCTCCACAGAGAATTCACGCCTCGATGTTTCAGAGTGGTGGCAAAGTTCCTCCGAATTGGGGAGCTTAGCGATTATGCAGCCGCGACAAACTTGCCGTGAACTTCGCGCTTGAAGCTCAAGCTCCTTAACAATGCATATTATCTCGTGAGCTGCTCCAAGACAGACGGGTTCTCAACCATCTTGTAATCGTGGAACGCTCTATAATATACATCTCGCTCGCATCGGCGGCCCGAACTTAGATTCGGCGCCCCACAAGTCCTTGGCGACATGCACATGTAAATATCGTCGACCGGTTTATCTCCGATCACGGTAAGAACAACTCCGATAAACACAAGGTGGTTGCCTCCTGAACGCCTTCTCTGTTCAGAGCAATCGTTCCGTGGACACACCGGCTACCGAACACGCTCATAGCCATGAGCCATAAAGTGGTCTTTGTGCGCCAACGCTTAAAATGCGTCTGCGGTAAACTTATCCGGTTTCGGTCAAGCTAAGCCACTTGTCAAAAATTCCTACACATAATAGGTTTTGGATTCTTTGAGTAAATAGGCAATTTTTCGACTAATTTAATCCATAAGTAGACAACTAGCATGGCATTGACAAAACTAGGAACATATTGGTATCTTGATCTAAACAAGCACGCACTACGCAAATATTAGACAAATCTACACATGATGCTAGCAATCGCTAATCTGAAAATTATCGGAGAGGGCCTCGGTCTTGGCGGCGACAAAGGAACGACGGTGGGCGTCTTGCGTGAGCAGATGTGATCTGCTCGTGGCGGCTAGGGTTAGGAGACACCGCGACGCTTATATAGGCGCGCAGCGTGGACAGCCCACGCGCGTGAGGTGTGAAGCTCGGCTCGGCTCATTCCCAAGAACCCGCAGAGGAGGAGCGCCATGAGGGCCTCTTCTCTTCTCAAGCTCCAATAGCATGTAGGAGAAACCCTTATAAACCACTCCAACTCTCCTTCCACTTCCAAGGTGGGACTAAACTTCCCACCACACCTAGTGCCATATATCCCACATGGGCCCTTAGAGATTTTTCAGAAATTGCAATATGGGCCTAGAGCCCATCTCAGATTTCAGCATGTAGTTGGCCTCACGTGTACCTGTCCGTTCCGTCGACGGCGACCGCGGTGGTCGACGAGACGCGAGATCAACTAAACGACGCGGCAATTATGTGTCGCTTACACCGTCGCAACCCGACCATCACTTTCCTCAACCCCCAAAAAAGATGTTATTCCACGCGAGCCACGACGAATGTAAGCTCGAGAATATGCCACAGCATGTGCTACGGCGACACGACACGACGCGAAACCAAACAACCAAGAACCAATCCTTCCATTTTCTATCTATACATGTACTTTGAATAGTAAAAGCGACCCGTGATCATGGCCGGCGCGCGCTCACGGGCTCCTCTCCACGGGTGCAGCTTCGTGTCAGGTTCGTTCAGAGAAAAGAATGACGTGGGTGACACGACCATGGTTTACTCGTCGGCATGCACTGCGGTGAAAAGTGTAATCTTCTCTCTCAATCAAATCAACAACTGTCTCCAATGTCATGTGGCGCGCAATTTCATTATCATTTTCAATCCCCTGTTCTGTGTGGCACGTAAACAAACAGACAAAACACGACGACGGCGTGGTCGACCGACCGACGAGCGACGATCTCTTCTAGGCCTTGGCGGCGGCGGGCACGAAGAAGTGCTGCGCGACGATGCGGCGCTGGATCTTGCCGGTGGCCGTCTTGGGCAGGTCGGCGGCGATGTACACCTTCTTGGGCACCTTGAACGCCGCCAGGTTCTTCCGGCAGAAGGCCACCACCTCCTCCTCGCCCAGCGCCACGCTGTCCCTCGGAATCACCGCGCAGTGGATCTCCTCGCCGTATTTCTCGTCGGGGACGCCGAACGACACCGCCTGCGCCACGTCCGGGTGGCCCAGCAGCACCGAGTCCACCTCGATCGGCGAGATCTTCTCGCCGCCCCGGTTGATCAGCTCCTTGATCCGCCCGACGAGGGAGAGGTACCCCTCGCCGTCCATCACGCCGATGTCCCCCGTGTGGAACCACCCGTGCAGGAACGCCGCCTCGTTCGCGCCGGGGTCGGCAGTCTTGTACCCCGCCGTCACGTTCGGCCCGCGGATGCACACCTCCCCGCGCTCGCCCGCGGGGACCTGCTTGCCGGCCTCGTCCAGCACCGCCACCTCCAGCGACCCCGCCGCGCGCCCCACGGACCCCGGCTTGCGCGCCCCGTCCTGCGGCAGCGGGTTGGAGGTCATCATGTGGGAGGCCTCCGTCATGGCGTACGCCTCCAGCACCGGCGCCCCGAAGGCCGCCTCCAGCCGCTCCAGGATCACCGGCGCCAGCGACGCGCTGCAGCTGCGCACGAACCGCAGCGCCGGGTACCGCGGCTCCGGCCGCGACGCGTGCCGGTCCAGGATGATCTGGTGGATCGTGGGCACGGCCGTGTACCACGTGGCGCCCGCCGCGAGCATGTCGGCCCAGAACGTGGACGCCGAGAAGCGGCCGGCGGCCGGGAGCGCCACCGACGCGCCGGACGCCAGCGAGGACAGGAGCGCGCACATGAGGCCGTGCACGTGGAACAGCGGCAGCGTCACCACCGTGGCGTCCGTCTCCGCGAACCGGTACACGGCGCGGATGTTCTGGACGGAGGCGGCCAGGTTGCGCTGCGTCAGCGGCACCCCCTTGGGCCGGCTCGTCGTGCCGGAGGTGTGCAGGAACAGGGCCACGTCCGACGGCTCGTTGCCTCCGTCTTGATGGACGGTGCCGTTCTGGGGCGCGGGGTGGTTATCTTGGACGTCCGGGAGGCCGGTGAGGCCGAGCGGGCCGGCGGAGTCGGTGAGCGTGGCGGCGACGGCGTGCGGCAGGCCGAGCTTGGAGGCCGCGGCCTGCGCGGGCGCGTTGCCGTCGGCGCCGGTGACGAGCAGGCGCGCGCCCGAGTCGGAGAGGTAGAACTCGAACTCGTCCTGCGTGTAGGCCGGGTTGAGCGGCGCCGCCACGCCCCGCGCGCGGATCACCGCCAGGAACACCACCACCAGCTGCAATTGAGACACGCAGCAATTGAGAAACAGAGCACGCCGACGATCGATTCACTGGATCGATTGATTGATGGATTTCTACGCGGTTATTATTGAACAATTACCTCGACGGTGTTGGGGAAGCAGAGCGCGACGGTCTGGCCGGGGCGGACCCCGTCGGGGCCGGCGGCGAGGCGCGCGGCGGCGGCGTCGACGAGGGCGTCGAGCGCGGCGTGCGTGAGGTCGATCTTGCCGTGGACGGCGATGGCGCGGCGGTCCGGGAAGGCGGCGGCGGCGGCCTTGAGGAGGGAGGTGAGCGTGAGGGCCTCCATGGATGATGGATCCGGCTTAGCGCTGATGCGTGGAGTGCGCCAATGTGTTTCCTTTCTCTTCTCTGCTCCGCTCTGGGCGTGACTGGCTGGTGTCGTCCGATGGTGCCGGTTTATAAACGGAGACGGAGTGGAGGCGGTTTCGCTTTTGGTTCGCTTGGTCAGCCCGCCGGCGGCTGGTTGGCGCCGGTCCGGTGCGGGCCCGCCGGGAGATTCGCGGCGGTTGTTGATCTGCGATGGGGAGGACTCGTCTTCTTCCTCTTGGCAGGGCAGGAACCCAACCCAAATCGAAATTTTGTTACGAGCTGCTGGCTGTTGTTATGCAGGCACACGATGACCGATGACGATCATGTATTTAAACGGAACGATCACGGGGAAGTTTCTTGTGGCCTACTACAACTTTGTTGGAGATCCTGTGGTAACGGAGCCGGGGACGTGTCAAAAACTGACTCATCAAGAAGGTAAAGATTCTTCTGCCGCGATACATGACGTGACGGTGCCGATGGTATATGTGTTGTTGACGTGCTAAGAGTTTTCTTGTTTGCTGAGCCTGCGTGTATATTTATTTATCTATCGCGTGACGGTGCAGGTGCCAAGTGTGGCTACGACTGCATTGCAGAGTAGTTGTAGGTGTCTCTGGACCTTCGAGAAGGCAAGTGAGTCACAGGACGTATGGCGACCACCTGTCGACCGTCGTCGTGTTATGAGATTATGATAATGATGACGTTGATGAAGAGAGGGTGCTGCATAATCTAAGCAAGCAAGCAGGGAGATGTCGGCTTGACGTAGGTATCACCTGGTCCTACTATATCCATGTTTAACAAATCATCTTGCTTAGTCATCCGAGGCCGGAAGGACATTGCCTTCCCCGCGCGCGGCGGGCCAGGTCTGCTGCCTGCTGCCGACCACCTTGGCTCGGCTTGGTTTAAATCGGCGGGCCAGGTACGTTAATCCTGTGCGGCTTTGAATGAAAGTCAGTCTGATCAAGACTAGTCTGCCTGCAGACGTATCGGCAAAGGAAATACGGGGAGACTTGTGGCCACCTGTTGGCCAAATCGCCGGTCTTAATTATATCTGCGTGTCCGGCAAATATACTTATACAGCTATCTGTCCCTTGCATTTCACTTTACCTCATGCTTGATGACTGTGATCGCGGGGCAAGCAAGTGAACACATGTCCACCTCAGCGCACCTCGATTTGTTAACTCCAATTGGCGGCGGTGGACATGGCATGACATGCCCCCAACTTTGGCCGCTCCTCCTCCTCCAACGGAAAAAGTCTAAAATAAACCTTGAACTTGTAGACGAAAGCTAAATCAAATCCTAATCTTTCAATCCCTGAAATCAGCACACTGAACTTTTTGATCCCAGTCTATTTAAAACCTTATACGCGTTCTCAAGGGGGATCGTCGATGTGGCAGTAAGGTTGCAGCGCGACGCGATTGGGACGGCCCACCAGAAGCATATTTTCTCTTTAATGTAACACACAACTAAAAATACCAAAAAAAACATAGGCTCACACTAGGACTCGAACTTCACAACTGAAGCTTTTGATCTACTGCCACCAACCACTCTAACCACTGATTTTTGCTCAATAAATAAAAGCGCAAAACTATTTAACAGCCTAGCGCAACGTCCAGATTTGAATTTTCTTTTGGAAAAATTTCGATACCTTTTTCCTGAAAATTGTTAATGATTTTGAAATCCAAACATTCTTAAAAGCAACAAAAAGTCCAATAATTATTTGCAAAAACTGATTTTTTTAGGAATTACGATTTTTTTCAACACAATTTTTTTTAAACACGAAATATATTTTTAAATCACTGGACTTTTTTAAGTGCAATTTTTTTAAAAAATTTCAATTTATTTTGAAAACACTAAAAATTCGATACCAGTTTTTTTAAAAGTGCAAACACTTTCTAACTTTTTATAAAAATGTGAACATATTTTCAAAATTTGTACGCACTATAAACTTGTGTTCAGGTTTCAAAATTGTTCATTTTACTCAAAAGTTTTTGCACTTAAAAAAAGTTTGGTTATTTAGGAAATGGTTTTTCCAAAATGGTTCATAAATCCAAATTATCCACAAAATGTTTGGAGTTCAAAATTGTTGATAATTTTCAAGAAGAATGTTTCCAAAAAAATAGAATTTTTTAAAATCTGGACGTCGCATTATATGGTTAAATAAGTTTGCGCATCTGTTTTTACAACAACATCCATCAGTTAGGGCAGCCAACAGGAGGCAATTATTTACGCCAGGTTCCTAGTTCGAGTCGCACCTGTCCCTTTTTTTTCATTTTTTTAAGTAGCGCGTTAGCGCCTGGTGGGCCGGCCCAGTAACGCCCGGTGCAGCCGCCTATCCCGGGTGTGAGCTGCCAAGTCGACAATCCTGGTTTGGGAGCGTGCTTAAGGTTTAAAATAGACCGAGATCGAAGAATTCAGTGTGCTGATTTCAGGGATTCAAAGTTCAGTGTTTAATTTAGCTTTCGTCTACGAGTTCAGGGTTTATTTTGGACTTTTCCCTCCTCCAACTAATGGCCGGAATCGGGTGTTACCAAATTTGCTCGCACGTCAGCTCACTAGCATAGTTGAGGACGACGGGTGAATCTATCGAGACATAACTTCTGATTTGGGGGGGGGGGTAGAATTTTGAGAAGAATGGTGAATTCTCTGTGCGGTCAGCTTATAAAATGATGGTCCCTACCAAGTTCAGAAGAGAGGCGTGGATCGATGGAACGGCGGGATCTCCAAGTTCGGAACAAGATGAGGCTGCATGGAAATCTCTATGGAAAAATCAAGTACCCGAAAAAATTGGAATGTTCTGATGGGGTTTGGCAAACAATCCTTGCCAACTGAAGATGTTCGCCGCAGACGCAATATGGCCACTTCCAGTGCATGTGGAATTTGTGGGATGGAGGATGCTTGGAGATATTACTTATAGAGTGCTCGATGTCGCGTTGCATTTGGGCACTAGTTGATGAGGACATTGCTAAGAATATGGTAGCTACCACGAAGCCTAGTGCAAGGCACTGGTTGTTCCAAATGATGGAGTCGATGCCCCATGAATCTTTTGTAAAGTTGTGTGTCACCTTGTGGGCGACGCGGTGGGCATGACGGAAGGCGATACACAAAGGGGAATACCAGAGCCTGCTATCGACAAATCTTTTTGTCAATTTTTATTTATTTCAGAACTAGGGGAGACGTCACGACCTGCAAGCACTCATCCGATTGCGTTCACACACAGAACTGAACCAGCCCGGATGAGAGCACCGCCGCTAGGCTTTGCAAAAACCCATGCTGACGCAGGTGTGCGGAGAGACGATGGTACCGGAGGAAATGCGGAGGCAGTGTGTAGAGACATGCAGGAAACTACCTAGGGTCTTTGGCACTAGTAATTCATGGAGTTCGAGAGGTGGCAACGTTGGAAGCTACTGCATGCAGGGAGCAGATGATCTTCTTATTCATGATTTCATGGTGGCAACGGAATCAAAACAAGTGGCAAGGGACATCCAGAAAGGAAGTGAAGTGGTGGACACTATGGCCAGATAGTAGCAGAAATCATTCGTAGATCGGAGAATTTTAATGTATCTTTTATTTATTTATTTTGCGGGTGAATTTTAATGTATCTTTTAGTTTTGTGGGTCAGGCATCGACTACCGAAGCCCATCCGTTAGCCAAATTTGCCATGTCATTGAATCGGGGCCCCCACGTATGGTTGGCCAACCCCACGATTTAAACTGTATCATCTTGTGGTGAACTTTGATCAATAAAGCATGGTTTTTCTCAAAAAGAGGAAAAAACAGCGTCAGAGATCTCAAACTGGATTTTTTGGAAGTTAATTTTCTTTTAGAGGAAGATTAGAGACGCTCTTAACTAGTTTTAGTTTTTTTTAGACAATGCTCTTAACTAGTGACGAGATGCTCGATATGGACCAAAGGCTCGTGTACAAACATAGGTGCACGCAATGTCGAGCTCGACCAGGGGCCCGGTGGTGCGTCCGTCCAAGTCCGGAATGGATCCATGCAGATAAAGACGCGGCCGGTCCGGGTGCCGACTACCCATTTTGGCAAGGTGTGTGCCGACCATCGTTGCTCGGCCGCAGGTGCGTTCGGGACAGGCGGGAACCGGCCGGGCATTGACTATTGCCTTTTTTTTTAGCATCAGTACAGACACAAACGCTTATATACACGCGCATACATTCATCTCTATGAACGCACACACGCACACCCTATCCCTATGAGCACCTCTCGAGACCGAACCATATATCATCTTGAGATTTACGAAGTCACCAGAAGCGCTTCGTCGTCGACGGAACGCCTCCTCCCATCGAAAGCACATCGCCGAAATCTCGAAATAAATCCGAAATAATGCGAAGATCGAGATTTGAACCCGGTGGGTTGATACCATCGTCCACCTAACCAACTCAACCACGCGTTGATTTGCAGGGCATTGACTATTGCTGCTTGTATCTTCTCCCATCCGTTCCGTTTAGATGACTCAACTTTGTCTTAAAGTTAGACAAAAGTTAGCCATCTATTTTGGAACGGAGGTAGCTCACACGGAAAAATAGAAACAAAAAAGTAGATAAAGACCGTGGAGCGTTTGAACTGGCTGGAACCGGGGACGAACGAATACGACGGCGTGCCAGGCGGGCAGGGGCCTCCACCAGATGCGCCCACGCCTACGCCCATACGTGCCCAACCGACCGATCCAGAGCGCGGGCGTGCCGTCAGGGATGATGGTGATCCGCGGAAGCCGTTGCGCCGTCGCATCCGTCGACCTCGATCACCTTCGGTTTAGTTTGCGGTCGCTCTCGGTGGAAGAGCGCGGGCGTGACGTGGCAAGTCATTCTCGTCCATTGTGGTCTGTGGACCAGCGGCGATGTGGACATTTCCCAAGTACAGTACCCTGGACTAACAAATAATGCCAGGGCATTATTCGGTTCTAGTTCGGGTTAAGACCACATTCGGGCACCCCAAACCCGTACTAAATCGCCTGGATAGACGGACCGATCATTAATTAGTCATAAAAAATTGACCCACTCGAACGTCTCAAACCGGCCTTAAACGCCCAGGTTGTCAGATGTGTTAAAATAATAAAGGTAGTGAGATGAACTACGATTTACGAGGTACTATATAAGATGAGATGAGCCAAATATGTTGTCTCTGCTCAAAATAATTGTTGATAAAATTAAGGAAACAATTTGTAGATAAAGATCGTTCCGTGTTTGCATAGGCGGGAACCGGGGACGAACGGATACGATCGCGTGCTGTGCAGGGGCCTCCACCACCGCCAGATGTGGCCGCGTGAATACGGCCATGCGCCATACGTGTCGCCCGGCTCTTTTCCCAACTGAGTGATGCAGACCGCATGCGTCCGTGCGTGCAGGTCAGGTCGTTACGCCTACCGGCATCACGTACTTACGTCTACGTAGCTTGCTCCCGTCCCTCCCTTGCCTTTGCATTTGCTGATTGACCTACTTTACTAGTGTAGTTTCGTTTGGTGTGGCTCTGGGTGGGTGGAAGAGCGGGTGACGTGTCGCCGCCCAAAGTGCTCGATCTCGTCTCTTTCTTTCTTCGACCCTGTTTCGATACTATACTCAGTTAGAGTTTAGAGTTAGATTCTAATCTTGAACTAACTCTAACCAAATAGGTGTTTGGATGGCAGGATTAGATTGACAATAAATATTTTTTCTCAATCATTTGGCTACTTTGGACCCTATTTTCTGCCGGATTTGGTGTGGCCGAGGCAGACGGGGACGCGCCCGGCAAGGAGCCGTGCTGGCCTCTCGCGCAGCCCGGTAGCCGAATCGGCCGCCAAGGCCGACGGAGACGGGCCGCCCAAGGAGCCGCGACTGCTTACCTGCGGGCGGACGGGCCGCGGGGAGACGAGGAGGTTGGAACGGGAGGATAGTGTTGGAAATAAATTTGTGGTCTACCCCCTATTTCCTCTGCGCTTATCCGTGGTGCCGCTCACAATTCGCATGTCTGAGGCTAGGGGGTAGGGACCTTCTTATACTGTCTTTCCAAAGAGTCCACCTCTTATACAGATAAGATTCCTAGTCTTTTCAACTAGTTTTCCGAGATAAACTCCAGACCAAATTACCAACCACGATCAAATTTGTCTGTTAATGGATTCTACCCGTTATGTCCCCAAAGCACGCGCTTGTGAGCAACGCGTCATAATAGAGTGTAAATTCCTTTAATTATGTAGATCAACATTAGGGCTGTTATCTAACTATATGATCTAGCTCCTTCCGATTATCACTGTACCCGGGTAGTCCTTCCAATATAAATAGTATATTGTATCCCATTGATAATCGACCAGCTTCCTTAAGCATACAACTTAAGTACGTTCCAACAAGTGATAATTCCATGGTAATCATGTAAAGTAATTCCATGCATTAATCATGTGTAATTCCATAATGAGGTATTCCAAATATTAACAATTCCAAGTAATTTGAATATAGTTGCAGGGCACATAATTCCAACAGATAGGGCGGGGGCTGCTTACCGGTGGCGGACGGTAGCAAGGATACGGCGAGGCGCCTTCACAAGCGATGTGAGAGGGAGGAAGGGAGAGGACGAGAAGTTTCGAGGAAGTGGGGAGGGATATGCTGTGGGGAGAGCGAGAGAAAAATGTGTTTTTTAGTGGTTCCAAAAAGAACTAACCCAAATAAACACCTCTTGGGTGGGTTGTTTTTTAACCAAACTAACTCTCATGTTTGGATATTTTTGTGTCAGTTAAATCCAAACTAACCCAAACTAACTCTAACCTATGAACCTAAACAGGTCCTTTATTTATGGTGTCTGGACCAGCGGGTGGCCGCCGGCGATGTCGACATCTCCTTACCTTGTACTAACAAATATAGTAATTCCCTCAAGATATTCGGTCCCATACTCCCATTGACCCGGACTAGGGAAATGTGTGGGCACAGGCACGCCATGCTTGCATCGGGTTGCTTGGTCGGTCGTGTTTTGGACAGCCGGTATGTACAATGGTTGATAGGACATCATTATTTTAAGTCTTGCATGTAATTTAGAGATGACAAAAAAGTATGTCTACAATGGGTTATATCTTAGCCTTATCTTCAATAACTTGTCATTCCTTAAAACATGGTGAGACAAATTGCGCTAAGAGATCATCTCTTGTCTTATCTTAAATAAGAGAAGACAAGCCTTTTCTTATGAGTTCTTTCTCCTCCACCTTATCATTTATCCTACGTGACACTCTTAAGATAAACGATCGCGTGCCGCCTCCACCGGTTGCAAACGAGAGTGAGTGCGTGTGTACTGTATTTCGAAACGGCCTTTTATTTTTATTTTTCATTTCCGGGCGCACACGCTTGCCTGGGCCTGACACGCTGCGCGCTGTACGCCACAGCGCTACTAATGTCTACTGTACGTTGTACGTTGCTTGTTCTCGTCCCTTCATTCGCTTTCTTCCTCCCCCTACCCGTGAAGTGACCTGGTTACTGGCCAGTCCATTTCGAGTGATTTATGGAAGAAATTTCGTTGGGCCCGTGACTCGTGTCGTGTCCGGTAGTAGTACGTGGTGTCTCTCGCAAAAGAAAAGTAGCAGTACGTAGTGTGGCATATTCGAAACTACAGCAGTATAGTAGGTGGTGAGGACGAGAAAAGGGACGGTCGAGACGAGACAGTGGAAAGCGCAGGCAGATTACGTCTGTCGCACAATGTCGATCGACTCTTTTTTTTCTTCCTTTTTTGCGTTGGCTCTCGCTGCAAGAGAACGCGCGTGACGTGTCGCCGCCCACAGGGATTTCGTCGCCTCTCCTCCATTTTTGTGTGTGGTGTGGAGGTGCAGTGCTCTTCTCGTCCCTAGCTTGGGGCCAGCGAGTGGCCAGTGGCGATGTCGACATCACCTCACCTTCTTAGACTAACGAATAATTCCCTGGCATGGCAATATTCGGTCTCCTTGATCCGGGTTCAGGAAAGGTGTGGGGCGCCCCGTGCACCCTGTCGTTGCTGCGCCTGCCCGTGAAGTGCAACCATCTTCTGGATACGGGAACGAGCACAGTGGCATCTGATCGCTCTGCTAGCTCGATGATTAGAAATTACCCGTCAAAAACAAAAGCTCGATGATTAGAAATTTAGGATCTGATTTTGTCTGAAAACAAACTACTACTACTAGTTCAGTTGGAAGAACCGAAGAACAATGTTGAGTTGGACGCGTTCGGGCAGGCGGGAACTGGGGACGAAAGCAGTAGATGCATGTAGCCGGTCGACGACAGGGCACGATGGGATGGGACGGGAGACCCGGCCCGATTGATTTTCCTGACGTGTGTGGCGTGGCGGCGCAGGCAGGCAGGGCCTCCACCGGATGCACCGACGTGCCAGCCCGGGCCGTTCCCAACCGATCGTTCCGGGCTGGCGCGCGTGCGTACGTTGACTTCAGGTCGTTGCGCTTACGTAGCATTTGTGGTTGCAGGCGCCTTCTCTTTCGTGCTCCGTGAGATCGAGCAGAGCGTACCGTAACGAACGTACTAGTACGTGAGTACGCGTAGTCGTACTTGTAGTCCCCAGCCGTGGTCGGCATTTGTATGTACGTATGAGCGTGTGGTGTGGAGCTCCATCGGCTGCTGCTCGAGAGGTTCCATCCAACTAGTAGTCCACATCGCGGGCCACACTGGAGATCGATCAATGCGCCCAACTGGTGGACGACGACCCAGCCAGACCAGAGCCAACCAGTTATGTGCACTGCACCTGAATGTCACCTGTTTCTTGCTGCTGCTACGCAGGATTAACTAGTCATTTCTTGGATGAAATAAATAGTTACTCCTTTTTCATCATTGTATGTATCCAGTATTCTGACAAGAAGAGGCATGAAACTAATTTGTCCTTTTTGGAGATGGAAAGGCCGTAACCAATCTCAAATAATCACCATCATATGATATAGTATCACCCCTGTAGGCAACTAAGTATCAGCCAAGATATGTATAATATTACACGAGAAGTACTCTATCTTGTTAAACGTGGCCGATAAGAGGAGTGCCTAATCCTCCTGCACCTCCATTGTTTTAGTAGAAGAAAAGGAAAGGGCGCTGTTAGGCGCCGATGCACCGGCCCAAATTTGGGCCGGTCTGCTGCCGGGCGTCGGATCTACCCGCATAAACGGGCGAGATCGCCCCTGCGACCCAGGTCGTCTTCCTCCCTTCTGGATGTGCGCGAGAACAAAAAAAAAAAAGAAATCCGCAGGTCAGCCTCCCCATGTCGCCCTTGGCCGCCCCGTCGCAGCTCACCGGGGCCGCTCGCCGTCGCAGCTCGTCGGGGCCGCTCGCCGTCGCCGCTCGCCGGGGCTGCTCCTGCATGCAGCTCCGCTTTGCATCTTGATGTGTCTCACACCCCTAGTTGCAAAGACCGCCGGGCGAGGGTTCCAAGATCACCACCGGCCATTGTTGTAGCTCGTCATGCGCCCATTGCAGACCGCCACGCAGCTTCGCTGCTTGCCGCCGCCATTGTTAGCCACCGCTTTTCTGTTTGAAACTTTTCTAGAAGCGGTTGTAGCTTTTCTCGCGACGGTTGCAGCTTTTTTGGCTGCGTGGTGGTCAACCTCCACTACCCCAGATCTGTTTGAAACTTTTTTGAAGCCGGTTGTAGCTTTCTGCGCGGTTTTAACTTTTGTTCTGCGTGGTGGCCGACCTTCACTATCCCAGATCCATTGAAGCTTTTTCAAAGCAGGATGTAGCTTTTTGGTTGCGGATGTAGCATTTTACAAGATCTTGGTTGCAGCTCGACAGACGTCCGTCGAAGCCCATTCTTCCTTAGGTTTCAGCAAAAAATGCCACCGGGCGTAGCATTTGGCGTTGACGGTTGTAGCTCCGATGTGCACTAGTTGTAACATCTGATTTCTTTTGTCCGGAGCTCGTCGTCTTTGCCGCCGCAGCCATCTTTGAATTGCGACAAGCGTGGCCTTTGGTTCCAAGATCTTCGACTCGGTTGCGAAGAAAAACTATAGGTTGTAGCACCGGAGCCCTCCGTCTCCACCACCGGCAGCTGTTGGTCGCAGCAAACATGGCCGCCGGTGAGGGGAGCTTGCAGTGGTTCGTGAGCAGCGTGGAGGAGAGAGAAAAATCATGGTTGTAGACAGCAGAACATATCATGGCTGGAGGTAGAAGAAAGACAAAAGGGAAGACCAGGGAAAGGATAAGGATAAGAGAGAGGACGGTTGTGCAAGGCCCACCACGTGCACACGTCCTACGCGGTGGGTGGTTTCGCTGGAGCCAGCGTGGCGTGCGATCCGGCCGAAAGTTTGGCCGGTGCGCCGGCTCTAAACGTTTTCCAAAAGGAAAACGTGGGATTCGCCCTTTGGGAGACCGAGGGGCCCGGGGAATCCATCTCAAATCACATCAACATATGATACGACACCACTCCTGTTAATTAAGGGAACTTAGATACTCTTAATTTTATCGACGAATGCCATAAAATGTATATAAGGTTGCAATTTCAGTATCTTGCCGAGACAATGATTGTTGGAGGGGCCGGAAGGAACTTAACTAGTCGATGCACACGCATCCAGGAGAGGGCGGAAGAGATTAAATTGATGTTTCCACAGAGATTAACAAGGAGATCCTTTTGAACAAAAGTCTCCATCTCGGTCAAAATGTAGCAACGAAATTACTTCACACACGACTTAGTTTGGACGATCTGTGAACGATACGCTGTCCACGCATTAGCTTAAAAAGAAAACTAATCGACTCCTTTGTGCGCGGACGCTGTTGGAGCTGCCACATGTGATCGTGCAGGAGTCGGCTACAGGTTTGTCGTGTGTATAGCAGTGCTGATGTAGCAACTCAACATCTGGCAAATCATGGACGTGTTTTATTTTTTAGATAATTAAGTACATTGATTTATATACATACTTTTTTTTGGATATAACAAATACTTTTTCAGTTGCTGCAAATTAAGTACACTGATTTATATACATACTTTTTGATGTCTACATTTTTCCATATACACTGTATATTATTGGTATACATGAGGAACGTTATTCATATATGCCTTTAACATTTTTCATATCCATGTTTAACATTTTCCTAATACATGATTAATATTCAGAAAAAATGTACATATTTTATGTATAATTTTCTCATATACATTCTACTTTAGAAAAATCACGGACATTTTCTATATACATGTTTAACATTTTTATATACACATTTAACAATTTTTAATACGTGATTAAAATTTTATGACAATATATTTTTATGTCTAATTTTCTCATATACATTTAATATTTTTCAGTATACGTCAGGGACATTTTTCTATATACACGTTTAACATTTTTCTAGTACATAATTAAATTTTTGTTCAAACATGTACTCCCTCGGTTCCTAAATATAAGTCTTTTTGAAGATTCTAATATGGACTACATACGGAGCAAAATGAATGAATCTACACTCTAAAATATGTCTATATACATCTATATGTAGTCTATAAAGAAATCTCTAGAAAGACTTATATTTCGAAACGGAGGGTGTATTTGTTATGTCTACTTGTTTCATATGCATTCTACATTTTCCGTATACATGTGGAACATTTTTATATAAGTTTAATATTTTTAAAATACTTAATTTAAATTTTTGAGATACAAGATTAAAAATTTTAAACATATATATTACATATATTTTCTATGTCTAGATTTTCCGATATGCATTTTATATTTTTGGCATACATCACAAACATTTTTAATACAAGTTGAGAACATATATTTTTATGTATACTTTTCTATACAAATTGTACATTTTGAAAACACTTTAATACACGATTAGCATTTGTAAAAAGCATGGTTAACATTTTTCCACTTATGTTTGTAGAATGTTTTTGATAATGGTGATGGTTATAATGTTTCGAAATATAAGGAAAAAAAAAAGATAAACTGAAAAAAAGGAAGGAACTTCTTGTTATATGTTTTTTTCTTTACGCTTTTCATCGGTTTTAGAACCTTTGAGATTGTTTCTTGTTCATCCTTTCTTTGTTGGTTTTCATATCTTAATTCTTTTCTTTTTGTATAAAACAAGAAAACTTTTGCAATAGATCGGTTAGTTTTTCTGAATACATACTTTTTGATGTCTACATTATTGGCATATACATTATATATTTTTATACATCAGGAACATTGTTCATATATGCCATCAACATTTTCATGTACATGTTTGTCATTTTTAATATAGGATTAACCATTTGTAGAATATATATATATATATATATATATATATATATATATATGTATATATATATATATATATATATATATATATATATATATATATATATATATATATATATATATATATATAGGGATTGACTATTCGTCACCCTGGGTGAGGAATAGTTATTCTTCACCCCTCTATTTTACTATCAATGGACCGTAATTTTACGTTCCGTAAATTTTGCCTTATTTCTGAAGTAAAAGAGACCGTAAGAAAATATTTAATCGTCGGAAAAATATTTTATGTTATGTAAAATTACAAATTTAAAAACATAGTGTAAAATACACATAAACTGTAAATTTTCTTGTCTTATGACCTATATTTTTATTTTCTTTTGTCAAATTTTACGTCGTGAATCGATAGGAATATAACTATTTGAATTCCAAACGTAATTTAATTATGAATGATCGAAAGATTACCTCGGGTGAAGAATAACTTATTCTGCACCCTGGGTGATGAATAGTAACACTATATATATATATATATATATATATATATATATATATATATATATATATATATATATATATATATATATATATATATACGTTTAACATTTTTCATATAGACATTTAACAATTTTCTACTAAATGATTAACAATTTTTGAAAATATATTTTTATGTCTATTTTTTCATACACATTCTATATTTGTTGTATACACGAGGACCATTTTTCTATAGACACGTTTCACCTTTTTATATACACATTTAACACTTTTTAATAGATTATTAATTTTTGTTCATACATATTTTGTCATGTCCACTTTTCCATACGCATTCTAAATTTTACATATACATCAGGAATATTTTTTAACATACATGATTAAATTTGTGGTTAAACATATATTTGTTATGTCTACTTTTTCCGTACACATTAGGAACAATTTTTTTATACAAGTTCATATTTTTCAATTCATGATTACCAATTTAAATACAAGATTAACTTTTTAAACTTCTATATTTTTTCATTATAGAGCTTTCGATATGCATAGTACACATTTGTAATAAATCTTAAATATTTTTAACACATGTTTACCATGTTTAAATACATAATTCAGTTTTTTGGAACAGTTGATTAATTTTTTTTGAAAACATATATTTTTATATATATTTTTCCATGTAGAATGTACTTTTTGAAACATTTTTTGTACATGATTAGTATTTGCACAATGGTTGATTAACAATTGCAATTTTTGTATCTACAGTGTATGATAAAAGCAAAAATGTTGAAAAAAAGGGTTAGAGATAAAGGAAGGACTACTTTCCTGGGCCAGCACGTTTACGGCGTTCCCTTACGCGAGGGAGCGCTAAAGCTAGTGTTAGGCGGGCATCGGTATGTCTCGCGTTCAGCGAGTTGAGAGCTCGATTCGCGCTGCTGAAGCGCGCACGCATATGCTTTCTTTTCTGTTTTTCCCTCACGTTTTTGTTTCTTTTTATTCCATTTTTAGTTTTTATTACAACTTTCAAAATAGGCTAAAGATATATATTACAAAAAATACTTTACGCAATATTTAGAAAATGTTAATCATGCATTTAAAAATTGTTGAACAAGTATTTAAAAAAATGTTGAATGAGTATTTCAAAAATACTTTACGCAATATTTAGAAAGTGTTAATCTGCATTTAAAAATTATTGAACAAGTATTTAAAAAAATGTTGAATAAGTATTTCAAAAATGTTGCACAAGTATTAGAAAAAAAATGTTGATCATGTATATAAAAATGTTTAACAAGTATTTGAAAAATGTTGAACAAGTATTTCAATAAATGTTGATCATGTACTTGAAATATATGTTGAACAAGTATTTGGAAAAATAGTGATCCTGTATACAAAAATGTTGAACAAGTATATGAAAAATCTTGAACAAGTATTTTAAAAATATTGATCATGTATTTCAAAAATATTGAACAAGTATTAGAAAAAATATTGAACAAGTATTAGAAAAAATATTGAGCAAGTATTTGAATTTTTTGATCATGTATTTAAAAAATGTAAAACAATTATTTGAAATTTTTTTAACAAATATTTGAAAATAATGTTGATTATGTTTGTAAAAATGTTGAAGAAGCATTTGAAAAATGTAGAAGAAGTATTTGGGAAAAATGTTAAACAAGTATAAGAATGTAGAATGAAAAACAAAACGAAACAAAGAATAGCCAAAATAATGAGAGCCGAAAAAGAAAAAGAAAAAATGAAGACAAAGAAAGAAAACTAAAAAATGGTACAAAAAAAAAGAAAACTAAACAAAAAATGTCAAAGAAAAGAGATAAACCAATAAAATCGGAGTAAAAAACGAATAAAACCCTGTGAATAAAAAACAGAAAAGACACCAGTGAAAACCCCGCTTCAAGCCGCATCAAGTATGTCTTGCTCCTAATGATGAACATGGCTGAAAACGAAAAATGTAGACCAGGGTTCGATCCCCGCACCTCCCCTTTTCATTCTCTATTTATTTTAAATGTGTCGACCAGTAGCGGCTGGCCCATTTTTTTTTATAGAAACCAATGGAAACCACATAGAGAGATGTGGTTGCTAGGTTCGGTCGACCTGTTATCTTAGATATTTTTCTTTTGTATTTTCATTTATTTTCTCTATCTGTCATTTTTGCCTGTATTGATTCCTAATAAGAATTCACCTACATGCGACCACTAGCGGCTGGCCCTTTGTTTGAATATAAAATTGTTTAGTGATGTGGTTGCTAGGTTCAGTCGACCGGTTATCTTTGATTTTTTCATTGATTTGGCTTTTCATTTTCTACTTTGTTTTCTTTATTTTTCTCATTGATTTTTTTCTTTCTTCACCTTTTCACTTTGGGTTTTCTTTGTTTTTCTGTCCCTTTTCTGGTTTTCTTCGCGACCTTTTTGTTTCTGTGTCGGCTCTTAAACAGTTTTCTTCCTATTGAACACATGTCTACCTTTTCACGGTACAAAATGTACATTTTTAGAGCACATATTAAACTGTTTCTCCATACATGTTGAACATTTTTCACATATACATGATATAAAAATGTTGAAGAAGTATTTAGAAAAATGTTGATTATGTATACAAAATTTTTGAACTGGTATTTCAAAAATGTTGAACAAGTATTTGAAGAAATTTGACCATGTATATGAAAAGTGTAGAATAAAAAACAAAGTAAACAAGAAAATGAACAAAGTATTTTACAAAATGTTAAATAAGTTTAAGAAAATGTTGAACGAGTATTTAAGAAATGTTGAACAAGTATTTGAAAAATATTCAATAAGTATTAAGATGTGGAAGAAGTATTTGAAAAGTGTTGAATAAGCGTTCGGAGAATGAAAAAAAGAAGAAGAAACAAAAGCGAAGTAATGAACAAAAAGGAGAAAAAAAAGAAAACAAAAAAAATGAAAAAAAAAGGAGAAAACCTTCACGTCATGCTTCAATTGGGTTGCACCCTTGCTAGTATCACGAAGTGCTCCTGTATTGCAGTGGCTAGTGCGCTTTGTTGGTATGTGCGGGACCTGCGATCTACCCCTTGTAGTTCTCTTTTTCCCTTCTATTTTTCTGCGTGAACATGGGCCAGCCCAGTAAACGATCACCGCAGGAAACCTCGACGCGAGAGTAGTTTGTACGATGACCTGGGATCAGGGACATCCTATGTGACACATTTTGCGTCAAAACAAGGGCAATGCAGGAGCGGGCCGGCCCATCGAGCGAAACCACAGCGACGTAAAACAACCACGTTTAGCTAGCCACTCCACCATAAAGCTGCAGTCGAACATTAAGGCGCCAAACCCTTTAACAAGAGACAGCAGGGTTGAGAGTTTGGGAAGAACATTGTGGAAACATTTCTTGATAATTTCGAACACTTTGAAATACCGCAAATATTTCTTTGATATCCCAAGCTTTTTTGCAGAAAAATGTGAACTATTTTTGAAATTCGAATTTAGAAAAAACATGAACATTTTTTTTGCAAAACCTAACAGTTGTCTAAAACGTCAACAATTTTGGGAAAACTGAATATTTTCTGAAATAGTGATTTTATTTTGAAAACAAAGAAACATTTTCTAAAATTCCTGAACATTTTTTGAAACATACTCTGAAATTGAGAACAAAATTTGAGAATTAGAACATATTTTGAAATTCCTGTACATTTTATGAAACATGAACATTTTATGAATGACATTCTGAACATATTGTGAAAAAGAGAATTTTGTTAGAAATTCCTGAACATTTTTTGAAAACATGAACATGTCAAAAATTCAAAACAAGATTTTTTTTGAAATTACTGAAAATTTTCTAAAAGCCAAACATTTATTAAAATTGTCAACAAAATTTGAAAACAAGAACATTTTTTGAAAATCCCGAAAGACTTTTTGCAATACGATTTTTTTTTTGAAATTGTGAACAAAATTTAAGAATGGAAACATTTTTTGAAATTCCCAAACTTTATTTGAAATTGGGAGCAAATTTTGAAAATGAGAACATGTCATAGAATTCCAAAGAAACATTTGAAATTCTCAAACAAAAGAAACATGAAAAAAAAAGCAAAAGAGCAAAGAAAAGAAAACAGAAAAAGAAAAGAGAAAATTGAAACGAAAAAGAAAAAGAAACAGTAAAATAAAAGAAAAGAAACAAGAAGGGAAATAAAGAAACCGGTTCAGGAACCTCCTAGCACTACTAGGGAAAACCTTATACACAGAATGTTACCAGTAGCGCTTGTTAAAATGAGGCGCCATCGCTACTTAGCAAGAGCGTTTGGCGTAACAGCGCTCATGCTTAGCGACTTAGCAAGATGCGCTGCCCATGCGTAAAGCGCTACTACTATAATTGCCACACTGCTTCGGCGTGCTAGGTATAGTAGTAGCGCCTTTCTCTTGACACACGCTACTACTACGGATTTTAGCAAAGCTGCTTTTTCCTTCCCACGCTACAATTAAAGCTATTTTCACCTAACCTCAAGGGCCTGATTCCTCTCCTCTGCTTCCTCCCACCCCAACCCCACCTCGCCACTGCCTCCCCGACCCGCCTCATTGCCGTCTCCCCGACCCGCCTCATTGTCTCCCCGACCCGCCTCCTGCCGTCTCCCTGACCTCGCCGCCCGCCGCCTCGGTGCCGCCGTCTCCCCGAACCCATCTCTCTCCCCCTCTGTAAGCACTCTCCCCTTTCGATCCCTCTCTCCCCTTCCGATCCCTCTTCTCTACTTAGTATGAACCCTAGGTATTTAGTACTAGTTAGTATGAACCCTAGGCTATTTTTAGTGCTAGTTAGTTAATTACTTAGATAGTAATTAGGGAAGTAGTTCCTAGGTACTAATTAGTTAGTAAGAATTAGGTACTAGAATATTTTTATTTATAGTAAGTTTATTTTTAGTAAGAACTAGTTGAATTAATAGAACTAGTTAGTAAGAACTTGTTTCTATTTTTTAGTTAAAGCAATTTTTCCCGCCTCGACGTGGGCGATGCCTATCCGCATCCTCGCTGCCGAGTCGGCGGAGGACGACACCTGCTTGACCAGATCGGCCATGTCCGGACCTGGCTCCGCCGGTGGTACTGGGGCGCTACCTACCGGGGCGCAGGTTGGTGAGGAGCCACTGTCGTTAACCCGAACCTTCTTTGGTGGCGCAATAAGGGCGCTGGCGATCCGAGGCTTGAGGACTCTCGGAGGTGGTGCACCACCGTGTCGATGAGGAGGACGCGCCGTCTGTCGCTACTTGTTTGCGTTGGAGCACGACCGCTTCTCCAATACCGGCGGTTCTCCGGGATCTCACCGAGCTATGATCCCGTGATGGTGCCTTCTCTGTGGTGTCCACCGCCTGCGCCGATACCCGTCATGTGCTAGAGTTTTAGTTGTATTAGTGATGTTATATGTATGACACTATTCGTGATGTATTAGTGATAATATTCGACGATGTACTGACGCATGAGATGATCTACTTTTGCTTATTGAATGCATGCTAATTTGAGTCCTATAAGATATTTTGAAATGTATATCTTGTGTTGCTCAATATCCAAGTGGCCGGTCATGTTTGCAGGTTATACCTTCGAGTGGCCTATGTTTTGCCGGAGTGTTGATTCATTTCTGTTCCGGCAAATTTCAGGCGCTCTATGTCCTATTTTAGCAAAGGTCATGCCGGATTTTTCCGTGAATTTTGGCATGACTTGTGCTAGAATATGTAGGAAATATCGAGTGCCCCGGATTTGTGTGTTGAGTATCTTGGTAGTTGTCTTCGATCGATTTTCAATTAATGTTTTAACTATGAACATAGGAAATGTCTGACGACGAGAAGGATTTCGGTATTTGCAAATCTGCGAAGACGAAGCGAGGCCTCGTGCGACGGAATCTTCCTAGATGATGATAGGCGCTTCAACATCAAGCTGGACGAGAACTTCGAAGTGGATACAGTAAGTCACAACGACAAGTCTTTTTTCGTAATTAAGCATGACATCTGCTTCATTTGCTTCAACTTATTTTTTTTACTATTCTACTAGCGTATCCCCTGCCATGCAAGAGTTTTTGTATTGGATAAGATAGGTTTCAGTCATAGTATGGAGGAAAAGAAAGTTTACTTGAAGACCGAGCATGGTTATATTTTCCATGCGAAGTTATACAATTCAGATGACTACACCTATTTTGGATGCAAAACATGGCGAGCACTATGCAAGACTTATGCATTTGAGCCTGATATGGTTATCACCTTTGATATTCGTCCTGAAGATGATATTGAAGGTAATACCGACATCTGGGTCAATGTGCAAATGCCTCCAGTTATACCATTATGTAAGTTTCTCAACCATATTTATGTCTTTGATATTGTTTATTCAAAAATAGTTGACAACTAATTTGTATTGTCAGCTTATTTCTGTGCAAGCAAACATGTCCAAGAGCTTGGTAGACAGGACCGATATCGTCTCCGGGCTGAACTCAACTGCGAGGAGCTCACCATTATGTGTCATGGCTTGAGGATCTTGATACTGTCAAGACAAATTTTCTTCCTGCATTTAGAAATCTTAGTACTAAAAATGTGCGACCAATAGTGTTCGTAATGAACTACGGTCACATCCATTTAGGAAGGATGGTAAGATTTTTACTTTTTATCCTCATTGTATCTTTTCCATACATTATTTTTGAAGCTAAACTTCATTGCTAAGTATGTTACCATACGATGTTCTTCAACAGGGACTCCCGATGAATGTTGTGCCTTATGGGATCGAGACTAAAGGTATCATGAGTATTATCAACTTACGGCCAAGATATCCTACATCTTACTTTAGTGCATTCAAGATTAGCGACGGATGCTTAATAGTGCAAGACTGGACCAAATATGTGTTGGGGGAGCGCAGAGAAGTACTAGGGAGCAGCAACCAGAGGCGCCTTCCACGATTAGGAGACAGGTTCATCTGCATGCTCCAACTTGATCAAGGAGGAGAGCTACACATGTTTTATGTTCTTTTACCTAAGAGAGAGCAGCAGGAGTGAGTAGCAGGAGTGAGTAGCTGGCTAGAAATGAGTTTCAGGATGATGATGTGCTACACTATTACTATGATGATAAAATAGCTAGTGCTGGTGGTAATGATTATGATGATTATTATTAGCTAGTGTTAGTGGTGATTAAATAAATAATGTTGGTGGTAATGACCATGATGATTAAATATCTTGTGCTGGCGGATTAGATTCAAGTGGAGGCAACATGTGGTGCACATCGAAAGTACTACTAATCCAAAGTAGATCAAGTTTGGATTAGTAGTATACTTTTGACATGCACCACATATTGTCTCCACTTGAACCTAATCCACCTTCATTTAATACACTGTTATGGACATAATGATGTAAACCTCATAACAGCTGGTATTGTACCAATATTTGTATGATGGCGCATAAATACACTAAAAAAAATAAAAAATAAAAAAATACTAGTAGCGATGGGAAGGAAACACGCTGCAAGTAGATAACTTAGCAGTAGCGCAGTACTGAACAAGCGCTGCAGCTATTTGTACTAACAGTAGCACGTGATGGCACGCGTTACTGCTAAGCAATAGCTGTAGCGCCTTATTAGTAGCGCGGCTTCCCGCGCTACTAGTAGGCACAAAACACGCGCTACTGCTAGGGTTTTCCCTAGTAGTGTAGAAGGTTCCCAAAACTAGGAAACCCGGTTGGGAACCACCTAGAAGATTCCCAAAACCGGATTCACTTTAACGTTTGAGCGGGCCGACCATCCTAACTCTCGTCGATCTGCCTGTGTGCGTTCCCTCAACTACTTGTCGTAAAGAGCGGGAAATAGGAATTTCCCTGGGATCGTTCCCTAGTAGTTCTCTTTTTCCCTTCCATTTTTCTGCGCGAACATGAGCCAACCCAGCAATTGATCTCCGCAGGAAACCTCGACGAGGAGTAGTTTGTACGTTTTTTTGAACGGTAAATCTCACTTTATTAAGTCGGGGTTTGGTTTACAGGAATAATAAGCTGTTCATGGGGTAGAACCAGCCACAAATGGCGACCTACTTCTAAAGACGAACAAAACTTGGCTAAATTATGAGTCTCAAAATTTAAAACACGACCTACAAAAACCAAAATCACAAATGATAAAATCCCTCGATGATGCTTGACCAATCTCCTTGATGATAGTGTTGTACCGTCCCTCCGATCCCTTCTTTATCTATGTGACTTTGTCAGTCACATGCAATAATGATTTTCTTTACCGCTAGATCATGCGCTAAGGTCAAAGCTTCTCGGCACGGGAGAACTTCCAGTGTTGCAGGATCATGTATAATACTGAAAACCATTACCGAGGATCCCAAAAAGTTTCCGTAATGATCTCGACAAACTGTTGCACTGATGCTCCTCCAGTCCCATTCCTAGTAAATCCATCATCAACATGAATTTTTGCCATACCCACTGTCGGTGTCAAAACCGGCGGATCTCGGGTAGGGGGTCCCGATCTGTGCGTCAAGGCTGATGGTAACAAGAAGTAAAGGACACAGATATTTACCCAGGTTCGGGCCCTCTCGATGGAGGTAAAACCCTACTTCCTGCTTTATTAATATTGATGATATGGGTAGTACAAGAGTAGATCTACCACGAGATCGTAGAGGCTAAACCCTAGGAGCTAGCCTATGATGGTATGAATGTAATTGTGATCGGCCTTCTAAGGGCCAACCTCTCCGGTTTATATAGACACCGGAGAGGGCTAGGATTTACATGGAGTCGGTTAAAAGGAAGGAAATATAATATCCGGATCGCCAAGCTTGCCTTCCACACCAAGGAAAGTCCCATCCGGACATTGGCCGAAGTCTTGAGTCTTGTATCTTCACGCTTCAATAGTCCGGACGTTGTACACAGTCCGGCTGTCCGGATACCCCCTAATCCAGGACTCCCTCAGTAGCCCCTGAACTAGGCTTCAATGACGACGAGTCCGGCGCGCAGTATTGTCTTCGGCATTGCAAGGCGGGTTCCTCCTCCGAATACCCCAAAGTGGTTATCGAACACGTAGACCGTGTCCGGATCCGCAGGATGATCTTCGTATGGTATAGATCTGATTTGCTGGCAATCTTCGTGCGTCGTGCCCTTGTATCGTGGCTCGGTCCAATGTGAACCGATGTTTCCTACCCCACAACGACTCGTGTTACGAGGCAATTTTATTGGCACGTCCCGTCGAGGAAGAGATCGTGTCCCTTATATTACGGGATTTTCCATTAATATGAGCGTGCGTGACCCACAACGGCTGTTGGTATTACCCCGTGTGTTTTTAGATAAGCCTCAAACGGTCACACCGGGGACTCTTGATATTCACCCTCTTTATAAAGGGGTTGAGACCCACACCTCTTTCTTCACCTTCATCGCGCCTTCTCGCACCTCGAGTTCTAACACCCAAAACCTAAGCTCCACCCCTCCGGAATCCGCCAGTATGTCCGGATCTGATCCTCAAGGCCGGTGGGTCGCCTCATCGATCGAGGAGAAGGACATTGCGAAGCTTAGGGAGGTCAGATACCTAACCGCAGATATCCAACACAGGCTTCCTGTTCCGAGGCAAGTTATCCCCACGCCGGAGCCCAATGAGTGTGTTTTCTTTGTCCCAGACTTCCTCCGTGGTTTGGGTTTCACCCTCCATCCTTTCGTGAGGGGGCTCATGTTCTATTATGGGCTGGATTTTCATGATCTGGCTCCAGATGCCATCCTCCATATCTCGTTGTTCATTATCGTGTGCGAGGCTTTTCTCCATGTCACGCCACACTTCGGCTTATGGCTCAAGACCTTCAATGTGAAGCCGAAGATGATCGAGGGGCGACACGTGGAGTGCGGAGGTGCCGTAATAAGCAGAAATGCCGATGCCCCATGGCCGGAGGGTTCTTTCCCAGAAGTATCTGACGTATGGCAGCGGAGGTGGTTTTATCCTACGGCCCCAAGGGGCACAAAGTGGGTAGCCGCCCCCGAGTTCCGCTCGGGCCCCCCATCGCAGTTGGCATCCTGGACAGACGTAGGACGTAATTGGGGACCCGCAGGCGACGTACCAATACTTTAGAACCGCATCTGGGAGCTTCTCGAGAGGGATATCAACCTTGTCAGCGTAATGCAAGTGATGTTAATCCGGCGGATGTTGCCATGCCAGCGCCGGCCTCTTCGAATGTGGGAGTTCAATCCGGAGGGTCCGTGGACCGTGAAGCACTTCTTCGGCTTAAAGCTCGAAGAGATGTGCAAATTATTCTTCGGACGAAAGGTAACGTGTGCGGATACCATCGAGGATGCGGGCCTAAGCTGCAATCGCCTAGATGCTCAAGTAAGTAGCCTTGAGGCCGGACACCCTTTTTTGTATTTGTCATAATTGTTTATTCTGAACATCATCCGCGTCCAGGAGTGGCTCAGCAAGGCGGAGAGAATCAGGTGTCCGGCACCACTTCCCGAAGGCTCGCCCGCCCCTATCATGGCCAAGATGCTCGACCGGGTACTCAGCAGAATGCCCTCGGGGAAAGACAAGGGGAAGGATGAGAAATCCGAACCCCACACACTACGCATCCGAACCGGGGATAGTCGGGGAGGAGAGGTCGAGGCCGCCTCCCCCCTGCAGGAAGAAGAGGGCCACCTCCGAAGATTTGGAGGCAGAGATGCCCAAATTGGGGAAAAAGGGATCCCCAGGGGTCCTTGCCCCGACAGGCACCCTCACCGCATCATGCCCTCCAACGGGCCAGCCCTCTAACGAGTCGTAAGTCAATCATTAACTTGAAGGTAATGTATTTCTCCTGGATCAATGACCAGGACTCAACTTTCTGCAGTCCGGCTGGCAGCTCTTCTCAACAGGGATCATCTTCGGGCGACCTTCCTCCAGAGATGATGGAGAGCGAGACCCCACCTGCCTCTCCGGTTCTTGATGCGGGCGACACCGAGATGTCGTCATGGAGGAGCCCGGATCCGCCAAGGCCGGAAGCCAATGCGTCAGCCACCCTGATTCCGGATGTACTGACGAGCTTATTGGAGCGAGCTGCGCTCTCGGAGGAGCACCGCTCTGAAGGAAATATGCCCTAGAGGCAATAATAAAGTTATTATTTATTTCCTCATATCATGATAAATGTTTATTATTCATGCTAGAATTGTATTAACCGGAAACATAATACATGTGTGAATACATAGACAAAACTATAGTCACTAGTATGCCTCTACTTGACTAGCTCATTAATCAAAGATGGTTATGTTTCCTGACCATAGACATGTGTTGTCATTTGATTAGTGGGATCACATCATTAGAAGAATGATGTGATTGACATGACCCATTCTGTTAGCCTAGCACTTGATCGCTTAGTATACTGCTATTGCTTTCTTCATGACTTATACAAAGTTCCTGCAACTATGAGATTGTGCAACTCCGCTTACGGAAGAACAGTTTGTGTTCTACCAAACGCCACAACGTAATCGGGTGATTATAAAGGTGCTCTCAGGTGTTTCCGAAGTACATGTTGAGTTGGCATAATTCGAGATTAGGATTTGTCACTCCGATTGTCGGAGAGGTATCTCTGGGCCCTCTCGGTAATACTCATCACCTAAGCCTTGCAAGCATGTAACTAATGAGTTAGTTATGAGATGACGTATTCATGAACGAGTAAAGAGACTTGCGGTAACGAGATTGAACTAGGTATTGATACCGACGATCAAATCTCGGCAAGTAACATACCGATGACAAAGGGAACAAAGTATGTTGTTATGCGGTTTGACCGATAAAGATCTTCGAGAATATGTAGGAACCAATATGGGCATCCAGGTCCCGCTATTGGTTATTGACCGAGACTTGTCTCGGTCATGTCTACATTGTTCTCGAACCGTAGGGTCCGCACGCTTAAGGTTTCGATGACAGTTATATTATGAGTTTATGTATTTTGATGTACCGAAGGTTGTTCGGAGTCCCGGATGTGATCACGAACATGACGAGGAGTCTCGAAATGGTCGAGACATAAAGATTGATATATTGGACGGATATATTTGGACACCGGAAAGGTTCCGGGAGAGTTTGGGAATATACCGAGTTCGGGAGGTTACCGGAACCCCCCGGTAAGTATATGGGCCTTATTGGGCCCTAGTGGAAGGGAGGGAGAAGGAGCAAGGGAGGGGGCGCCCCCCCAAGCCCAATCCGAATTGGGTGGGGGGCCGGCCCCCCTTTCCTTCTCTCCTTCCCCCTCTTCCTTCCTACTACTACTACTACTCCTTCCTTCCCCCTCCAACTTGGATTAGGAAAAGGAGGGGAAACCTACTTGGAGTAGGTTTCCCCTCCCTATGGCGCGCCCCCCCTTGGGCCGGCCACCTCCTCCCTCCCTCCTTTATATACGGGGGTAGGGGGGCACCCTAGACACACAAGTTGGTCATTGAGATTGTTCCTTAGCCGTGTCAGCGTGCCCCTCCACGATATTACACCTCGGTCATATTGTAGCGGTGCTTAGGCGAAGCCTGCGACAGAGAACATCAAGATCGCCACCACGCCGTCGTCTTGTGGAACTCCTCCCCGCCTCTGCTGGATCGGAGATCGGGTGCGTCATCGAGCTGTCGTGTGTCAAGAACTCGAGGTGCCGGAGTAACGGTGCTTGGATCGGTTGGACCGGAGGACGACGACTACTTCCTCTACGTTGCGTCAACGCTTCCGCTTGGTCTCACGAGGGTACGTAGACAACACTCTCCCCTCTCGCTGCTATGCATCACCATGATCTTGTGTGTGCGTGGAAATTTCTTGAAATTACTACGTTCCCCAACAAAGGGCATCCGAGCCTAGGTTTTATGGTTTGATGTTATATGCACGAGTAGAACACAAGTGATTTGTGGCGATATAAGTCATACTGCTTACCAGCATGTCATACTTTGGTTCAGCGGTATTGTTGGATGAAGCGGCCCGACCGACATTACGTTATACGCTTACGCGAGACTGGTTTTACCGCCGTGCTTTGCACACGGTGACTAGCGGTGTCGGTTTCTCCAACTTTAGTTGAACTGAGTGTATACGCCCGGTCCTTGCGAAGGTTAAAACAACATCAACTTGACAAACTATCATTGTGGTTTTGATGCGTAGGTGAGATTGGTTCTTGCTTAAGCCCGTAGCAGCCACGTAAAATTTGCAACAACAAAGTAGAGGACGTCTAACTTGTTTTTGCAGGGCATGTTGTGATGTGATATGGTCAAGACATGATGCTATATTTTATTGTATGAGATGATCATGTTTTGTAACCGGTTATCGGCAATCGGCAGGAGCCATATGGTTGTCGCTTATTGTATGAAATTCAAACGCCTCGTAATTGCTTTACTTTATCACTAAGCGGTAGCGATAGTCGAGAAGCAATAGATGGCGAACGACAACGATGCTACGATGGAGATCAAGGTGTCGCGCCGGTGACGATGGTGATCACGACGGTGCTTCAGAGATGGAGATCACAAGCACAAGATGATGATGGCCATATCATATCACTTATATTGATTGCATGTGATGTTTATCCTTTATGCATCTTATCTTGCTTTGATTGACGGTAGCATTTTAAGATGATCTCTCACTAAAATTATCAAGAAGTGTTCTCCCGAGTATGCACCGCTGCCAAAGTTCGTCGTGTCGAGACACCACGTGATGATCGGGTGTGATAAGCTCTCGTCCATCTACAACGGGTGCAAGCCAGTTTTGCACACGCAGAATACTCAGGTTAAACTTGACGAGCCTAGCATATGCAGATATGGCCTCGGAACACGGAGACCAAAAGGTCGAGCATGAATCATATAGTAGATATGATCAACGTAATGATGTTCACCATTGAAAACTACTCCATCTCACGTGATGATCGGTTATGGTTTGGTTGATTTGGGTCACGTGATCACTTAGATGACTAGAGAGATGTCTGTCTAAGTGGGAGTTCTTAAGTAATATGATTAATTGAACTTAAATTTATCATGAACTTAGTACCTGATAGTATCTTGCTTGTCTATGTTTGTTTGTAGATAGATGGCTCGTGCTGTTGTTCCGTTGAATTTTAATGCGTTCCTTGAGAAAGCAAAGTTGAAAGATGATGGTAGCAATTACACGGATCGGGTCCATAACTTGAGGATTATCCTCATTGCTGCACATAAGAGTTACGCCCCGAAGCACCGCTGGGTGCCAGGCCTCTGCTTGATGCAACCGACGATGTTAAGAACGTCTGCAGAGCAAAGCGATGACTACTCTATAGTTTAGTGTGCCATGCTTTACGGCTTAGAACCGGTCTTCAACGACGTTTTGAACGTCATGGATCATATGAGATGTTCCAGAGTTGAAGTTAATATTTCAAGCAAATGCCCGGATTGAGAGATATGAAGTCTCCAATAAGTTCTATAGCTGCAAGATGGAGGAGAATAGTTCACAAGGAACATATACTCGAATGTCCGGGTATAACAATCACTTGATTCAACTGGGAGTTAATCTTCCCGATGATAGTGTCATTGATGAATTCTTCAATCATCGCCACCAAGCTACAAGAGCTTTGTGATGAACTATAATATGCAAGGGATGAACAAGACTATTCCCGAGCTCTTCGCGATGCTTTGAAAGCCACGGAGGTAGAAATCAAGAAGGAGCATCAAGTGTTGATGGTCAACAAGACCACTAGTTTCAAGAAAAGGGCAAAGGAAGAAGAAGGGAACTTCAAGAAGAACGGCAAACAAGTTGCTGCTCAAGAGAAGAAACCCAAGTCTGGACCTAAGCCTGGCCAGTGCTTCTACCGCAAGCGATCGACATCGAAGCGGAACTGCCCCAAGTATTTGGCGGATAAGAAGGATGGCAAAGTAAACAAAGGTATATGTGATATACATGTTATTGATGTGTACCTAACTAGAGCTCGTAGTAGCACTGGTATTTGATACTGGTTCATTGCTAATATTTGCAACTCAAACAGGACTACGGAATAAGCGAGCATCGCCAAGGACGAGGTGACGATGCACGTGGGAAACGGTTCCAAAGTCGATGTGATCGCCGTCGGCACGCTACCTCTACATCTACCATCGGGATTAGTTTTAGACCTGAATAATTGTTATTTGGTGCCTGCGTTGAGCATGAACATTATATCTGGATCTTGTTTGATGCGAGACGGTTATTCATTTAAATAAGAGAATAATGGTTGTTCTATTTATATGAGTAATATCTTTTATGGTCATGCACCCTTGAAGAGTGGTCTATTTTTATTAAATCTCGATAGTAGTGATACACATATTCATAATGTTGAAACCAAAAGATGCAGAGTTGATAATGATAGTGCAACTTATTTGTGGCACTGCCATTTAGGTCATATCGGTGTAAAACACATGAAGAAACTCCATACTGATGGACTTCTGGAATCACTTGATTATGAATCACTTGGTACTTGCGAACCGTGCCTCATGGGCAAGATGACTAAAACACCGTTCTCCGGTACTATGGAGAGAGCAACAGATTTGTTGGAAATCATACATACAGATGTATGTGGTCCGATGAATGTTGAGGCTCGTGGCGGATATCGTTATTTTCTCACCTTCACAGATGATTTAAGCAGATATGGGTATATCTACTTATTGAAGCACAAGTCTGAAACATTTGAAAAGTTCAAAGAATTTCAGAGTGAAGTGGAGAATCATCGTAACAAGAAAATAAAGTTTCTACGATCTGATCGTGGAGGAGAATATTTGAGTTACGAGTTTGGTTTACATTTGAAACAATGCGGAATAGTTTCACAACTCACGCCACCCGGAACACCACAACGAAATGGTGTGTCCGAACGTCGTAATCGTACTTTACTTGATATGGTGCGATCTATGATGTCTCTTACCGATTTACCGCTATCATTTTGGGGTTATGCTTTAGAGACGGCCGCATTCACGTTAAATAGGGCACCATCAAAATCCGTTGAGACGACGCCTTATGAACTGTGGTTTGGAAAGAAACCAAAGTTGTCGTTTCTTAAAGTTTGGGGCTGCGATGCTTATGTGAAGAAACTTCAACCAGATAAGCTCGAACCCAAATCGGAGAAATGTGTCTTCATAGGATACCCAAAAGAGACTGTTGGGTACACCTTCTATCACAGATCCGAAGGCAAAACATTCGTTGCTAAGAATGGATCCTTTCTAGAGAAGGAGTTTCTCTCGAAAGAAGTGAGTGGGAGGAAAGTATAACTTGATGAGATAATCAGATCAACTCCCTTATTGGAAGGTAGTTCATCACGAGAACCAGTTCCCGTGACAACTACACCAATTAGTGAGGAAGCTAATGATATTGATCATGAAACTTCAGATCAAATTTCTGCTGAACCTCGTAGGTCTACCATAATAAGATCCGCACCAGAGTGGTACGGTAATCCTATTCTGGAAGTCATGTTACTTGACCATGATGAACCTACGAACTATGAGGAAGCGATGATGAGCCCAGATTCATAAAATGGCTAGAGGCCATGAAGTCGAGATAGGATCCATGTATGAAAACAAAGTATGGACTTTGGTTGACTTGCTCGATGATCGACAAGCCATTGAGAATAAATGGATCTTTAAGAAGAAGACCGACGATGGTAATATTACTGTCTATAAAGCTCGACTTTTTGCGAAAGGTTTTCGACAAGTTCAAGGGTTGACTACGATGAGACTTTCTCACCAGTAGCGATGCTTAAGTCTGTCCGAATCATGTTGGCTATTGCTGCATTTCATGATTATGAAATTTGGCAAATGGATGTCAAGACTGCATTCTTGAATGGATTTCTAGAAGAAGAGTTGTATATGATGCAGCCGAAGGTTTTGTTGATCCAAAAGGTGTTGACAAAGTGTGCAAGCTCCAGCGCTCCATTTATGGACTGGTGCAAGCATCTCGGAGTTGGAATAAATGTTTTGATAGTGTGATCAAGGCATATGGTTTTATATGCACTTTTGGAGAAGCTCAGTATTTACAAGAAAGTGAGTGGGAGCTCAGAGCATTTCTAGTTTTATATGTTGATGACATATTGTTAATTGGAAATGATATAGAATTTCTGGATAGCATAAAGGGATACTTGAATAAAAGTTTTTCAATGAAAGACCTCGGTGAAGCTGCTTACATATTGGGCATCAAGATCTATAGAGATAGATCAAGACGCTTAATAGGACTTTCACAAAGCACATACCTTGACAAAATATTGAAAAGGTTCAATATGGATCAGGCAAAGAAAGGATTCTTGCCTGTGCTACAAGGTGTGAAGTTGAGTCAAACTCAATGCCCGACCACAGCAGAAGATAGAGAGAAAATGAAAAATGTTCCCTATGCTTCAGCCATAGGCTCTATCATGTATGCAATGCTGTGTACCAGACCTGATGTATGCTTAGCAATAAGCTTGGCAGGAAGGTACCAAAGTAATCCAGGAGTGGATCATCGACATCGGTCAAGAACATCCTGAAATACCTGAAAAGGACTAAGGATATGTTTCTCGTATATGGAGGTGACAAAGAGCTAGTCGTAAATGGTTACGTCGATGCAAGCTTTGACACTGATCCGGACGATTCTAAATCGCAAACCGGATACGTGTTTATATTAAACGGTGGAGCTGTAAGTTGGTGCAGTTCTAAACAAAGCGTCGTGGCGAGATCTACATGTGAAGCGGAGTACATAGCTGCTTCTGAAGCAGCAAATGAAGGAGTCTGGATGAAGGAGTTCATTTCCGATCTAGGTGTAATACCTAGTGCATCGGGACCAATGAAGATCTTCTGTGACAATACTGGTGCAATTGCTTTAGCAAAGGAATCCAGATTTCACAAGAGGACCAAGCACATCAAGAGACGCTTCAATTCCATTCGGGACCAAGTCCAAGTGGGAGACATAGAGATTTGCAAGATACATACGGATCTGAATGTTGCAGACCCGTTGACTAAGCCTCTCTCACGAGCAAAACATGATCAGCACCAAGACTCCATGGGTGTTAGAATCATTACTATGTAATCTAGATTATTGACTCTAGTGCAAGTGGGAGACTGAAGGAAATATGCCCTAGAGGCAATAATAAAGTTATTATTTATTTCCTCATATCATGATAAATGTTTATTCTTCATGCTAGAATTGTATTAACCGGAAACATAATACATGTGTGAATACATAGACAAAACTATAGTCACTAGTATGCCTCTACTTGACTAGCTCATTAATCAAAGATGGTTATGTTTCCTGACCATAGACATGTGTTGTCATTTGATTAGTGGGATCACATCATTAGAAGAATGATGTGATTGACATGACCCATTCATTAGCCTAGCACTTGATCGCTTAGTATACTGCTATTGCTTTCTTCATGACTTATACAAAGTTCCTGCAACTATGAGATTGTGCAACTCCGTTTACGGAAGAACACTTTGTGTGCTATCAAACGTCACAACGAATCGGGTGATTATAAAGGTGCTCTACAGGTGTTTCCGAAAGTACATGTTGAGTTGGCATAATTCGAGATTAGGATTTGTCACTCCGATTGTCGGAGAGGTATCTCTGGGCCCTCTCGGTAATACTCATCACCTAAGCCTTGCAAGCATGTAACTAATGAGTTAGTTATGAGATGACGTATTACAGAACGAGTAAAGAGACTTGACGTTAACGAGATTGAACTAGGTATTGGATACCGACGATCAAATCTCGGGCAAGTAACATACCGATGACAAAGGGAACAAAGTATGTTGTTATGCGGTTTGACCGATAAAGATCTTCGTAGAATATGTAGGAACCAATATGGGCATCCAGGTCCCACTATTGGTTATTGACCAGAGACTTGTCTCGGTCATGTCTACATTGTTCTCGAACCGTAGGGTCCGCACGCTTAAGGTTTCGATGACAGTTATAATATGAGTTTATGTATTTTGATGTACCGAAGGTTGTTCAGAGTCCCGGATGTGATCACGGACATGAAGAGGAGTGTCGAAATGGTCGAGACATAAAGATTGATATATTGGACGGATATATTTGGACACCGGAAAGGTTCCGTGAGAGTTTGGGAATATACCGAAGCTCCGGGAGGTTACCGGAACCCCCCGGTAAGTATATGGGCCTTATTGGGCCCTAGTGGAAGGGAGGGAGAAGGAGCAAGGGAGGGGGCGCGCCCCCTGTCGGTGTCAAAACCGGCGGATCTCGGGTAGGGGGTCCCAAACTATGCGTCTAGGCGGATGGTAACAAGAGACGAGGGACACAATGTTTTTACCCAGGTTCAGGCCCTCTCGATGGAGGTAAAACCCTACATCCTGCTTGATTAATATTGATGATATGGGTAGTACAAGAGTAGATCTACCACGAGATCAAGGAGGCTAAACCCTAGAAGCTAGCCTATGGTATGATTGTTGTGATGTAATGTTCGTCCTTCGCACTAAGGCCCTCCGGTTTATATAGACACCGGAGAGGCTAGGGTTACAGTCGGTTACAATGGTAGGAGATCTACATATCCGTATTGCCAAGCTTATGTTCCACGCCAAGGAAAGTACCTTCCGGACACGAGCCGGAGTCTTCAATCTTCTATCTTCGTAGTCCGGGAGTCCGGCGGATATTGATAGTCCGGCTGTCGGGACACCCCCTAGTCCAGACTCCTCAAGAGTAGCCCCGAACCAGGCTTCAATGACGATAAGTCCAGCGTGCTTGTAGTCTTCGGTGTTGCAAGGCGGGTTCTCCCTCTAAATCCCATGTACCTGCCGAATAGTGTCCGGCTTCACTTTGAATACTGTGCTCCTCGGTTTCTTCGCCAAATTATGGCCCTCTTCCACGCGTCGCACGAATGCGAAAAGCCAGGGTGTCTTTTACATTTCACCCCCTAATTGTGCGGGTCGTCCGCCTATAAAAGGGGCAGGGATCCAGATCCAAACTGCACCGCCTTCCTCCCGCGTATACTCCATCGAAGCGCCTCTGACCCCGAAATCCATTCCACCATGGATCGTTAACGCGGCTCTTCCTCACGCGCCCCTAGCCCATCGCCAGGGGATTGGAGGAGGTGCTCTATTTCGCACAATGAGCTAGTAAAGCTCCAAACGGAGGGACTTCTTCCTCCGACCTTTATGGTTCCAGTCCGAGCCGGACTGGTTACTTATCGAGGTGGGAGGCAGGCGGAGGACACCCCAAGCCCCAACAAGGGGGAGCGGGTGTGTTTCGTCCCCTATCTAATAAGGGGGCTCGGATGCCCAATACATCTGTTCCTCCGCGGGCTCCTGAAGTTCTACGGACTCCAGCTCCACCACCTCACGCCCGCCTCTGTGCTGCATATCGCGGGCTACGTAGCTCTTTGCGAGCTATTCCTGGGCATCGAGCCCCATTTCGCATTGTGGAAGAGGCTGTTCGCCTCACTCGCTCTACCAGGGGTCCATATATCAAGTGGGCGGCGCCAAATATGGCGCATCGCCGGGACCGGATACCTATCCGCACTCCCAAGAGGGCGTCCAAGACTGCCCCGGAGTGGTTTTATATAGTAGACGCCTGCTGCCCGACCCAGTCCGGATCGGCCTCCGGAGTTTGATGCTGCTCCCTTGAAGAAACGCCTCAGTTGGCGCCCTCGGAGCCCCCGCTTGGAGGAAGACAAGAGCGTCCATTACTTGATGGGTCGGATAAGAATAATGGCTCATTCCGGCTTAACCATGATTGGAGTCATGGCGGCGCAGCATCAAGCGGGGTGCAGCCGCTGCAATACGAGGCCACCCCATGTGGGATTTCAATGGGAGGACGACGCTATTTTGCACGGCCAAGAAGGGCCGGGCTCGACCGAGGATCTCGTGAAGATTCTGTCCGGTCTGTACAAGGGGAGAAGGAGGAATTCTTCGCCCGAACCCTTTGGATGGGTTTTCCATGGTCAATCCTAGAGGATGGGTGTTTAACACCTCGAAGGGTTCTACCCGTGCTCTCGAAGTTTAAGCTTCTTACATTACGCCTTCGGCGCAGGATCTACGCCGGACCGTGAAGGACATGGTGAGTCTCGCCCACAACCCGAGGATCCGGAAGGATCCTCGGGTCCGCCTCCAAGAGGATCTGGACATCGAGGTGGAGCTGATCGACGGGGTGTATCACCAGCTCAGCATTGACAATGCTTTGGTCGCCATTACGGCGGACTACCCCGGGCTAAGTTCGGCGTCCCAGGTGACCACGACCGAAGTCCGGACACCGTTATCCTATCCTTGCTCGCTTCGACCTTCGCGAACGATGGTATTTTGCAGAGGCGCCATTACGGCAGAGTCGAGCTCAGCGCCGACCTGAGAGGTCAGTCCGAACTAGCAGGAGGAAAAGGAGCGCTGTGCGGGCAGAAACGTCGCCGCAGAGGTATAGCTCGTGTTCGATCTTTTTGAGCAACGTTCCGAGGAAACTTGTAAGTGCTCATTATCTTTATAGGAGAAAAAGCGCTCGCCGAACTGTGAGCGCAGGAATTGCCGACCCAACCAACACCAGCCAGGCTCCAGCGCCCGGACTGGAGGGGGAGGCAAGCGCAAGACACGAACCGGATCCTGCTCTAATGGAGGATACCGACAGACTGTCCGCCACCAAGTCGGAGGTGGAGAGCGCTATGAATCATAGACGCCACCGGACAGTTTTTCAAGAAGCGTGCTTTTCCCCTGAGGCATTGGATGCTTTTAACACAGGGGACGCGCATCTCCGGGCTGCTCAAAATGGTTTTACCAGAGTCATGAGCAAGATGTTAAAGACATACGGGTAAGGGAATTTTAATGGTTGTATACACCAAGAGTCCCCGAGACTTAAATTAGTTATGTTAACTGATTTAAGGATCATTTGAAATTTCGTGCTCTTAACGAGAAGAATGCCCACTGTCTCGGGAGCTGCAAGATTGCAAGGCCCAACTTGAGGTCGCACTTGCTGCCGCAGGAGGAGAGACGGAAAGACCCTCCTAGTAACACATTCAGTATAAATTAATATAAGCGCTATGCGGCATGCGCGCGAGTCTAATAATGATGTTGCAGGTGCCGCCAACAAGATCCGGACAGTAAGCACTCATCGCGCCAGCTAAAGGTCGGCGAGAATGTACTGAACAGGGTTCAGCAGGAAAGGAACAAGCTCCAAGATGCCAACGCCAAACTCGGAGAAGAGCTGAAAGGCGCACAGGCCGAGCTGTCCGGCTCCGTCAAGGAGAATCAACGGCTTCGTCGCGGCATACATAGTAAGTGTTTAAGCGAACTCTCTAAGGAAGAAGAGTTCGGCGAGGAAGCGATTTGACATAATATGTCTTGTAGGTATACTCACGGGTCGTCCTTCAGAGGAGATGCCCGTATCAATGGGTGATCCACTTCCCGAACTATTGCAGCTACTTGAACGAGTTTGGCAGGCAATGAGTGGCGCCGTACAGGCTTTATGGCCATCCCTCGCCCTTCCCGAAGGCCTCGGGGAGCTTGCAGAGAAGCTGCAGGGAGTGCGGCAGCGCTTCCGTTTGTGGAAGCTGTAGGGAGGCTTGGGCCATGGTGAAGACGCGGTACAAGAAGGCGGATCCCAACCATATGGCCGAAGTTGGACCGGTGGGGCCCGACGGGAAGGAGATCCCTGTGAGTTTAGTGTACAGCCAGGTAGAACTGGCCGCTAAGTTTTCCCAACGGGACTGTAAACTAGACAGCCTGTTAGACGGGATTGAGGAGGAATACAATCAATAGATTTGACAATGTATGTTATCCTCGAAATTGACATGTGAAATGCCTTCTAGCCGGATTGTAGATCGTTTGTCTTTGCCGACCTTTTCGCTTCGACCTCGGGACCCTAGAGTCCGGAGGGTGTCCGAATACCTTTTTGGTTAAGAAACAACCGTGGTATGCATGGAGACCAGGCCTAGGGGTCATTAGTGCTTTATCAGACAAGTGCCCAACTAGTTATGTTATATTACATGGTTAGTAAGAAACATCTTCCAGGGAGAATAGTTCCGTTAAGGGTTCCTTTCGCTAGGGAGGCATGCCCTAAAGTGCATGTCCGGACTGCCGAGAGAGCAGTAAAACATCTGGGGGCAGATGGAAAAAATGGGTAAAAAGTCATCTTTTAAATCACCGACCGAATATTCCCTTAAGAACGCTTAGCTTTCGCTTCACCCACCTGAGGTACACATCCGGTGACCCGGCAAGAATAATCGCAGAGGTGCTCCTTTACCGCCTAGCCGAACAATCGGGAATGTAGGGGTAAGCACAGGAGCCAGGCAACCCAGCTTGGCCAAAACTTAAGTCATATCGATGCATATAATGGCGAGTAAAAGGTACATGTGGAAGCTTGACACATGTGTTGGGTAAAAAACCCAGATAGTTTGAGCTTCGGAAAAGAAGCCCCGGTGAATAACGAAAGGGATGGCACATCGTGCATATGCAAAGAATGTGAAAATAGGCCCGAAGGGCTTTTAATTTAAAAGGATAAAAAGAGAAACAAAAGACAGCCAAATATAAAAGGTTGGACGGGGAAGGGACGAACTCTTAGTCCGGCGCTAGGCATAGAATCGCTCGAGTCGGGCTGCATTCCACGGGTTCGCTCGAGTCGGTTGTCCGACGATTTCAGAGACGGTATGCTCCGCCGGTCAGATTTGATCAATAATGAAGGGCCTTCCCATCCGGGCTTGAGCTTGTCCTTTTCTTGTCCGCAGCGAGAACTAATTCGCCAACGTTGTAAGTCTTGGCCCGCATTTCTGCTTTGATATCTTCGGCCTGCTGCCGATAGAATGCGGAACGAGCCTTTGCGACGCCACGTTCTTCTTCAATGTGTCCAGCTGTCCCGCCGATCCAGCTCGGCTTCTCTTTCCTCGTACATGCGCACTCGAGGTGAGTCATGAATAATGTCGCAGGCAAGACTGCCTCAGCCGCATACCATAAAAATGGTGTGAATCCGTAGTACGGTTAGGCGTTGTCCGCAGCCCCAGTCTGGAGTCGAGCTCCTCGACCCATTGGGTGTCTAATTTAGTGAGTGACCTCACTAGTCCGGGTTTAATGCCGCCATTATTAGACCGCTTGCTCTTTCCACTTGACCGCTGGTTTGAGGGTGATAGATCGACGCATAGTCGAGCTTAATGCCCATATTTTTGCACCATGACTTTACCTCATCGGCCATGAAGTTCGTGCCGTTGTCGGTGATGATGCTGTGGGGGACTCCGTAACGGTGTACCACCTCTGATATAAAGTCTATCACTGGTCCGGACTCTGCCGTTTTGACCGGTTTGGCCTCTATCCATTTGGTGAACTTATCCACCATGACCAATAGGTACTTTTTCTTGTGGGTTCCCCCTTTAAGGGGTCCGACCATGTCAAGCCCCCAGACCGCGAATGGCCACGTAATGGGTATGGTTTTGAGGGCGGTGGGTGGCATATGGCTCTGATTAGCGAAGAGTCGACAACCAACGATCGCCGGACCAAGTCCTGCATCCGCCGAGCCGTCGGCCAATAAAATCTGTGCGGAATGTCTTTCCTACCAGGGCCGGGCTGCTGCGTGGTGTCGACCTAGTCCGCATGGATTTCAGCCAGGAGGTTTCGCCCTTCTTCTTCGGAGATGCACCTTTGAAGGACTCGGTAGTACTTTTTTATAGAGTTCTCCTCATGGACCTTGTAGGCCTTCGATCGCGGACTATGCAAAGGGCCTCATTTTGGTCTTCGTGAAGTTCCTGCCCGAGTAAGTAGGCTAGAGAGGTTCTGTCCACGCGCGATTACGCCATTATAGCGTGGGCGGAGGGTGTTATGTCATCTGCTGAATCACCGTTGGTGTGGTTTTCTCCGGTTTGTCACTACCGGACTCCTCTTCCCATAGTACGGATGGCTTGAAGAGCCGCTCCAGAAAAGATGTTTGAGGACAGCATCACGCTTCGCACCGATGAATGCCGGGACGCCGCCGCTTGGTTATTATCTCGGGCTATGTGATGGAATTCGAGTCCTTCAAACCGAAATGACATTTTCGTGACAGCATTGCGATATGCTGCCATTTTCGGATCCTTGGCGCCAAAGTCTCCATTTATTTGGGATATTGCAAGGTTTGAGTCCTCCGCACCTCTAGGCGTTGAATGCCCATGGAGACTGCCATCCGGAGACCATGTAATAGGGCCTCAGATTCGCTGCATTGTTGGAGTCCGTGTACATTATTTGAAGTACATATTGGATCAGATTCCGTGGGGACGCCGAGACGACGCCAGACCCAGCTCGCCAACATTTTGGAACCGTCAAGTGCATAGTCCAATTGGAGTATGCGCCTTACTCTTTAGGGAGTTCGGCTTCAGTCCATTCGGCGACGAAGTCGGCCAAAACTTGTGATTTTATGGCTCGTCGAGGTTTGTAAGTTATGTCGAATGGCAAGAGCTCAATGGCCCATTTTGCAATCCTGCCCGTTGCGTCGCGGTTATTTATAATGTCATTGAGTGGTACTTCAGAGGCCACTGTTATCGAACACTCTTGAAAGTAGTGCCGGAGCTTCCGAGACGCCATGAACACCGCATATGCTATCTTCTGATAGTGCGGGTAACGGGATTTGCAGGGGGTTAACACAGTGGATACGTAATACACTGGTTTTTGAAGAGGGAATTTATGCCTTTCTGTCGCTCGTTGGACGACGAGGACAGCACTTACAACTTGATGTGTTGCTGCGATATACAACAACATTGGTTCGCCCAGAGTAGGCGCAGCCAGGACCGGATTTGTTGCCAGTATGGCCTTTATTTCTTCGAGTCCGGCAGTGGCGGCATCCGTCCACTCGAAGTGTTCGGTGCGCCTTAGGAGGCGATAAAGGGGCAACACTTTCTCTCCTAAACGGGAGATAAAACGGCTTAAAGCTGCCACGCATCCTGTTAATCTTTGTATTTGCTTGAGGTCCTTTGGAATATCCAACTGTGACAGAGCCCGGATTTTGGCCGGATTTGCTTCAATTCCTCTACCGGATACGATGAAGCCCAGCAGCTTTCCGGCTGGTACGCCAAAACACATTTTCCGGATTCAGCTTGATGTCATATGCTCTAAGGTTGTCGAATGTGAGCCTCAAATCGTCTACTAAAGTTTCGACGTGTTTTGTTTTGGACGACTATGTCATCTACGATGCCTCGATTGTTTTGCCGATCCGGGTGGCGGACATGTTTGAATCATGCGCGCGATATGTTGCGCCGGCGTTTTTAAGTCCGAAGGGCATCGTGTTGAAGCGTAATGGTCCGTATGGGGTCATGAATGCCGCTATGCTTGATTCGCTCCGCCATCTTGATTTGATGATAGCCGAGTATGCATCCGTGAAGCACAATGAGTCGTGTCCTGCCGTGGCATTGATAATTTGATCGATCGGGGAGGGGAAAGGATCCTTTGGGCAAGCCTTGTTGAGGTCTTTGAAGTCGACCGAGGCGCCAGATTTATCCTTCTTTGGTACCATCACCAAATTTGCTAGCCAGTCCGGATGTTTGATATCTCTAATAAATCCGGCTTCCAATAACTTGGCTAGCCCTTCTCCCATTGCCTGTCTTTTGGGCTCGGAAAATCATCGAAGAGCCTGTTTGACTGGCTTAAATCCTTTTAGGATGTTTAGGCTGTGTTCTGCCAATCTGCGAGGGATTCCGGGCATGTCCGAGGGATGCCAAAGCGAAGATGTCCCAATTTTCCCGGGAATTCGCGCATGATCTTGGCGCCAACTTCGGGTTCAACTGCGCCCGATGGAAGCCGTCTTTGTTGGGTCCGTTGGGTGGACCTGAAATTTTATTATCTCGTCTGCTGGTTTGAAGGAGGTGGACTTGGATCTTTTATCAAGTATCACATCGTCCCTGTTTACCGTAGAGTGCAGCGCGGTGAGTTCCTCTGCTGCTAAGGCTTCGGATAGTGCTTCGAGGGCTAGTGCGGCTGTCTTGTTTTCGGCGCGGAGTGCTATCTTCGGATCACTAACGAGAGTGATTATTCCGCTGGGCCCAGGCATTTTGAGTATCATGTACCCGTGATGAGGTATTGCTTGAAAAATTGTGAATGCCTCTCGTCCTAATATGGCGTGATAGCCGCTGCTGAACGGGCCACAGGAACGTGACTTCTTCGGATCTGTAATTGTCCGGAGAGCCAACACCACATCGAGTGTGATTTTTCCGGTGCAGCGCGCTTCCCGACTAGGGATTATTCCTCTGAAGGTTGTGCTGCTACGCTCAATGCGGCTCCAATCGATTTCCATTTTCCGCAGAGTTTCCTCGTAAATGAGGTTTAGTCCGCTGCCGCCGTCCATGAGGACTTTTGTCAGTCGAAAGCCGTCCACTATGTGACTAAGTACCAGTGCGGCTGGGGCTCTGGTAGTTCGAGGTGTGGGCTCGTCGCTGGCGTTAAAGCTAATAGCTGTGTCACTCCATGGATTTGCTGTTGCGACTTGGTAGACTTCGGCGAGTTCGCGGATTGTTCGTTTTCGCATATTATTTGATGCGAAAGTCTCGAAGACTGTTGATACCGTGCTGGTATTGTTGGAGTGGTTTCGAGCTAGAAGCTCTTCGCCACTTTTGGCCACCGCCGTAATATCCAACATGCTCGAAGGCTATGTGTTGGGACAGCTCCTCGCACTATGAAGTTTACAGGTCCATTGAGCCATGCCTCCAAAGACGGTTCCGCTTCCCTTGCTGGGTTTTTGTTTTTGTTTTTGCATCCGGGCCCGATTGTAAGGCGCCTTTTACCGCTGGATGGGTTTGGGGCGGATTATCCCAAAATTGATTTTCGGTTTTCCGGAAACTTTCCATCGCCAATACTTTCGTACTATGGACGCTAGATCGTTGAAACAGCGTAATCTTGCGATGATCAATGGCGTTCGAAATTCCCTTGTCCGTGCAGTTATTGCGAAAGATTGAGATTATGTTTTCCTCTCGGCAGTCCTTTATCCCGCCCATAACCAGAGGAATCGGCCCGAGAACGATGTCTTTGTTTCAAGGCTCTTGCCGATTAGAGATAGGTCGATATGTCCGGGCGGGTGGGTGGAATAAAATCCGGATCCCTGCCCATCTTTGGGCTCAAAGGCCGAGGGCTTTCAATTCGAAGTTTGATTTGCCGGAGACAGTCCAATGAGTCCGGATGACGATGATTTTAGGTTCAATGCTCGATCAAAGTCCGTTCCTCCGCTGAATCCGGCATGGAGGGTTCGGGAATCAGGACATGGATTGTTTTCAATGCTGGCAAAGAATTGCCGCGTTGTTCCTCTACCACTGCGACGTGGTGGGTGGCCTGGGGAGAGTTAATCTTTCTCAGATCAGTTTTAAGCCCGATCTGATTGTAGTCCGTAGCGACTCCCAGGGCAGCGATGCGATCCAAGAGCTCGTTTACAGACGAGAGCTCAATTGGATCTAACCGTTCGGCAGCTTTAGGGCTGACGCGAAGATTGCTTCTGACGACTTGAGAAGTCATTGCCGAATCGGCGGCCGGACAGGCGGTCATAAGAAAGCCACCGAGCCAGATAGTTTGGCCGGCAGCCAAGGCCCTCCGGCGCGCCGCCGCCTCTGAAGACGGTAAAGGCATCCGCTCTATCGGCAACGACGCAGGAACTCTCAATGAAAGCACCAATGTCGGTGTCAAAACAGGCGGATCTCGGGTAGGGGTCCCGAATCGTGCGTCTAGGCGGATGGTAACAAGAGACGAGGGACACAATGTTTTTACCTGTGTTCAGGCCCTCTCGATGGAGGTAAAACCCTCGCCCCGCTTGATTAATATTGATGATATGGGTAGTACAAGAGTAGATCTACCACGAGATCAAGGAGGCTAAACCCTAGAAGCTAGCCTATGGTATGATTGTTGTGATGTAATGTTCGTCCTACGGACTAAGGCCCTCCGGTTTATATAGACACCAGAGAGGCTAGGGTTACACAGAGTCGGTTACAATGGTAGGAGATCTACATATCCGTATTGCCAAGCTTTCCTTCCACGCCAAGGAAAGTACCTTCCGGACACGAGCCGGAGTCTTCAATCTTCTATCTTCGTAGTCTGGGAGTCCGGCGGATATTGATAGTCCGGCTGTCCGGACACCCCCTAGTCCAGGACTCCCTCACCCCCCCAAGCCCAATCCGAATTGGGTGGGGGGGGGGGCCTTTCCTTCTCTCCTTCCCCCTCTTCCTTCCTACTACTACTACTCCTTCCTTCCCCCTCCAACTTGGATTAGGAAAAGGAGGGGAAACCTACTTGGAGTAGGTTTCCCCCTCCCTATGGCGCCCCCCCTTGGGCCGGCCACCTCCTCCCTCCCTCCTTTATATACGGGGGTAGGGGGGCACCCTAGACACACAAGTTGATCATTGAGATCATTCCTTAGCCGTGTGCGGTGCCCCCTCCATGATATTACACCTCGGTCATATTGTAGCAGTGCTTAGGCAAAGCCCTGCGACAGGAGAACATCAAGATCGTCACCACGCCGTCATGCTGACGGAACTCCTTCCCGCGCCTCTGCTAGATCGGAGATCGGGGTGCGTCATCGAGCTGTACGTGTGTCAAGAACTCGGAGGTGCCGGAGTAACGGTGCTTGGATCGGTTGGACCGGGAGGACGTACGACTACTTCCTCTATTTTGCGTCAACGCTTCCGCTTCGGTCTACGAGGGTACGTAGACAACACTCTCCCCTCTCGTTGCTATGCATCACCATGATCTTGTGTGTGTGTAGGAAAGTTTTTGAAATTACTACGTTCCCCAACACGCTCATTAATGAGCGCGGTGCTCAAGAAGATTTCATCCGCTACAAGCGGTTTGAATGAAGCATTCACAAGCCTGCTTAGAGGCTTTGAGGTATGTGATGGAGAACTCACTATTTCTTTGGTTGTAAGGCACGCGCTAGGTGTGCTCCATATAGATAGTAGCCCCTGAGACTCTGGTTGCCCGCCGTAGGCGGAAAACGGGGGATCATAAACCAATGATAGTGCCGTAAACGTGTGCAGGTACCTGTGGGTCCGGCCGCCGGCCCGTCCGTTGAAGTTGCCGAACTATCGAGGCAAATTGGGTCGATTGATGCCGATATTACTCTGATGAATGAGCAACTGGATACATCACAAGGCATGTGCCCTTTCTCCCATTGAATAGGAAAATATTAAGGTGGCATGTATTAATATAATTTGTTCGGACTGCAGATGGTGCTGCTGCCGTGGAGGCCCTGAGGGCTAAACTGGCTCTAGCTAAGGAACAAGCTTGGGTGAGCAATGCGGCTGCCCTAAAGGCGGCCGAGGAATTGAGAGCCGAACAGGCTGCTCATCGCCGAAGCGAGGAAAAGATAGCCGAAATGGCTATCGAGTTAAAACATGCCGCTGACCGGTATGAGCTCCTGAAGAAGGAGCATGAAGATAAATCGGCTGACCTGAGCAAGGCGCTAAATGCCACCAAGGAAATACGGACCGAGCTCAGGGGTGCGCGGGAGGAGCTTCAACAGGCCGGAAAAATCGCGGCTTGAGGCTCCTATTTGCTGCGGACGAAGTTCTTCGATCCGAAGTACGCTCCCCTTGATGGACACTGGAGCTCGCCGGATGCATACGAGGACCTGGCAAAGAGTACGGCTGATGCTATGGAGTTCTTCAAAGGTCAGGGTGAAAAGGAGGTGGAGAAGCTTTCTTGGTCGCAGTTCCATGCTCCCACTCGCCCGTTGCCGTTAAGTGATAAGATGGCTACTGTGGCGGAGCTTCACAGGCTGTCCGGGCTTGCGATGCCGTCTGTAATAGATCATCTTTGGCCGAAGGAGCCTAAGCCGGACAACTACTTTGGTTTAGTGCAACAGTTCCTTGGGGCCGTGCCCCGGATCGATGCCATGAGGAGGTCAACATGCATAGAGGGTGCACGGATGGCCCTTGCACGCGTTAAAGCGTATTGGACGGATATGGATGCCACTATGGTAGCGTCTCAGGATCCGGTAGGGGATCAATATCCGGCCGGGCACTACTTGATGCAGGTCATGGAGGGTGCCCGCCTGATAGAGGCGCAGTGCCCGAAGGATCTCCTCTTCGAGTGATGATTCAAATTATTGTAAAAACATTTTGATTAGAAGGTTATATTTATAATTTGTGTCTGAAAATATGATTGTGTCCCCTGTGCTGCCGTTTATATATATATACATATATATATACATATATATTATATATATATATATATATATGTGTGTGTGTGTGTGTAATCCGAAAGATAGCAGTCATTGGCTTCAGCCCCCACACATACAATGCGGGGTTTTTGCGAAAAAATGTGCCTGATCACTCTTTATCCAACGTCTTCGTCCGACAAGGAGGTGATCGCATGTCGAACTAGGTAACCGGACTATATAGCTGTAACAGTTTCGCTTAGCCACGGGATTCTAATATTGGGGCTACTATGTAGCCCCTGGTACCATCGCATGCACCCGAATACGGGAGCGTATGTACCTGGCCGGGAAATGGCCCTTCGTTAAGGCGGAGGAATCCTAGAGATTCTGGTGAGTCGTTGAGTGGTTGATCAGTCTCTGGCTGTATCATGACGGTCAGTTTTCGGCTTTCTCTACTGAGGTGCTCATCCGGAATAACCAGGGCACAATCGCAGTAGTTCTCCTTTGGCCACCTTAGCCGATTATAACAGAACGTAAGGCGGCAAACCCAGGAAACTACAACCGGACACGAGTCCAGGGGCCCGGGGTCACCGGTTTCCTCAAAAGTGAAGCCTGTGTTCGGCTCCATCGCCGATGAGGGTACGGCCTGTGGGGCGGGGTTCAGCCCTCCGTCTTTAGGCAATGCTACCTGTCCCAGATTTAGGTCCGGGGCTTCTGCCGGGATGATATCCCAAGCAACGTCTGACAGCAGGTCTAAGCCGTGCTCATCGTGACCGTTCGGTGCTTCTGGCGCTGGCCCGAGTCCGCCAAAGATCAAGTCTCCTCTGGTGTCCGCTGTGTGGTTCACGTTTCCGAAACCGATTTGAGGGCCGGGGGCATAGCTATCGATCTGCTCCAAGTGGCCAAGCGAATTGGCCCGCAACGCGAAGCCGCCGAACACGAAGATCTGTCCGGGGAGGAAAGTCTCACCCTGGACAGCATCGTTAGTGACGATTGAAGGAACCATCGAGCCTGACGGCGACGTCACAGAGGAACTCTCAATGAAAGCACCAATATCGGTGTCAAAACCGACGGATCTCGGGTAGGGGGTCCCGATCTGTGCATCAAGGCTGATGGTAACAAGAAGTAAGGGACACAGATGTTTACCCAGGTTCGGGCCCTCTCGATGGAGGTAAAACCCTACTTCCTGCTTGATTAATATTGATGATATGGGTAGTACAAGAGTAGATCTACCACGAGATCGTAGAGGCTAAACCTAGGAGCTAGCCTATGATGGTATGAATGTAATTGTGGTCGGCCTTCTAAGGGCCAACCTCTCCGGTTTATATAGACATCGGAGAGGGCTAGGGTTTACATGGAGTCGGTTACAAGGAAGGAAATATAATATCCGGATCGCCAAGCTTTCGTTCCACGCCAAGGAAAGTCCCATTCGGACACGGGCCGAAGTCTCGAGTCTTGTATCTTCACGCTTCAATAGTCCGGACGTTGTACACAGTCCGGCTGTCCGGAGACCCCCTAATCCAGGACTCCCTCACCCACGGCAAGCGCCCTCCACATGTACGTCGCATCTGGTTTTCTGATTGAAGAACTTCCTTGATCTGGTTTTGGTTATTCTGTTCCTGAACGCTAGCTAGTTCCGTGATAAAACTGTCAACAAACACATTAGTAGCATGCGGACTCTGAAGAATACCTTCATGTATAGCTTTGTAGCACGCTGTCCAGATCGCCCATAGAGTCACTACTGTTTTAATCGAATGATCATGCGGCATGACATCAATTAGCAAAAATATCCATCTCTTGACGTTCCCTTCTGTCGTAGCCTGTAGGTGAGCTGCAATATCATCATCAGTTAAAGCCCATACACACCAAGAAGTTGAGCATTCCAGAAGTGAGTGGCGCCATGAGTCCTGCATCCCGCACAACTGACACTGATCACTTGTCGCCATTTTTCTGTTAAGTCTAACATCCTCGGTTGGGATCGAATGTTTTGCATGCCACGGACATCCACGGACCACAGTGAAGTCCATGCTCTTGCTTCTACCTCATAATTTGAACTTCCAGCCCTTCTTTCTAACCAATCCTCTCTCCATTTTTAGTATCAACTAGCATCCGATATGCTGATCGCACTGAGAAAAGTCCATTCTTTTCATGAGTTCATGCCCAGAAATCTCCCATCCTTCTTGTGCTTAAAGGAATGCCCAATATTATGTTTGAATCGGCAACAATGAACACCTGCTCAACTAGCTCTTTTCTCCAAGATGCACTTGTGCTGTCAATCAACTGACTTACTAGTGTTGGAGGATCAACTGATATGCAAGCGATCGGCCTCATGGTCCCGTTTCTAAGGACCCAGTTATCTGTCCATACACGCGTGGATTGACCATCACCAATTCTTCTAATGATACCCTGGTTCAGAACATCGCGACCTTCCAGAATCGCTCTCCAAACCTGAGAGGGCCGGTTACCAAGTTCAGCAACAAGAATACTCGAATTTGGATAATAGATAGCTTTCAATATTCTTGCGCAGAGGGACTTCGGGTGCTGCAACAGGCGCCATGATTGGCGTGCCAAGAGATTAAGGTTAGACAGCTCAAAATCTCAGAACCCTAATCCTCCCATAAACTTCGGTTGTGTCATAGTCTGCCATGATACCCAGTTGGGTTTCCGTTTTCCTTTCCCGCCCCCACCAAAATTGTCGAATAAGTTTATTCAGATGCTCACACAGACCTCTAGGGAGTTTAAAACATGACATTGAGTAGACTGGTACCGCCTGTGCTACTGATTTTACCAGAACCTCCTTTCGCGCTGAAGAAATAGTTTTCTCAATCCACCCCTTCACTTTCCTCCATAATCTATCCTTTAGGTATTTGAACGCCCCATTTTTTGAAGCTCCCACATTAGAGGGCATACCTAAGTACTTTTCATTCAACGTTTCGTTTGGCACATTCAACAAATCCTTTATCTCTTCCTTGACGTTTGCAGGACACCCCTTACTAAAATATATAGTAGATTTCATTGGGTTGATTCTCTGCCCAGAAGCCTGATAGTATGTTTCCAACATGTTCGATACCTCTATCACCCCTCACCATTAGCTTTGAAATATAGCAGGCTATCATCTGCAAACAACAAGTGATTAACAGGTGATGCCGACAGTGCCACATGTATCCCACCAATCTGAGATGACTAATTTACATTCTTTAAGAGGCACGGAAGTCCCTATGCTGCCAACAAAAACAAGTAAGGAGAGATTGGATCCCCGCGTACCTTTGCTAGGTTTGAATTCTTCTAACTTCTTCCCATTAAAGAAGACTGGAAAAGATACCGAGCTGACTAGATGCATGACAATATTTACCCACCCCTCCAAAAAACCTAGCTTCAACATTATTGCTCTTAAGTAGTCCCACTCAACTCTGTCATACGCCTTCATCATATCTAGTTTGAGGGCACAGGGTGATGTTTGATAGCTCGGCTGCGCTTCATGAAGTGGAGACATTCATAAGTGACAATGATGTTATCTGTAATCATGCGTTTTGGTACAAAGGCTGACTGTTTTGCAGAAATGATCTCAGTGAGTATTTCCTTTAAACGATTTGCAATAACTTTGAAGCTATCTTGTAGAGGATGTTGCATAAACTTATCGGGCGAAACTGCGAGAGTAGGGATTGGTGTTGGGGATCAACACCAAATAAGTCTGGTTTATGCCTGCACTTTCCTTCCCTTCCACAATTTGAAGAACTGCCGTTGTTACCTTGGCTCTGCAAACGCCCTAATGTTTTTGAAAAAATGGGCAGGAAAACCGTCCGGGCTTGGTGCCTTGGACAGAAACATTTGATAAAGAGTTTCTTAACTTCCTCACCAGTGTACGCGGCATCTAGACGTTCCCACATAGTGTTGGTGACCTTGGCCGGGACCATCTCAAGTACCTCATCCATGTTATTACACCCCTCTAATGTATAAAGATCCTTATAGAATTGGGTTGTCATTGACTTAAGATCGTCTATATTTTCTGTCATCTGGCCATCTAGTTTGGCCAAAGCCACATTTCTGTTTTTCTTGCATCTCAGCGCTGCCCTTTTCTGAAAGTATTTGGTATTCTTGTCTCCATGCGTGAGCGAGTCCACTCTTGATCTCTGTCTTTCAAGGATTTCTTCTCTTTGGTATAGTTCCACCAACCTATCCGTCACCTTGATCTCCAAGTGACTCGGCCGCACTCGCCCAGGAACGTCTTTTAGTATTTCAAGTTGCCTCTTGAGCTGCTTTATTTCTCCTTTAACATGTCCGAATGTATTTCTATCCCAATTGGCTAGATTCTCGCCCAGGCCTTTGAGCTTTTCCTGAACCTCCTTTGGAGTGGAACCAGCTTCCTTCCTTCCCCATTCAGTTTCAACAAAAGGTATTAGTTCAGGGTGTCTCTCCCACATTAACTCGTATTTAAAACTTTTTGGTGCTCTTCTAACTTCCTCGACCCCCATGAGATATACAACGGTCGAACCATGGTCTGATGTTGCTGCACTTGTGTTCTCAACCACTGTGTTTGGAAACAACACACTCCAGTCCGGATCGGCCACCGCACAATCCAGGCGAACACGGGTATATGTGCCCCCCACTACCTTCTTCTCAAATGTCCACATTCTACCCTTATAGCCGAGATCAGCCAAGCCACATATATTGAGTGCCTCCCGGAAAGCGTCCATCTGTCCCTGACCCCGGGGGTTTATGCCATCATGCTCTGCTTGTACCAAGACCTCATTAAAATCGCCAAGTGCCATCCATGGGAGGTTGGAGGCTCCTGCAACTGAACACATGGTTTCCCATGTTTTATAGCACTCAGCTACCTGGGCTTCGCCATATATACAAGTTAGCCTCCATGGAGAAGGCCCCAGATTAGCAATTGTTGTGTCAATGTGGTACCTCAAGTAACCAATTATCTCTAGCTTTATTGAATCATTCCAAAAAATTACAAGTCCTCCACTCCTACCCAAACTTCCAATAGCAAAATATTTATCATAACCGGAAGACTGAGCTAAAATTTCAGCATGTGCTTTAGGGATTTGACTTTCCACAAGGCACAACACGGCCGTGGTAAATTTTGCTGTGAGATCACGGACTTCTCGAACTGTTGCGGTTACCCAAACCATGACAATTCCAAACCATAGTATTCATTGGTCTCGACGGTCCTCCCCGGAGGAGGCCGCATGAGGGAGTCTTGGACTAAGGGGTGTCCGGATAGCCGAACAATCATCATCGGCCGGACTCTAAGACTATGAAGATACAAGATTGAAGACTTCGTCCCGTGTCCGGATGGGACTTTCCTTGGCGTGGAAGGCAAGCTTGGCGATACGGATATGTAGATCTCCTACCATTGTAACCGACTCTCTGTAACCCTAGCCCTCTCCGGTGTCTATATAAACCGGATGGCTTTAGTCCGTAGGACAGAACAACCATTACAACAATCATACCATAGGCTAGCTTCTAGGGTTTAGCCTCCTTGATCTCGTGGTAGATCTACTCTTGTAATACCCACATCATCAATATCAATCGAGCAGGACGTAGGATTTTACCTCCATCAAGAGGGTCCGAACCTGGGTAAAACATTGTGTCCCTTGTCTCCTGTTACCATCCGCCTAGACGCATAGTTCGGGACCCCTACCCGAGATCCGCCGGTTTTGACACCGACATTGGTGCTTTCATTGAGAGTTCCTCTGTGTCGTCACCGATAGGCTTGATGGCTTCTTCAATCAACAACAATGCAGTCCAGGGTGAGACTTTTCTCCCCGGACACATCTTCGTGTTCGGCGGCTTTGCACTGCGGGCCAATTCGCTTGGCCATCTGGAGCAGATCGAAAGCTACGCCCCTGGCCGTCAGGTCAGGTTTGGAAGCCTAAACTTCACTGCTGACATCCGCGAAGACTTGATCTTCGATGGATTCAAGCCACAACCAAGCATGCCGCACTGTCACGTCGAGCATGATTTAGCTCCGCTACCGGATAGTGCCCTGGAGGCCGCACACGAGTCCGCTCTGACCCATAGTTCAGAGCCGACCGCGCAGATCGAGGACGGGTGGCTGGACACCGCCTCGGGGGCTGCAATCTCTGCGGCGATGGAGCCGAATACTGACATTGTCCCTCGCAAAGCCCGTGACTCCAAGGCGCCGGACTCCTTGCCGGACTCCGAACCTCCTGCGCCCCCACCAATCGAATCCGATTGGGCGTCGATCATGGAGTTCACCACAGCGGACATCTTTCAGCACTCACCCTTTGGCGACATCCTGAATTCGCTAAAGTACCTCTCGTTATCAGGAGAGCCCTGGCCGGACTGCGGTCAGGATGGTTGGGATGCGGATGATGAAGAAATTCAAAACCCTCCCACCACCCACTTTGTAGCCACTGTCGACGACCTAACCGACATGCTAGACTACGACTACGAAGACATCGACGGTATGGACGACGATGCCGGAGATGATCAAGAACCAACGCCTACGGGGCATTGGAAGACCACCTCGTCATACGACATATACATGGTGGACATCCCAAAGGATGGAAAGGGCGAAGAAGCAGCGGAGGCAGATTCCTCTAAGAAACAGCCCAAGCGCCCCGCCGTCGGGCCGCTCTAAATCCCGCCACAAAGAAGAATGGAGATTCCGCACCGGAGATAATAACACCCCGAGAGTGCCAAGACAACCCCTCCAACAAGATTCAAAGACAGAGGATTGAGAAGCCAGCCCTCGTGAGAGGGCGGCAGACGAGAGATAGAGGGTGACAATTACATGCCTCCTCCGAGACGAGGCAAGCCTCAACGACGCATTTAATTCACAGTGCGAAGATCCCGTCAAACAAGAGCGTTTTAAACGCAGGCTAATGGCCACGGCGAACAGCCTAAACAAAAAGCAGCAACAGCTTCGAGCTGATCAAGACCTGCTGGCCGACAGATGGACCGAGGTCTCGCGGCCGAAGAGCATGAGCTCGAACGCCCCTCCAAAATTTATCCAAAACGCAAGTTGCTCCCCCGATTAGAGGAGGAGGCATACAAACCTTCATCACCAGCGCACAATACGGCCGACCGACCACCTCGTGGCCGCGACAGAGAGGCATCTAGGCCCTCCAACAGAACCGTACCCCGGCACCGCTCGAAAAGCGCCAAGCCACGGGGGAATACGCCAGACTTGCGAGGCGTATTGGAGGAAAAGGCAAAACAATCAAGGTCTATCTACAGATCACGTGGGCACCCCACGACCCACGACGACTACCGTTGCGCTGGATACAACAACTCCGGCCGGGCCGAACACAGCAGAAAAAGCTCTCTTGAGCTACGTCGTGATATTGCCCAATACAGAGGCGCCGCACATCCACTATGCTTCACAGATGAAGTAATGGATCATCAAATCCCCGAAGGGTTTAAACCCGTAAACATTGAATCCTATGATGGCACAACGGACCCCGCGGTTTGGATCGAAGATTATCTCCTTCATATCCATATGGCCCGCGGCGATGACCTCCACGCCATCAAGTATCTCCCACTCAAGCTTAAAGGACCAGCTCGGCATTGGCTTAACAGCTTGCCAGCAGAGTCAATTGGGTGTTGGGAGGACCTTGAAGCCGCATTTCTCGACAACTTCCAGGGCACATATGTGCGACCACCAGACGCCGATGACCTAAGCCACATAATTTAGCAGCCAGACGAATCGGCCAGACAGTTCTGGACACGGTCCCTAACAAAGAAAAATCAAATCGTCGATTGTTCGGATGCAGAGGCCCTCGTAGCCTTCAAACATAACATCCGCGACGAGTGGTTGGCCCGCCACCTAGGACAGGAAAAGCCGAAATCCATGGCAGCCCTCACATCACTCATGACCCGCTTCTGTGCGGGGGAGGACAGCTGGCTAGCCTGCAGTAACAACCTCAGCAAAAATTCTGGCAGTCCGGACTACAAGGACCGCAACGGCAGGTCGCGTCGCAACAAAAACAAATGCCGCGTTAACGGCGATAACACTGAGGATACGGTAGTCAACGCCGGATTCAGAGGCTCAAAACCCGGTCAACGGAAAAAGCCATTTAAAAGAACTACCCCGGGTCCGTCCAATTTGGACCGAATACTCGACCGCTCTTGCCAGATACATGGCACCCCCGAAAAACCAGCTAATCACACCAACAGGGATTGTTGGGTATTCAAGCAGGCAGGAAAGTTAATTGCCGAAAACAATGACAAGGGGCCACATAGCGATGACGAGGAGGAGACCCGGCCGCTGAACAGTAGAGGACAGAAGTGGTTCCCCCCACAAGTGCGGACGGTAAATATGATATATGCAACCCACATACCCAAGAGGGAGCGGAAGCGTGCACTTAGGGACGTATATGCGATGGAGCCAGTCGCCCCGAAGTTCAATCCATGGTCCTCTTGCCCGATCACCTTTGATCGAAGGGACCACCCCACCAGTATCCACCATGGCGGGTTCGCCGCATTGGTCTTAGACCCAATCGTCGACGGATGTCACCTCACTAGATTCCTGATGGACGGCGGCAGCAGCCTGAACCTGCTTTATCAGGACACAGTGCGCAAGATGGGCATAGACCCCTCAAGGATTAAACCTACAAAGACGACCTTCAAAGCGCCATACCAGGTGTTGAGGCCAATTATGCAGGCTCACCACACCGAAGTGGTCTTCGGATCCCGGATAACTTCCGAAGCGAGGAGTTAGTCTTCAACATAGTCCCGTTCCGCAGTGGCTATCATGCCCTGCTCGGACGCACCGCGTTCGCAAAGTTCAATGTGGTACCGCATTATGCATACCTCAAGCTCAAGATGCCAGGCCCTCGTGGAGTCATCACGGTCAACGAAAACACTGAACGCCCCCTCCGAACGGAGGAGCACACAGTGGCTCTCGCGGCGGAAGTACAGAGTAGCATCTTAAGGCAATTCTCGAGCCCGGACGTTAAACGACCGGACATAGCCAAACGCGCCCGGAGTAACATACATCAAGACCATCTGGCACGTTCCGAGCACGCGTAGCAATGCGGCCCCAACCCCAGCCCATGCATGATTGCAAGAATAGCCCTCCGCGTACATCATTACGCTCTGGAGATACCATGGGCATAGGGGGAGGGGCACGACCACAACAGGCCCAGAGTGCGGCTCAACCACACCAGGGGCTCCCCAGTGTGTCGCTCTTTTTCTTTTCCTTTTTTTCCTTTCCACAGGACTCCGTTCACCAGAGACTCTGTCCGGTGGTGAATCTGCCGAACTCATGATGCAACAGCCAGGGAAGGACAAAGGCTACGACGAACACTCAGGTGGTCTCCATTACGAGCATTAAAATCTATTAAATACACCATTCCGCAGCCTACCCCTGGAGGGAGACATGTCTAAATAGTCCAATCCCTTGCTTACCGCACTATTTGTATCATTCCGCACTCACGGCAGAATTCCTTGAATAAACAATGCATCGCTTTTCGCTTATAATTGCATTCCTTTTTTACATATACATTCGTTTATGACGTTTTGCATCCGTATACTTTGGTACGGCCGAATACACCAGGGGCTTATGTTCCCTGCATTATGGTGTGACAAGTCCGAACACTTTCACAAGTGCGGCACCCCGAACTTATAGCACTATATGCATCGGCTCCGAATCATGTCTTGGGTCAATAGTTGGGTTTGCCCGGCTCCCATGTTTTGGTACCTTACGTTCCGTTATATCCGCTAAGGTAGCACTGGGAGAACCACTGCGATTGTGCCCCAGTTGAGCTGGGTTAACGCCTTAGTGGATAAAGCTAAAACTGACCGTCATGATGAGGCGAGAGCCGGTCGCTGTTCGAGAGGTTCTTTCGAGTCCCTAAAGACTTATGCCGCTTAGAGCGAGCAGCCGACTAACTGTCCGGCCCAGGCGTGGATAGCGCCCCAAATTCGGCCTTCCGAATACTAGGGGCTTCGCCGAAATTTAAAATTATATAATTCTATGGCTAAGTGAGAGTGTTCAAGCATTATAAGTTCGGTTGCCTAGTTCGTTGTGTTGAGCGCCTCCCTAGATGGACCCAAATATGGGAACAAGAGTGCTCAAATTTATCCCGAACACCCCAGCACTCGTGGCGTGGGGGCTGAAGCCGACGACTTGCCATCTCTCAGATTTGATAAACGGCCGCACAGAAGGTAATATTTTAAATCAATAAGCGTTGCTTAGCGCATATGAACAAAGTTTTCAGCGCAGGATAACACATCGCGAGTCTACTAAAAATTACATCTTTGGGGCACTCGTCCGCAATCTTGCGGGCACCTTCAGACACTCTTATAATACATTTCGGCGTGACGATACTCCTTGCCCGCCCGGCGCGCGTCTCGTCGAAGCCTCTCAAGATCCAGCCTGCCCCAAAGTGCACCTTTGCGCGGGCAAGGCCCGACAGCACCTTCGATGCAAGTGGAGCGCTTGATGACTTCCACCCAAGGGCACGATCCACCAGCCGCCAAGACGAGGCCGAAGTAGCTCCTGTGCATGGCCTCTTCAGCCACACCGCCTATGAGGCCCTTCATGGCCTGCTCGGCTACCTTGTGGAGCTCGACCAACCGCTTGGTTGGTCGCTAAGGGGCACTGATGTCCGGCCTCGAAGATCTTGAGACCAGAAGACCTTCTCCGTTGAGCTCCCCTCCTCGGCCTGGTAGAATACGGCGGCATCGGACACGCTGCGAGGTAGATCTGCAAACGCTCCTGGAGAGCTCCGAATCCGGGCAAGTAACAGGTAATTCACACTCACATGCTTGCTTTGCATGCAAAATGCCTTACCCGCCGCTATTTTCTTCACCGCCTCAATCTCCTGGAGGGCCTTATGGGCCTCGGCCTTAGCGGCTTTGGCACTCTCAAGAGCCGAGGCAAGCTCGAACTTTCGAGTCTTCGAGTCGCGCTCCAAACTCTCATGCTTCTCCATGAGAGCCTGGAGCTCTTGCCGCACCTCCGCCACCCGCGCCTCTTGCTTCTCTCGCTCCGCTTGTTCCGCGGCCGAATTCCGTTCGGCCACGGACACGACCTCCTTCAGGGTCGCCACCTCGTTTGTGGCCCCTGCAGTGCCCACGTTATCCTTGTTATTTCTATTGCAACCAAAATCCTTTTCTGTAAGGTATAAATTTAAATACGGTGTTATTCACCTTCTTTGTCCTCGAGCTGCTTCTTGGCAAGACCGAGCTCGTGCTCGGTCCGCTCAAGGTCCTGCTTCAAAGCACCGACCTCCGCAGTTAATGCGGCAGAGGTCAGCAGCGCAGCCTGCAATCCCATATTGACATAATTTTTAGAACTCCTCGTATATCTTTTTCAGATCCTCATCAAACTTTTCTTTCCGAACACCGAACCGAGCATCGAGGGCTCTTGTCTATGTGACGCCGGTAATTAAGCTCTGATAATCCCATGCTAATGATGCCACGTTGCCTCTGTTACTGTTGCTAATCTATCGTTAGATCAAAACCGGTCCAAAATTCAAATTCAAATTTTGGTAAATAATAGAAGTTTTAAAATATTAAACAAAAATGTTCGGTTTGTGACCAATATTGCTAAAGTAATTATATTGAAGAAAGCATAATTTTACAAAGTGCCTAAGTGCTTTAAACTAAATAAAACAGAAAAGAAAAAGAAAGAAAAGAAAACAGAACAAAAAGAAAGAAAAAGGAAGAAAACCCCCCAGGCCAACTGGGCCTCGGCCCAGCCAGTGGCCTGCCAGGCCGGCCCAACTGGCCCAGCCGGCCACACCTTATCCCCACTCCCCACCGAACCGTAGCCTCGTCACCCCCCCCCACGACGCGCCTCCCCCAATCCAGATCGGATCGGGCTCGACGCCGCTCGACGCCACTCTGCCGCCACACGACGCCGCCCGGAGCTCGCCGCCCCCCACGCCAGGAGCACCTCCGCCTCGACCTCCCCTTCGCCGGACCCTCCTCGCCGGACTGCTCCTCTCCGCCGCTCGTCCCCGTCGTCCTCCCCAACCTCCACCGAGCACGTTGCCCAGTCCCTACACTCCCGGTGAGGCCCCCGGCTTCCTCCCTCCCTCTCTCCCCTTGTTCTCTGTCACCAGCGCCGTCCACTCGCGCACGCATGAATGTAGCCCGGTCCCGTCGCCCCTTCTCGCTTGGAATCGATCTGGCGCGTGCCCACGCACGCCCGACCATCTGCTGCACGCCCGTCGTCGGCGCACGCACGTCCACGGCTCCGGTCCCCTCCGCCCCGTTTCGCCAGTGTCCACACCCGCTGCCCGGCCTCGTCCGGCACCTCGCCCGCCGTCGGGCTGGACCGCCCCCGTCGCGCCTTCGGCGGCCGCCTTCTTGAACCCGCCGAGGTTAGCGCCCGAGCTCGCTTCGCCGGCACTTCGTGCTCACGTGCTTTCACGCCGACCATATATGGCCCCTAGGGCCAATGACATGTGGGGCCGCCCCCTCTGAAACGTTAAAAAAAGGATAATAAAAATAATAACAATTAATTAATTAATTAGGATAATTAATTAACTTAATTAACTCTGTTTAGTTAACTAACTAAATCTAATTAACCTGCTAATTAAAATGTTAGTTGCTAATTAGTGAACAACCTATGACATGCGGGACCCACATGTCAGTTGACCAGTCAACGCCCTTGTCGATCGCCGACGCCATCTTGATGTCATGCCGACGTCGGCATGCTTTTTGGATAATGTTGAATTTAAATAATTAAATAAATCCTAAAAATGAATTAAATCTTTTAAAATTAATATAAAATAAACCGTAGCTCGGATGGAAAAACTTTGTACATGAAAGTTGCTCAGAACAAAGAGACGAATCTAGATACGCAGCCCGTTTGTCCGCCACGCATCCCTACCATAGTGAACCTGCAACATTTCCCCTCCGGTTCATCTGTCCGAAAACACGGAACACCGGGGATAGTTTCCCGGATGTTTCCCCCCTTCACTGGTATCACCTCATACCGCGTTAGAACACGTCTAGCTCTGCTTGTTGTCCTGTTATGCACTTGCTTGCTATGTATTTACTGTTTCTCCCCCTTCTTCTCTCCGGTAGACCCCGTGATGATCCTGATGCCCCTGTGGTCGACTACGTCACCGACGACCCCTCCTTGTCTGTGCAACCAGGCAAGCCCCCCCCCTTGATCACCAGATATCGCCTATTCTCCTCTATATTGCTTGCATTAGAGTAGTGTAGCATGTTACTACTTTCCGTTGATCCTATTACGATGCATAGCCTGACATTGTTGCTACATCTGTTGATACCTTACCTGCAATCCTAAATGCTTAGTATAGGATGCTAGTTTATCATCATTGGCCCTACATTCTTGTCAGTCTGCCTTGCTATACTATTGGGCCGTGATCACTTGGGAGGTGATCACGGGTATATACTATACATACATACATACTATACAGATGGTGACTAAAGTCGGGTCACTCATTGAGTACCATAAGTGATTCTCGATGAGGGCTGAAAGGACGGTGGCTCCATCCGGTAGAGGTGGGCCTGGGTTCCCGACGGCCCCAAGCTCGTTACTTTGTGGCGGAGCGGCAGGCAGGTTGAGACCACCTAGGAGACAGTGGGCCTGGCCCTGTTCGACGTTCGCGGATACTTAACACGCTTAACGAGATCTTGGTATTTGATCCGAGTCGGCCATTTGGTCTATACGCACTAACCATCTACGTGGGAGTAGTTATGGGTATCCCGGCCGTGGTATCGGCCAAGCCTTCGTGGCGCCGGCAACTAAGTGGCGCTACGCGGATTTGACTCGAACGCCACTAGGCTAGGTTCTGCTTCCGCCGCCCACGCGTCGCAGTGTGCTCAGGGTGATGGGCCCAGACCCCTGCGCGCTTAGGTTTAGACCGGCGTGCTGACCTCTCTGTTATGCCTAGGTGGGGCTGCGACGTGTTGATCTTCCGAGGACGGGCATGACCCAGGAAAGTGTGTCCGGCCAAATAGGATCGAGCGTGTTGGGTTATGTGGTGCACCCCTGCAGGGAAGTTAATCTATTCGAATAGCCGTGTCCCTCGGTAAAAGGATGACCCGGAGTTGTACCTTGACCTTATGATAACTAGAACCGGATACTTAATAAAACACACCCTTCCAAGTGCCAAATACAACCCGGTGATCGCTTTTCCACAGGGCAACGAGGAGAGGATTGCCGGGTAGGATTATGCTATGCGATGCTATTGGAGATGCTACTTGGAGAGGCTACTTGGAGATGCTACTTGGAGGACTTCAATCTACTCTCTTATACATGCTGCAAGACGGAGGCTGCCAGAAGCGTAGTCTTCGATAGGACTAGCTATCCCCTCTTATTACGGCATTCTCAGCTCACCCACCGATATGGCCTCCTTACACATATACCCATGCATATGTAGTGTAGTTCCTTGCTTGCAGTACTTTGGATGAGTACTCACGGTTGCTTTCTCCCCTTTTCCCCTTTCCTTTCTTTACGGTTGTCGCAACCAGATGTTTGGAGTCGAGAGCGACGCCACCGTCGATTTATTTAATTCCCTACTACACTGGATGTGCCTACTACTACGTGCAGCCCGCGATTTACGACTGTGAGTAGTTAGGAGGATCCTGCAGCAGAGGCCCGCGCCTCTTCGATCTGTATCCCGGTTTGTGCTAGCCTTCTTAAGGCAAACTTGTTTAACTTATGTCCGTACTCAGATATTGTTGCTTCCGCCGACTTCGCCTATGATCGAGCAATTGTATTCGAGCCGTCGAGGCCCCTGGCTTGTATTATGATGCTTGTATGACTTATTTATGGTTTTAGAGTTGTGTTGTGATATCTTCCCGTGAGTCCCTGATCTTGATCGTACACGTTTGCGTGCATGATTAGTGTACGACTGAATCGGGGGCGTCACAAGTTGGTATCAGAGCCGACTGCCTATAGGAATCCCCCTTCCACACTCCTTGGCCGAAGTCGAGTCTAGACATTGCAAAACTTTTACTAACATGGCTGTGAGTCTTATGGGCTCACGTTGCCATTTGGGTGGTATTAGGATCTTTTACTCCTTGATCTTTACTCTGGGTCTTTGAACTCTCTTCTATTCGGGTTTAAATGATTTTGCTAACTCTGACTCTAGGTTCTCCTAAAATACTTTCTCCCGGAGAGCCCCTCACTCCAGATGATCACTTGCTGCATCGGAAGATTCGGAAGATACTCTACGATGATCTTTCGAGACTTTGTGCCATTGCTATTGCGATTCCCTTCCATCGATAAACCCCTATAGACAACCACGTGCACTTGCCATTGATACAATCATTCCCCATTGATCTTGTTATTACAAGATGCAACGAATTATTTCTCCAACTTTTTGAGAATCCTTGAGCTTATTGCCTTGCGGTTCTTTGCCGAATGAATACCCCTACAGATAATTTCCCACACTTACTGAGTATCCGCTCACCCCCACTGATCAAGTGTTTTGCAAAAGACTTCGAAATACCATTCGATCTTCCGTAAACCTTGAGCATCCTATTGCTCTTGAAATTCTTGATTGCTTGCATTATGGTTAATCCCATAAGTCTAGTAATCTTGTTGACATCCATTGTCATTGTCATTTTGAGTCCATTGATACAATTTGTTGCGAATGCTTGGAATCCTCGATCAGATCCTGAATTCATCCTTCCGCTCGACGTCGTTTTAATCATGAGCTGGTTCTCGCCAATTAAATTGTCGTCGATTGTGCCCCTAAGTCTATTGAACTTATCCATCCTTGATCAGAGCATCTGCTTCTGATCCTTCACTTTGTAAATCATAATTCCTTAGCAATTGAGCTCTAAGTTATTCAGTTGTTTCTATAATCCAATGTAATTGCCTTGCTTCTTCCTCTGGTTGTGTGCCGATACTCACCCCAGATCCTTTGTTGGATTTTATCCGACAATGTCCTTCATATTCAATAACCTTGAGCCTTTCCTAGGATGTATACCGCCTTTGGTAAATTGTATCCCTGCTTTGTCAACCATGCTCGCTATCGAGCTTGTGTTATTTACTCCTGTAGTTTGTGGTATATGTTCCTAAGAGGCCCGATGGGTTGGACATATGCCTTCTCTAAACTGTGTGAACCCGGAAACTACTACGGGCCATACTCTACTAGTGTTATGTCAGATAAAATTTCAACACACAATTTCGTTGAAGGCGAGAAGTGAATGGAAGGTTATACATTGAAGAAGTGGGAGTCGACCTTGAACTTGTGTTCATGCCCATGGACACGATGTAGATCCTATCATGGAAGCTTCTTGTAATAATAACTATTGCCTTGATATAATATCATCTGGTATCTGTGAATTGATCCTTTGCAATCATGGTTCCAACCATATTTTCTACTTGATCCCTTTTCTCAAGCAAGTGAAAACACTTGTCTTTTGCGGATCAATACCTCTCCGCAACCCATATGTCAATCTTCCTTCGAGCAATACCCTCCAGTATCTCGAGAATATCAACGAACTGTGTTGCTTCCTATGAGTCTTCATCTATTATTGCTTCTCACCGATTTCAGATTTCCCCCGGGTTTTGAGTTATTTCACTCGAGAACACCGGTAAGTGAATCGATTCCGCAATTCGATTCAATAACTCTAAGTAATTTTCATTGCTTACGAGTTTAATAATCCTTCAAGTCATTCCTAGCCTGATTGGCTGTATCATTGTGCTAATTTTTAACTGTGCTACCGGGTCCTTCTTCTCGGAGCACAAATTTCGACGGTGAGCTAATCTTACAATCGATCTTCCTCGTCATATCGTTTGTCCTTGAACAGCAAGCTTGATTTCGAGTTTGTGTCGTACCCATGGTCCCAATGACTTTTGGCTTCATCATTTCCGTTGACTTGATGTCATCATCGATCAGTTACATCTTCTCGAAACCTCTCGACAAATGTGTCGTGATCATCATCAACATTCTGAGGTCTTCCAAGATATCTATCGAATTCCTGATGAGAAATAGCATCCTTTGCCCTTGATGGTTTGGGTTATCATCCACAACATTATTGCATTCCCTCCAACACAAAAATTGTTCCTGTTTTGTGTTGTACCTTGAGTTCCTTGTTATCCAACTTATGTTATGATTCTACCGCGGAGTATTACCATCTTTGATGTCAAGAATGTTGTGAGGATTGCTCCACCACTTAAGAATTCTTGCTATAGTGATACCTCTCACCATCACCATTCTTTCTTGGTCCCCGTGTTGGTTCTAACCAGGATACCAATAGATGAACGGTGCTATTTGGATTCTGCCCTTCTAGCAACCCTATTGCTTTGAAGTTAATGGTTGGCCGTTCATTCTTAGACTATTGATTATTCAATCACCATTCCAATGTTGGCCGTGCAACCCAGCCCATATTTTGGGTGCACCTTTCAACCATTGTTAAATTGTGTATGTTTTCCTCAAGCATACATCAATATATCATTTTGATCTGGCAAATGTTATCTCCTTGTTCACATAATTGTGGAAATCCATCCTTTGGAAATTTTGATGAATTGTCACTGAGTTCATCAGCCACCTCCTTGTCCTTTCCTTGGGTTAATGATGAACTCTTGTTAACGGAAATCACTTCATAGTTCATTTCCCGAGAATCTTACAGTGTCATCCCATCAATTTGTGTTGCACCTTTCTTCTCAGGCATCCTGAGTCTGCGGTATCCTGACACCAACCAGATTTGAATCTCGGTCAGATATGATGGTTGGACCATATTTCCAAGAGCTATAACATTGGTCTTTATATGACCCGGTAAGGTGATGTCATGCCTAGCACTCCTAACCGGAGGACCTATTGTTGTAGTTCCCTTTTTAACTAGGTTAACCATTTTTCAATGAGGAAATTGAATGCCTTGTTTAATAAGTTAACCTGATGGATCCTTTGTATATCCAAAGTACGACCTTTGCTTGAAGACCATGTGAATGCTATCTCGAAGCTTGTCTATGGTACTCCAATTTTCAACAAGAACATTTGAAGCCCAATGCTAAATGTTTCCTGCTCAATTATCCAAACACCATTGTATGGGTAATGTCAGGAAATTTCTCACCCCGTACCTAAAGAGTTTTCTACATTATATCCTGTCATCGATATCATGCTCTGCTTGTCCTTGGGAATGATATACCCCTGAAATATGTGTTCAAACACATTTTCCTTTCCATTAATTTGTTTAACCTTCCTTGTGATCCATATGATCTAAGCAGTAATGTTCTTCTGCTTATGTAAACACCTTGGTGTACAACCGTGTCAGTAAGACCCTGTTGCATTTGTCGATGACATTCCGGTAACCACCGATGGATGAGAACTTTGCCTATTGGTCCGCCTCGTTCAACGAGTGGGAAGATGGTTCTCTTCATCCCTCGCCCTTGGTACCAACGTTGTTGCCAACATAACTGACCGGCTATCCTCTGACATACCTTGTTATTTTAACCATGCAAGATGTCACCGCTCTTTCTACTTTTAAAACCACATGGTGGGCCCATAACCCACAGTTCCACAGGATCGAAACCTGACTCTCCTGTACACCCCCTGTTCCCATAATTATTCATCGCGCGTGGCCTCATATGTAATTCACGAGCCACCTTCCGATGAGATCACCAATTCTTGAGTCAGACACAATACCTATTCCCGTTGCTCTGAACCCCTCTCATACTCTATTTCAGGCATCGAACGTTTACCTATCCGCTTGAAGTTTCTCATGCCTACTTATATCTCTCTCGATGTATTTCCTAAGTTCCAACTCGAGAGGTACTCTTATGCTCATTCCTGGGTTAACCCCAGGTTATTACCCTTATAACATTCTGTCATTGCCGAGCTGCCCCTTTCATATTCTAAAGTGCGATGGAGTTCTCGAAGAAAGGAAGACAACTTCAGCATGATGACCCGAAGCAGAGAAATGAAGACCTCAACGTAATGGACCGACCTCTTCGAGAAGAGCGACCAAGACCGAGAACACTCACTAGAATTGCGTAACGTAACCTTCCTCCTTTACTCCGCCTCTTAAATCTCGGGACGAGATTTCTTGTAGTGGAGGAGAATTGTGACGCCCGGGTAATTAAGCTACAGTAATCCCATGCTAATGATGCCACGTTGCCTCTGTTACTGTTGCTAATCTATCGTTAGATCAAAACCGGTCCAAAATTCAAATTCAAATTTTGGTAAATAATAAAAGTTTTAAAATATTAAACAAAAATGTGCGGTGTGTGACCAATATTGCTAAAGCAATTATATTGAAGAAAGCATAATTTTACAAAGTGCCTAAGTGCTTTAAACTAAATAAAACAGAAAAGAAAAAGAAAGAAAAGAAAACAGAACAAAAAGAAAGAAAAAGGAAGAAAACCCCCGAGGCCAACTGGCTCCTCGGCCCGACCATGGCCTGCCAACCGCCTAATCGCCCAAATTGCCACACCTTATCCCCACTCCCCACCGAACCCTAGCCTCGTCACCGCACTCCCCCCCCACGACGCGCCCTCCCCCCGATCCAGATCGGATCGGGCTCGACGGACGACGCCGCTCGACGCCACTCCGCCGCCACACGACGCCGCCCGGAGCTCGCCACCCCCCGCGCCAGGAGCACCTCCGCCTCGACCTCCCCTTCGCCGGACCCTCCTCGCTGGACTGCTCCTCTCCGCCGCTCGTCCCCGTCGTCCTCCCCAACCTCCACCGAGCACGTTGCCCAGTCCCTACACTCCCGGTGAGGCCCCCGGCTTCCTCCCTCCCTCTCTCTCCTTGTTCTCTGTCACCAGCGCCGTCCACTGCATGAACGCGTAAGCTTTGGTCCTGCCGCCCTGCTACGCTTGGAATCGATCTGGCGCGTGCTGTCACGCTGCCTCGACCATCTGCCCGCCCGCTTGCGCCTGTCGCCACGCCATCACGCCGTCCACGGCTCCGGTCCCCTCCGCCCGCTTTCGCCAAAGGTGTCCACCGCCCAGCCTCGTCCACTGCCTGCGCCGCCGTCGGCCGGACCGGCCCGTCGCGCCCGGCGGCATGCTCTTTGAACTCCGCCGAGGCCGCCCGATCTTGCCCCATCGGGCGCTCGTGCCCGCGTGCTCGCACGCCCGACCCGCTATGGCCCCTACGGCCAATGACATGTGGGGCCGCCCCCTCTGAAACGTTAAAAAAAGGATAATAAAAATAATAACAATTAATTAATTAATTAGGATAATTAATTAACTCTGTTTAGTTAACTAACTAAATCTAATTAACCTGCTAATTAAAATGTTAGTTGCTAATTAGTGAACAACCTACGACATGCGGGACCCACATGTCGAGTTGACGATCAGCGCCTTGTTGATCGCCGACGTCATCTTGATGTCATGTCGACATCGGCGTGCAATCGCTCGATAATGTTGAATTTAAATAATTAAATAAATCCTAAAAATGAATTAAATCTTTTAAAATTAATATAAAATAAACCGTAGCTCGGATGGAAAAACTTTGTACATGAAAGTTGCTCAGAACGAAGAGACGAATCCAGATACGCAGCCCGTTTATCCGCCACGCATCCCTACCATAGTGAACCTGCAACATTTCCCCTCCGGTTCATCTGTCCGAAAACACGGAACACCGGGGATACTTTCCCGGATGTTTCCCCCTTCACCGGTATCACCTCATACCGCGTTAGAACACGTCTAGCTCTGCTTGTTGTCCTGTTATGCACTTGCTTGCTATGTATTTACTGTTTCTCCCCCTTCTTCTCTCCGGTAGACCCCGTGACGATGCTGATGCCCCTGTGGTCGACTACGTCACCGACGACCCCTCCTTGTCTGAGCAACCAGGCAAGCCCCACCCTTGATCACCAGATATCGCCTATTCTCCTCTATATTGCTTGCATTAGAGTAGTGTAGCATGTTACTGCTTTCCGTTGATCCTATTCTGATGCATAGCCTGACATTGTTGCTACATCTGTTGTTACCTTACCTGCAATCCTAAATGCTTAGTATAGGATGCTAGTTTATCATCATTGGCCCTACATTCTTGTCAGCCTGCCTTGCTATACTATTGGGCCGTGATCACTTGGGAGGTGATCACGGGTATATACTATACATACATACATACTATACAGATGGTGACTAAAGCGGGTCACTCATTGAGTACCCGCAAGTGATTCTGATGAGGGGCCGAAAGGACGGTGGCTCCATCCGGTAGAGGTGGGCCTGGGTTCCCGACGGCCCCATCACATTTGTGGCGGAGCGACAGGCAGGTTGAGACCACCAAGGAGACAGTGGGCTGGCCTGTTCGGCGTTCATGGGATACTTAACACGCTTAACGAGATCTTGGTATTTGATCTGAGTCGGCCATTTGGTCTATACGCACTAACCATCTACGTGGGAGTAGTTATGGGTATCCCGACGTCGTGGTATCACCAAGCCTTCGTGGCGTCAAGAATCGAGCGGCGCGCCGGATTGGACCGCACGCCACTAGGCTAGGTCTGCTTCGGCCGCCCACGCAACGTCTGGTGTGCTTTCGGGCGATGGGCCAAGACCCTGCGCGCTTAGGTTTAGACCGGCGTCTTGACCTCTCTTGTGCCTAGGTGGGGCTGCGGCGTGTTGATCTTCCGAGGCGGGCATGACCCAGAAAGTGTGTCCCGCCAAATAGGATCGGCGTGTTGGGTTATGTGGTGCACCCTGCAGGAAGTTAATCTATTGAATAGCCGTGTCCCTCGGTAAAAGGACGACCGGAGTTGTACCTTGACCTTATGATAACTAGAACCGGATACTTAATAAGACACACCCTTCCAAGTGCGGATACAACCCGGTGATCGCTTTTCCACAGGCGGCGAGGAGAGGATTGCGGGTAGGATTATGCTATGCGATGCTATTGGAGATGCTACTTGGAGAGGCTACTTGGAGATGCTACTTGGAGGACTTCAATCTACTCTCTTCTACATCTTTGCAAGGCGGAGGCTGCCGTAGCGTAGTCTTCGATAGGACTAGCTATCCCCTCTTATTACGGCATTCTGCAGCTTCACCCCTTGATATGGCCTCCTTACACATATACCCATGCATATGTAGTGTAGTTCCTTACTTGCAGTACTTTGGATGAGTACTCACGGTTGCCTTCTCCCCCTTTCCCCCTTTCCTTTCTTTACGGTTGTCGCAACCAGATCTTTGGAGTCCAGGCAGGCGCCACCGTCGACGATGACCCCTACTACACTGGAGGTGCCTACTACTACGTGCAGCCCGGCGACGGCGACCAAGAGTAGTTAGGAGGATCCTGAGCGGGAGGCCTGCGCCTCTTCGATCTGTATCCCGGTTTGTGCTAGCCTTCTTAAGGCAAACTTGTTTAACTTATGTGCGTACTCAGATATTGTTGCTTCCGCTGACTTCGTCTATGATCGAGCACTTGTATTCGAGCCCTCGAGGCCCCTGGCTTGTATTATGATGCTTGTATGACTTATTTATGTTTTTAGAGTTGTGTTGTGATATCTTCCCGTGAGTCCCTGATCTTGATCGTACACGTTTGCGTGCATGATTAGTGTACGATTGAATCGGGGGCGTCACAGTCTATGCGGTATTACATTCCATATTTTAAAACTTCTTACCTCAAAGCCTGATAGAAGGCTGCTGCAGGCTTCGGTCAGCCTGCTCTTGGCGGTGAACCTTTTGAATCACCGCACTCATGATAGTGCGGTGTTCTTCCTTGATGGAAGCGCCATTGAGCGCCTCCAACAAGTTGTCCGGCGCCTCCGGTTGGACGGAGGCCGCCGGTGCCACGGTCTTGCCCTTCTTACGAAGGGGCCGCCTACCGGACTCCGGAACCGCTGCGGGTTCCGGGGCGGAGTCCGGTGCAAAGTCCGGGAGGCTGCCCTGTGGCACCTCTGGAGCCTCACCCTCCTAGCGGGTCCCCTCCTGGGACCCCACCTCGGCGTCCTCGGCGTCACGAGGGGTGGAGGCGGTCGGAATGGAATCCACATCCGACGGAGCCAAGGACCCGCTCGAAGAAGCGGGAAAATCATCCTCGGCCGGACTACAGGTTGTATGCGGCATTAAAAAGGACACTGTGTGGCGAAAAAGAGAGACTATAAATCATTCAGGAATCCGGATACTTACGATCTTGCCGGGGGCTTGGCCCTTGAAGGCCACCCCTCGTCGCCCTTGTCGGCGTAGGCGGAGCTGTCCGGAGGAAGGGTCCTCCCCCTCTTGGACCCTTCGGCCTCCCCCGTTGGGGAAGCCTTCCTCTTCCTCTCTCCCCCTCTTGGGGAGAGTCCTCTCTCTCCTCCTCGTCTTCGGGGGAGGAGTCCGCCTCGGAGTCATCGGACACCTGAAAACGGGAACTCTTTCGAGTACCCGTGGCCTCCTTCTTGGCCTTCTTCTCCGGCACCACATGCGGCGCCGGAACCAGTAGCCCCGCTAGGCGGGCATCGACTGGGTCTTCAGGGAGGGGAACCGGACAATCAACCTGTCCGGACGTCCTCTGCCAGTCCTGTTAAAGGCATTGGGAGTTTTAGATCCCACATAGAGTCAAACTATAAAAAGAGTAAGTGTCCCATAAAGGATAGCAAAGCTTACCTCACCGGCCGGGCGCTTTGTGGTGAATACGCGATCTTCATTTGCGGAGGCAGGGGCTTCTCCGCCCTTGAACATCACCTTCCAGGCGGCTTCGTACATCATGTCGAAGAGCCCGCTCACGGTCCGGTGCTGCGCCGGATCGAACTCCCACAAATTAAAGGGCCGTTGTTGGTAGGGGAGGATCTGGCGGACGAGCATAACCTGGATCACGTTGACAAGCTTAAGCTTCTTTTTCACCAGGGTCTGGAGGCAGGACTGGAGTCTTGTCAGCTCCTCCAAACTACCCCATAGCAAGCCCTTCTCTTTCCAGGAGGTGAGCTGCATGGGGATGCCTGATCTGAACTCGGGGGCCGCTGCCCATTTAGGGTCACGCGGCTCGGTGATGTAGAACCACCCCGATTGCCATCCTTTGGTGGACTCCACGAAGGCGCCCTCGAGCCAGAGGACGTTGGGCATTTTGCCCGCCATCGCGCGTCCGCACTCCGCTTGGACGCCCCTCACCACCTTCGGCTTGACATTGAAGATCTTTAACCACAAGCCGAAGTGGGGCTGGATGCAGAGGAAGGCCTCGCACACGATGATAAACGCCAAGATATTGAGGATGAAGTTTGGCGCCAGATCGTGGAAGTCCAGGCCGTAATAGTACATGAGCCCCCGGACGAAGGGATGAAGTGGGAAGCCTAGTCCGTGGAGGAAGTGGGGAAGGAATACGACCCTCTCATGGGGCCTGGGGGTGGGGTTGAGCTGCCCCTTGTCGGGCAGCCGGTGCGCGATGTCGCTAGACAAGTATCCGGCACTACGTAGCCTTTCGATGTGCCCCTCCATGACGGAGGAGGCCATCCACTTGCCTCCCGCTCCGTACATGTCTGGAGAAGGTCGAGGCGAGATTTGCGGGCTTGGGCGCTGGAGCTCGAGTGCGCGGAGATGGATAAGCAAAGGAGGAAGAAGGCGTAGGTAAGGAGGTGGATCCTTATCCCTTATATATGGGCGGACGAAGACTATGCGTCCCCATCGGCCTGGTAAAACTCGCTTATCCCCCAAACGCCACACTCAACAAGCACGGTTGGGTTACCCACGTCCATATTGATGAGATTCCTGGAATAAGGGGAACACGATCTCTGCTTCGACAAGACGTGCCAAGGAAACCGCTTCGCTAAACGCGCTGATGTGGTATAATAAAAACGATTTAAGTAAAGGCTTGGTAGTGGTGTGACGTCACGACACGAAATACGTCAGTAGATTGAGCTTGTGTAAATATTACTCTCTCTACGGTGGTATGTGGAATTTATTTTGCAGAGCCGGACACTATCTTGATGTTCACAATCTTCTACAAACTATTTGGAGAAGGAACCCACCTTGCAATGCCGAAGACAATATGCGCGCCGAACTCGTCGTCATTGAAGCCTAGTTCAGGGGCTATTGAGGGAGTCCTGGACTAAGGGGTGTCCGGATAGCCGAACTATCATCATCGGCCAGACTCCAAGACTATGAAGATACAAGATTGAAGACTTCGTCCCGTGTCCGGATGGGACTTTCCTTGGCGTGGAAGGCAAGCTTGGCGATACGGATATGTAGATCTCCTACCATTGTAACCGACTCTTTGTAACCCTAGCCCTCTCCGGTGTCTATATAAACTGGATGGATTTAGTCCGTAGGACAGAACAACCATTACAACAATCATACCATAGGCTAGCTTCTAGGGTTTAGCCTCCTTGATCTCGTGGTAGATCTACTCTTGTAATACCCACATCATCAATATCAATCGAGCAGGACATAGGGTTTTACCTCCATCAAGAGGGCCCGAACCTGGGTAAAACATTGTGTCCCTTGTCTCCTGTTACCATCCGCCTAGACGCACAGTTCGGGACCCCCTACCCGAGATCCACCGGTTTTGACACGGACACCGCCATATTCATTGGATCTTCCAGTTCGACATCTCCTTCACCCTGCCTCCTTCGCTTGACGATCGAGACCTTCCTAGGTGTTGTGTTTTCCTGTTCTGGTGTTGATGTTGATGGCATGTGCTCGATCATCAAGACTGTATTAGCTACCTTACCCTTCAGGTGTGGCACAGACAGTCCCGTTATAGTAATGGTGCCATCCTGCAAAACGAGACGCTTGCGAGCATTCCTTTCTCCTTCCCCGTCAAAAGATGTATTGGTGTAATTCTGCTCCTCCATGGAACGGTTACCCACCCCGTTCTACCTTGGATCTCCTCGCCCTCCTCCTCCTTGTCTTCCTCTTAGCTCCCATCTACCTTCCATCCCTCCACGCATTCCACCCCTTGCTCCTCCTCCTCTACCAGCGAAAGGACGCCTCGCAGGTGGTTCTGGATTCCACAACAGCCATCCCCCCATTCAAAAGATCGCGGGTCGGGGATGCCATCTCCACACTCCTCCGCTAGGTGCCCCATAAGACCACACAAGAAGCATAAATCTGGCAGTTTTTCGTAGTAAACATGGTATTTTCAGACCTCTGAGCGTTATCGAAACAGACCTCACTAGTGGCTTCTCCACATAAAGAAAAACCCTGGTCTTCAAGGTGCTAGGGTTAATGGTTCCCTCATTCACAACCACATTAAATGGTGGACCTCCCACCTTAGCCGCTACCTTCTCTGCTAACTCCTTTTTGGATGTAAGGCCATCTGGTAGTCCTTTGATCCGAGCCCAGACCGGAACTTTGTTGAGGTTGTATTCTGAGACATCAGTAAATCCATCATATTTGACTATAATAACAGGAGCCCTATGAAAGAGCCATGCCCCCCATCCATGATGCGCTTCCAGTCACCAGGACAATGACATTGGACCAAGAACAAATTTGGTCCCTTAATGCTGAAAGTAACTCCCTTAGCAGCCGTCCAGGCGTTCCTCATCTGATTCAAAAGAGCAGCATGACCAAAAGGCCTAGTAGTATGAACCCTAAATAGCCCCAACCATCTTACATCCTTGACTAGTTCTTCCACCTTTCCCGAGAGGTCCAGATCATCTTCCTCCTCTCCATGCAACCTCATCCCCGCAAATCTGTTGTACATATCTGGTTCGGGTCCATACCCACCCCAAACATCCTCATCTTCTTCCTCGTGCTCCTTTTCTACTACCTGGTCGGCTTCCTCCGTCGCCGTTGCGTTGCTGGGTGCAAATTCCCCATCTATTGGCCCCTTCCCAGATCCATCCTTCATCCTCTCCGCCCGATCTCCTTCCCTCCTCGATGCAGCCTGGATTGGCGGTGGTTCCGCCATGCAGTATAATCCGCTCGACTTCCTGATAGGCTGACTACCTGCCATCGGAGAGGTTCCGGGCACCCGGCAGGATTTTATGTGGACTCCTGCGTGATCGGCGGAGCAAACTTGGGTACCCTAGGCGAAACCCTAGGGGATAAAGGATGCATGGGAAAACTTGCCGTGGTCCTCTAGATGAGTAGTTTGTACGATTGCTTGATACGTCTCCAACGTATCTATAATTTTTGATTGTTCCATGCTATTATATTACCCGTTTTGGATGCTTATGGGCTTTACTTTACACTTTTATATCATTTTTGGGACTAACCTACTAACCGGAGGCCCATCCCGAATTGCTGTTTTTTTGCCTATTTCAGTGTTTCAAAGAAAAGGAATATCAAACGAAGTCCAAACGGAATGAAACCTTCAGGAGCAATCTTTTTGGAACAAACGCAATCCAGGAGACTTGGAGTCGACGTCAAGAAGCAGCCGAGGAGGCCACGAGGGTGCAAGGCGCGCCCCCCACCCTCGTGGGCCCCTCGTGGCTCCCCTGACCTACCTCCTTTGCACCATGCTTAAAATCAACATTGAAAGTTTGTCAAATTACATGTACATGTTTTATTTCTGCTGCTGATTGCCAACTTATTGGCAACTCCTTTTGGTAATACTATATTGTTGTGTATGTTTTCATGACAAGCCAATTTGTATATGACCACTTATGAATTGACTGATGGTACAAATCCAGCCAAAATCCATAAAACTCATGTGTCCCCTGCCGACAAATAGTTAAATATAAAGGGGTAATAAATTAGAATTGTGCACATTGCAAAAACTCCCTTCCAATAAATTTATAAAATACCCATCAAGAGTCTACATTAAGGCATGACCAGTAAGTTCAAATTCGAATCAACTTCTAAGTTCACTAGACACAAGACAAATCCCAGCTCTCCTCTACTACCACTTTACATTCTTGCAAAAAGTCTGCTCTTCGATAACTGAGTAATGATACGGTCGAGTTTTTACAAATTTAAGTTTCATTCATCTTTCGTACATAGCTCTATATATATTTAGAAATATAATATCATTTAATTGTCAAAATAGACGGGTGCGGCAACGCGCGCCATCGATGATCTGGTGTGTAGCAAAGCTCCTGACTAGTCCCGATCTGGTGCACGCGCGTGGAAGGACTTTTTGAGGCACGCGTGACCTTTGATTCGTTCCTCTCGTCTCCTCTCCCATCTAGAGCCATGTTCTGGTGCTCTGCCGGTGGGAGAAGTATTTCTTTTTGTAGTCCATCATGGTAATTTTTCTTTGTAGGTATTTTTTAGTGTACCATGGCAAATTTGCTACAGGTATTTTTTTCCTTTTGCAGTTCGTGGCAACTTTTTTACTAATCTGTCATAGAGCTAGTTTGAAGATAGTCCATATAGATGTACTCTTCCTTGTAGGTGGTATAGATTAGACTATGATAACTTTGGAGATAGTCCATATAGTCTCATGTATCTTTTGGTGTGCTTTTTTTATTTGGACCAAAAAAATTAGCGGCCCGGTGCCCATAAATTTGCGCGCTGGTGCTCGTGAGGCTTGAGAACGAACGGGCAATCATTCGTCTCAACATGCATTTGTATCAGCATGCAAGCATTGCCATCTCACCATACAATCCTAAATGGGATAACACCCACCTCAAAATGCAGTAATGCATGGAAAAAGACCCACCACAACATTCAACCATGGATCAGAAAATGTTCTCCAATCAATTATTCTACTTATATTCAATAAATATAAGAACTATACCTAATCAAATATAAAAGTCATCTGTATTTTTAATTTTGGTTCCCATTTTATCAACCAATTCCCGCAGCAACGCATGGGGGTATTCTCTAGTTTCCTTTTGCAGCGGACAAAGAAAAAATTGCCTGTAGGAATTTTACTTTTTCTTGTGGATCACAAAATTTTCTCTTTTATAGATATTTTTTTTGTCGTGGATCATGGAAATTTCCTGTTGGTTTTTCTTTTTGCAGTCAACCATGGTAATTTTTCTTTGTAGGTACATTTTTGTAGTGGACCATCGCAAATTCCTATAGGTATTTTTTACCTTTTGTTGTTTATGACAAGTTTCCCACTAATCTGTCATGGTGGATAGCGCTAGTTTGGAGATAGTCCATGTAGATGTACTGTTTGTTTGCAGGGGGAATAGATTAGACCATGAAAACTCATCTAATGTGTTTCTTTGGTGTGCTTTTTTTTGGGCCGGCGGCCTCGTGCTAATAAATGGGCGCCCTGGTGCTCGGGAGGTCCTAGCACATGACTAAATACGCGTATCAAACAGATCGCTAACAAGATGCAACAGTATCTCCCCTAGGGTTCTCTAGGGTTCCACCTTCTCCTCTGGCGATCAAGCCAGAGTCCACGACAAACCTCGTCAGCGTCCGCTCGTCTCGATCGGACTAACGAGGGCTACCACCTGAGGCTGTGCGGGGCAATCTGCATGGCCGATCTGAAGCTGAAGGAGGCGGGGGGGGGGGATGGAAGAGACGAGACTAGGGTTAGATGGCGATCAGGGGGGTGAGATGGGATCTGGAGGATATGACAAGGCGATCGGCGGTGAGGCGGCGAGGGTAGTTAAAGGCGGGAGGATGGAGGACAGGAGGGGGACGGGAGGAGTCTTGGAGGGAGGAGGTAGATCAGATCAGGATGATGATGCTTTTGGCGAGTACTGGGGACCGCAATCTGAGTTGGAAGATCAATTTGCTGGTATGAGGCTCCATGGAGAGGAGGAACAAGACCTTGATTTCTCGGAGGAGGTTGATGATGTGGTTAAAGATGTACGTTGGTTGGCTCTGTTTTGGGTCCATACAACAAAGCCGTTCAGCCATGCGACTCTCCTGTCTCAGATGAGGAACGCGTGGATGGCGGCCCAAGGTGTTACTTTCAACATCAAAGGACCAAATCTTCTTCTGGTTCAATGCCATTGCTTAGGAGATTGGAAGAAGATCATGGAAGGCGGACCATGGCTGTTCAGAAAGGCTCCGGTGGGGTTGCAAGAGTATGATGGTTTTTCAGATGTCACGAAGTACCAGCTGAATAAGTATCCGGTATGGGCTCGAGTAAAAGGATTGCCAGATGGACTCACCAGGCGGAAGGAGCTTGCAGAGAGAGTTGCAGCGAAGATTGGGGAGCCGCTGTTTAATGTCATTGTCAATGAGGGGAAGATAAACCCTGCAAGTACTTTGCGGGCAAGGGTGTTTCTGGATGTCAATACACCCCTGGTTCGTTTTGTTCCCATTACGCTGAAAGGACACAAAAAATTCAGCGTCTACTATGAGAAACTGTTGGGGAACGTAGCAGAAATTCAAAATTTTCCTACGTGTCACCAAGATCTATCTATGGAGAAACTAGCAACGAGGGGAAGGAGAGTGCATCTACATACCCTTGTAGATCGCTCAGCGGAAGCATTCAAGAGAACGGGGTTGAAGGAGTCGTACTCGTCGTGATCCAAATCACCGGAGATCCTAGTGCCGAACGGACGGCACCTCCGCGTTCAACACACGTACAGCCCGGTGACGTCTCCCATGCCTTGATCCAGCAAGGAGAGAGGGAGAGGTTGAGGAAGACTCCGTCCAGCAGCAGCACAACGGCGTGGTGGTGGTGGAGGAGCATGGCAATCCTGCAGGGCTTCGCAAAGCACCTGCGGGAGAGGAGGAGGTGTCACGGGAGGGAGGGAGGCGCCAGGGCTTCAGGTGCGGCTGCCCTGTCTCTCCCTCACTATATATAGGGGTAAGAGGGGTGGAGGAGGTGCCCTAGGGTTCCCTAGGGGAGGGGCGGCGGCCACAGGGGAAACCCTAGATGGGTTTGGGCGCCCCCACCCCCTAGGAAACTTGCCCCCAAGCCGGGAAGGGGCTGCCCTAGGGAGGCGCCCCACCTCTCCCCGGTTATGTGAGAGGGGCTGGGAGGGGCGCACCACCCCTTAGTGGGCTGGTTTGCCCCTTCCCCTTTGGCCCATGAGGCCCTCCAACACTTGCCGGGGCTCCCGAAACACCTTTCGGTCATGCTGGCCATAGCCTGGTACCCCCGGAACACTTCCAGACTCCAATACCCTTCGTCCAATATATCGATCTTCACCGCCGGACCATTCCGGAACTCCTCGTGACGTCCGGGATCTCATCCGGGACTCCGAACAACATTCGGTAACCACATACAAACTTCCTTTATAACCCTAGCGTCATCGAACCTTAAGTGTGTAGACCCTACGGGTTCGGGAGACATGTAGACATGACCGAGGCGTTCTCGGTCAATAACCAACAGCGGGATCTGGATACCCATGTTGGCTCCCACATGTTCCACGATGATCTCATCGGATGAACCACGATGTCAAGGACTCAATCGATCCCGTATACAATTCCCTTTGTCTAACGGTATTGTACTTGCCCGAGATTCGATCGTCGGTATACCGATACCTTGTTCAATCTTGTTACCGGCAAGTCTCTTTACTCGTTCCGTAACACATCATCCGTGATCAACCCCTTGGTCACATTGTGCACATTATGATGATGTCCTACCGAGTGGGCCCAGAGATACCTCTCCGTTTACGGAGTGACAAATCCCAGCTCGATTCGTGCCAACCCAATGACACTTTCGGAGATACCGTAGTGCACCTTTATAGCCACCCGATTCGTTGTGACGTTTGGTACACCCAAAGCATTCCTACGGTATCCGGGAGTTGCACAATCTCATGGTCTAAGGAAAAGATACTTGACATTAGAAAAGCTTTAGCATACGAACTACGATCTTTGTGCTAGGCTTAGGATTGGGTCTTGTCCATCACATCATTCTCCTAATGATGTGATCCCGTTATCGACGACATCCAATGTCCATGGTTAGGAAACCGTAACCATCTATTGATCAACGAGCTAGTCAACTAGAGGCTTACTAGGGACATGGTGTTGTCTATGTATCCACACATGTATCTGAGTTTCCTATCAATACAATTATAGCATGGATAATAAACGATTATCATGAACAAGGAAATATAATAATATCTAATTTATTATTGCCTCTAGGGCATATTTCCAACAGTCTCCCACTTGCACTAGAGTCAATAATCTAGTTCACATTGCCATGTGATTAACACTCACAGGTCACATCACCATGTGACCAACATCCAAAGAGTTTACTAGTGTCATTAAACTAGTTCACATCATCATGTGATTAAGACTCAATGAGTTTTGGGGTTTGATCATGTTTTGCTTGTAAGAGAGGTTTTAGTCAACGGGTCTGCAACATTCAGATCCGTATGTGCTTCGCAAATCTCTAGGTCATATTGTAAATGCTGCTTCCACGCTCCACTTGGAGCTATTCCAAATGGTTACTCCACTATACGTATCCAGTTTGCTACTCAGAGTCACTCGGATAGGTGTTTAAAGCTTGCATCGACGTAACCCTTTACGCCGAACTCTTTATCACCTCCATAATCAAGAAACATGTCCTTATTTACTCCAAGGACAATTTTTTTTGACCGCTGTCCAATGATCCATTCCTGGATCATTCTTGTACCCCTTGACTGACTCATGGCAAGGCACACTTCCGGTGCGGTATACAACATAGCATACTGTAGAGCCTACGTCTAAAACATAGGGGACGACCTTCGTCCTTTCTCTCTTTTCTACCATGGTCAAGCTTTAAGTCTTGACGTCATACCTTACATCTCAGGCAAGAACTCCTTCTTCGACTGATCCATCTTGAACACCTTCAAGATCATGTCAAGGTATATGCTAATTTGAAAGTAACATTAAGTGGTTTTTGATCTATCCTCATAGATCTTGATGCTCAATGTTCAAGTAGCTTAAACCAGGTTTTCACTTGAAAAACACTTTTCAAATAACCCTATATGCTTTATAGAAAATTCTACATCATTTCTGATCAACAATATGTCAACAACATATACTCATCAGAAATTCTATAGTGCTCCCACTCATTCTTTGGAAATACAAGTTTCTCATAAACTTTGTATAAACAAAAATCTTTGATCATCTTATCAAAGTGCATATTCCAACTCCGAGATGCTTACTCTAGTCCATGGAAGGATCGCTGGAGCTAGCATACCTTTTAGCATCCTTAGGATCGACAAAACTTCCTTTCTGATTGTATCACATACAACCTTTCCTTATGAAAACTGGTAAGGGAACTCGTTTCGACATCCATCTGCCAGATTTCATAAATGCAGTTTGTTCTAACATGATTTCGACGGACTTTAAGCATCACTATGGATGAGAAAATCTCATCGTAGTCAACTCCTTGAACTTGTGAAAAACTCTTCGCCACAAGTCGAGCTTCATAGATGGTGACATTACCGTCCACGTCCGTCTTCTTCTTAAAGATCCATTTATCTCAATGGCTTGCTGATCATCGGGCAAGTCCACCAAAGTCCATGCTTTGTTCTGATAGATGGATCCTATCTCGAATTTCATGGCTTCTAACCATTTGTCAGAATATGGGCCCACCATCGCTTCTCCATAGCTCGTAGGTTCATTGTTGTCTAGCAACATGACCTTGAAGACAGGATTACCGTACCACTCCGAAGCAGTACGCGTCCTTGTCGTCCTACGAGGTTCGGTAGTGACTTGATCTGAAGCTTCATGATCACTATCATAAGCTTCCACTTCAATTGGTGTAGGTGCCACAGGAACAACTTCCTGTGCCCTGCTACACACTAGTTGAAGTGACGGTTCAATAACCTCATCAAGTCTCCACCATCCTCCCACTCAACTTTTCGAGACAAACTTTTCCTCGAGAAAGGACCCGATTCAAGAAACAATCACTATTGCTTTCGGATCTGAACTAGGAGGTATACCCAACTGTTTTGGGTGTCCTATGAAGATGCATTTTATCCGCTTTGGGTTCGAGCTTATCAACCTGAAACTTTTTCACATAAGCGTCGCAGCCCCAAACTTTTAAGAAATGACAGCTTAGGTTTCTCTAAACCACAGTTCATACGGTGTCATCCCAACGGAATTACGTGGTGCCCTATTAAAGTGAGTGCGGTTGTCTCTAATGCCTAACCCATAAACGATAGTGGTAATTCGGTAAGAGACATCATGGCACGCACCATATCCAATAGGGTGCAACTATGATGTTCGAACACACCATCAAACTATGGTGTTCCAGGCGGTATTAATTGTGAAACAATTTCCACAATGTCTTAATTGCGTGCCAAAGCTCGTAACTCAGATACTCATCTCTATGATCATATCATAGACATTTCATCCTCTTGTCACGATGATCTTCAACTTCACTCTGAAATTACTTGAACCATTCAATAATTTAGACTTGTGTTTCATCAAGTAAATATACTCTACATCTACTCGAATCATCTGTGAAGTAAGAACATAACGATATTCACTGCATGCCTCAGCACTTCATTGGACTGCACACATCAAAATGTGTTACTTCCAACAAGTTGCTTTCTTGTTCCATTTTACTGAAAAACGAGGCTTTCAGTCATCTTGCCCATGTGGTATGATTTGCATGTCTCAAGTTATTCAAAATCAAGTGAGTCCAAACGATCCATCTGTATGGAGTTTCTTCATACATATCCACCAATAGACATGGTTCGCATGTCTCAATCTTTTCAAAAATGAGCGAGTCCAAAGATCCATCAACATGGAGCTTCTTCATGCGTTTTATACCAATATGACTTACATGGCAGTGCCACAAGTAAGTGGTACTATCATTACTATCTTATATCTTTTGGCATGAAAATGTGTATCACTACGATCGAGATTCAATAAACCATTCATTTTAGGTGCAATACCATTGAAGGTATTATTCAAATAAACAGAGTAACCATTATTCTCCTTAAATGAATAACCGCATTGCGGTAGACATAATCATGTCTATGCTTAACGCAAACATCAAATAACAATTATTTTAACACCAATCTCGATGGTAGAGGGAGCGTGCGATGGTTGATCACATCAACCTTGGAAACACTTCCAACACATATCGTCAGCTCACCTAGTCTCCGTTTATTCCGTAGCTTTTATTTCGAGTTACTAACACTTAGCAACCGAACCGGTATCCAATACCCTGGTGCTACTAGGAGTACTAGTAAAGTACACATTAACATAATGTATATCCAATATACTTCTATCGACCTTGCCAGCCTTCTTATCTACCAAGTGTCTAGGGTAATCCTGCTCCAGTGGTTGTTCCCCTTAATACAGAAGCACTTAGTCTCGGGTTTGGGTTCAACCTTGGGTTTCTTCACTAGAGCAGCAACTGATTTGCTGTTTCATGAAGTATCCCTTCTTGCCCTTGCCCTTCTTGAACCTAGTGGTTTCACCAACCATCGACAATTGATGCTCCTTCTTGATTTCTACTTTCGCGGTGTCAAACATTGCGAATACCTCAAGGATCATCACATCTATCCCTGATATGTTATAGTTCATCACGAAGGTCTAGCAGCTTGGTGGCAATGACTTTGGAGAAACATCACTATCTGATCTGGAAGGTCAACTCCCACTTGATTCAAGTGATTGTTGTACTCAGACAATCTGAGCACAAGCTCAACGATTGAGCTTTTCTTCCTTAGTTTTCCGGCTAAGAAAATCGTCGGAGGTCTTATACCTCTTGACGTGGGCACGAGCCTGAAATCCCAATTTCAGCCCTCAAAACATCTCATATGTTCCGCGATGTTTCAAAAACGTCTTTGGTGCCTCAGCTCTAAACCGTTTAACCGAACTATCACGTAGTTATCAAAACGTGTATGTCCGATGTTCGCAACATCCACAGACGATGTTTGGGGTTCAGCACACTGAGCGGTGCATTTAAGGACATAAGCTTTCTATTGTCCGCATAATCGCTACTGACAACTTTGAACTATATTTTCTCTAGGAACATATCTAAACAGTAGAACTAAAGCGCGAGCTATGACATAATTTGCAAAGGTCTTTTGACTATGTTCAGGATAATTAAGTTCATCTTATGAACTCCCACTCAGATAGACATCCCTCTAGTCATCTAAGTGATTACATGATCCGAGTCAACTAGGCCGTGTCCGATCATCACGTGAGATGGACTAGTCATCATCGGTGAACATGATCGTATCTACTATACGACTCATGCTCGACCTTTCGGTCTCTGTGTTCCGAGGCCATGTCTGTACATGCTAGGCTCGTCAAGTTAACCCTAAGTGTTTCGCGTGTGTAAATCTGTCTTACACCCGTTGTATGTGAACATAAGAATCCATCACACCCGATCATCACGTGGTGCTTAGAAGCGACGAACTTTAGCAACGGTGCACAGTTAGGGGAGAACACTTCTTGAAAATTGTTGTAAGGGATCATCTTATTTACTACCGTCGTTCTAAGTAAATAAGATGCATAAACATGATAAACATCACATGCAATCAAATAGTGACATGATATGGCCAATATCATTTTGCTCCTTTTGATCTCCATCTTCGGGGCTCCATGATCATCATCGTCACCGGCATGACACCATGATCTCCATCATCATGATCTTCATCATCGTGTATCCATGAAGTTGTCTCGCCAACTTATTACTTCTACTACTATGGCTACCGGTTAGCAATAAAGTAAAGTAATTACATGGCGTTGTTCAATGACACGTAGGTCATACAATAAATAAAGACAACTCCTATGGCTCCTGCCGGTTGTCATACTCATTGACATGCAAGTCGTGATTCCTATTACAAGAACATGATCAATCTCATACATCACATATCATTCATCACATTCTTCTTGGCCATATCACATCACATAGCATACCCTGCAAAACAAGTTAGACGTCCTCTAATTGTTGTTTGCATGTTTTACGTGGCTGCTATGGGTTTCTAGCAAGAACGTTTCTTACCTACGCAAAACCACAACGTGATATGTCAATTGCTATTTACCCTTCATAAGGACCCTTTTCATCAAATCCGTTTCGACTAAAGTGGGAGAGACTGGCACCCGCTAGCCACCTTATGTACGTGTAAGGTCGGTCCGGGCCGCTTCATCCCACAATACCATCGAAACAAGATTGGACTAGTAACCGTAAGCATACTGAACAAAATCAATGCCCACAACTACTTTGTGTTCTACTCGTGCAAAGAATCTACGCAATAGACCTAGCTCTGACACCACTGTTGGGGAACATAGCAGAAATTCAAAATTTTCCTACGTGTCACCAAGATCTATCTATGGAGAAACCAGCAACGAGGGGAAGGAGAGTGCATCTACATACCCTTGTAGATTGCTAAGCGGAAGCGTTCAAGAGAACGGGGTTGAAGGAGTCGTACTCGTCGTGATCCAAATCACCGGAGATCCTAGTGCCGAACGGACGGCACCTCCGCGTTCAACACACGTACAGCCCGGTGACGTCTCCCATGCCTTGATCCAGCAAGGAGAGACGGAGAGGTTGAGGAAGACTCTGTCCAACAGCAGCACAACGGCGTGGTGGTGGTGGAGGAGCGTGGCAATCCTGCAGGGCTTCGCCAAGCACCTGCGGGAGAGGAGGAGGTGTCACGGGAGGGAGGGAGGCGCCAGGGCTTCAGGTGCGGCTGCCCTCTCTCTCCCTCACTATATATAGGGGTAAGGGGGGTGGAGGAGGTGCCCTAGGGTTCCCTAGGGGAGGGACGGCGGCCACAGGGGAAACCCTAGATGGGTTTGGGCGCCCCCACCCCCTAGGAAACTTGCCCCCCAAGCCGGGAAGGGGGGCTGCCCTAGAGGAGGCGCCCCCACCTCTCCTGGTTATGTGAGAGGGGCTGGGAGGGGCGCACCACCCCTTAGTGGGCTGGTTTGCCCCTTCCCCTTTGGCCCATGAGGCCCTCCAACACTTGCCGGGGCTCCCGAAACACCTTTCGGTCATGCCGCCATAGCACAGTACCCCGGAACAATTCCGGACTCCAATACCCTTCGTCCAATATATCGATCTTCACCGCCGGACCATTCCGGAACTCCTCATGATGTCCGGGATCTCATCCGGGACTCCGAACAACATTCGGTAACCACATACAAACTTCCTTTATAACCCTAGCGTCATCGAACCTTAAGTGTGTAGACCCTACGAGTTCGGGAGACATGTAGACATGACCGAGACGTTCTCTGGTCAATAACCGACAGCGGGATCTGGATACCCATGTTGGCTCCCACATGTTCCACGATGATCTCATCGGATGAACCACGATGTCAAGGACTCAATCGATCCCGTATACAATTCCCTTTGTCTAACGGTATTGTACTTGCCCGAGATTCGATCATCGGTATACCGATACCTTGTTCAATCTTGTTACCGGCAAGTCTCTTTACTCGTTCCGTAACACATCATCCGTGATCAACCCCTTGGTCACATTGTGCACATTATGATGATGTCCTACCGAGTGGGCCCAGAGATACCTCTCCGTTTACGGGAGTGACAAATCCCAGCCTCGATTCGTACCAACCCAATGACACTTTCGGAGATACCGTAGTGCACCTTTATAGCCACCCGATTACGTTGCCAGTGACGTTTGGTACACCCAAAGCATTCCTACGGTATCCGGAGTTGCACAATCTCATGGTCTAAGGAAAAGATACTTGACATTAGAAAAGCTTTAGCATACGAACTACGATCTTTGTGCTAGGCTTAGGATTGGGTCTTGTCCATCACATCATTCTCCTAATGATGTGATCCCGTTATCAATGACATCCAATGTCCATGGTTAGGAAACCGTAACCATCTATTGATCAACGAGCTAGTCAACTAGAGGCTTACTAGGGACATGGTGTTGTCTATGTATCCACACATGTATCTGAGTTTCCTATCAATACAATTATAGCATGGATAATAAACGATTATCATGAACAAGGAAATATAATAATATCTAATTTATTATTGCCTCTAGGGCATATTTCCAACAGAAACTACCCGACTTCTGCTACGCTTGTGGTCGGGTGGGTCACTTGGCAGAAGAGTGTGGTGATGGGGTTCATGACCCGAGGACTTTTGAGTGGGGTGACTGGTTGCTGTGGGATTCTGAGAACCCGGTAGATCGGCTTTGGAACGGCCGGTCTAGTGAGGAGAGGGGAGGACGTGGTAGGATGGGAGGAAGAGGCGATAAATGTGGGAGAAGTTGGAGAGATGCAGGAGCAGGAGGAGGGAGGGGAGGCCCGACAGGAGCAGTCAGGGAGGAGGGGGTGACTAATAAAGCGGAGACGGAGTTGAGGCCGCATAATATGCATGAGGGAGAGGAGAAGGGAGCGCGCAAGCAGCTTGTGGCTGTGGATGGCACGCTTGTGATTAGGGGACAGCCGGTACCCAATCTTGCTGGCAGGGTTGCAGGGAAAGTGCTCTTGATTGAGGGGTCTTCTTCAGAAGCAAACAAAGATGGAGTGGTAACTACACCGGAGAAGACTCAAGTGATCAAAAGGAGGAAGCAGGATGGGGGGGGGGGGGAGGAGACGGATGACATGGACGTTACAGCGGCGGCCTCCCGCGAGGAGGACCGCCGAGCTCAATGACGACCTTATGTTGGAACTGTCGCGGGATTGGCGATCCCGCGACGGTTCGTGAGCTCCACGATCTAGTGGAGGCATGTGCGCCGATGGTGCTATGTATTGTGGAGACGCAAATTGCAAAGTACCGGGTGGAAGGTTTGGCGGGTAGATTAGGTTTTGATAGTAGTTTTGGAGTAGGCAGTAGTGGGAGGAGTGGAGGATTGTGCATGTACTGGAAGATTAATGCTAATGTTGAAATAAAAACTTTCTCGCAGTATCACATCGACTCATTGGTGACGGAGCCAGGAAAGGACCCATGGCGGCTCTCATGCTTCTATGGGGCTGCTAATAGGAGTTTAAGATATAAAACGTGGGACACTATGAAATTTCTGCGTGGTGAGAACTCACTGCCCTGGGTTTGCATTGGCGGTTTCAATGAGATCTTGAGGCCGGAGGAGCAGTTTGGACCAAACGAGCGGGATGCTACTCAGATTGCTGGGTTCAGGGAGGTGGTTGATGTGTGCGAGTTGGCGGACTTGGGATACAAGGGGCTAGACTGGACTTTTGAAAAACGGATTGTGGGCGGTGATTACTGCCGTGTTCGGCTGGACCGTGCTTTGGCGAGCCCGACATGGTCATCTATGTTTCCTTTTGCCACATTGGAGCACCTGACGGCGGCAAAATCAGACCATAGCTCTATTCTGCTTAGCAACGAGTTGGATACAAGCGAGGTGCGGCTGACTATGAGGAAACCGTTCAGGTATGAGTGTATGTGGGAGAGGGAGCCGAGCTTTAAAACACGCATTGAGCAATTCTGGACGGAACAATAGCCAACTACTACGGCTGCAATGTTGTCGGCTAAGTTGAGTACAGTAGCAACACGCTTGAAAACCTGGGGACGGAGTACTTTTGGGTCTGTCCGCCAGGAGTTAAGGGAGCTAAGGATGAAACTAGTAGCTCTAAGAGCTGCACCGGATCGTGTTTGCCCAAGTCTTGAGGAGAAGGAGGTCCAAGATAGGATGGTGGAGTTGTCTTACAGAGAGGAAATCATGATGAGACAATGTTCAAGAATCAAATGGCTTTCGGAAGGAGACAAAAATACACAATATTTTCAGAAGAAAGCAAGTGCTAGGAGGGCAAAGAACAGAATTGTTCAGCTTCAGCGACCAGATGGCTCTATGAGTTCGTATCTGGATGGGATGGCAGGGATGGCAACAGAGTTTTATAAGAACCCTTACACATCAGAGGGTACTATTGGCATGGAGGAGGTGCTATCTCACATTCCTGTGAGGGTTAACGGGGACATGAACAATAAGCTCATTGCGCCTTATACGAATGAGGAGATAAAGGAGGCACTTTTTCAGATGTTCCCGACCAAGGCTCCCGGTCCCGATGGTTCTCCAACACATTTTTTCCAAAGACACTGGGAGCTTTGTGGAGATGAGGTTACGGGCATGATCAAGAGGGTGCTAAGAGGAGAGGACTCACCGGAGGATATTAACAATACGTTCATCGTTTTAATTCCCAAGATTGCAAGTCCGAAAATTCTAGGACAGTTTCGGCCTATAAGTCTTTGTAACGTTATCTATAAGATCGCGTCAAAGGTCTTAGGCAATAGACTGAAAGTAATCCTCCCCGAGGTGATCTCCGAAGAGCAATCCGCTTTCGTTCCTGGCCGGCTTATAACCAATAATTTTATAACGGCGTATGAGTGTCTCCATTACATGAAGTTAGGAAAGATCAAGTCTAACAGGTTTTGTGCTTTGAAACTCGACATGACAAAGGCGTATGATCGGCTAGAATGGCCTTATCTTAAAGCTGTCATGCTCAAACTAGGGATCAGTCCCGTGTTCACGAAAGCGGTGATGAGGTGCGTTTCATCAGTTTCAATTTCCGTGTTGTTTAATGGTGGAAGATTAGATGATTTCAGGCCTTCTCGAGGTGTGCGACAGGGGGATCCAATTTCCCCATATCTTTTTTGAAGGAAATATGCCCTAGAGGCAATAATAAAGTTATTATTTATTTCCTTATATCATGATAAATGTTTATTATTCATGCTAGAATTGTATTAACCGGAAACATAATACATGTGTGAATATATAGACAAACAGAGTGTCACTAGTATGCCTCTACTTGACTAGCTTGTTAATCAAAGATGGTTATGTTTCCAAACCATGAACAAAGAGTTGTTATTTGATTAACAAGGTCACATCATTAGTTGAATGATCTGATTGACATGACCCATTCCGTTAGCTTAGCACCCGATCGTTTAGTATGTTGCTATTGCTTCCTTCATGACTTATACATGTTCCTATGACTATGAGATTATGCAACTCCCGTTTACCGGAGGAACACTTTGTGTGCTACCAAACATCACAACGTAACTGGGTGATTATAAAGGTACTCTACAGGTGTCTCCAAAGGTACTTGTTGGGTTGGCGTATTTCAAGATTAGGATTTGTTACTCCGAATGTCGGAGAGGTATCTCTGGGCCCTCTCAGTAATGCACATCACTATAAGCCTTGCAAGCAATGTGACCAATGAGTTCGTTACGGGATGATGCATTACGTAACGAGTAAAGAGACTTGCCGGTAACGAGATTGAACTAGGTATTCGATACCGACGATCGAATCTCGGGCAAGTAACATACCGATGACGAAGGGAACAACGTACGTTGTTGTGCGGTTTGACCGATAAAGATCTTCGTAGAATATGTAGGAACCAATATGGGCATCCAGGTCCCGCTATTGGTTATTGACCAGAAATGTGTCTCGGTCATGTCTACATTGTTCTCGAACCGTAGGGTCCGCACGCTTAAGGTTTCGATGATAGTTATATTATGAGTTTATGAGTTTTGATGTACCGAAGGAGTTCGGAGTCCCGGATAAGATCGGGGACATGACGAGGAGTCTCAAAATGGTCGATACGTAAAGATCGATATATTGGACGACTATATTCGGAGTTCGGAAAGGTTCCGAGTCATTCGGGTATTTATCGGAGTACCGGAGAGTTACGTGAATTCGCCGGGGAGAAGTATTGGGCCTTATTGGGCCCTGCGGGAAAGAAAGAGGGGCTGCCTAGGGCAGGCAGTGCGCCCCCCCATGGCCTAGTCCGAATTGGACTAAGGGGAGGGGCCGCACCCCCTCCTTCCTTCCCTTCTCTCTTCCCCTTCCTAGTCTCCTACTCCTAATACATGGAAGGGCTCCTAGTTGGACTAGGAAAGGGGGAATCCTACTCCCAGTGGGAGTAGGACTCCCAGTATGCCGCCATAGTAGAGGGCCGCCCTCCTCCTCCACTCCTTTATATCACGGGGCAGGGGGCACCCCATGGACACACAAGTTGATCATTGATCGTTCCTTAGCCGTGTCGGTGCCCCCTCCACGATATTACACCTCGATCATATTGTAGCGGTGCTTAGGCGAAGCCTGCGACAGAGAACATCAAGATCGTCACCACGTCGTCGTCTTGACGGAACTCCCCTCGGAGCCTCTCTGGATTGGAGATCGAGGGTGCGTCATCGAGCTGTACGCGTGTCAAGAACTCGGAGGTGCGAGTAACGGTGCTTGGATCGGTTGGACCGGGAGGACGACGACTACTTCCTCTACGTTATGTCAACGCTTCGCTTCGGTCTCTGAGGGTGCGTAGACAACACTCTCCCCTCTCGTTGCTATGCATCACCATGATCTTGCGTGTGCGTAGGAAATTTTTGAAATTACTCGTTCCCCAACAGTGGCATCCGAGCCTAGGTTTTATCGTTGATGTTATATGCACAAGTAGAACACAATTGAGTGTGGACGATATAAGTCATACTGCCTACCAAAGATGTCATACTTTGGTTCGGGCGGTATTGTTGGATGAAGCGGCCGGACCGACATTACGCCGACGCTTCTGCGAGACTGGTTCTACCGACGTGCTTTGCACACAGGTGGCTGGCGGGTGTCAGTTTCTCCAATTTTAGTTGAACCGAGTGTGACTACGCCCGGTCCTTGCGAAGGTTAAAACAGAGTCTATTTGGCAAACTATCGTTGTGGTTTTGATGCGTAGGTGAGAACGATTCTTGCTAAGCCCGTAGCAGCCACGTAAAATTTGCAACAACAAAGTAGAGGACGTCTAACTTGTTTTTGCAGGGCATGTTGTGATGTGATATGGTCAAGACATGATAAGATATATGTTGTTGTATGAGATGATCATGTTTTGTTGAAGTTATCGGAAACTGGCAGAAGCCCTATGGTTGTCTCTTTGTTGCATAAGATGCAAGTGCCAAATAATTGCTTTACTTTATCGCTATGCGATAGCAATAGTTGCAAGAGCAATAGTTGGCGAGACAACCATGTGATGACACATTGATATAGATCAAGATGATGAAGATCATGGTGTCGTGCGGTGACGATAGAGATCATGACATACTTTGGAGATGGAGATCAAAGGCGCAAGATGATCATGGCCATATCATGTCACATATTTTGATTGCATATGATGTTTATCTATTATACATCTTATTCTTGCTTTGATTGACGGTAGCATTTTAAGATGATCTCTCACTAATTATCAAGAAGTGTTCTCCCGAGTATGCACCGTTGCCAAAGTTAAATCGTGCCCGCACACCACGTGATGATCGGGTGTGATAAGCTCTCGTCCATCTACAACGGGTGCAAGCCAGTTTTGCACACGCGGAATACTCAGTTAAACTTGACGAGCCTAGCATATGCAGATATGGCCTCGTAACACGGAGACCGAAAGGTCGGCGTGAATCATATAGTAGATATGATCAACATAGTGATGTTCACCATTGAAAACTACTCCATCTCACGTGATGATCGGTTATGGTTTAGTTGATTTGGATCACGTGATCACTTAGATGACTAGAGAGATGTCTGTCTAAGTGGGAGTTCTTAAGTAATATGATTAATTGAACTTAAATTTATCATGAACTTAGTCTGGTAGTATTTTGCAAATTATGTTGTAAGATCAATAGCTTGCGTTGTTGCTTTCATATGTTTGTTTTGATATGTTCCTAGAAAAATTGTGTTGAAAAATGTTAGTAGCAATGATGCGGATTTGATCCGCGATCCGAGGTTTATCCTCATTGCTGCACGTAAGAATTATGTCCTTAATGCACCGCTAGGTGACAGACCTATTGCAGGAGCGGATGCGACGTTATGAGCGTTTGGCTAGCTCAATATGATGACTACTTGATAGTTTTGTGCACCATGCTTTATGGCTTAGAATCGGGACTTCAAAGATGTTTTGAACATCATGGACCATATGAGATGTTCCATAATTGAAGTTAATATTTCAAGCAAATACCCGAGTTGAGAGATATGAAGTCTCCAACAAGTTCTATAGCTAAAAGATGGAGGAGAATCGCTCAACTAGTGAGCATGTGCTCAGATTGTCTGGGTACTTCAATCGCTTGAATCAAGTGAGAGTTAATCTTCCAGATAAGATAGTGATTGACATAATTCTCTAGTCACCATCACTAAGTTACTGAACATCGTGATGAACTATAGTATGCAAGGGATGACGAAAATGATTCCCGAGCTCTTCGTGATATTGAAATCGACGAAGGTAGAAATCAAGAAAGAGCATCAAGTGTTGATGATTGACAAGACCACTAGTTTCAAGAAAAGGGCAAAGGGAAAGAAAGGGAACTTTAAGTGGAAAGACAAGCAAGTTGTCACTCCTGCGAAGAAGCCCAAAGCTGGACCATAGCCTGAAACTGAGTGCTTACACTGCAAAGGAAAAGGTCACTGGAAGCGGAAATGCCCTGAATATTTTGTGGGTAAGAAGGATGGCAAAGTGAACAAGTGTATATTTGATATACAGGTTATTGATGTGTGCCGTACTAGTGTTTATAGAAGCCCCTGAGTATTTGATACTTGTTCGGTTGCTAAGATTAGTAACTCGAAACAGGAGTTACAGAATAAAGAGAGACTAGTTGAAGGGAAAGTGACGATGGGTGTTGGAAGTTGTTCCAAGATTGATATGATCATCATCGCACACTCCTTATACTTTCGGGATTAGTGTTAAACCTAAATAAATGTTATTTGGCGTTTGCGTTGAGCATGAATATGATTTGATCATGTTTATTGCAATACGGTTATTCATTTAAAATCAGAGAATAATTGTTATTCTGTTTACATGAATAAAACCTTCAATGGTCATACACCCAATGAAAATAGTTTGTTGGATCTCGATCGTAGTAATACACATATTCATAATATTGAGGCCAAAAGATGCAAAGTTAATAATGATAGTGCAACTTATTTGTAGCACTGCCGTTTGGGTCATATCGGTGTAAAGCGCATGAAGAAACTGAAGGAAATATGCCCTAGAGGCAATAATAAAGTTATTATTTATTTCCTTATTTCATGATAAATGTTTATTATTCATGCTAGAATTGTATTAACCGGAAACATAATACATGTGTGAATACATAGACAAACAGAGTGTCACTAGTATGCCTCTACTAGACTAGCTTGTTAATCAAAGATGGTTAAGTTTCCTAACCATAGACAAAGGAGTTGTCATTTGATTAACAAGGTCACATCATTAGTTGAATGATCTGATTGACATGACCCATTCCATTAGCTTAGCACCCGATCGTTTAGTATGTTGCTATTGCTTTTATCCATGACTTATACATGTTCCTATAACTATGAGATTATGCAACTCCGTTTACGGAGGAACACTTTGGTACTACCAAGCGTCACAACGTAATCGGGTGATTATAAAGGAGTACTACAGTGTCTCCAAAGGCATATGTTGGGTTGGCGTATTTGAGATTAGGATTTGTCACTCCGATTGTTGGAGAGGTATCTCTGGCCCTCTCGGTAATGCACATCACTAAGCCTTGCAAGCATTACAACTAATGAGTTAGCTGTGAGATGATGTATTACGGAACGAGTAAAGAGACTTGCGGTAACGAGATTGAACTAGGTATTGGATACCGACGATCGAATCTCGGGCAAGTAACATACCGATGACAAAGGAACAACGTATGTTGTTATGCGGTCGACCGATAAAGATCTTAAGTAGAATATGTAGGAGCCAATATGGGCATCCAGGTCCCGCTATTGGTTATTGACGGAGACGTGTCTCGGTCATGTCTACATTGTTCTCGAACCGTAGGGTCCGCACGCTTAAGGTTTCGATGACGGTTATATTATGAGTTTGTGTATTTTGATGTACCAAGGAGTTCGAGTCCGGATGTGATCACGGACATGACGAGGAGTCTCGAAATGGTCGAGACATAAAGATTGATATATTGGACGGCTATATTCGGACACGGAAAGGTTCGGAAGTTTCGGAGAAAACCGGAGTGCCGGAGGGTTACCGAACCCCGGGAAGTAATGGGCCTTATTGGGCCAAGAGGGAGAGAGAGGGCCGCACCAGAGGTGGCGCCCCCATGGGGAGTCCGAATAGGACAAGGAGGGGGCGCCCCCTTCCTCTCCCTCTCCTCTCCTTCCTTCCCCTTCCTCCTTCCTAGTTGGACTAGGAAAGGGAGTCCTACTCCCTAGGAGGAGGACTCCCCCCCTTGGCGCGCCTCCTAGGGCCGGCCGGCCCTCCCCTTGCTCCTTTATATCACGGGGCAGGGGGCACCCTAGAACACACAAGTTGATCCTTGAGATCGTTCCTTAGCCGTGTGTGGTGCCCCTCCACCATATTCCACCTCGGTCATATCGTAGCAGTGCTTAGGCGAAGCCCTCGTCGATAGAACATCAAGATCGTCCACCACGCCGTCGTCTTGTGGAACTCTCTCTCCGGAGCTTTGCTGGATCGGAGCCCGAGGAGCGTCACCGAGCTGTACGTGTGTCAAGAACTCGGGCGCCGGATGTAACGCGCTGGGGATCGGTTGGATCGCGAGGAGAACGTCTGAATACTTCCTCTACGTTGTGATCGCTTCGCTTCGGTCTACAAGGGTACGTAGACAACACTCTCCCCTCTCGTTGCTATGCATCACCATGATCTTGCATGTGCGTAGGAATTTTTTTGAAATTACTACGTTCCCGAACAGTGCATCCGAGCTAGTTTTTATGGTTTGATGTTATATGCACGAGTAGAACACAAGTGAGTTGTGGGCGATACAAGTCATACTGCCTACCAGCATGTCATACTTTGGTTCAGCGGTATTGTGAGATGAAGCGGCCCGGACCGACATTACGCGTACGCTTACGCGAGACTGGTTTCACCGTTATGAGCACTCGTGCTTAAAGGTGGCTGGCGGGTTTCTGTCTCTCTCACTTTAGTTGAACCGAGTGTGGCTACGCCCGGTCCTTGAGAAGGTTAAAACGGAGTCTATTTGACGAAATATCGTTGTGGTTTTGATCGTGGGTGAGATTGGTTCTTGCTTAAGCCCGTAGCAGCCACGTAAAATTTGCAACAACAAAGTAGAGGACGTCTAACTTGTTTTTCCAGGCATGTTGTGATGTGATATGGTCAAGACGTGATGCTATATTTTATTGTATGAGATGATCATGTTTTGTAACCAAAGTTATCGGCAATGGCTGGAGCCATATGGTTGTCGCTTTATTGTATGAAATGCAACGCATACTGTAATTGCTTTACTTTATCACTAAGCGGTAGCGATAGTCGTAGAAGCAATACATGGCGTAACGACAATGATGCTACGATGGAGATCAAGGTGTCGCGCCGGTGGCGATGGTGATCACGACGGTGCTTGGAGATGGAGATCACAAGCACAAGATGATGATGGCCATATCATATCACTTATATTGATTGCATGTGATGTTTATCCTTTATGCATCTTATTTTGCTTTGATTGACGGTAGCATTTTAAGATGATCTCTCACTAAAATTATCAAGTAGTGTTCTCCACGAGTATGCACCGTTGCCAAAGTTAAATCGTGCCGAGACACCACGTGATGATCGGGTGTGATAAGCTCTCGTCCATCTACAACGGGTGCAAGCCAGTTTTGCACACGAGAATACTCAGTTATACTTGACGAGCCTAGAATATGCGAGATATGGCCTCGGAACACGGAGACCGAAAGGTCGAGCGTGAATCATATAGTAGATATGATCAACATAAGATGTTCACCATTGAAAACTACTCCATCTCACGTGATGATCGGTTATGGTTTAGTTGATTTGGATCACGTGATCACTTAGATGACTAGAGAGATGTCTGTCTAAGTGGGAGTTCTTAAGTAATATGATTAATTGAACTTAAATTTATCATGAACTTAGTACCTGATAGTATCTTGCTTGTCTATGTTTGTTTGTAGATAGATGGCTCGTGCTGTTGTTCCGTTGAATTTTAATGCGTTCCTTGAGAAAGCAAAGTTGAAAGATGATGGTAGCAATTACGGATTGGGTCCGTAACTCGAGGATTATCCTCATTGCTGCATGAAGAGTTACGTCTGGATGCACCGCTGGGTGCGAGCCTCTTGCTGATGCAACCGACGACGTTAAGAACGTCTGGCGAGCAAAGCTGATGACTACTCTATAGTTCGAGTGTGCCATGCTTTACGGCTTAGAACCGGGTCTTCAACGACGTTTTGAACGTCATGGAGCATATGAGATGTTCCAGGAGTTGAAGTTGATATTTCAACAGAATGCCCGGATTGAGAGATATGAAGTCTCCAATAAGTTCTATAGCTGCAAGATGGAAGAGAATGGGTCTGTCAGTGAGCACATACTCAGAATGTCTGGGTATTACAATCACTTGACTCAACTGGGAGTTAATCTTCCGGATGATTGTGTCATTGATAGAATTCTTCAATCACTGCCACCAAGCTACAAAGGCTTCGTGATGAACTATAATATGCAAGGGTTAGTAAAGACTATGCCTGAGCTCTTCGCAATGCTAAAGGCTGCGGAGGTAGAAATCAAGAAGGAGCATCAAGTGTTGATGGTCAATAAGACCACTAGTTTCAAGAAGAAAGGCAAAGGGAAGAAGAAGGAACTTCAAGAAGAACAGCAAACAAGTTGTCGCTCAGAGAAGAAACCCAAGTCTGGACCTAAACCTGAAATCGAGTGCTTCTCTGCAAGCGGATCGGTCACCGAAGCGGAACTGCCCCAAGTATTTGGCGGATAAGAAGGATGGCAAGGTGAACAAAGGTATATGTGATATACATGTTATTGATGTGTACCTTACTAGAGCTCGCAGAGCACCTGGGTATTTGATATCGGATCTGTTGCTAATATTTGCAACTCAAGCAGGGACTACGGATTAGCGAACACCGCAAAGGACGAGGTGACGATGAGCGTGGGAAATGGTTCCAAAGTCGATGTGATCGCGGTCGCACGCTACCTCTACATCTACCTTCGGGATTAGTTTTAGACCTAAATAATTGTTATTTGGTGCCTGCGTTGAGCATGAACATTATATCTGTATCTTGTTTGATGCGAGACGGTTATTCATTTAAATCAGAGAATAATGGTTGTTCTATTTATATGAGTAATATCTTTTATGGTCATGCACCCTTGAAGTGTGGTCTATTTTTAATGAATCTCGATAGTAGTGATACACATATTCATAATGTTGAAACCAAAAGATGCAGAGTTGATAATGATAGTGCAACTTATTTGTGGCACTGCCATTTAGGTCATATCGGTATAAAGCGCATGAAGAAACTCCATCTTGATGGACTTTTGGAGTCACTTGATTATGAATCACTTGGCACTTAAGAACCGTGCCTCATGGGCAAGATGACTAGAACCCGTTCTCGGTACTATGGAGAGAGCAACAGATTTGTTGGAAATCATACATACGATGTATGTGGTCCGATGAATGTTGAGGCTCGTGGCGGATATCGTTATTTTCTCACCTTCACAGATGATTTAAGCGAGATATGGGTATATCTACTTAATGAAACATAAGTCTGAAACATTTGAAAAGTTCAAAGAATTTCAGAGTGAAGTTGAAAATCATCGTAATAAGAAAATAAAGTTTCTACGATCTGATCGTGGAGGCGAATATTTGAGTTACGAGTTTGGTCTACATTTGAAACAATGCGGAATAGTTTCAACTCACGCCACCCGAACACCACAGCGTAATGGTGTGTCCGAGCGTTATAATCGCACTTTACTAGATATGGTGCGATCTATGATGTCTCTTACAGATTTACCGCTATCGTTTTGGGGTTATGCTCTTGAGGCGGCGCATTCACGCTGAATAGAACACCGTCAAAATCCGTTGAGACGACACCTTATGAACTATGGTTTAGCAAGAAACCAAAGTTGTCGTTTCTTAAAGTTTGGGGATGCGATGCTTATGTGAAAAAGCTTCAACCTGATAAGCTCGAACCTAAATCGAGAAATGTGTCTTCATAGGATACCCAAAGGAGACAGTTGGGTACACCTTCTATCAAAGATCCAAGGCAAGACATTTGTTGCTAAGAATGGATCCTTTCTAGAGAAGGAGTTTCTCTCGAAAGAAGTGAGTGGGAGGAAAGTAGAACTTGATGAGGTAATGTACCTTCTCCCTTATTTGAAAGTAGTTTATCACGAAACGGTTTCTCGACATCTACACCAAATAGTGAGGAAGTTGATGATGTTGATCATGAAACTTCAGATCAACTTACTCTGAACCTCGTAGATCAACGAGTAAGATCCGCACTGAGTGGTACGGTAATCCTGTTACGAAGTCATGCTACTAGATCATGATGAACCTCTGAACTATGAAGAAGCGATGGTGAGCCCAGATTCCATAAAATGGCTTGAAGCCATGAAATCTGAGATGGGATCCATGTATGAAAACAAAGTGTGGACTTTGGTTGACTTGCCCGAGGGTCGACAAGGAATAGAAAACAAGTGGATCTTCAAGAAGAAGACCGACGACGACGGTAATATTATCGTCTACAAAGCTCGACTTGTCGCAAAGGGTTTTCGACAAGTTCAAGGGATTGACTACGATGAGACCTTCTCACCCGTAGCGATGCTTAAGTCTGTCCGAATCATGTTAGCAATTGCGCATTTTATGATTATGAAATTTGGCAAATGGATGTAAAGACTGCATTCTGAATGGATTTACGGAAGAAGAGTTGTATATGATGCAACTAGAAGGTTTTATCGATCCAAAGGAGCTAACAAAGTGTGCAAGCTCCAATGATCCATTTATGGACTGGTGCAAGCATCTCGGAGTTGGAATAAGCGCTTTGATAGTGTGATCAAAGCATTTGGGTTTATCTGAGACTTTTGGAGAAGCCTCAGATTTACAAGAAAGTGAGTGGGAGCTCTGTAGCATTTCGATATTATATGTAGATGACATATTTCTAATCGGAAATGATATAGAATTTCTGGATAGCATAAAGGGATACTTGAATAAGAGTTTTTCGATGAAGGACCTCGGTAAAGCTGCTTATATATTGGGCATCAAAATCTATAGAGATAGATCAAGACGCTTAATTGGACTTTCACAAAGCACATACCTTGACAAAATTTTGAAGAAGTTCAAAATGGATCAAGCAAAGAAAGGGTTCTTGCCTGTGTTACAAGGTGTGAAGTTGAGTAAGACTCAATGCCCGACCACCGCAGAAGATAGAGAGAAAATGAAAGATGTTCCTATGCCTCAGCCATAGGCTCTATCATGTATGCAATGCTGTGTACCAGACTGATGTGTGCCTTGCTATAAGCTTAGCAGGAGGTACCAAAGTAATCCAGAGTGGATCATCGGACAGCGGTCAAGAACATCTGAAATACGAAAAGGACTAAGGATATGTTTCTCGTATATGGAGGTGACAAAGAGCTCATCGTAAACGGTTACGTTGATGAAAGCTTTGACACTGATCCGGACGATTCTAAATCGCAAACCGGATAGGTATTTACACTAAACGGAGGAGCTGTCAGTTGGTGCAGTTCTAAACAAAGCGTCGTAGCGGGATCTACATGTGAAGCGGAATACATAGCAGCTTCGGAAGCAGCTAATGAAGGAGTCTGAATGAAGGAGTTCATATCCGATCTAGGTGTCATACCTAGTGCATCGGGTCCAATGAAAATCTTTTGTGACAATACTGGAGCAATTGCTTTAGCGAAGGAATCCAGATTTCACAAGAGAACCAAACACATCAAGAGACGCTTCAATTCCATCCGGGACTTGGTCGAGGTGGGAGACATAGAGATTTGCAAGATACATACGGATCTGAATGTAGCAGACCCGTTGACTAAGCCTCTTCCACGAGCAAAACATGATCAGCACCAAGACTCCATGGGTGTTAGAATCATTACTATGTAATCTAGATTATTGACTCTAGTGCAAGTGGGAGACTAAAGGAAATATGCCCTAGAGGCAATAATAAAGTTATTATTTATTTCCTTATTTCATGATAAATGTTTATTATTCATGCTAGAATTGTATTAACCGGAAACATAATACATGTGTGAATACATAGACAAACAGTGTCACTAGTATGCCTCTACTAGACTAGCTTGTTAATCAAAGATGGTTAAGTTTCCTAACCATAGACAAAGGAGTTGTCATTTGATTAACAAGGTCACATCATTAGTTGAATGATCTGATTGACATGACCCATTCCATTAGCTTAGCACCCAATCGTTTAGTATGTTGCTATTGCTTTTATCCATGACTTATACATGTTCCTATAACTATGAGATTATGCAACTCCCGTTTACCGGAGGAACACTTTGGGTACTACCAAACGTCACAACGTAATCGGGTGATTATAAAGGAGTACTACAGTGTCTCCAAAGGCAAATGTTGGGTTGGCGTATTTGAGATTAGGATTTGTCACTCCGATTGTCGGAGAGGTATCTCTGGGCCCTCTCGGTAATGCACATCACTAAGCCTTGCAAGCATTACAACTAATGAGTTAGCTGTGAGATGATGTATTACGGAACGAGTAAAGAGACTTGCCGTAACGAGATTGAACTAGGTATTGGATACCGACGATCGAATCTCGGGCAAGTAACATACCGATGACAAAGGAACAACGATGTTGTTATGCGGTCTGACCGATAAAGATCTTCGTAGAATATGTAGGAGCCAATATGGGCATCCAGGTCCCGCTATTGGTTATTGACCGGAGACGTGTCTCGGTCATGTCTACATTGTTCTCGAACCGTAGGGTCCGCACGCTTAAGGTTTCGATGACGGTTATATTATGAGTTTGTGTATTTTGATGTACTGAAGGAGTTCGGAGTCCCGGATGTGACCACGGACATGACGAGGAGTCTCGAAATGGTCGAGACATAAAGATTGATATATTGGACGGCTATATTCGGACACGGAAAGGTTCGGAAGTTTCGGAGAAAACCGGAGTGCCGGAGGGTTACGGAACCCCCCGGGGAAGTAATGGGCCTTATTGGGCCAAGAGGGGAGAGAGAGGGCCGCACCAGGAGGTGGCGCGCCCCCCCATGGGGAGTCCGAATAGGACAAGGAGGCGCGCGCCCCCTTCCCTCTCCTCTCCTCTCCTTCCTTCCCCTTCCTCCTTCCTAGTTGGACTAGGAAAGGGAGTCCTACTCCCACTAGGAGGAGGACTCCCCCCCCTGGCGCGCCTCCTAGGGCGGCCGGCCCTCCCCCCTGCTCCTTTATATATGGGGGCAGGGGGCACCCTAGAACACACAAGTTGATCCTTGAGATCGTTCCTTAGCCGTGTGCGGTGCCCCCCTCCACCATATTCCACCTCGGTCATATCGTAGCAGTGCTTAGGCGAAGCCTGCGTTAGTAGAACATCAAGATCGTCACCACGCCGCCGTCGTCTTGTGAACTCTCTCCTCCCGGAGCTTTGCTGGATCGGAGCCCGAGGAGCGTCACCGAGCTGTCGTGTGTCAAGAACTCGGGGCGCCGAATGTAACGGCGCTGGGATCGGTTGGATCGCGAGGAGAACGTACGACTACTTCCTCTATGTTGTGATCGCTTCCGCTTCGGTCTACAAGGGTACGTAGACAACACTCTCCCCTCTCGTTGCTATGCATCACCATGATCTTGCGTGTGCGTAGGAATTTTTTTGAAATTACTACGTTCCCCAACAGAAACTCCATAAAGATGGATTTTCGGAATCACTTGGTTATGAATCATATGCTTGCGAACCGTGCCTTTTGGGCAAGATGACTAAAACTCCGTTCTTCGGAATAATGGAACGAGCTACCGACTTATTGGAAATAATACATACTGATGTATGCAGACCAATGAGTATGAAGGCTCATGGCAAGTATCGTTATTTTCTGACCTTCACAAGATGATTTGAGCAGATATGGGTATATCTACTTGATGAAACATAGGTCTGAAATAGTTGAAAGGTTCAAAGAATTTCAGAGTGAAGTGGAAAATTCATCGTAACAAGAAAATAAAGTTTCTGCGATCTGATCGCGGAGACGAATATTATAGTTACGAGTTTGGTCTTCAATTAAAACAATATGGAATAGTTTCACAGCTCACGCCACCTGGAACACCACAACGTTATGGTGTGTCCGAACGTCGTAACCGCACTTTATTTGATATGATGCGATCTATGATGTCTCTTACTGATTTACCAATATTGTTTTGGGGTTATGCATTAGAGACAACTGCATTCACATTAAAAGGGCACCATCTAAATCCGTTGAGATGACAACATATGAACTGTGGTTTAGCAAGAAACCCAAGTTGTTGTTTCTTAAAGTTTGGTGCTGCGATGCTTATGTGAAAAAGTTTCATCCTGATAAGCTCGAACCCAAATCGGAGAAGTGCGTCTTCATAGAATACCCAAAGGAAATTGTTGGGTACACCTTCTATCACAGATCCGAAGGCAAGATATTCGTTGCTCAAAATGGATCCTTTCTAGAGAAGGAGTTTCTCTCGAAAGAAGTGAGTGGGAGGAAAGTAGAACTTGATGAGGTAATCTGTACTGTTCCTTATTGGAAAGTAGTTCATCACGAAATCAGTTCTGTGACAAATACACCAATTAGTGAGGAAGCTAATGATATTGATCATGAAACTTGAGATCAAGTTACTACAGAACTCGTGGGTCTTCGAGTAAGATCAGCACCAAAGTGGTGTAGTAATCATGTTCGGAAGTCATGTTACTAGACCATGATGAACCTCGAACTATGAGGAAGCGATGATGAGCCCAGATTCGCGAAATGGCTCGAGGCCATAAAATCTGAGATATGATCCATGTATGAGAAGAAAGTATGGACTTTGATTGACTTGCTCAATGATCAGCAAGCCATGTTAAATGAATGGATCTTCAAGAGGAAGACGGACATTGATAGTAGTATTACTATCTACCAAGCTCGACTTGTTGCGAAAGGTTTTCAACAAGTTCAAGGTGTTGAATACGATGAGATTTTCTCACTCGTATCGATGCTTAAGTCTGTCTGAATCATGTTAGCAATTGCCACATTTTATGAAATCTGGCAAATGGATGTCAAAACTGCATTCCTTAATGAATTTATTAAAGAAGAGTTGTATATGATGCAACCAGAAGGTTTTGTCAATCCTAAAGGTGCTAACAAAATGTGCAAGCTCCAGCGATCCATCTATGGACTGGTGCAAGCATCTCGGAGTTGGAATATACGCTTTGATAAGTTGATCAAAGCATATAGTTTATCTGAGACTTGCGAAGAAGCTGTATTTACTAGAAAGTGAGTGGGAGCACTACAGACATTTACGATAAAGTATATGTGAATGACATATTGTAGATCGGAAATAATGTAGAATTATTCTGCAAAGCATAAAGGAGTGTTTGAAAGGAGTTTTTCAAAGAAAGACCTCGGTGAAGCTGCTTACATATTGAGCATCAAGATCTATAGAGATAGATCAAGGCGGCTTGATAAGTTTTTCAATGAGTACATACCTTGACAAGATTTTGAAGTAGTTCAAAATGGAACAGTCAAAGAAAGAGTTCTTGCCTATGTTACAAGGTGTGAAATTGAGTAAGACTCAAAACCCGACCACGGCAGAAGATAGAAAGAGAATGAAAGTCATTCCCTATGCCTTGGCCATAGGTTCTATAAAGTATGCCATGCTGTGTACCAGATCTATTGTATACCCTGCACTGGAGTTTGGCAAGGAGTACAATAGTGATCTAGGAGTAGATCATCGACAGCGGTCAAAAATATCCTTAGTGGAATAAGGATATGTTTCTCGATTATGGAAGTGACAAAAGGTTAGGTAAGTAAAGGGTTACGTCGATGCAAGTTTTGACACCGATCTGGATGACTCTAAGTCTCGATCTAGATACATATTGAAAGTGGGAGCAATTAGCTAGAGTAGCTCCATGCAGAGAATTGTAGACATAGAAAATTGCAAAATACATAACGGATCTGAATGTAAAAGACCCGTTGACTAAGATTCTCTCACAAGCAAAACATGATCACACCTTAGTACTCTTTGGGTGTTAATCACATAGCGATGTGAACTAGATTACTGAATCTAGTAAACCCTTTGGGTGTTGGTCACATGGCGATGTGAACTATGGGTGTTAATCACATGATGATGTGAACAATCGATGTTAATCACATGGTGATGTGATCTAGATTATTGACTCTAGTGCAAGTGGGAGATGAAGGAAATATGCCTAGAGGCAATAATAAAGTTATTATTTATTTCCTTATATCATGATAAATGTTTATTATTCATGCTAGAATTGTATTAACCGAAACATAATACATGTGTGAATATATAGACAAGCAGTGTCACTAGTATGCCTCTACTTGACTAGCTTGTTAATCAAAGATGGTTATGTTTCCAAACCATGAACAAAGAGTTGTTATTTGATTAACAAGGTCACATCATTAGTTGAATGATCTGATTGACATGACCCATTCCGTTAGCTTAGCACCCGATCGTTTAGTATGTTGCTATTGCTTCCTTCATGACTTATACATGTTCCTATGACTATGAGATTATGCAACTCCCATTTACCGGAGGAACACTTTGTGTGCTACCAAACATCACAACGTAACTGGGTGATTATAAAGGTACTCTACAGGTGTCTCCAAAGGTACTTCTTGGGTTGGCGTATTTCGAGATTAGGATTTGTCATTCCGAATGTCGGAGAGGTATCTCTGGGCCCTCTCGGTAATGCACATCACTATAAGCCTTGCAAGCAATGTGACCAATGAGTTGGTTACGGGATGATGCATTACGTAACGAGTAAAGAGACTTGCCGGTAACGAGATTGAACTAGGTATTCGATACCGACGATCGAATCTCGGGCAAGTAACATACCGATGACAAAGGGAACAACGTATGTTGTTGTGCGGTTTGACCGATAAAGATCTTCGTAGAATATGTAGGAACCAATATGGGCATCCAGGTCCCGCTATTGGTTATTGACCGAAAACGTGTCTCGGTCATGTCTACATTGTTCTCGAACCGTAGGGTCCGCACGCTTAAGGTTTCGATGATGATTATATTATGAGTTTATGAGTTTTGATGTACGAAGGAGTTCGAGTCCCGGATGAGATCGGGGACATGACGAGGAGTCTCGAAATGGTCGAGACGTAAAGATCGATATATTGGACGACTATATTCGGAGTTCGGAAGGTTCCGAGTCATTCGGTATTTATCGGAGTACGGAGAGTTACGGGAATTCGCCATGAGAAGTATTGGGCCTTATTGGGCCCTGCGGAAAGAGAGAGGGCTGCCTAGGGCAGGCCGTGCGCCCCATGGCCTAGTCCGAATTGGACTAAGGGAGGGCCGCACCCCCCTTCCTTCCTTCTCTCTTCCCTTCCTAGTCTCCTACTCCTAATACATGGAAGGGCTCCTAGTTGGACTAGGAAAGGGGAATCCTACTCCCGGTGGGAGTAGGACTCCCAGTATGCCGCCATAGTAAAGGGCCGCCCTCCCTCCTCCACTCCTTTATATCTGAGGGCAGGGGCACCCCATGGACACACAAGTTGATCATTGATCGTTCCTTAGCCGTGTGCGGTGCCCCCTCCACGATATTACACCTCGATCATATTGTAGCGGTGCTTAGGCGAAGCCTGCGACAGAGAACATCAAGATCGTCACCACGCCGTCGTCTTGTGGAAGTCCCCTCGAGCCTCTACTAGATTGGAGATCGAGGTGCGTCATCGAGCTGTACGCGTGTCAAGAACTCGGAGGTGCCGGAGTAACTGTGCTTGGATCGGTTGGACCGGAGGACGTCGACTACTTCCTCTATGTTGCGTCAACGCTTCGCTTGGTCTCACGAGGGCGTAGACAACACTCTCCCCTCTCGTTGCTATGCATCACCATGATCTTGGGTGTGCGTAGGAAATTTTTTGAAATTACTACGTTCCCCAACATTTTTCTCTTGGCAGCAGAAGGACTATCTTGTTCACTCAAAGCACAGGGAGTGGGCGTGAGGGGCATCTCGGTAGCGGCGTCCGCACCTGCAGTGAACCATTTGCTGTTCGCCGATGATAACCTCTTATTTTTTGAAGCAACGACTGAATGTGCAGCTAAAGTGAACAAGTTACTGAAGCTATATTGTGATGCTTCAGGACAGCACATAAATATGGACAAATCGTCCATTTATTTCAGCAAGGGAGTATCTGAGGCAATCTGGCTAGAAGTTAAAAGTGTTCTGGATGTGCATAATGAGGCGCTATCTGAGAGATATTTGGGTTTGCCAAGTGATGTTGGTAAAGCAAAGGAAGGATGTTTTAAATATCTCAAGGACAGAATTTGGAAGCATGTCCAAGGGTGGATGGAGAAGTGCTTGTCTGCGGGAGGGAAAGAAGTCCTCATCAAATCTGCCACTCAAGCAATTCCTACGTATTCCATGGCGTGTTTCAAGTTACCGCGAGGCCTATGTGAGCACATAAACAGCCTTCTGAGGAAGTTCTGGTGGGGCAGCAAGCAAGCGCAGAGGAAGCTGGCTTGGGTATCTTGGGAAACTATGTGCAAACCTAAATTTATGGGAGGAATGGGTTTTCGCAACATTGAGCTGTTTAATCTTGTATTGCTAGCACGTCAGGTGTGTCGGATTCTGCAAGAACCACACTCTCTACGTGCTAGAGTGCTGAAGGCGCGATACTTCCCGGATGGAACCATCCTTGATGTGACCTTGGGAGCCCATCCATCCAAGGTCTGGCGATCTTTGATAGAGGGACGAGATGTACTGGCTTTGGGCCTAATACAGAGGATCGGATCGGGAGAGAACACGAGTATATGGCATGAAAACTGGCTACCCAGGGATTACAAACTAAAACCTCTGTGTTCGATTGCCCCTAATCCGCCACAAGTGGTCTCGGAGCTTATTGATCCGACTTCACGGACTTGGAACAAAAAAGCTCTCATATAGTTTTTTGTGAAGCCGGATGTAGATGTGATCATGAATATCCCTCTTAGTTTTCGAGTGCAACAAGACTTTTGGGCTTGGCACTATGATAAGCGAGGAGTTTTTTCTGTACGGTCTGCGTACAAGATGATCTCAGGTATCAAACATCAGCGAGAGGAGTGGCTTGAACATCGTGCGAGCAACTCCAACAAGGAGGCAGAGAAGAAAGCATGGGCGCAGTTAAGGAAAGTTAAAATCCCATCGAAAGTTAAAGTTTTTGTCTGGAGGTTGGCTCACATGTCTTTGCCAACGGGGACAGTACGCCATAGGCGGAAGATGGCGACCTCAACGGCATGTTCTATATGTAACGAAGAAGTGGACTCATGGCGGCATTCTTTGTTTGATTGTCGCATGGCCAGGTGTGTTTGGGCCTTGAGTGAGGAGGATATCCTTGAACACATGCTTTCCAACAGAACTGATGATGCGAGGCTATGGATATTTTGGCTTTTTGAGACCACAGAGCAACACGATCTTGCCAAGATCCTTGTCACGATGTGGGCTATATGGTGGGCTCGGAGGAGATTCACGACAATGAGTTTCAAAGCCCACTATCAACATTCAGTTTTGTGAATCAATATCTTGAAGATCTTGGAGTGGCAAATGCTGAAAGAGTGACGACATTGAGTCCTGTTATCCAGCAGCAGTCAGCGAGATGGCAGCCCCCTGATGATGGTGCGTGTGTCAAGATAAATGTGGACGGCGCTATTTCTCGCCGAGGAACCGCAGGGGCGGCAGCGGCAGTGTGTAGGGACAGGGCTGGAAGTTATTTGGGTGCGTCGGCAATTGTCTTTGACGGACTAGTTGATGCTCCGAGTCTTGAAGCCCATGCATGCAATGAAGCCCTTGTTCTGGCTAGGGATCTCAACACTACACATGGGATAATAGCCTCCGATTGCATGCAAGTCGTCACAGATATCAAGCGAGGTGCTAGTGCCTCTTATGCTTTTCTGCTTAGTGAGATCAATGAGAGGAGGAATGATTTTGTAAAGATTAGTTTCTGTTTTGAGAGAAGGGAGTCGAACTTTGAGGCGCATGCTTTGGCTAAGGCAGTGTCGTCGCTCCCAGCGGGTCGCCATATGTGGCTAGGGATCCTCCCGGATATCATTTGTATTCCATCCGTGTTGAACTTTGAATAAAATCCCTAGTTCCACCTCAAAAAAAAAAAAAGACTAAATATGCGTATGATCGTGGGTTGTGGGTCCTGTCATGGGGTTGGTTGTGTGTGGTTGGGGGGGGGGGGGGGCTTTCCAAAATGAACAAATGAATGATCGTTCGCTCCAGGGGAACCAGGGAGGACACTGTCGCTCCCTATTACCGTACTTAATTAATTAAATGTTTTACGACCACATCATCATTTTATGGAAATGTTTATTATTTTTCTTAAATATCCATTCAGTGGAAACCCAATTCGTATCGGGAAAAAACATGACGTAAATTCATTATTTGTCGGGTTTCTAGCCTGTGGGCCATGCTACTAGTTTTTTTTGGAGAGAACCCTGCTCCCTAACACGTGGGCTCCACTTGATTTTCTAAATAGGGCTGAGCCTCCCACTTGATTGCTCCCTATCACGTAGAAGCAGCCCATGCAGCGTCACAGAGGTTTTTTCTTCCTTTCTTGCCGGTAGTTTTTGCAGGAAAAATGAAAGCAATTGACCAAAGAATAAAAAACAATTTGGAGATGCGAGGTATCGATCCCCGTGCCTCTATCCAACATAGATTAGCGCTCTACCAATTGAGCTACATCCCCATTGACATTCGTTGCACTAATTGAGATTATAATTATACTCAAACTATTACCTTCCTAGCAAACAAAATGGTTAACTAAGACAGACATGACAACATATGGTGTATAGCAGGCTCTTTGCGAAATCTCCTAGTTCATATAGGGGAGAGCACTAACATGCATAATACTAGTATCAATCACGCAAAATCAGCTTAGAGTACAAACAATGGCATTGCAGAAGCTAGAGCTTTCACATATGACTCCACTACAAATCTGACGTCGGATCTTTGACCATGACAAATCGAACGTTTTTTTATGGCATATTATGTTCACCGTGGATGACAAGTTTAGTTGGCCAGTGCTACAAATCAACCGAGTGATCCCGGCGACCAGCGTGGGATCAGCCGCCTCCCTAGCCACCCGATTGGCATGATTATGACCATTAGATTAAAAACTCTAACTTGCTATTTTCTTTTCACGTCTCCCAACCACACATGGCCGCGTCACATCCGATGCTTTTCTTTTCAACTCGCTCATTTCACACATCCAATGCAACTAGCCGCCAACGTAGCGCCTCCCATGGCCTTGCATGCCGTGGCACAACACCCTCTGCGTTGTTAATGGCATCAGCGTGCATCTTCAGAATTAAAATGACAGTCATCGATGCAGCGACGCGAGCTGCTTCAAAGGCCAATGGCGAAGTGGCTGCTGTGTACGAGGGATAACGCACTGCAAGCCAAGACGATTGTGTTGTGAGGGGTGGTCTGGCTGCTACAGGCGTCACTATGAGGCTGCGGCCATTGCTGCGACACCGGACGGCGGTCTTTGGGACATCCTACTGCTTCAACGACCACGGCGATGCTACGAGGCATATGCTACAATGGCCGCAGTGATGAGGTGGCCACATGCTTCAAACATCTATGATGTACTTCGACAGCCATGGCGATGCTGCGACGGCATCCCGACTGCTTCGATGATGCTGCGACGACGACATGCTCAAACACCCATGGTGTGCTTTGACGGCTGCGAGATTGATTCGACGGTCGCAGTGAAGCTACGAGGCATGCTGCAACGACCACGGCGATGGCGCTGCGACTTATGGACTGCTTCAATGATGTTGCAACGGCTGAGGCCTTGGCACGACGACATGCTTCGAACACCCCACGGTGTACTTCCACGGCCTCGACAATGCTTCGACGGCCGCAGTGATGCTAAGGCATGCTTCGACGTCCGTGGCGATAGCAACATCATTCTTCTATCACCCGCGTTGCGCTTCAATGGCCGTGATGTTGTTGTGACAGCATGGTTAGACGGCCGCGACGATGCTGTGACGGTGCGCTTCCAGAAATCATGGGGAGGTTGCGATGATCGTGCTTCGACAACCACGAGTCCGCGACGATGGTACGCCTGACTTCTTCATCGATGCCGCAATGACGTGTTTCACGGCCGTGGCAGTGTTGTGACGACGGGAATAGATGCTCCGATGATGTTGCGACATCCATGGCAATGCGGCAATGATGTACACCTAAAAAAGTTCGTTTGAAATAGGCAGGGACTGGGATGCTACAACAGGTCATGGACTTGGCTGCCTTTGCGCGTGTGGGATACACGCGAGCGCCCGTGAGATCGGACGGCATCGGACGCGGTTGACAGAATCATCAGACTTATTTAAATTGTTTATGAAAAATTACATATGGAGATGCAAGGAATCGAACCACATGCCTCTATTCCACATTGATTAGCGCTCTACCAATTGAGCTACATCCCCATTCACAACTAGTGTATTAATCAAGAATTTAATATTAGTTAATTAACCGCGATGAAGAAAAATATTGGTATTATTAAATATCCCCAAAAAAGCATGGGTTTGTTTTCACCGCATGATTAGCCCAGATTTGATGTACCCAGGGAGGTCATACTCAAACTAATTCCTTCCTAGCAAACAAAATGGTTAACTGAGACAGACATGGCGACAGATGGTGAATATATTTCAAAAATCTCCCACGTTAGCAAGGGGAGAGACGAGAGAGTACTAACATCATGCTAGTATCAGTCGCATAAAATCAGCCTTGGTACAAACGACCAGCTTTCTCCTATCTACCCATCCATCGTCACAACGAATGGAGTGACAAACACAACCGTGGGTGGCAATGCTGCCCTAAAGATGCAGTGTGAGCTTATTAGAGCTTTATTCACGCCTGATTTTGTGCATTAAGGGGTTGTTTGGATACAAAGAATTATGGATGAGATTTGAGAGAACTATTTGTAGAGGATTTTTAGGAAAATTAGTTTTAGTTGGTTTGTCTGAATGTCTGTTCAGGTAAGCATATCTATTTCCTTGTTAGGATGGCATAAACACAATTATGCACTTTTTTTTTGAAATCTATTGGCACTTTATTGCATAACTGAAAAAGTTACATCCTTCATCACATGCGGTAATAAAAAACCTGGAGGCTCATTCTCCCAGGAGAACTCTAACTGCATATCATACGCATGTCTACCTACAAAGTGTGCAAAAGTATTTGCTTCCCTAGGACACTACATGAACTTCACGGTGTTGGGAATAACCCGAGGCGAGCCCAGGGCGCGGCGAGCGCGTGCGTGCGCGCGGTGGACGCGTCGGGTTCGGACCAGGGGGGTTTGGGTGCGTGCGTGCGCGCCCAAGTGTAGGTGTGTGTGCGTGCGTGTGTTAGCGTGCGTGCGTCTGTTGGCGAAGGACCAGGGAGTGGGCCACGTAGGGCGCGCAAAGTGGCCGCGGCGATCGCGTCGGAGCGCGATGGGCGCGCACGAGCCAGGGCGTGCGGGGCGTGGCGAGTGGGAGTCGGGCGGGTCGAGGAGCTGCACGGGCATGTCCGTGGGCTCGGGTATAAGACCCTCTCCCCCCCTGTGTGGTCGCCAAGGCATTTGAGTTCGTGCTCGAGGAGAAATACAAAATCTCTGTGTTCATCTTCCTCCCCTCCGGTCGTGTCTTTGGCGTTCACCGTCGAGTGCTTGAGCCGGCGACGCCAACATTTGGTATCAGAGCGAGGCGACGAGGCGTGGTGAAGGAGCTCGCCGGAGTTCATGGCGTTGGTTCCACACGGCGGCGGCGCGGGCGGGTCGGTGTCCATGGGGATGCCGATGCTCTCGCCGGACGGCTACACCGTGTGGGCGATCAAGGCGCAGGCCATTCTTGATGCCCACGCGCTGTGGGAAGCGGTGGCGCCGGGCGACTCGCCGGTGAACAGCAAGAAGTGCAAGACGGCGCGGGCTCTGCTCTTGCAGGGGCTACCGGAGGACGTGCTGCTGTCGGTGCCGACGAAACCCACTGCCAGGGAGGTATGGGACTCCCTGTCGGTACGATTCGTCGGCGCCGAGCGGGTGCGCGCGGCGCGGATGGCGACGCTCCGCGGCGAGCTTGATCTGATCAAGATGGAGGACGGCGAGGCGCTGGACGCGTATGCTGGGAGGCTCGCGGGCGTGGCAGCGCGGTTCGCAGGGCTGGGGGAGACGCTGGCGGACACGGAGCTGGTGAAGAAGCTCCTGGACACGGTGCCGGACCGTCTCTTCCCGGTGGTCGCCGGAATCGAGCAGTTATGCAAGCTCGAGGAGCTCATCTACGACGAGGTGCTCGGGCGGCTGCGCGCGTTTGACGAGCGGGTGCGGCGTAGCGGGCAGAGCGGCAGCGAGCGGGCGGACGGGCAGCTACTGTACACGGCGGCGCAATGGCGGGCGCGGGAGCGGCGCCAAGGGGGAGCGCGGGACGACGGTGACGACGTGCGCAGCGTGGCGACGCGGGATGGCGGCAACAAGCGTGGCCGCGGCTACAAGTGCGGCGAACGCGGCCACTTCAAGCGCGGCTGCCCGGAGCTGCGGAGAGCGCCGGCGGAGGAACGGGCACTGGTGGCAGACGGCGACATTGAGGACAACGGTCTCCTCTGAGCCTCGGCTTAGGGGGAGAATGTTGGGAATAACCCGAGGCGAGCCCAGGGCGCGGCGAGCGCGTGCGTGCGCGCGGTGGACGCGTCGGGTTCGGACCAGGGGGGTTTCGGTGCGTGCGTGCGCGCCCAAGTGTAGGTGTGCGTGCGTGCGTGTGTTAGCGCGTGTGTGCGTGCGTCTGTTGGCGAAGGACCAGGGAGTGGGCCGCTAGGGCGCGCAAAGTGGCCGCGGCGATCGCGTCGGAGCGCGATGGGCGCGCGCGAGCCAGGGCGTGCGGGGCGTGGCGAGCGCGGGAGTCGGGCGGGTCGAGGAGCTGCACGGGCATGTCCGTGGGCTCGGGTATAAGACCCTCTCCCCCCTGTGTGGTCGCCGAGGCATTCGAGTTCGTGCTCGAGGAGAAATACAGAAAAACCCGTTCGTGTGGGAGAGCGTTCGAGCGCCGGCAAAATCTCTGTGTTCATCTTCCTCCCCTCCGGTCGTGTCTTCGGCGTTCACCGTGGAGTGCTTGAGCCGGCGACGCCAACACACGGTTGGTATTTCATGAGCCACTTGAAAACAGTCAGCTAATAATGCTGAGTATGGTGCTCTAATTTCCTTCTCACCATTGCATGCTTCTATAATTTCTAGGCAGTCCGATTCCATAGTCACCCTTGAGCAGTTTTTCTCACTGGCCAGCAACAAGCCACGCCGTAGTTCTAGCACTTCCGCTGAAGCAGCATCATGAGCATGAGCGAAGAGCTCTGCAGCCCCTGCTACTGCCTGTCCTCGAGAGTCTCTGATAATAGCAGTGATCGCTCCCGAGCCATCTTCAAACAAAGAAGCATCTGTGTTTATCTAGTACGATCCTAGTGTCGGTTTCACCCATCGCTCGAAAAAAGTAATATTTTCCGAAATCTGACCAGTATGATTTGATGCAACTGCATGAATTGAGAATGCTGAACTGATGGGATTCTTGACCGTAGCGCCCTTCTTTGCTTCCCTACGTTCCCACCAAATATACCATGCACCAACCACAACTATTTCTTGGAGACCCAGGTGACCCAGTATTGGTGATATCTGAACTAGCCACCTTAGAATCTCCTCCAAAACAACTGAACCAGACCGATCCACAAGGAGAGCTTTCTCTATTTCATCCATAATGCCAAGTGCCTTCCACACTTTCCTCGCCCTACTACATGTGAATAAAAATCCATATAGGTGAGGTGTGTTCTGGTTCGCGCATAGCGGCTCCGTGCAATCTTTGCATTACGTAACGGTGACATGGCACTGACAGCAGCAGCTAGCCTGTCCCTCGCCACCCCACTCGAAGACCCAGCCCAACGCCCAGGTCTGACTTCCCCGGCCACCATACACACGGCCAGAATAAGAACCGTGGAGCCTCCCGCGCTGGCGGCATTGCTCCAGTATTGTCTCCGGTCATGCCGATTAGGTGACGACTTCGACGAGATAGCGATGACTGCACACACGCCAACGGTGACTCCGCCGAGCTCTTGTCACCTCTGGTTAAACTTACCAGGATGAGTACGTTGATCTCATACTAGGTAAATGCCCACGCGTTGCTACAGGCGACAAGAAAGGTAGATGAAACAAATAAATGATTCAAACACAATTTCACATCGTAGATCTATCATGTTACAATCCAGTTTTAGCAATTTCATTGATTAACCAATGCTCTGAGCTCATGAAAAATTCTAAACATGAACTAACACATGTAGCTTTTGAATATGCACAATCTTAGTTGCATCTACCAAGCCGTTGCTGCTCCCGTGCACTAGTACTGCTACAAAATATTTCCAACTCTGATCATGATTTAATTCAATCATAATGTGACTACTCGACACTTGGTCAACAAATGGCTTCCTTCTATTGGAAAATATTACTTCTACACTTAAACGGTGGATGTTGAGCCCGAAAACCAAATACACTCAATTAGTAAGGTAACTGTGGTTGAATGACCGTTGTCGCCTTCTATATTGGTGCACGAGCCAGTGGCCGTGTTAGCACAGCCCTGAAAGAGCGATGGGAGCCACCGGCGGAGGGCTGGCTCAAACTCAACGTGGACGGGGCTTTCGTTGAATAGGCCGAGAATGGAGGCGCAAGTATGGTACTATGAGATAGCGCTGGCCACATTAATCTTCAGGTCTTGTAGACACATCTTCACATGCGATGATGCACTCGTGGCCAAGTTGGCAGCAAGCAGAGGGTGTCGTGCTTGCTCTGTAATGGGGCTTACTACTGTTTATATTAGAAAGGATTGTTCCGAGGTGGCGAGGATGATTAATCAAATCACCACAAATAGATCATGTGGCCTTGTTTAGGAGCTAAAGGCCTTGGTCAGAGGAGAGAGAGGGAGCTGATAGTTAATGTAACCATGCGTAAAACTTCTGTAAGTCATGAACTTGCTAGGATGGGCCAAGCTGATGTTAAGACCACAGATTGGGTCCGGCCCAGATGGGGTTGTAAACTTTGTGAACTGGATCGTGTTGATCTAGGTTAAGTTAATGGAAGCCCCTTTTCCCTGGCAAAAAAAAACTTTTTTGTATTCTTGTGCCTAGTTACACTTGTTGATCCAAGTTCGTACCCTTTCGTGTTTTGTTTGATGTGAAATAATTTTTGTTTTGTCATGGAAAAACTGCATTATTTATTAGATCATAAAGTTATTACTATACATTCTGAATTTTATTTTGTCATACTATTGGACTATTCGATTCATAAAACGGTTATAAAAATGCGAGTTTCATAGACAACAAAAAATGAAAAAGCATGCAGCAAGACACACATTTGGTTCTGACATACGAGTTACTACCTATACTAAATAGAATGGCTTAGCACAGTAAGTTACTATGTTGTTTACAATTTGGTTTTTCTCCTCTTTTTTTATATCAATGTGATTGCTGTTGGTATCCATTTTCGATGAGTTGTTTGCAACTTTTTAATAGTTTTCTGCATTACTTTGTAGTGCTCACATGTAGAAATTCATTATTCTCTTGAAAGTTAAATCCAACGATATTTTACGTAAAAGAAACAATTTATCATTTGAGATGAAATTTAATGTTTCTATATAAGCAAGGGGATGAATACATTGTGCCTATATCCAAATTATCCAAATTGTAATTTGTTAGTACATGCAAGCTGTTTGCAAAACATCTTAGCGCAACACGTGCAATTCATGCCGCGCTCATGTCAGCCGGCACGGCAAAGCGCGCATATTGCTTCTAGTTCGCTTCCAAATCACATCAGTACACCCACGAAACTTCCCCACCATGTTTATCAGCCCCGACCTAGTACACATAGAACAGAGAAGGGTGTTTCTGTTTGTAAAGAGGAACCATACTATTCTGCAACTCCGCCGGCGAGTCCGGTCCGAGGTTGCGGAGCGAGGGCGAGCGTCGTAGACGAAGTAGTCGAACACGCGAAAGTAAATGACATAGAGAGATATGGAGGAGACCAGCTTTATTAATCAATGATCAGGGGGTTACAATGATGGCTCCTTGTTGCTTTATATAGGGACTAGGGGGTCAAGGGATAAGTACCCACCTAACGTAAAGTGGGGGAAACGGGAGGGGCTACCCCGTGCAATACACACGAGGCCGCCGCCACCCCCTCGGTGGTCCCGGTTTCCCAACACTCCTCCTTGGGTAATTATCCGTATATCCATGCCTCAAAACTCCGAAAAACCCAGTGGTAAAAAATATGAAGAAAGAGCACACAGTATACGTTGTTGTATTGCACGAATTGCCTCGTCAAAACCTCGTGTGAGAAACATCAGGAAAACTCACTCAAGGGAAAAAGAGTATAATCCACTCAACCATCAAGTTGAGTACTCGATCATCAGGATTGAGATTTTAGCGACGAGTTTGTGAAGTTTCTCCCCCTGAACCTTGCATCTCTCTAAGTCTCATCATACCGATTCCACGCACACACCTCTCTAAGGTTGATGCCGGTAATGATTTAGTGAACATATCAGCAAGATTGTCACATGACTTAGTATGCAAAACTCTCACCTCGTTCAACTGCCGCAGCTCATGTGCATAGAAGAACTTGGGACTAATATGCTTTGTGAGGTTACTCTTCACATAACCCATCTGGACTTGTGCAACACAAGCAGCATTATCTTCATAGATAATGGTAGGGGTTTGTACGGTGTTCAGCCCACATGTCTGCTGATGTGGCCGATCATCCGCCGAAGCGATACACACTCTTTTAACGCTTCGAATAGTGCCATGATTTCCGAGTGGTTCGTGGAAGTCGACACAAGTGTTTGCTTGGACGATTTCCAAGAAAACGCAGTTCCACCACAAAGGAAAACATATCCAGTCTGCGATTTGCAATCATGCAGGTCCGATAGGTACCCAGCATCGGCATAGCCTATAATGGATAGGTCTTGATTCCTTTTATAAAACAGGCCAAGATCTTTGGTCCCTTGCAGGTAACGGAAGACGTCCTTGACACCTTTCCAATGTCTTTTGGTAGGTTCAGAACTGTACCTCGCAAGTAAACTGACGACGAACGCAATGTCTGGCCGTGTACAGTTTGCGAGATACACGAGTGCTCCAACTGCACTCAGGTAAGGAAATTCTGGTCCCAGAGTTTCCTCCCCCCCTTCCTTTGGCCTGAACGGGTCCTTGTCTGGCTGTAAAGACCTCCCGACCATCGGGGTCTTAGAAGGATATGCCTTATCAAATCCAAATCTTTCCAACACCTTCTGGGTGTAGGCCGACTGGTGCACTAGAATCCCATCAGGGGAATGTTCAAGTCGCATACCTAGACAGAACTTGGTTTTACCCAAATCCTTCATCTCAAATTCCGACATCAGGTAGGAACTCGCTTCCTCAATATCCTCAGGTGTACCGATTGAAGGAAATATGCCCTAGAGGCAATAATAAAGTTATTATTTATTTCCTTATTTCATGATAAATGTTTATCATTCATGCTAGAATTGTATTAACCGGAAACATGATACATGTGTGAATGCATAGACAAAACAATATGTCACTAGTATGCCTCTACAAGACTAGCTTGTTAATCAAAGATGGCTATGTTTCCTAAACCATGAACAAAGAGTTGTTATTTGATTAACAAGGTCACATCATTAGTTGAATGATCTGATTGACATGACCCATTCCATTAGCTTAGCACACGATCGTTTAGTATGTTGCTACTGCTTTTATCCATGACTTATACATGTTCCTATAACTATGAGATTATGCAACTCCCGTTTACCGGAGGAACACTTTGGGTACTACCAAACGTCACAACGTAACTGGGTGATTATAAAGGAGTACTACAGGTGTCTCCAAAGGCAGATGTTGGGTTGGCGTATTTGAGATTAGGTTTTGCCACTCCGATTGTCGGAGAGGTATCTCTGAGCCCTCTCGGTAATACACATCACTGAAGCCTTGCAAGCATTACAACTAATGAGTTAGCTGTGAGATGATGTATTACGGAACGAGTAAAGAGACTTGCGGTAACGAGATTGAACTAGGTATTGGATACCGACGATAGAATCTCGGGCAAGTAACATACCGATGACAAAGGAACAACGTATGTTGTTATGCGGTCTGACCGATAAAGATCTTCGCAGAATATGTAGGAACCAATATGGGCATCCAGGTCCGCTATTGGTTATTGACCGAGACGTGTCTCGGTCATGTCTACATTGTTCTCGAACCGTAGGGTCCGCATGCTTAAGGTTTCGATGACGGTTATATTATGAGTTTGTGTATTTTGATGTACCGAAGAAGTTCGGAGTTCCGGATGTGATCACGGACATGACGAGGTGTCTCGAAATGGTCGAGACATAAAGATTGATATATTGGAAGCCTATATTTGGAGTTGGAATGGTTCCGGTGAAATCGAAATTTATCGAGTACAGGAGGTTACCGAACCCCGGGAACTATATGGGCCATAGTGGGCCTTGGTGGAAAGGTGAAAGGGCCAGCCCTAGGTGGCCGCGCGCCTCCCCCCTTCCCCTAGTCCTACTAGGACTAGGAAAGGTGTGCCGGCCCCCTCTCTCTCTTTCCTCCTCCGGTGAATCCTATTCCAACTAGGATTGGAGGGGGAATCCTACTCCCAGAGGGAGTAGGACTCCCTGGCGCGCCTCCTCTTGGCCGGCCGGCCCCCTCCCCCTTGCTCCTTTATATACGGGGGCACCCTAGAACACGCAAGTTGATCTACGGATCGTTCCTTAGCCGTGTGCGGTGCCCCCCTCCACCATATTCCACCTCGGTCATATCGTCGCAAAGCTTAGGCGAAGCCCTGCGCCGGTAGAACATCAAGATCGTCATCACGCCATCGTGCTGACGAAACTCTCCCTCCCCGAAGCTCTACTGGATTGGAGCCCGAGGAGCGTCATCGATCTATACGTGTGTCAAGAACTCGGGGGCGCCGGAGTAACGGCGCCGGGATCGGTCGTATCGCGAGGAGATCGTACGACTACTTCCTCTACGTTGTGATTGCTTTCGCTTCGGTCTACGAGGGTACGTAGACAACACTCTCCCCTCTCGTTGCTATACATCACCATGATCTTGCGTGTGCGCAGGAAATTTCTTGAAATTACTACGTTCCCCAATAGTGGCATCCGAGCCTAGGTTTTTATGGTTTGATGTTTTGCACGAGTAGAACACAAGTGAGTTGTGGGCGATATAAGTCATACTACCTACCAGCATGTCATACTTTGGTTCAGCGGTATTGTGAGATGAAGCGGCCCGGACCGACATTACGCGTACGCTTACGCGAGACTGGTTTCACCGCTACGAGCACTCGTTGCTTAAAGGTGACTGGCGGGTGTCTGTCTCTCACTTTAGTTGAATCGAGTGTGGCTACGCCCGGTCCTTGTGAAGGTTAAAACGGAGTCTATTTGACAAACTATCGTTGTGGTTTGGATGCGTAGGTAAGAACGGTTCTTGCTAAAGCCCGTAGCAGCCACGTAAAATTTGCAACAACAAAGTAGAGGACGTCTAACTTGTTTTTGCAGGGGCATGTTGTGATGTGATATGGTCAAGGCGTGATGCTATATTTTATTGTATGAGATGATCATGTTTTGTAACCGGTTATCGGCAATGGCAGGAGCCATATGGTTGTCGCTTTATTGTATGAAATGCAATCGCCTGTAATGCTTTACTTTATCACTAAGCGGTAGTGATAGTCGAGAAGCATAAGATTGGCGAGACGACAACGATGCTACGATGGAGATCAAGGTGTCGCGCGCGGTGACGATGGTGATCACGACGGTGCTTGAGATGGAGATCACAAGCACAAGATGATGATGGCCATATCATATCACTTATATTGATTGCATGTGATGTTTATCCTTTATGCATCTTATTTTGCTTTGATTGACGGTAGCATTTTAAGATGATCTCTCACTAAAATTATCAAGTAGTGTTCTCCCGAGTATGCACCGTTGCCAAAGTTCGTCGTGCCGAGACACCACGTGATGATCGGGTGTGATAAGCTCTCGTCCATCTACAACGGGTGCAAGCCAGTTTTGCACACGCAGAATACTCAGTTATACTTGACGAGCCTAGAATATGCAGATATGGCCTCGAACACGGAGACCGAAAGGTCGGCGTGAATCATATAGTAGATATGATCAACATAAGATGTTCACCATTGAAAACTACTCCATTTCACGTGATGATCGGTTATGGTTTAGTTGATTTGGATCACGTGATCACTTAGATGACTAGAGATGTGTCTCTAAGTGGGAGTTCTTAAGTAATATGAATAATTGAACTTAAATTTATCATGAACTTAGTACTGATAGTATCTTGCTTATCTATGTTTGATTGTAGATAGATGGCTCGTCTGTTGTTCCGTTGAATTTTAATGCGTTCCTTGAGAAAGCAAAGTTGAAAGATGATGGTAGCAATTACGGACTGGGTCCGTAACGAGGATTATCCTCATTGCTGCACGTAAGAGTTACATCTGGATGCACCGCTAGGTGCCAGACCTGCTTCGATGCAACCGACGGCGTTAAGAACGTCTGGCGAGCAAAGCTGATGACTACTCTATAGTTCAGTGTGCCATGCTTTACGGCTTAGAACCGGGACTTCAACGGCGTTTTGAGCGTCATGGAGCATATGAGATGTTCCAGAGTTGAAGTTAATATTCCAACAGAATGCCCGGATTGAGAGATATGAAGTCTCCAATAAGTTCTATAGCTGCAAGATGGAGGAGAATAGTTACAAGGTGAGCACATACTCGAAATGTCCGGGTACTACAATCACTTGACACAATTGGGAGTTAATCTTCCGGATGATTGTGTCATTGATGAATTCTTCAATCACCGCCACCAAGCTACAAAGGCTTCGTGATGAACTATAGTATGCAAGGGTTAGTAAAGACTATACAGAGCTCTTCGCAATGCTAAAGGCTGCGGAGGTAGAAATCAGAAGGAGCATCAAGTGTTGATGGTCAATAAGACCACTAGTTTCAAGAAGAAAGGCAAAGGGAAGAAGAAGGAACTTCAAGAAGAACAGCAAGCAAGTTGCTGCTCAGAGAAGAAACCCAAGTCTGGACCTAAACCTGAAACGAGTGCTTCTCTTGCAAGCGATCGTCCTTTGAAGCGAACTGCCCCAAGTATTTGGCGGATAAGAAGGATGGCAAGGTGAACAAAGGTATATGTGATATACATGTTATTGATGTGTACCTTACTAGAGCTCGCAGTAGCACCTGGGTATTTGATCTGGTTCCGTTGCTAATATTTGCAACTCAAAGCAGGGACTACGGATTAGCGAACACCGGCAAAGGATGAGTGACGATGCGTGGAAATGGTTCCAAAGTCGATGTGATCGCGGTCGGCACGCTACCTCTACATCTACCTTCGGGATTAGTTTTAGACCTAAATAATTGTTATTTGGTGCCTGCGTTGAGCATGAACATTATATCCGGATCTTGTTTGATGCGAGACGGTTATTCATTTAAATCGAGAGAATAATGGTTGTTCTATTTATATGAGTAATATCTTTTATGGTCATGCACCCTTGAAGAGTGGTCTATTTTGATGAATCTCGATAGTAGTGATACACATATTCATAATGTTGAAACCAAAAGATGCAGAGTTGATAATGATAGTGCAACTTATTTGTGGCACCGCCGTTTAGGTCATATCGATGTAAAGCGCATGAAGAAACTCCATCTTGATGGACTTTTGGAGTCACTTGATTATGAATCACTTGGCACTTCGAACCGTGCCTCATGGGCAAGATGACTAGAACCCGTTCTCGGTACTATGGAGAGAGCAACAGATTTGTTGGAAATCATACATACTGATGTATGTGGTCCGATGAATGTTGAGGCTCGTGGCGGATATCGTTATTTTCTCACCTTCACAGATGACTTAAGCGGATATGGGTATATCTACTTAATGAAACATAAGTCTGAAACATTTGAAAAGTTCAAAGAATTTCAGAGTGAAGTTGAAAATCATCGTAATAAGAAAATTAAATTTCTACGATCGATCGTGGAGGTGAATATTTGAGTTACGAGTTTGGTCTACATTTGAAACAATGCGGAATAGTTTAGCAACTCACGCCACCCGAACACCACAACGTAATGGTGTGTCGAGCGTCGAATCGCACTTTACTAGATATGGTGCGATCTATGATGTCTCTTACAGATTTACCGCTATCGTTTTGGGGTTATGCTCTAGAGACGGCCGCATTCACACTGAATAGAACACCGTCAAAATCCGTTGAGACGACACCTTATGAACTATGGTTTAGCAAGAAACCAAAGTTGTCGTTTCTTAAAGTTTGGGGATGCGATGCTTATGTGAAAAAGCTTCAACCTGATAAGCTCGAACCCAAATCGGAGAAATGTGTCTTCATAGGATACCCAAAGGAGACAGTTGGGTACACCTTCTATCACAGATCCGAAGGCAAGACATTTGTTGCTAAGAATGGATCCTTTCTAGAGAAGGAGTTTCTCTCGAAAGAAGTGAGTGGGAGGAATGTAGAACTTGATGAGGTAATTGTACCTTCTCCCTTACTTGAAAGTAGTTTGTCGCAGAAACCGGTTCCTGAGACATCTACACCAAGTAATGAGGAAGTTGATGATGTTGATCATGAAACTTCAGATCAAGTCACTATAGAACCTCGTAGATCAACCAGAGTATGCTCCGCACCAGAGTGGTACGGTAATCCTGTTCTGGAAATCATGCTACTAGATCATGATGAGCCTACGAACTATGAAGAAACGATGGTGAGCCCAGATTCCGCAAAATGGCTTGAGGCCATGAAATCTGAGATGGGATCCATGTATGAAAACAAAGTATGGACTTTGGTTGACTTGCCCGAGGGTCGGCAAGCAATAGAAAACAAGTGGATCTTCAAGAAGAAGACTGACGCCGACGGTAATATTCTCGTCTACAAAGCTCGACTTGTCGCAAAGGGTTTCGACAAGTTCAAGGGATTGACTACGATGAGACCTTCTCACCCGTGGCGATGCTTAAGTCTGTCCGAATCATGTTAGCAATTGCCGCATTTTATGATTATGAAATTTGGCAAATGGATGTAAAGACTGCATTCTTGAATGGATTTACGGAAGAAGAGTTGTATATGATGCAACCGAAGGTTTTATCGATCCAAAGGAGCTAACAAAGTGTGCAAGCTCCAGCGATCCATTTATGGACTGGTGCAAGCATCTCGGAGTTGGAATAAGCGCTTTGATAGTGTGATCAAAGCATTTGGGTTCATCTGAGACTTTTGAGAAGCCTGTATTTACAAGAAAGTGAGTGGGAGCTCAGTAGCATTTCGATATTATATGTAGATGACATATTACTAATCGGAAATGATATAGAATTCTGGATAACATAAAGGGATACTTGAATAAGAGTTTTTCAATGAAAGACCTCGGTGAAGCTGCTTACATATTGGGCATCAAAATCTATAGAGATAGATCAAGGCGCTTAATTGGACTTTCACAAAGCACATACCTTGACAAAATTTTGAAGAAGTTCAAAATGGATCAAGCAAAGAAAGGGTTCTTGCCTGTGTTACAAGGTGTGAAGTTGAGTAAGACTCAATGCCCGACCACCGCAGAAGATAGAGAGAAAATGAAAGATGTTCCTATGCTTCAGCCATAGGCTCTATCATGTATGTAATGCTGTGTACCGACCTGATGTGTGCCTTGCTATAAGCTTAGCAGGAGGTACCAAAGTAATCCAGAGTGGATCATCGGACAGCGGTCAAGAACATCCCGAAATACGAAAAGGACTAAGGATATGTTTCTCGTATATGGAGGTGACAAAGAGCTCATCGTGGCAGTTACGTGGATGCAAGCTTTGACACCGATCCGGACGATTCTAAATCGAGACCGGATAATGTATTTACACTAAACGGAGGAGCTGTCGGTTGGTGCAGTTCTAAACAAAGCGTCGTGAAGGGATCTACATGTGAAGCGGAGTACATAGCAGCTTCGGAAGCAGCTAATGAAGGAGTCTGGATGAAGGAGTTCATATCCGATCTAGGTGTCATACCTAATGCATCGGGTCCAATGAAAATCTTCTGTGACAATACTGGAGCAATTGCCTTAGCAAAAGAATCCAGATTTCACAAGAGGACCAAGCACATCAAGAGACGCTTCAATTCCATCCGGGATTTAGTCCAGGTGGGAGACATAGAGATTTGCAAGATACATACGGATCTGAATGTAGCAGACCCGTTGACTAAGCCTCTTCCACGAGCAAAACATGATCAACACCAAGACTCCATGGGTGTTAGAATCATTACTATGTAATCTAGATTATTGACTCTAGTGCAAGTGGGAGACTGAAGGAAATATGCCCTAGAGGCAATAATAAAGTTATTATTTATTTCCTTATTTCATGATAAATGTTTATCATTCATGCTAGAATTGTATTAACCGGAAACATGATACATGTGTGAATGCATAGACAAAACAATATGTCACTAGTATGCCTCTACAAGACTAGCTTGTTAATCAAAGATGGTTATGTTTCCTAAACCATGAACAAAGAGTTGTTATTTGATTAACAAGGTCACATCATTAGTTGAATGATCTGATTGACATGACCCATTCCATTAGCTTAGCACACGATCGTTTAGTATGTTGCTACTGCTTTTATCCATGACTTATACATGTTCCTATAACTATGAGATTATGCAACTCCCGTTTACCGGAGGAACACTTTGGGTACTACCAAACGTCACAACGAATCGGGTGATTATAAAGGAGTACTACAGTGTCTCCAAAGGCGGATGTTGGGTTGGCGTATTTGAGATTAGGTTTTGTCACTCCGATTGTCGGAGAGGTATCTCTGGGCCCTCTCGGTAATACACATCACTTTGAAGCCTTGCAAGCATTACAACTAATGAGTTAGCTGTGAGATGATGTATTACGGAACGAGTAAAGAGACTTGCGATGCGAGATTGAACTAGGTATTGGATACCGACGATCGAATCTCGGGCAAGTAACATACCGATGACAAAGGGAACGACGTATGTTGTTATGCGGTCTGACCGATAAAGATCTTCGCAGAATATGTAGGAACCAATATGGGCATCCAGGTCCCGCTATTGGTTATTGACCGGAGACGTGTCTCGGTCATGTCTACATTGTTCTCGAACCGTAGGGTCCGCACGCTTAAGGTTTCGATGAGGGTTACATTATGAGTTTGTGTATTTTGATGTACCTAAGAAGTTCGGAGTTCCGGATGTGATCACGGACATGACGAGGAGTCTCGAAATGGTCGAGACATAAAGATTGATATATTGGAAGCCTATATTTGGAGTTGAATGGTTCGGGTGAAATCGAATTTACCGAGTACCGGAGGTTACCGAACCCCGGGAACTATATGGGCCATAGTGGGCCTTGGTGGAAAGGAGAAAGGGCCAGCCCTAGGTGGCGCAAGCGCCTCCCCTTCCCTAGTCCTACTAGGACTAGGAAAGGTGGGCCGCCCCTCTCTCTCTTTCCCCTCCGGTGAATCCTATTCCAACTAGGATTGGAGGGAATCCTACTCCCAGAGGAGTAGGACTCCTGGCCAGCGCCTCCTCTTGGCCGGCCGGCCCCCCCCTTTCTCCTTTATATATGGGGCAGGGGGCACCCTAGAACACACAAGTTGATCTACGGATCGTTCCTTAGCCGTGTCGGTGCCCCTCCACCATATTCCACCTCGGTCATATCGTCATAAAAGCTTAGGCGAAGCCTCGCGCCGGTAGAACATCAAGATCGTCATCACGCCGTCGTCTTGTGAAACTCTCCTCCCCGAGCTCTCTTGGATTGGAGCCGAGGAGCGTCATCGAGCTGTACGTGTGTCAAGAACTTCGGCGCGCGAGTAACGGCGCCGGGATCGGTCGGATCGCGAGGAGATCGTCGACTACTTCCTCTACATTGTGATTGCTTCCGCTTGGTCTCGAGGGTACGAGAACACTCTCCCCTCTCGTTGCTATACATCACCATGATCTTGCGTGTGCGTAGGAAATTTTTGAAATTACTCGTTCCCCA